>SRSE01001266.1:0-617597 GCA_005024645.1 Planiliza haematocheilus | reverse complement strand
TTGGCAATGAATTTCAAGATCTTTCAAGATCAAGATTAAACCCACAGACATCTATTCTATATATCTACTTTGATCTGGGAGATAATCTGTGAAATATTTGAAAACAAAGGTCATATCTGTGCATTATAAGGGTGAATAAAAAGACATTTAAGGCTGCTGTGTGTGTTAAAAAGCTAATCTTTTTCAAACAAAGTGTATAAAAATTAGTAATAACAGCTGCAAATTAGCGGTAGTTTCCATTTCCCTTACAATGCACTGTAAATATGAGCTTCCATAGATGTGCAAGATGGCACCTAAAATCGTCCGCTTTTTAACAGGAGTCTGGTCTGGCAGCTAGAGTCACTACAGATAAGTTGTGACTGAATACTTGCCCAAGTTTCCAAAGAGTCCACTGCTATACACCAAACTGGATCATGGGTAAAACCATGGCAACCACTGAGTGTAGATCTGTGAGGGGGTGCTATAAAAGAACTTGCCACTGTACAGAAAAACCACTAAATAAACTACTACTACTACTACTACAACAACACAAAATACAAAAATAAGAAGCTACAAAACATGAAACACAGACAAGGAACAAGTGGAATCGTGCGCCACGAGACAAACAGCCGCTACGCTACGGACTAGCTACCACAACACAAGACACGACGATCCGAACGACACCCGTTCCCTCAACAGAAAATTCTCAAGTCCCTTTTTCTTCCGACGTACGAAGTCGTCTTTTTTTTTTATTTATTGACACTAGCGAACACAGTCAGTTACAGTGTTAAAAGGAGAGATGAAGGGTAAAGAAACAAAATAATAAAGGTCCAGAGGTGATGTAAAAAGATGTGCAGGAATACAAAGTGTTACAACAGAAGAACCAGTGAGAACCAGTGAGAACCAGTGAGAACCAGTGAGAACCAGTGAGAACCAGTGAGAACCAGTGCGTCTTTCAGTCAGTGTGCGTTAAGAGAAAAACATCAAAATGCCTTTCTTTTGGGAAGGCTTGTCGGCAGTTCTGAGCGTTCGGTATTTAGTATAATTTCATAGCGTGCCACAGCCAGCCACCAGGGAAAAGAAAAAAAGAAAAGAAAAAAGCAGTAAATACAGAACATGCAAGCTTAAACTGCCACAAATCTTCATATTTCAACACAGCAAGCAGTTCCTTTCAAAGACGTGAGAAAGACAAGCACAGACGTGGCACTAAAACACCACCTTTGACCCTTTTAATCGTCCGAATTTAAGAAAAACAGTTTGACATTTTTTGAAAATAGGCTGTTTCACTTGGTTTCTGATGATTAGATGAGCGGACCGACACCACTCTCATGCCTGTGCTGTAAAAGCTTAGCATAGCAGCTAGCATGTTTACAGGTAACAAAATATAAAAATGTTGCTTTTATGAATCCAATATTTCTCAACAGGCTGAACAAATTAAATATAACAAGTAAATTAATGAGTAAATGTTGTGTGAATGGGTGAATTTTGTAGCTTTATCTTTACGGAGAGCTAGGCTAGCTGTTTTTCTGCTCAGCTAAGCTACACTAAGCTAAGAGGCTTCTGGCTATAGCTTCGTATTTACCGCACAGATATAAGAGGAGTTCTATCAATCTTCTTATTGAGACCACACTTATGCCTGAATGGGATGCGAGTTAGCATAGTGTAGCTTACTGTAAGACTATTTTGGGAAAAATATACTTGCAACTACAGACTGAGCAAGTTAATTACAGATTTTTTTTAGCAGTAGCCCAGATAGATATAGCTAGCGGTTTCTTTTTTCTTTTAAACTATGCCAAGCAATGCTAACAGGCTAGCTTAAAACTAAGAGCCTCCAGCCCTTTCAAAGTTGACAAAAAGCTAATAAAACCACTACATTTTTAAAGTTTAGACAAATAATTAAACTTATGAGCTCTCTAGAGATGTTAACGGATGCAGTTTCCTCAGTGTGGACAGAGCTACGCTAGCCATTTCTGCTAAGCTAAGCTAAGAAGTTCCTGGCTCTAGCTTCATGTTTACTTCACAGACGTAAGAGAGGTATTAATCTTCTCATCCAACTCTTGGCAAGAAACTCTTCTGCACATTTTCCCCCAAAATGTCAAACCGCTCCTTTAACCAACCAGATATCAGCATTTCAACACATCATCACAGTGTGCATGTTTCAGAAGACGCTACAATTACTTTACCTTTCATTTTAAGGTAACTATGAAATCTGGCTCTTATTAACGCCGTACACATTCAAATTACAATATGCATACAAAAATCACAACCTAAGATTCGGTTACTGTAAGTGCAGTGTGTTAAAATTACACCAAAAAATAAATAAATATGGAAGTGCCATTTGGTGACAGGCAGTGAAAGGAAGACAAGGAGGACTCAACTCCAGTATTCATGTATATGTGTCCAGCTTCTGTCAACACTCAAACTTTCACATTTTTCTCAAAATAGAATGCCACGTCGCTCAAAGACATCTTTTGTTTCTGCACTTGCGTTACGCATTAAAATTAACTTTACTTGTGTCTGTCTACTTTCTCCCTCTCGTCCGACGCTAAAAAAAAGAGCACTGGAGTTGAGTCGGCCATGTTTTGTGCGCACGGTGAGGAAACCCTGGGCTGGAACAGAAATGGTTTCTGGACGTTTAAAACGAGAGATGACCCAAAACATCTGGAACCATTTCGAGCCCCCCCGTGACGGAAAAAAACACCAAAGAGTGACAAAGTGAATAACAGCGGAGCAGAATGACAGAAAAAGCAGGGAAATCTTACGCCTGGTTACAACATGCATTCACAGTGAAGAAAAGGAAAAAAAAATTGTAAGAAAACAGTGCAGAGGAACATTTCTTTTAAACAAAGAACATGCTTAAAAACACAGAGCATTTACAAAGCGTGAAGCATGAACATTCGTTTCGGGAAGAAGCAGCAGCTCTGAGGAAAGAGAAGGTACGCGATAAAACCTTTACGACGTATTAGTCCAGAGTCGAGCCAACTTGTAGCTTTGACCCCCGGCAACAGTTTTATCCAGGGAGAGGTGGCTGAATATGCAAATTAAAATGCTTCATGTTAATTAAATTGCTAATTAGTGTGCGTGTTGATTAAAAAAAAGTGCTTTAATTCACAAAAATTAGCTAAATGCTAAGGTTAGCTCGCTAACAAGCCATCTTCTTCCGTCTGGTGGCAAACTGATGTTGCTAGCACGCCAAAAATAGCAAAACGCAGCCCTCGAATCTTAATCTTTTGAGTTTTTTCTCAAAAATCTGTTGTAGTGAGAGCAAAAAAAACAAAAAACAAGTGTATAGCCGGCCAGCTAATGACAGAGATGGGTATGGAAAGCCTTAAATAAACAGCGCTGCACTCGAAAATGTGAGAAAACGGCATCCAGAGAAGAAAAGATAACTGCGAGTTACCTTTTTCCCGTGATTGTGGTTGCATGCCAGGGGCCAAGCCAAGCAAAGCAGACAGCAGACGTGCGGTTTAAGGACGTGTTTGTGTGCGACACCGTGAAAGGGAAAGCCCGTGACAAACCAACAGAAGTGTAGAGACACGCAGAGCTTTAGTTATTATCAAAAATACAAGATATAAAAGTTAGGATTGTGTTCGTACCCTCCCCAATATCTCAACTGATGCAAATCTATTTCAATTCTTCCGCTAAGGGTGAAGGCTACGACAAAAAGGAGTCTACCACAAACATCCAAACTACAGTGCAAGTCGCCCACAACAGACAGACGCGAAGAGATCGACAGGGAAAAGTGCTCAGAAGGAGGGAAGAACGTCAGCTCGGCTACGGCCGAAAGAGAAAGGCAAGAGCGGTAAGCCGTTAGCATTCCTCCTCCAGCAGATCCCAACAGATCAAACACATACTCCTACGACTCCCTACGAAGGAACATTCACATACACTGTACAAATAAAAAGGGACTACCTCTGATCTGAACTCCTACGAAGCCCTCTTTAAAGAACAAAAATCCCTTAATTAACTTCAGCTATTCCCTTAAAGCCCTTCTATTGCACGAGACAAATAATTATAAAAGTTCGATTGAGGGGAAATGCTACACGGGGCGCTAAACAAACTGGGAAACAAAGTCAGATAAGCTTTCAGAGCGAGCTACCAATTCACCTACGATCAACGCCACCTAATATTCAATCACTTTAACTACAAGAAAAACATTTTTTACAGGCTACAATCAGCAGATTCCTAGTTTTTCCTAAACGTTATCAACGCTAATGACTTTTTTTTGTTGCCGTTTAGAGCTAACCTTCCAGAACAAGACGATGGGAAGGTTTTCCTCAAAGTTTCTGTCATTTTTTCCCCCCTCTTGTACAAGTTCTCAAAGTTATGGCACATCGTAAGGAATAAGGACGTCATCTATTCTTTCACTTTTTACAAAAAGCTGACCGACGTATAAAAGTACTCGCGGCAGTCCATAAAGTTAGTGTCGTTTAAAAATTGCGTACGTTGGGTTTAGAAAAAACGGACGCAGAGCAAAAGCTTCCGTTTACTGTTAAAAAACACATATTTCTTCCCAAAACTTGTGTTAGAAACGTCATGTACATGTGAAAATGTGGACTAGATTTGTAGTATTGTCGTACACTGTTGTGTATTTATTCTATTTCAAATACTATTTTAGAGAAAACTCGCTTGGCGTGCTAGTTTACGCTAACTTTCCGTTTCTCGCTCAGCAGCTAAAAACCTGCCCTCCTATGTCTTCCTCGTTGAAGCGGTAACACCCCTCCCCCTCCCCGTCCTCCCCTTCCTCCAGGTGCAGACTCCCGAAGGAGAACTTGCTACGAGGCAGCGGGGACGAGTGCACGCCGTTCGAATTGACCGAATTCATGGAGCTCACGGCGGCCGGGTTGCCGTACATCAGCGGCTGGCTGTACGCGCTGCTCCCCGTGTCCGACTCGGTGTCGCTGGTGTCGGTGCCGCTGCTGGTTGAGCCGTCGATCATTTGGACGGGCCGGTTCGCGTTGCTGTCGCTGTGCCCGGGTTTGCCCTGACGGCCGAACAGACGCTGCACCGTGTTGGACCGGGCCTGACCTGGAACTATGAGGTTCCCGTGATTGCCGTTAGTTATGATCATTCTCCGCTCGACCGGCGCGGAGCAAGGGGTCTGGGTGTGCAAACCGGAGCGGTGAGGGTCGCGGTGGTGGTTGGGGGTGGAGGTGAGCTGGCTGAGAATGAACGGATCGGTGTCAGACCGGTTCCTCATGTTGTTGTTGTTGTACGGTTTGGCGAAATGCGGTGGAGTGCGGTTGGAGGTGATCGGGGAGTAGCTGCCGTAGTGGTTCGGCGGGTGGGGTGGCGGCGGGGCGGTGGGGGTTTCTACTTGGACCGCTCCGGGACGTTTGCTGAAATAATGCCCGCCGTCATCCCAGCGCGGGGCAGAGCGCGGCTGACCGTGACCGTTGGTCATCTCAGCGTGGCTGAGGGAGCTCGTGCGATGGTGGAAGCTGCTGATCACCGGGCTGGAGCACTGACTGCGAGTCCCGGTTCCCAGCGGGCGAACTATCGCTGCGCCGCGCTTGTCTCGACCCTGAAAGATTTCATCCAACAGCGTGCTGTGGAGCGGGAGGCGGCTATGGAAGGAGCCTCCATTTGATAAAATCTCCTCATCTGTCAGCTCCTGACTAAACTTATTAGACACCGAGGATTGATCTACAGCATTTCTGTTACCCAGCGCACCCTGCTGCATGACACCCTGGTGATTAGTGTGGTAGAACCCATTTACAACCCCAAACAGACGCCCCGTTTGCCCCCCATTGATCCCACCGTCGCCCCCGCGCCTATGATACCCAAAAGGCTCATCCTCATTGCCGTCTTTTGCATTGCTGTGGCCCCTGGTTGCCCTGTTGCTCTTTGTCACATCACATTCACTGTCAATGTCGCTGCAGTCTATGTAAGGAATAGAAGAGCTGCTGCCTTTGTTTGCCCTGCAGGATGGACCTGGGTTGAGGAGCTGCTGGTCCGCCGCCGATCCCGCGCCGTTGTGGTTCTGACGGGGCTGAGGCGGCTCCGGGTCGTGGAAACCGTTGGCGGGTTGGTGCGAGAGCGCCGGCAGCTCCTCCGAGCCGTTGGATTCGGCGTTGTGGCCCAGTCTGGATGAGTCGGGCTGGTCTGCTAACGGGACTGAGGTGGCACTCTGCGAAAGAAAAAGACTTTTCTGACCCCGGAAAGCAGCAAAGACCCAGTGAATACAGTTAAAGCCGCAAGAAAAACGCAAGAGCTTGAGAGCGTTTTACCTCTTTTGGCACTTGCGATCTGAAGGAAGACGAGTGAGGAGACATGCCGCTGTTGGACAGAATCTTGCTGTGCTTCCTGAAATGAAGGAGAGGGCACATATGAGGTCAAACCACATGCAACTAATCAGCAAAACCGAGGAATTAGATTACGGTTTGGAGCCCTGCTGTGGACAGCACTGACAGTGTGTCCGTCTCATGCTTCACCTTTCAAACGGAACTCTCTTGACCTCCGAGTCTTTCACGTAATCGATGATCTGCTTCTGGGTCCGACCGCTGCGGACACAAGACGTAAAAGCTTAAAACAGAACTGAAAAACGAAACAAAACCAATCCCTTTCCGTCTTCCACACACCTGAAGCGGAAGGAGGACCCTCTGGTGAAGAGGATGGGCTTGGGTTTGGGCTTGGGCTCCTCGAAGAGGCGGAAGAAGGCGTGATACTCCACGCAGATCTTCCAGAAAACCTTGCAGCAGTCCCGGCTGGCCATGGCGAACTCCAGCGTGTCGTGATGGGCGTTTTGCTGGAACGTGCAGGAGGCGGGCGTTAGACGCGGGCACAAGGACGCAAGGGGAAAAGGGGCGAGGGAAGGAACTTACACTGGGGTCGGCCCTCAGCTTGATGAGGAACCTTTTGCGTTTGAAGCTGAGCTTGCGGATCTTGGACCAGTTAAAGGCGTTAATTCTTGTGTAGCCCTGAACACGGAAGAAGACGTGTTAGAATTTCTAGCAAGCAGACTGAAGCACATCTGTAAAAAAAAAAGCAGCATTCAGTACATTCTGCCCTGCATGAGAGATTCTTGAGCTGGGTGGAGGCTTCCCACGAAACCTCATGAATCAATTAACCAAGCCGTCGCATCAGCTGAAAATTTTCAAGATCCCAGCTCTTTTTGAGTAAGTCAGAAAAGGCGCAGACTGGACTCAATTAGAGTCAAGTCTGGTGTAAAGATGGCGCGTCCCGTGTTTGGCTTTCCAGCATACCGGACGAAACATGACAGGAACACATGCTCACGCTAAACCGCTGAAGCTGCAGCTGGATTTAAAAAGGCTTGGTGGCCTTGTCTCGGTTTAAGGAATTTAAAGCTCACGTCAAACCTCAGGATCAACCCACGTTTCGGCGTCACACTGAAGAATGTCAGGTATGTGGGAAGTCAGAGACGCGTACTGACGCTCAAGACTAGGGATGCTCGATATTGGCTTTTCTGCCGATATTCGATATTCAGATATTGTCTAACTCTTAATTTCCGATACCGATATCGCCCGATACCGATATATGCAGTCTTTTTACATCAGAATTGTTAGGTAACAACATAACATATCATATTTTTGTGTGTTTTTAGAGAGAAATTTTTGCCTCAAACAACACTACAGACAATATCAAAACAAGGAAGACAAGTAGCGCACAAATGTAGCGCACAAATGTAGCGCACAAATGTAGCGTATAACTCCTCATGATTCTTCTTGAGGTGGGTGATCAAATTTGATGTATTAAAAGGAAGACGCCTTGTTTCCTCCTCTCATAACCACCTTTGCTTTGCAGTCATTGCAAATGCTTCCAAACCACGGACATCTCATACACCGGGAGAGCTAGCTTGTTAGCCACGGTTAGCAACCTAAGAGACTAGCGTGTTGTTGTTGTTATACGTCATCAAGCACGCGCCTAACATCCCATGCTGCGTTCATGCGCACTCGGAAATGCTGATGCCTACAGAACAAATATCGGTTAAAAAAACCCGATACCGATATTTCCCGATATTACATTTTTAACTCCATATCGGCCGATTATATCGGAGGGACTTTTCGGGGTTTTCTTAACATTCCATCCTTATTTAAACTATGTAGATAATATGTCTTCCCTGAAACTGTGCTGCAGATATAAAAAAAGGTTTTACCTGGAAGACGAGAACGCCGGTGTGCGCCACGGCCAGGCTGAGCTTTGTCCCCTCCCTGTCCTTCGCCGGGTGCAGGCGAACGCCATACATCTCCAGCCGCCGTGCGATTTCCAGCAGCTGGTAGTCCGACTCGGCCGGAGTCTGCCCGCTGAAATCAGAAATCAGCTTATTTCTCGAGCGGGGAGCGACACAACATCCATCTTTGCTTATCGTTTTAGCGTTAACCGCCTACAGTGGCTGTTACTATGGTGACGCCCTTACACAGCATTTGGAAACCAGTATTTGGTTTTATTGCAGGTTGACTGTTGGGGGTTGACACATCAGCTGATCTTAAGAACACATGCCGCCGGATCAGATGGCGGAAAGAAAACCGCCACAAAAGAAGAAGTTGGTTTCCTCGCAAAATCCGAAAATAGCTTCCTGTTTCCTGTATAAGCCACTGAATTAGCCACTTCCTTCCTGCGTCGGCTAAGAGCCTGGAGAGAGGAGGAGGAGGAGGAGGGAGCGTTTTGCAGCGCCCAGTGCAAACGTGACGAATAACCAACAAGTTAGTGGTTTTGGTTTTAAGCTGGTATCTGTTTATTTATTTATTTTTTTACAGCTTTATGTCTGCAGCCAATCAGGAAGTAAATGCATTGCTCCCGACATCACTTCTATGAGGAGAGAGGTGTGTGCTTGTGCATGTGTGGTCCCTGGGGCGCACAGGGAGTGCCAGCTGTTGTGTTTGGTTTGCAGATAGCCACCTCTGCAGGGAAGAGATTTAGAAGCGTGTGTATGTGTGTGTGTGCGCTAGTGCAGCAGTTGCGGTGCAAGAGATAAACCGTACTTCTGGGTCGGGTATAATTGTGTAAAGGGCGTGTGTTTGCGAGCGGACATTTGAATAAACAGATAAATATCTGGGCGTTTTTTTTTTTTTAGATTTACCGCGGCAGTATGTGTTTACATGGAAAACAGTCTCTCCTGACACCTCCGAGCTCCACTGACCGCCAGTCGTGCTGAGGCTCAGCTCGGCGATGTTTTCCCAGCAAGGCTTAATCTCCACCAGCTATTTCCAGGTAAACACAGCAGAGCTTGGATCGCATTTAGAATAACCCGAAACCCTGATGTTACTTTGGTGTGTTTATGCGGCAGCGACATGGATTTGCATGGTAATAAAGAGCAAACCTACGCATATCGATCAAGCCTGCAAGTGACAGGAGCACAATATTTGGCAAATCTGGGTTAAGGTTACTTGTGTAAGCCCGGTTTCTGTGAGTACAACGACTCAACAAGCTGCAAACCGAGCTCAAAACACGAGCGGTTATTCAACTTTCCAATGCAGTTGTAGTAAAGAAGTAAATTTGACTTGTGCATGCAGTAAATGGCAACTCACACATGCTTGCGGTGGCAGTCGGTGATCTTGTCTCTGATGGCGTCCTGGTCGGGCAGGTACTTGTTGTGGAGGAGGTGCTGCCAGCTCTGGGTCTCGTCGAAGTCTCCTATCTCGGCTGTTGGACGGGAGGGGAAAGGAATATTTAGCTGGAGTGAAAACGGAGATGGTTTAAAAGAAAAAAAAAAAAACTTATTTGCAGATGAGGTGTGCTGATGCGTGCGTCTCCATCTGTTCAACGGCAGCGATAATAACACCATACCACCCGCAGGTGCACACTGGCAGTCGCCATGACAACCCAGATACCCCCCCCCCCCCCCGGCGTGCGCTGCTCCACATCCTGCAACCGTGCAGCGTCAGGAAACACTCGTGTAATAAGATGATTTAAATGTGAGGGATTATCGGCGCTTGAACCGGGATCACGGCCCCATGCTGGCGAGCATCTGCCCTCTGAAGTGAGCCGAAGCAGTTAGATCCTCTTAGAGGGGCCGCGTTTATTAAATATTTGACATTTATCGGGCAAGAAGTCGACGGAATTGGATTAAACTCGAAGCTTTGGGCGGTGACGTGCCCCCAGAGGTGACGTAACGTCGCCCGCTTCGCGGAGGCGTTGGGAGAGATGGCTTTTTAATTCAAAAAAACGCGCCGTTACGGCTTTATTCAGACATTTACTGAAAGTCCCAGCGCCCTTCTGCCTGGCATTTGTCTCCTGGTACATGAAAGGAAGCACCGATTTGGAGGCTGATGACAGAAAGAAGGTTATCGGCTGCCATTTAGCTGCAGAAACCTCGATAAAAGACGATCTAATAACGTCTTTCATTTTAATTTAATTAAATTTGCATATGCTTTTTTTTTTTTTTACCTGGCATCTTGAAAGAAAAATGAATCTCCTTAACATCCTTTTAACATATTATCTCGTTTTCTAAGTAGATGAAAGGCGGCTGCTGTTAAACCTCTTCTACTCACACTGAATGATGTGGGAGACCATGAGAGCGGCGCTGGTGTCGTTGCAGATGAGGCGACCGCAGGCCAGGTCGCGTTTAATCTGCAGGGCAAACAGGTACCTAGGGGAAGGAGAGCGGGAATGGGGACAGGGAGGAAAGAAAGAAAGAAAGAAAAATGGAAGAGGGCGCCGGGTTAATGCACGCTCCATGAACTCGGCGGCTCACGATGTTAGCAGCAGATTCCATTAGCGTCAAATCTATGGCATTTACTGCGCGTTCACTCGATACCGTGCTTGACAAGGGCTTTAGGGTCCTCATTACGGAGCGATGAAGACATGACGGTGCATTTCAGTCAAGAGAAAAAGCAGGCTTTTAAACCATGTGTGTAAGCTTTTATATATCTACTTGATTACCGCTAATAAAGCTAATGGCTTCCGCGGCAATCGTTAGCAAAGCTGCGCCAGTGCGCTTCACTTCTCGCAGTGTTCGCCGTGCTTCTAGGGCCAGCGTCCCATTTCCAGGCCTAATGACAGCTTGACACGTCCACAAAGGAGCCTTTCTTCCGTCCGTCCCTCCGTCTACATATTTTTAGTCGGTCTGTGCCCACATTGCCCATCAAAGGAAACACTGACAACAGTGACAGTGTGCGAGCCAAACAAAGAGGCTGCGGGCCCACTTCCTGTTTAATACCGGAGTCATCTGGCGCGCTGTAAGACGATATGAGGTCAGTGGAATAATTGGGAGGCTTGGATGGGAAATATTGCGCGGGCAGCGATACTTGGGAAGGGTTTTGTGTTGTGAAATTAAAGTTTTAATCCTAAATAATTCTGTCCAGGTTGATTTAGAGGCCCAACACTTTAGAAGTCCACTTGAAAAGGTTGACGACTCATCCTGCACTAGTGGGCGTGTACTAATTCCCCTCCTTCACCGACACTGGGCACTGCTGGTTTTGGGAATTTCTAGGCGCTACGTCATCATGTCCAAAAAAGCCACTTCCGTGTCCATTCGCTAATATTATAACGGTTACGGTGCTCAGTCAAACTGGACTGCAACGGTATTAAAATGGTGCAGTGCTGCAGTGTCCCATGTTGCAATAACAGAACAAAACGATCTCTTATTATCGACGAAAAAGAGAAGAAGAGATGGCTAAAGTTGTTACGGTAAGTTGGATGTCAAATGATGAACATTAATAACAAAAATAATAATAATAACCGGCTAGCGATTACTAGCAAGCTAACGTTACTAGCTAGGTACCGCTAGCCTGAGATGTAAGACGTCAATTGCCACTTAGTTATTTTATTGCTAACATTAGCAGCTAATGCTAGAATTAGGAGTTAAGACCCTTCTGAACAGACTTTGGGAAGTCAGTAAAGTAGGCTGTCACTGTATAAAAGGTGACCGGTTCCTGTGCTGTAGCGGCTGTAGCCATACTTGTTTACGTTACCTAAAAATGAATGGACACGGAAGTAGCGATTTGTGATGTCATGCAAGCCATTCCCTTAGCTAAGCTTAGCTGACCAATCACAACATGCTTCGCTTTTTTTTTCTTTCTTTTTTTACAGGCTTTCTTGGCTGCGTTCTCAAAGAAAACGCATAAATATGTGAAATCAAGCCACCGACTTGCGATTTAAAGAGTTTTTTTTACGGCTCTGTGAATGCTTTCCCTCTTGGCTCTTCCTGCTTGGCTCTTATCTCAAGTGCGTCCATCTGGGCAGCTGAGGGAACTGCGGCATCATGGGAAAATGCGGAAGGTCAGCCCGTTCTCCCGTCCCGTGTTTTGATTACGAGGCCCGACCGTAGGCGTCCTGAGCGGGTCAGAACGCAAACAGCGGCCAAAGACTAAACAAAACAAGGAGGCTAGACTAGATGGCCGGTGATAAGCTGCACTCCACAAACAAGTAGGTGAAGAGAACAGAGGCAACTGGTGGGAGATAATCCAAGCTGTCTCAGATCACGACGAGATTAAAATACGTCTTCTGCAGTAACAGAAGTGATTTTACAAGGAAGCCGCTGGTACGTGCATCTACTTTCAGCTTGGTTTAGAAAAAAACAAAGGCTTCCACGAGCCAAGTCCCCAGATGACAGACTTGTTTGATGTCGACATAAAAGCCCAATAAGTGGCAAGTCTCTGACCGAGAACAACTGAGGCTGCAAAACAGCGCAGCGAGGCCTCCGTGTCGCGCTCAGACGCAGATGTAAACCATAAACGGCCCTGAGAAACACCCAGGCCAGACAGGAAACCGACACGTCTTTTAATTTGAGATGTTCCTCTTCAGACGGGCGTGGCTTACGAGAGACGTACCGAGTCAGCTCCTCCAGGAGCTGTGTGTGGTCAGGAGGGAAGAACTTCACCACGAAGCGGAGGATGGTGTTTTTAGGCCCTGGAGGAGGGAAATAACGGGATATGGTTATAAGAGAAGAAATCTTACAGGGAAATATAATTTCATGCACTTGTCTCCAACAGATTGACTACAATTCTCAAGAACTGCAGAGATCCTTGAAATATATATATATTTTTTCCAAGCAAGGACCAAAATATACCCCGTCATTTGACAATGCGCTGTCATTTCTGCAGGATGAAAGGGAGGAGCGACGGCGCCCGTGAGCTACTTACGTCTGATCTGCTTCAGCGTCGGCTTCAGGAGATCCAGCCACACCTGTGGAGGACAGAGATGACACGTGTGCGCGTACAGCTGTCAAATTTGCATAATTACCTGACACGCTCTGCACAAATAACTCCCCAGCTTACACTAACAATTAGCTAAAGTTAAGTATGTTGACTAAAACTGTCTTTATTTTCCTTTAGCAAACGCAAAATGCATTTATTTGCCGTTTAAGCCTCCATTAGCATGGAAAATTACCACTGAACACACCACTACACTTGCAAATGTGATGCCGGCCACTTCCTTAAAAAGCACAATGCGAGTTTTGTGATATCGACGTTTAATTCGAAGCTGGGATGTAAAGCTCCGCATATTTGCGCTTGGGACAGTGTTGTAATTATTACCCTGCATTTACATAATTTGTTCCATTGATCCACTTGAAAACAACACATCTCAGCACCGGAGGCGATGAAATGCACAGTGAGCGGCTGTGTTTTCCCCGAGTACATTGAGGCGTTTGTGCGTATCGGCGGAGAAATCGGCCCGGCCCATGTGTGAGCTGCTATAAATTCCTCTTTCTTTCCTCTAATGCAGACTTAACAAGAACGGAGCCACCCCTGACGCTGCGAAGGAAAACCTGAATGCAGGTGAAAGCCGTCTTCAAATCTACACCAACGTCCACGACGACGGAGTCCCCCCTTAAACATAGCCCACGCGGCGTGCACCCATGTGATTAACGTTATCTTGTGGGAACGGGAGAAGGAAATGTTACTCGGAGCGTGGAGCAAATTGCGGGAGATCTGCCAAGCTGCAGGGAGAAGTATGCTCTGAATGCACTGTAAATTCACTCAATGCTGTGAAGTGCAGTAAGGCCGTCTGTGTCTTACCGTCATCTTCCGCTGGTCCTGGTACTCCAGTCCAAAGTAGTCTCCCTCTGTCAGGTTGAGATGGACACACACCTGGTCAAAGAGCGCTTTGCCAGGCGAACGTTGCTGGAAAACAAATACAGAAATGTAAAAAGTTAGAAAAAAACATTAGGGGGAGGGGAGTGATGATCATATCTGAAATGACATTTCACTAAATACGCAAATACGAGCATCTTCTCGCTAACAAGCGGCCGGCCTTTGACTCACACCAGCATCATCATCTGTGTTTGGGCTAATGGATGCAGCTACACCTTTGCTGGAAGTGCGGAGCAGCAAGTGCCGCAGCCAAAACCAGATGCACGCATGAAAGCGAAACCCAAAATTAGCCCAGAATAATTTCTCCTCGGGCAGCTAAGTGGCACCACCCCGCCAGTCTGCAGGGAAAGGTTACAGCGTGCTATTATATGTTTAGAGCCTCTGATGGGGCTCGAGTCGGGTTTAATGTGTAGTTATGAAGGCAACACATTCCTGACAGGCACAGTATTTATTTTGAGGAATAGGCCGACACAATGACTTTATTTGGCGATGTTTTGTTTTTTGGACACATAAAATAAATGCAGCTGCATTACGGGCATGCATCATGCACATGACTCCCTGATTAATTCTGCATTTGCATATATTTAATCTTGTGAAAATATCCAAGCAGCAACCTCTGGAGCTAAAAAATGAATTGAGCGATAGAAGCTGCAGTTCCTAAAACGGCCACTTGAGGGCTTGAGTCAAATGCGAGTCATTTCCTGTCAACCTCATGATTAAAATGTTTAAATATACTTCGGAAACACGTTTGCAGCTTAGAGGCCTCTAAAGTCAATTTCTTAATATAAGACAACTGCACGTAGCTAACGTTTTTAAATCCTAGCTAGTGTTAGCTACTAGCTAGGATTAACGTTTTTAAATCCTAGCTAGTGTTAGCTACTAGCTAGGATTTAAAAACGTTAGCTACATTTTTTAAATGTTAGCTAGGATTTAAAAACGTTAGCTACACTTCTTAAATGTTGGCTAGGATTTAAAACCGTTAGCTACATTTTTTAAATGTTAGCTAGGATTTAAAAACGTTAGCTACACTTCTTAAATGTTAGCTAGGATTTAAAACCGTTAGCTACATTTTTTAAATGTTAGCTAGGATTTAAAAACGTTAGCTACGTGCAGTTGTCTTATATTAAGAAATTGACAAATTTTAAATGTTAGCTAGGATTTAGGCACTGACCATACTGAGCTTCAAAACTGCTCTTCCGAAATCCTTAACAGTCGAAACCCAAATCCTAAAAAAGTATTTCTGAAAGTTTTTGACAACTTATTAAACCATTTGTATACTATATTTAATTTTGTACTCTTCGGGACACCGTACGATTAACGCAAACCCATCAACCCACCAACAACAAATCATTAGTAGAAACTGATACAGAAATGTATCTGCTGTAGGTGGAAAAGGAGTAAAGCAGTAAGAAAGGAAGACAAAAAAAAAAAAGAGTGGGGAAGAATCAGAGCAGTGAAGGCCAAGGTGTGAGCCAAGTCTGTCGCCATCTGGCTGCCGTATGTGTGCCCGAGTCCAATGTGTCTGCAGGGACCCGCCCACAAACCGTAGCACCCACCCACCCACCCGAACGCACAAAACATGACAAATCCGGCCGCCGTCGGATATGTACGTCAAATATGCTTCCAGGAGTCTGACTGACAAGACGGTGCCATCACATGCAAAGCTCCAGGATCTCCCGGAGTTTTGGACAGGATCCAGGTCCCGGTAATCTTGGTTTAAAGGAGGGAGAGAGGAGGAAGCGGGAGAGCAGGTCTGGAGAGAACCTGAGAAGGAGACGGCTCAAAGGACAGAAAAGGAGACAAAGAAGAAATCAAGATAGAAAACCAAGCCTTTCTCTTCTTCGCAGGCTGCAGCCACAAATAGAGGCTCATTCACGAAGCGGCCCAAGCCTCTAAGCCTCATGACTGGCCTGTTTGTCTGCAGCTGCTTGTGTGAAACAGCTACGTGTCCCTTAGCTGCACTGTTTTCTCTCTAAAACGCGGCCATTAACAGAACCACAAAATGTCCAAGTCCAACAATACGAGGTCCAAGCCCGGGGCTTGGACGGGACGGGAGTTTTTATTATGTGACCCAGATAAAATAGAGGTCTTAAAGAGATGCCAAGGCTGCGGAGGGAAAATCCTGCACAAAAGGAGGGACGAGAGGGAGCGACAAGAGGAAAGGAAGGTGCAGCAGGTCCTCTTTGTGCAGGAGAATGAAATGTGAAGTATGTTTTTTGGAGGGGGGGAAGCAATTTCCTTCAATATCAGCAGACCCCTCTCCAATAACTAAAGAAAGCCTGTGTGTATGCACTGGGGAGATGGGCCGTATCACGTTCACGTAATGTAACGCACAGGAATGTAGAGGGGAATGCCCAGAGGGGGGAACGGTGTTGAAATCTTTAAATATATCAATCGCAGTTACAACAACACGCGAGCACATGACAAGTCCCCTTGCGGCAGAAGACGAAACCGCTTCCAGGTCGGTGTTCCCTTGCTTCTCTGTGAAAGCTGGCAACGAACAAACGTCCCAAACGGACGGCCACAGGCGCGGCTTTTTGTTGTTTTTGCCGTACATACTGTACAGTAGCCGGGAAAGAGTCGGACTTTAGGCGCACGTGCGGCAAAGCGAAGCGTCCGCGATGGTTTTTGAGCCGTGGGAAAAGTTCACCCAAGTCAAACAGAAGCGCATCTTTTTCTTTTTTTTTCGTTGTTGTTTGTTTGCTGCAGATTTGCACGGTTTTGCTTTGACTCAACCGTTTCAAATGCAGGAAGAGAAACAGGGAAGCAGGAAAGAGAGACTCAACCTCTTTGTTTTTAATACATCAATGAGAGGTTTGCGTATTAAAAATGTACGAGCACTTCTCACATTTACTGGCGTTTTTAATGTTTTATAGGTGGATAAAGCCTGGGAGGGTTCACCGAGCTGCCAGTTCTCATGGACCGGATTTGGCAACTGCGTCGGCGCAGGAAATGTCCACGGGGTCAGGGTCAAATATGATATATATAGGTTTTATTTGGAGTGAAACAGTGCAATAAAAATAGGCTTGTTGTCGCTTGTTGAACAGAGAGACGGGGAGGGAGGGATGGGAGACGGCGGAGAAAATCTCCCCGCGCATTTCTGCGAGGCCTAAAAATAGCCGCGGCGCTGAAGGGTTCCAGCTGATCGGAGCAGACGGAGATGCCTTCGCGTCAAATCATTCGGCCACGACAATCGACGGGGCTCTAGGTGCCGGCGGAACGTTCACGCAGAACCTCGACGAGGCGGAGGTTCCTTAAAGGTGGGGTCCAGTCCCCCCCCACCCCACGCTGCTGCTGCTGCCCTTCTCTTTCATGATAATTAAAGGGTCTAGCACTGGAGCAGCGGGCTGGAATCCCAACTCCCGAGGCCGGCCCCGTGAGGGAAAAACAGCTCCAGGCAGCACGGAGGAGCAAAACAGCTTTCTAGCAGCAGCGGCGGCGGCAACGGTGACCGTTTCCTCTTTCTGTTTACTTTTCATAAAATGACTCAGGCCCTGGCGCTTTTTTTTTTTCTTTTTCTCAGCGCACTAAATTACCGAGAGAAAACGTGTGACACAGCTCTGGATGAAAATATCCACTGCGGTCGGCTGGCAGGTTGATTGCGGCGGCTCACATGCAGATCTGGTTTGTGTTACTGGCGATAAACAAAGGGATCAGGCCTCACTCAAGAAGCAAAGACTTATTATTTCTCTCTCTCTCTCCGTCTCTGTGTCTTGCATTCCCTTTGGAGTCCTTCCACCTCTTGTCCATAGTCCAGTCTCCACTCAGGCCCTTCGCCAATCAGCACTTTCCAATAAGCTGTCAGCGTCCTGCCAAACGGACTCCCGGCCTCACACACACACTTCCTCCTCCGCTACTTTCGCTTCTTTTAAACCCGAGACTTCTCTAAACAGTGAATGAAAATGTTTCTCCAGAGACACTTTTCACCCCAACTCGTATTACATCGATTCTCTCTTTCTTTATTCAGCTGCTTTCTAACGTCCCCTTGCCGAGACGCTCGCACCATCTGCCGCGGTCGGCCCGAAAGTTCACGGAGAGTCCCGCGGAACACGCCCCCGCTACCCGTATTACTGCGCACGTGTTTCGAAACAAATGAGAAAGTCTTTAGGCTTTTTACGAGGCACTTCTCTCCTCTCCTCTCCTCTCGTCCTGGCCTGGTCTACAGAGGTAATGTCAGCAGGGATGGAAACCAGATGGGTGAGGCCGATGATAAGAGCTCTCCGCGGGGGGAAAGACAGGAGAAGGAAAAACACCTCCGAGCTGCTCGGTTTCTTCCTACGGATTAAAAAATGTAGAAATCCTGGAAAAAAAGTGGCAAAAGCTCCGCAGAGGCCGAACCGGGGGAATCCTTTCTGACTGCGAGGTGTAATTCGAGCTGTAAATCTGAGCATGTTTTTTCTCTCTCTTCATGGTCAGCCTTATCACGACACTCTGAGGGCTTCATACCAGAGGATGTGCCGCGTCCTGCTGCTCAACTGCACGGCAACGGCCTGAAAATCAACACAGGAGGCGCGGCTCGGGTTGCGGAGCCGCCGCTAGCGCTTGCTACGCCCAGCAACGGCGGATTTATTCCACGCATGTGATGGTTTAGCGGTGCTCAGAGCGCTTCAGGATTGATTGTGCCGCCCGAGGCCTTGAGTAATGAGAAGAGGAATCAGAAAGAGCCCCCGCCGCTGTACGC
This sequence comes from Planiliza haematocheilus, assembly GCA_005024645.1. Classification (NCBI taxonomy): domain Eukaryota; kingdom Metazoa; phylum Chordata; class Actinopteri; order Mugiliformes; family Mugilidae; genus Planiliza; species Planiliza haematocheilus. The sequence goes on along the minus strand of SRSE01001266.1, from coordinate 598,943 downwards.
TGCTTCTGTGGTTTCCCCGGCGGATGGATGGTTGGCGGCGCTTGTTGCCATAGAGCCTGTCAGCCTTTATGGGTGTACATCGACACCGATCCACAACGAGACCGATTATATTCTGGGAAAACTGGTGGATGCTACTGATTCAAACCACCACCTGAACATTGGCGCCCAGCTTGGATGCCCATTTAATCATGGTGGGGGCTTTTAATGGCGGGCAGCAGCGGTCCACTGGCCCCTTTCTGCCATGTGCATTGGTGTTCCCTGGTCACAGATTCACCACTTCTCCTGCCTTGGACCACTTTTCTGACGGGTGCTGACCTCGTATGAGTCGCTCAAATCCCTCCACTTGATTTCAACCTTCACCTGGTCATAATATTATGGAGGATCGGTGCAGATATCTTATATACAGGTGCAAGACAAACCCAAAATGTTCAACATCTAATAATATGTTGGTGTAAAGCCAAAGAAATGCTCATTACGCTGATAAGAAATGTGTTTAAAGTCAAACAAAGGCGGCTAAATGAACATTGTGACGGTTCGTGTTCTGCTAAGACGCCGACTACAGCGACTACTTCATCCACAGCTTGCACATCGCTTCTGCCCCCGATCCGCAGAAGCCGATAAATATCTAAAATCCATCTGTTTTAGATTTTCAGTATCTGCGCTGCGTTCAGTGTCAGCCCGGGGCTGAGGAACGTCGCCGGGCCAGAACGGTATCATTTCCCCACAAGAAGAGGGAAAAGGAGGAGGAGGACAGCTGGGAGAGGCTTCCTCCCTCCTCGACTGTCCACCAATCACGGATTAGGTTAAACGGCTTAACCCGGTGGCGTCAAGGACGTCAAAGGCAGCTCCTCGACAACGGCAGAAGGGAAAGGACCCGCGGTCCGCGCACATATGCTTCACTGCTAAATGTACAGCAAATACCTGCCGGCAGTATAAAGCTGCAAGGCACTGTGGGAAATCAGGCCGGCGACATCCCAGATGGGGGGGTGGGGAGTTGATGGGGTTGATGAAAAGACGAAGGATGTCACGGCTCACGGCGCACCGGAGGGAGACAATTAAATTGAACAGCGGAGGGGAATACACGACAACGATGTACAATTTAAAAAAAAGAAAGAAAAGCAATTAGCGTCTCGTGTAGGGCGCCGCAGTGGCTTGTACAGCGCCTCGTGGAATAATAAGAGCGGTAAATCTTTGTTTCCTGCGATTTCTCCGTCGGGAAACGGGAGGATAGAATGAAAACGATTCTCTAAACGCTGCGGGCTTTTATCCAAAGCAGCTCTTAGGAGCAGACTTTAAGGTAACGGCGCAGTTTGGCTTTGAAAGAGCGGATTAATGCTTCCACTTTTAAAAAGTTTGCGCCGAAACCCGGAATCGACGCCGCCGATGATACTAGAGGCCTTTTTAAAAGCTCGCCCCGTTTAACCTCGCTGCGTAAACAAGAAGAAGAAAAAAAAAAGAAAAAAAGAAAAAAACGCATTTAAAAGCAAGTCGCAGATGCTTAAGCTTGGCGTGCTTTCTTGTTTGTGTGCGGGTCCATGCGCGGGTGATTTATAAAGGAATAAAGAGGCGTGGAAACCTGATGGAATAACTGGGCTTGTGGTAAACATTAGGGAGATTTAGCAGGAGAACGGCGGACATGTGTGACCGGGAGCCTGAGAGAAAGAGGGAAAAGAGAGCGACACTAAAGGTGGAGAGAAGGTGAAACTTGTTTTTTCCTCCCCCTCCACCTACACATCACATCTCGGGCCGCATTCCACCGCCGGTTTCTCGGAGAAACAAGCGGCTGGAGACTCGACAGGCGCGCAGCAGGGGGAGACGCGGGCTGAATTCCACCGAGGCTTCTGGGAAGCGTCCAAACGGGAGACGAGGAGGGGGCGAGGACGGAGATTAGAAAAAAAAAACCACTTCACCTATTCACACACACAATCCAAAGAGGAGTGAAGTTCCAGGGCCTGGTCCAGATCTGCGACAGAGATCGAGCAAGGCAGTTCCATAGTCGACACTCGGCAAAGGGAGGAAACCTCATTTAGGATATTGGAGCTGACAGTTTGGGCTTAAGCTGCAGGATAAACTCTGAGCATGGCAGACTTTCATGCTGAGGAATAGCTTAGCCAGTGTATGTGTGAGCTTTTTAGACGGTAATGCAGCCCGGTTAGAGACTTAAACGGGTATTTAACGCGATAAACGGGCACGAGATTTGACTCCACTGGTGTTAACGTACAGATTCGCCAAAAGAACTACCGGGAAATGTAGATTCACTTCACCAGTCTCCGGAACGAAACTAGTATAAACACTTTACACTGGCGCTAAATGAAATAACTCTTCATAGTCGTTGCATAGACTGTATATAAATATGGACTACACGTGCACACTTCTTTGCATCAGCCAAACTTCCCCGCCATTTTCCCGGGGATATCGCCACCTCCACCTTGCGACTTCGGAGCCAGAGTCTGATCAGTACGATCCGAGAGCGGAGCCACGCAAAGCCGTGATATTGATTGATTGATAGAGAAAGCCCCGCCCACACTTGCGCCAGACTGACTCGCGTTTTAGTTGAATTAACACAACGCTCTGCTCTACCCCGAGCAGCGTTTAAGGAAACGCACTGTTGTTATTTTATCTTATTTCACTTCGTACAACTCTCGCAGTGCCACAGGAGCGCTTTACGGAGCGGTTGGCATGGCAACTGGCGGAGATTCTGTCACATCCTGTTTCTTTGGCGTCAAATAACTAACTAAAACAGATCCAAATGACAGAAACCATTATCGAATATTTATGCGTCGTGTATTTTACTGTTTTAGTTCAGCCCAAGTCACATTAGCTAACATTGAGGAGGCGGAGCTTATGACCTATACTGCAGCCAGCCACCAGGGGGAGCTCTAATTGCTTTGGCTTCACTTTAGAGGAGCTCTTCCGCTATTCATCTTTATATAGTCTATGAGTCATCATTCCAAAGGGAAACAGGATGAGTAAGTATTAGCTGGGAGGCTGGGAAGCTAGGATTCTAGAATGCATTTGTGTATGTTCCGATCAGAAGCGGTACGTCCTGAATAGCCGCCGACACAGGTCCGACTGGTGAAGGACACACCCCAGTAACCAGTGCCAGACACGGTGGCAAGCGGCCAACTATTTGATTTTCCACAGAAATCCAACCCTCCTTCGTCAAACAGAGAAATAACTTCATCACCTCACAACCCCCAAGATCCATCATATGATGCTCCAGCTCTGCCTCGCATGAACCAATGAGAACGTCACATGTCAAGCCTCGCAACCAGTGTAATTTGATTAAACTAGATGTCTGTTTATGTATTGTACTATTTTATTAAGAGGATATCCAGATTCCAAATACAACACAAGGACCGAATTAGCTGTGGCTCCCCTCCAGAGCGTCTGATGACGGCGACGACGACGGCAATAGCCTCGCAGCTGATGTTAATACTGAGGTATCCCCTCCTGCCAAACTGGAAGCTGAGACATTACTCCAGCGTGTCAAACATCAAAGCACAACAACTGCCATCAAACATAGGATGTACTTAAAGAGTAAAAAAAGGCAGCGTAAACTTGTAAAAATGTCACCGCAAGCCCACCTCAACAAAATACCGCATGCTGCTCCGGACAAATACTCGTAATCCGCAAAAGCTACCAGATTGATGGTGCGGTTTTGTGCAGCGCGGAGAAGCGGGGGTACAGTCATTACCCTAAATGGGGCCCAGCGCTTCCACTTTTGGCTCGACTAGCCTCTTCGCTCTGGACCTCATTCACTGCAATTACAAAAAAAAAAAAAAAAGGATAGCATCTGCAGCCAAGCAGAGCTAACAGTGTTTGCTCACTCAAAAGGCTTCTGTGGGAGACGGATGTGCGTTCCTCTCGCCTACTGCTGCATCTTTTCCCCCCCCCCCAACACCACGTCTCCTTTCTCGTCCCTCTTTGTGTCTCTTCCACCTCCGTCCTGTCCTACTTTAGAAGCAATCTCCCAGTAATCGTCTCCCCATCAACGGCGCTCATCCACTCACTAACGGCTACCTCTCGCACGCTCAATCTCCCCCTTCCTCGCTCGGGGGCAGCGCCGTCCGCGGCCCCGTCTTTGAACTCGGCGGGTCTAAACGCTTCCACGTGGCTCCACGCGCACAAGCCCACCTTCACGGTGCAGCAGCAGCAGAAGCACTGAGCAAACTTGTTTATGTGCAGCCCGACTGACCAAAACCAAAGCTTGGAAGAAGCAGCTGAAAGGAAAGTTAAAAGTCCCTCTCCGAGGTCTCTGACCGCAGGAATGAAAAAGAGAATGCCAACCATTACATAATGCAGTTTGAGACTCGTGCACTCATACACGCTGCATCCACATGTTTCTGCAGCTTTGGGTAACATGCACACGGAAGAACAGCGTTGCGGAACACAAGCTAATGGAGAGCAGATTAGGTCTGCGTGTCGGTCAGATAGTTCATGTTTCTTTGATGCTTCGGTGTCGCACCGTGGGTTTTAAACTCGCAGATTACGAGCATCTGTGTCATAAAACAGGCAAAGGTTCAAGTCTCCCTGAAACAAACTGCTTTCACAGTGATGCTTCTTGCAAAATGATCCAGAATGGTTCGATGGCTCATCCTGCACCTGGGGGCGCGTGCTAATCTGCAGCTGATCATAAGATCTTCAGGCCTCTTCTTCCCCCTGCAACTCTCCAGCTGGAGCACTGGAGCCGACCAATCAGAGCAAAGCTTTGTATAGGGGGCGTGGCCTCTTTAACTTCCTGTATTTACAGGACGCATGTTAATACGCACTCATTTAGCAACACGCTAGCTATGTAAAGCCTCACGATGCCATTAGAGCAATATAAAAAGGAATTTACCTTAAATTAGATGTAGTTTTATCATCTTATTAGTAAGCTATTAAGGTTTATTATAAATAAAATGCATATTTTTTGTTTTAAGATATATATTTTTTTAATTTAAATAAGGGCTGATTAATAAGTTGGAGGGCTAACGCTACGCTAAAGCAAAAGCTTTGCTGCTTAACGAGGAGTTTCTTCCAAATATAAACCCTCATACCGCTAACGAAAACAGTTAGCTAATGATATGTTTGTTGGCTTTGGGAGTTACGCTAGCGTTCAGGTATGCATGCTAGCATTTAGACTCTATCGCAGATAAGCAGATCCATTTGCATGTATTTGCGTTCTGGAAGCAGGTCAATCGTTCTTCTACGTTTCTGTCAGGCTCTTTGGCGCGACTCGGAGCTGAAAGGAAGATGAAGCATGGCCCACTCAAAAAGAACAATGCATCATTTAGCCACGCTCGCTCCTCACTCCCATCCGTGAGACAGTCATGAAGTGGGAGATATTACATCCGCAAATCTAATTAAATATTTATTATTTAATAGGGCTGTAATTAACTGTAATCTTAGGAGTCTACGTGTGGCTGCGGGGCAGGTTTTAGACGTGTATTTGTTCACGTGGTTAATGTGGCCTCCGTGAGCCCGTGCAGACGGCATCGACGCGGGTTGCAAGGCCGGATTGAGCAGGGACTCAGGGGCTTTAGCACACACACAGAGCGAGAGAGTGAGCGGATGGTGATGAATGAGACCTGTCAGAGTTACTGTTAGTTCTGCCGGCGCTCCAACAAAGCAGAAAGAATGGGGGGAGATTACGTGGAAGATCAGAGGAGGAGAGCGGTTCGCACGGCTAGCGTTTCGGGCCTCGCCCTGAAAACAACCACATTTTACTGTCTTTAAACATCACCTTGGTTTTTTTTTTTACCCACACTCTCAAACCGCAGCCAGGACTCCCCGCCTCTTTTTTTTTTTCCCAGAAAGAAGCACGACCAGAGTATCGCTCCGAGCTCCAAAAAACACATTTTCTCATCTCTTATCACTCCCGTGCTTTTATCTCTCTTTCTCTCTCTCTCTTCTCTTTCCAGTGCGAGGTTCAGAGACGGTGTTGAATCATGCTTCGGGGTAAAATACTGACGAATGAAAAGAAAATGTTTAGACATGTGTATATATAGTGGAGCTGTCTGGTTCTTTGCATGCTAATCCACTAATGGAAGGCTGCATTAAAGCTAATTTCCTCTGCTCTTGCTGGGGCCAAATAGCCGAGTCTGGATTTAAGCGTTTGGGCCGTGTGACACGAAGAGTTTGCGCTCGAAAACGAAACGTTTTCCGAGCTCATATCCGCTCTTTCCACGCTCCCGGGGCGGCGGACAGAGACAAAGACCCATCCATTTGAAATGTCAACTGCTCCACGTCGACGCAGAGGATTGAAAGAGGCCGCGCGTGCGCCTCTGCATAATGTGGCGGGGGACTTGTGGCTCATTTATCTAGGGCCTCGGGGACTTCAAGTCCATCAAATCACGGTGTCTATTAAACAGTTCTCGCGCACGGAGTCTCTCAGTGCTCCTCTCTGGAGTCCTCCGTTTTTCCCGGGCTCTCTTTAAGCTCTCGTCCAGTCACTTCTGCAATCAGAGAGTGTCTTTTTAAGCTTATGTGGATGTGTTGGATCGCCTTACGGGGATTAAGGTCAAGCAAAGCATGCTGGACGAAACTGTACAGGAAAAAAATATCCAGACTCCATCGATCGGCAGATAAGAGAAGCGAGCTCTGCATTTAACTCGTCTCAGAGGTATACGGGACGCGAATGCGGCGCCGCATGTGCAGGTCACAACCACTCAGAGCGCAACAATGGCCTCGTGCGGACCGGTGAGGTTTCCGGTGCGAGGTCGCGCTGCCCTTCGTCCAGTTTCTCGCATCCAAACAGGTAGAAGCCACTCAAAGCGAATGAATAACATAAACCCGCTCGTTATAAAGCAAGCATGCAAATACACACACACACACGCCCACATCACATCCTGCTCACTTTCAATTATTTACAAGGAGGGAGTGAGCGGCGGCGTTCTGCTCTCACTGATCTACCTCCAATCCACATTAATAATGAAGCCTGAAAGCGCGCGTGTGTGGTCGCTAATGCACTGTGTGCACAATGTCATGTCTGCATGTTTTATTAATGTCATGTACCCTCGGAAGCAAGTGCATTTCTTGAACTGAGCTCAGAAGGGGGAAGAAGACAACGACGCGGCTGACAAACAAATGCTTCTCGATATGCTGAAGACGAATAGTTTATTTATTTCTCCCCCATCGTTCAGTGAAGTGGTTTTACTGGTGTTCAAAACATCTGCAAAGGCTCATGGGAGTCCCCGACTGAAGGCCAGCTGATTTCACCGGAAACGCTGCTAAGGACAAAGACTTCTGCGAGATGAGCGCCAACATGCATCCTTTTATTTCATCAAGAATTAAATATTAAACGCTGCACGATGTAATAAACCTTCCCCCGAAGTCCTAATTTCACCCTCTACGGCAAACAAATTCAAATAATGAGCCTGTTCTTCCTGGCGTGCAGTCGCAGACTCCAACTGGAAGAGTCCCTCCATTATTAAGTGGATTTATTTAAGTGGATCCCCGTCGCTGCTCATCCCCACCTCGACACGCTTCAAAATAAATCCTTTTCACAGCAAAGCTAGCCGTGGGCCTTTACTGTTAGCAGTTAGCTAGCTGCGACGCAAACGTTTACGTCAAATGGAGCCGTGTTTATCGCGCTCTCAAGAAGCGAATACGAATGTCGCCCTCTTGTGGCAGTAATTCGTTTTTTGTTGACGTTTTAAGAAACGACAGACATTAAAGGAAAGTCAATATACAGTAATTTAGTCGTATAGAGGTTTCTTTGTTTTGTTGTGTTGTGCCTCCAGCTCAACCGAGTGTGGGCGGGGCCTGATCAGGACACTGGAGCTGACCAATCAGAGCAGACGCAGCTTTTTCCAATAAGGGGAGTGGCCTCTTCAGCTTCCTGTATGTCTCACATTAAGTCATTTTTGTTGTTAGCTTGCTAACTGTTAGCCTTAGCCGCTTCTAGAAGTTTTCTAGAAGTTCAAGTTACATTTGAAAGCAGAATAACATTTGCTACAATATTTCTGAAGGTAATTTGGAGACTTAGCACTTTTTATTAGCATATATCTAGCATTAGCATAGAAGGTCAGGCTTGGTTTGATTACTTTATACAAAAAAAGGTCACAGTTCATTTATCTGAACTCAAAATAAAGTTCAGAGATCATTCACTTTCCTGCACCTGGTCATTACATTCTTTTAAAACATATAATAACAAAGGCTGAAATCCAAATAACTAGCGTAGGAAGCGCTAATCAGAATGACAGCATAGCTACAGTTTGCCAGCATTGTTACTTCAAATGTGAAAATATGTGTTTTGGATCTTTAAAGAAAATGTATTGCCCCCTATTCCACAGCACCCTGGAGGCTGAGGCTCTAAGATAACGGGCCGGTTAATGAGCTTCGACTTTGCCTCCGCGTAGTGGGGGGGGGGAGCGGTGGCCGATTGAGCGCCACCGCAAGCGCAAGCTGCGGGCTTTATCTCTGGATTCACACGTTAGACTACACCTACTGCACAAACACACTGGGAGGCATTGTCGCAGGGAAAAGATGGATTAGGTGAGTCAAGCTGGACGCACAATGAAGCCTTTTTCTCCCACACGGATTTGTAATAAGCAACTGAACTGTTTCTTCCTTCAGTTTGGTTCACATTTGGCTTGAAGCAAACCAACAACCACTAAGCGGTGTATTAGAATTACGAGATAAGACCGCTGTTGTTGTCTTCTACTCGACATCCAGATGGGGGTTGCAGAAACACGGGCTCGGCGCTCTTGCATCAATTTGGGATGTTTCTGAAAAATATCCCGATTTAGACGACACCAGGCTTCCGTCAAACCGTCCACTCAGCCACAGACGCATCCTCAGGCGCTAACGACCGCATGCATTCTTGGCATTCTCGCAAGAGCCAATTACGGGCCGCCTGGACCGGCAGCTCTGGAAGCTCACCAAGGCGTCTGAGACAGTGATTCATACGGGATTCTTTCTTAATCATCATCACAAAAAAAATAAAATCCCCCAAAATCTGAGCTGATAAAGGCGAGCTAATGGCAGAACAGGGTACAAAAGCAAGACATTACAGCAGCAATGTTATTAAAGCTGCTGGGTGGGCTTTAGGTTGGCAGCCTCCATTCGATGCTCAAGCTAACTAGCTAGAATCCGACTGGGTAAAATGAGGGGAACACTTTTAGCAGCGGCGGTGGGCGACCTGTCAGCATTAAACCAGAAGAGAAGAGGTTGCCGTTGGAGTCTGCGAGGCAGGATCTGTAGGAGTGGCTTGGACAGACAGGAAGCTGCCCGCTGTCCTGCTTCCTGTGCATTTCCAGGAAGTGGACCCATCTGAGATAAGGCTCAAGGTGAATGGAACATGGTGAGTCATCCGAACACAACTGGAGATGGATTTCATTAAGCAGGAGAGGAGAAATAAAAAGATATTTGAATATGCAAGAGATCGCAAAGGAAGTTAGGACCCTGAAGGCAACGCTGTTACTACAATGGGGTTATTTGCATGTTGCCAGATCTTTAGGGGCTTATCTAACAGGTTTGAGCAGAACACCTAGGTGTGTTCATTGACAGATATCCAAAATAAGTCAGTTTTCACAACAGACTCATAATGAAAGCGAAACCTGTCATAAGACACGAGTCAAAGGCACCAACCCCCCCCTCCCGACCCACGCTCAGATCCCTAAACTATCACCCCGAGCGAGCCCGCCACTCACCGATATCTGGAAGACTTCCTGCGTGTCGTCGAGCATCTGCACCCGTATGGAGACCTGCCGCCCGGGGGTCTGGGCGGGAGGACGCAGGCCCGGCTCCAGGGTGGACACCCCGAAGCTTTCGGGGGCGCCCAGCCTCTGCCCGGCCGCGGACGGCCTGTCGGCTGGCTCGACCATGGCGACGAGACGTTACGGCGAGCTGCAGCAGGGGCTTGAGTTCACGTCTGGCGGAGAAAGGGAAGAAATTTGGGCATGTAGTTAAACGTTTCTAGAAAGAAGTCTGTGATTTGGGGTATTTTTGATTCTTAAATACATGGTAGGCAGTTTTAAACAAGATGGAGCGGGCATTTCTGCATCCCTTGCTGCATCCATCTCCTCGATTTGAGCTGCACGTAAAGTCCAGCAGTAGAGCAGCTGAAACTGAGGCGCTCCATTGACCTCCTTTAAATAAATAAAAGGTTAAAAGTGAATATAAATACACAGTTTGCAGCGTTTTAAAGTTGAGCGAGAGGTTCTGTTGCGGCGAACGACGGGAAACCCCCAAGGCTTAATTAGTTTAAGAAGCCTGTGACGCATCCTCCAACAATTATTTGGTTAAATTGTTGAAACCACAAGACATTCGGTATGCGCCTCAGCTTGGTTAGGATGACGAAATAAAAAAAAAAAAAAACTCGTCCAGATGCACGGAGAAAGCAGACAGACATGTGTCACACCGAGCGAGGAGACGCTCGCTTATTCCGGCCTCGGCGTTCGCAGGTGGGACTCACGGCGTTTCCTACGAGGCCAGTTCAGACTTGAATCAAAGCTTCGGATGAGATACAATCAGAGTACACTTCAAGCCACCCCCCACCGCTCCTCTCTTCATTCAGACACAAACTTTTCAGAGGCGTACCCTCCCCCTCCCCCCTCCTCCTCCTCCTCCTCCTCCATGCCACACTTGATAAACCTCAACCCCAGACAATAAATATCCCCGCCATGACATCATGGACGAGGAATGTTTGAGAAGACACTCAGGGGGGCAACGCAGGGACGACGAGGGGGTTACTCCTGCGCTTGTTTCTTCTCACAAATCACTCAATCCAATAAAGCCATCAGCATCGGACAACTGGAGACCGAACCTGTCGGTGCGCAGTGTTGTTCCGAGAAAAAAATCCAGGGTTGCGTCGAGCTACGGTGGGAAATGTTCCCAGAAACTTCGCCGGCATCCGGATAAACAGGCTGCTGTAAATATTTAGGGAGCAGTGGGCGGCGCGGCGACTTCAAAGGCATCGTCCTTGAGAGAGTGCGATCCGTGCGCCGCGGCCCAACGCGAGGTCCGCGTGTCGGGGGGCAGAGGCGCGAGTCCAAGGAACAGCGTTGGGCGTGCAACGAAGGCCTCCATGGACTGGAAAAAGCCCACAGATTACAGAAGAGACAAGCGACTGAACAAGGAACATGAATTTGCAACGTGAATAAAGACAATCCGGACAAAAGAAACGCAAGTTTAGGGGAAATTTTTCCGCATCGGGACGTAGCGACCGACTGAAAAGGCCTAGGCTACGTCCGCACCGATCTCCTGCACCATGCAGGGATTTAAAATAGTCTCTGCATGTGTAGTTGCATTGTAAAAGTGCAAAATCTAGCTGCAGAAAGGCTGCTAGGACACGCACACACCACCTTCCACCTTCATGTTGAGTTGGCAGCCAAAGCCTATGTCTTTGTTTGCTTTCAGAAAAGTGTCGCACAACCAGGAAGCGGACATCTTTGTCGGTTTTACGGGGCCTCAAACAAAACAGGGAGTAGCACAGGTATTAGGGATTTATGTAAAGTGCTAGTGCGGCTGTAGCCTGGAGGTGTAGAGTAACACAAAGTCAACGGATGCCTCAAAGCTCCAGGGGATCTGCTCCACAGCCGACCCGGCGTGAAAGATAAACAAATGGAGTTCACACTTGGAAAAACTTCCCACAATTCCGCATCGTTTTCCTCCTAAATGCCCACCTACACAAGCCTTTTATTGTTTAATCCCTCCACCTGCGTGCACAGGCCGCCGCCTCCCCTCCCCTTTCGGTGGCAAAGGCTGAAACTGGAAAGCGGAGCCTTGCCCGGGGAAGTGACCCGACAGCGCAGGGACCTGACATTCAAGTTACTCATTACACCTGTGGGAATGTTTGTTCCCGTGCGCTACTTCCTCGGTCGCTGCTCGGCATCAGCCGGTCTCACCTGAGTCCCCGTTTTGCGAGAAAATTTCCAGAGCTCCATCTCCAAGAAGGTCCACGCTCTGCCGACTGCCAATCCCTCCGCCGGGGTCACGCTTCAAAGGCGAACAAGCGTCAACTCAAGAACCAGTTTTATAGCTCCTCCGCCTAATCGCCGGCTAACAAACACGTGCCAATTACCCCGGCAAACATCATATTCTGCTGACAGACACGGCTGATTTGTCGCCGGCGTGTCTTCATTCTTTCAGCAAGGAGAGACGTTACCGGGCACCGAGAGAAAACAAACACAACAAAGCTCCCTCTTCCACTTCCTTTAAATGAGTTTCCCCCCCGCTCCCGTCACACGCGAAAACTTTTAACCACCAATTAAGTTTCTGGAGGAAAGAAAAAAAAATAATAAGTTTGGTCCCCGGCGAGGGGCTCGCTGGGAGGATTAGACATGGAGCTGCGAGAGGGGAATACAGAGCGGGCTGGTCGCAGGGGCACAAAGGAAGCTAGTGTGGGAGCTTCCAGCGGCGAGGCTTTAACTCAGACGGACCTCTCAAGCAGCCTTTGAACTGGCGCTGGTTGAAAGTTTCCCAAGAGCTTGCGAGAGGGAAAGCCAGGCCCTGGGAATCGGATGCAGTGTGTGCGTGCATTCAGAGGGAGAGCGCTTTATGCTCCCTACTCTCACGGAGGACTTTTAACACGTTGCGTTGCTATAAATGCTAAAAACCTAGCATCCGTGCAACGTGGAGAGGTTGCTCAAGCAGTGACGCCACCCGGCTATCAAACAGGACTGACAATGAAGAAGATTATGGGTGATGACTCAAAGAAAAAAGATAAATTATTGACAGGGTAGCTACACCGCTAAGCTAACTATGCTAGGTTTGCAGCAACTGTTAGATATGTGGCTCGAACCTAAGGCCCGGCTTATTCAACCAAAACAGGTGCGGCTTTGCAAATCCTACCTACGCGTGTAAACTGTGCACATAAGCGATCAGATAAGACTATGTGTGTGTTTGCACGCCCGGAAACATCAATCACAGCAGGACTTTGATGGCACAGGCGAATCGGTGCAAGTCCAGAAGCATGCCCTGCTGCCTTTGACCATCAACACGGTTGACTGAGAACCTTCGCAGGCAACTTCGTTGGCAACTTCTGAGAAGGAGATCTCAGGAACGAAAGCAGACCCCGCAGGATCTGATCAATCCGCTGGCTTGACTAAAGAAAGCCAGAGTCCGCTTCCGACAGGTTAGATAAGGCCACCTGTGGTCTCCGACAGATCAATGGCTCGCCTTATCAAGGAGACACTCTCCGGCGGGCGCCCCAGGAGCAGCCATTAAGCCCCTCTACCGCCGGTCTCGGGGGACCTGTGAGCTTGAGGGGGAAGAGACTGCCAATTCTATTGTGCGGTATTGATTGGAAAATGAAATGAGGCAACAGGGAAGTGTTGAGCACCGACGCTCGGAAGATGGGAGATAGTGAGGGGGTGCAAAAAGAGCATTAAATCAATGGACTGCCGGTTGGATGCATTTTGGATTTGACCGGTGACTTAAAACACACATTTAGCCACACATTCTGAGTAAAGCTGGCAAGCCCCAGAATGTAGGTTAGCGGAGTAATCCTTTAGGCCAGAGCAAAGATGTCAGTAGGCTAAGACTCACAGTCAAGAGACCAGGCTGGTGTTTATATATCTGTCTATATATAAATATGTGTGTGTGTGTGGGTCAGTCTTCCGTGTTAATGTGCATGTGCTGACAAGCTGTTGCAAAGATTCACGATTGAAATCCGTGCGCACAAAGAGAGCGGAGGAAATAAATTGCAAAACGTGAAATGTTAAGTTCGCCGCGTGCATTAAAAGCAGCCTCTTCTTGTTTATCATTAAGCTTAGAGTAAAATAAGCTGGACCTCCTGAAGCTCAGCCGATTAGTAAAAACGAACAGGCTGCTTGGAAGCTTTAAAGATATCGAGCCCGTGGAGGAAATCTAAAAAAGAGGAATATCTTAATGCATTAAAAGTGCCGAAATCTAAGCGTGCGTTATACGCGGAAACCGGAGAGGCTACGTGTAACCTCGCTTTATAATCCGGATAGCGCGATTTCTTACCCCCTCCTTCTCTCTCTTCCTCCGGGATCCACAGTCGTCTCCACACGGTAAATCCGCACGCACGGCGCTAACTTTGGGTTCGATCGTCCTCTTTCCCTTCGCTTCCCCGAACCGCTCCCTCTCAGGTGGGACGTGGTTCCTGCTCGGTAGCCATCGAGACGAATGTGGCGAGCCGCCGCCGTGCAGGGAAGCTTTTTTTTTTTTTTTTCCACTGGAACAATAAAGAGAAGCACACACAGACGGCACGCACCACACCGCCTCCAGCGCTGCGCACCCCGGCACCAGCGCACAATACGGGTGGAGAGAAAGTGCAACGTGGGGCGGCTCAACAGCGACACTCCGTGGCGGTTTGTGGGAAGTGCTTTTAATCCGTCACTCAATACTTGTAGCTTCCTCCTGAAGTTACGTCAGTTTCTATTTATATGTAGTTTTAGCAGATAAAATGTATGTATTCAGCAAAAATACCCAGCCAGAGATGCCGTCTGATCCAAATAAAGTAGGAAAATAAAACAAAATTTTTGTAAGAAGAGGAAAAGATGATGGCCCGTACGGGGATCGAACCCGCGACCTTGGCGTTATTAGCACCACGCTCTAACCAACTGAGCTAACCGGCCACGAACACCAAGCCGCAAACATTGTCTTATATACGTGCTTACTAGCTAGTTACTTAGCTAGCTGGTCGGAGATCGGATTAGTTAATAAAAAAAACGTTCATACGCTTTGGCTGCTACAACACAAGAGCATATTATACTTCACACTGAGTTCATATAATCATAAACTTTAAACCCCGGAACGTCGACGTCTCCTTTAGCCGCGAAGTAGCATCAGTAAGGTCTGTTGCCATAGTTACTCTGGGGAGAGAGAGAGCGAGAGAGAGGGCGAGACTGACCACGTGACCCAGCAAGATGGCGACCATAATGTAGAATGGATGTGAGTACTACGTTTTATTAGCTAACCTTTAGACCACATAAAACAGGTTATAATTTCATGTTGCTGTTAGGCGTGGCCGGCGAACTTTCGCCGTATTGCAATGCCCACGATTTCTTTATAACATGACGCAAAGAAAGCACGTACAGGCTCCGTTCTATCCCCGGATAAAGCTGCTAACTGAAGTAACGCTAACGTTAGCTCCCCTGTAGTCTTGATCAGTTATTGTTTATCGTTACTCAGCTGTTATCACTTTCAGTCACCGGCTTTCTGGGTGCAGACGTCGGTGGCAAACTTTCACCTAATCTTTTACGTTTTTTTTAATTCCTTCACCTTTTCAGGTTTTGACCTGAGTGGATCCGTTTGGCTGGAAAATTGGATCTGCTGGTTAATTGTTTCATCAAATCTGGGAATCAAGATGGCCCTAAATGTGTTTGGTAAGCAGCATCAGACTTCAGAAGATGGGCGTTGTAGTTTTATAGGAGTGTGTTAATACTAAATGTGTGCAGTTTGTTTGATTGTGTATGATGGGACATTTCCTGTTCATGTATTTTGATAAAACTGGTGCAGCAGCGTTGGCTAAAGTCATGTAATTCTGCAGAAACATTCATGTATTTATATATGATTCAGAATATAGCACCAATACTCCACTGCATATCATTTCCTGTGCACCTATGCACATTATTATTACATTTTTATATAGTTATTGCTGATGTGTTAATGCATAACAAGCAATTTACAGTTGCTTTGCTGCAAAATGAATGTTAAAAGGGTAAAATGACCTCTCCAGAGATGTTTTTCATCATAATCCTAACAGGCTGGGATCTAATATTTAACGATTCATTATTTTATGGGATTACCACGTGTATTTTAATGTATAATCTTCTAAAAATTAAGCGGATGTTGGTTAAACGCACCTGGTTTTCAATGGAAATTTTAAATTTGCAAGTTAACTAGTATCACAAAAAAAAAGAGGTTGCAGTAAAAGCCTTGTAAAAAATGGACAGCACAGCTATTCTTGCAGAACTCGAGTGCAGGCGCTGGAGTTTGGGACGCCGTGAGCGAGCAGTGCGAATGTTATGTCTGGTTTTGTTGTTAGTTTGTCTAACTGCGCGGCTGAACTGCCTTGAGAAGCGGGCAGAGACGCTTGCCCGGGGAGGATTTGGAGTTATGTTGAAGACAGGATACGGGGACGATGAGTGTCCAGTAGATAAGGCCGGTGGAGTGCACAGACTTCTACAGAGTTCACAGAGGCAGGAAACGTGGCTGTTAGCTTTACCCATGCAGAGAAGATGGAAGTGTTTTCTAATCGCCAAGATGCTGACCAAGGCATATTAACATCCATATAATAATTCTGTCCAAAATTAGTATTATCAGTATTGCAGCAGATTAGTGATTAGTGAAATAAAGCATCCAGGGCTGAATATGTATAATATTTATTATTTGTTGAATGCAGCCGTTCTCTCAGAGTTCAGCCAAACTCCATCTCAGTGCCTCGGGCTAAAAATGTTCGGCTAATATTAATGTTTGTGCTGTTTCACGGTCTGCTGCAGCCGAACAAACAACGAGGAAATATGCGCTGTAATGTTGATATCCATCTCTGATTAATTCCATACGGGTAGGCCCGGGGGTGGGGGGGGGGCACGGTGACAGCTTGTCGGCGTTAGAAAGATAAACATTGCACGCCTCATTTCTGCAGCACGGCGTGAATTAATTTTTTCGCCGCTTTTTCGTGCACGGCGGAGTGGATTTATCTGCTGCGCCGTTTAGTGGAAAGGCATCCGTCAGAGTGAAACACAAGGAAAGAAACTCATCATTAACTTAGCATATTTATTTGAATATTGCATTAGTACAGCAGCTTCATTTCCTTTAGCAATTTTAGCATTGAGAGAATTATTTTAAATAGTATTTTACAATATGAGTGGAATAAAGAAATCAGGGTATTTGCGTTTTATTGCAACTGCTTCAATAAACTTTTAAGTACTGCACTGCACTGGCTTTTATATGCATTTCAAAAGGTCTGATTTTGTTTGTACACTAAGCTGCCCTGATTTAGACATTATCTTCTGTTAAACTGATTTAACACCAGAGAGAAGATGAAACGAGCGCACCCTAATCCGGTTTTATCTAGCCGATGGACTCCAGCCAAAATTAAGACAAAGAGTTGACGGTGCAGTGTCGTGTTTTCTCCACATGGTTGCACTGTTTAGCTGTTTTAAAAAAAAATGTATTTCTATCCTCAGATCATGATGAATACAGGCCGCCAGTGTGGAAATCCTACTGTAAGTATCAATAAAACACAATACACGTGAAATTATATGGTGAGAAATGTTTGGCTCTTCTTCTACAAGTGACTTGCGGCATGTTTTTTTTTTTTCCGTCACAGTGTACCAGCTTCAGCAGGAGGCGCCTCACCCACGCAGAGTCACCTGCACCTGTGAGGTGAGAGCACGTCACCGGGCCCGTGTTTAATCGGCCTGTCTTTTCTTGGGATATTTCAGTTTTGATGCACGTCGTATTGCAGTGATTAATAGAGCTGTTTCCGCCCAAAGTACCCAGAACTTTTAGACCGAGAAGCTTTAATTAAGGAGCTAAAAGTTTCCTTCGGGCACTTGGAAGATCCACAAAAGTTTGGTAAATTAGTCAGAAGATGCTAATTTTATGCGCGATTATACAACAACCTGCTTAACTGCCTGCAGTGGAAGCACACTTAATTCACTGGAGGTTCCTAAAAGGCCTAGTCTCCAGGAGGTTTCTAAGGTTCCTAGTCCCTTGGAGGTTTCTAAGGTTCCTAGTCTCTTGGAGGTTTCTAAGCTTCCTAGTCCCTTGGAGGTTTCTAAGGTTCCTAGTCCCTTGGAGGTTTCTAAGGTTCCTAGTCCCTTGGAGGTTTCTAAGGTTCCTAGTTCCTTGGAGGTTTCTAAGGCTCATATTCTCTTGGGTGTTTCTGAGGTTTCTAATCCATTGGAGGTTTCTAAGGTTCCTAGTCCCTTGGAGGTTTCTAAGGTTAATTGTCTCTTGGAGGTTTCTATGGTTCCTAGTTCCTTGGAGGTTTCTAAGGTTCCTAGTCTCTTGGAGGTTTCTAAGGTTCCTAGTCCCTTGGATGTTTCTAAGGTTTCTAATCCATTGGATGTTTCTATGGTCCCTAGTCCCTTGGAGGTTTCTAAGGTTTCTAATCCATTGGATGTTTCTAAGGTCCCTAGTCCCTTGGAGGTTTCTATGGTCCCTAGTCAGTTGGAGGCTTTTAAGGTTCCTAGTCCCTTGGAGGTTTCTACAGTTTCTAGTCTCTTGGAGATTCCTATGGTCCCTTGTCCATTGAAGGTTTCTAAGGCTCCTAATCCCAAGAAGGTGTCTAAAGTTCCTGGTTCCTATGAGGTGTCTAAGGTTTCTAGTTCCTTGGAAGTTTCTATGGTCCCTAGTCCCTTGGAGGTTTCTAAGGTTTCTGGCCACTATGAGGTGTCTAAAGACCCTAGTTCCACGGAGGGGTTTGGTCCCTTGGACTTTTCTAAGGTTCCTAGTTCCTAGTCCAAAGGTGGTTTCTAAGGTCCCCAGTCTCTGTGAGATGTCTAAGGTTTCTAGTTCCAAGGAGATTAATAAGGTTCCGCACCCTAGGAGGTTTCTAAGGTTCCCAGTCCCTTAAAGGTTTCTGCACATGCCCTTTTTCATACGGTATTATAATTATTTGATATTTGCAAATCATTAGTCATTTATTGCAAACACAGAAGGACAAACAGGAATTGTCTATGACTGCTACATGTTTCCTTTGAATTAACCTCAAAACACGCTAGCATTACATTAGCATCACTTGTACAGCCGTCTCATTTCTTGGCTTCAACAATAGAAATCCTTGCAGTATGGATCAGGGCTGTAGCAACTTTATTTCCACCTCCTCAGGGACTACATCTGCTGACTTGGCTTGTAGGATGCCTGATTACTTTTGTAGTTCTCCGCTCCTTTGTTTTGGGTGGCGCCATCCGTTAAGCTGACTACGGTCTTAGAATCTAAAGTGACATCGGTGCAATTAAGAGTCTCAGCCGAGCGTACGCAGGTGCTATGGCATGTGCATTAAATGGCACGCACCAGCACGCCTGGACCACCCCCCACCAGATGTGTCTTTGCGCACAGTTGTGGGGGAATCCGAGAGGGGATTAAAGACCGGGGGGCGGGTTTGTGTCTGGTGTTTGATGCCGAATGCTGTTGGGTTTGATGCCCTTGGTCTGGGAGAGTCGGCGCTGACCCAGTTACAGTGCCCAGACTTGCAGACAGACGGAGCAGAGGAGCACCAGCGGCCCCATGCTGTCTGCTGGGACTTCAGCCATATGCGGTTTAATGATGCACCAATGACCACTTATCTGTGGCTGCTACTTTTTAATTTGTGGCATGTAAGGGTGGCACGAAGGAGACGAGAGAGAGGCTGTCCTTCAGCCGGGTGACCTGCGCTTACACAGCTTAAGACACTTTATTTAAAACAAAAAAAACATGCGGTGTATTGATTAATTAGTCCACAGAAAGTAAATTAACAACAGTGTTAGTAGCACTTCCCAAAAGGAAGAGGTTTTAAATAGGTTTAACGATCTAACAATTTTTTTTTTTTAAATAAATGGAGACGTCCCAAGAGTTGCTCATGCAATACATCACTCAAGAGACCTCAGACTCAGGTTGTTTTGCGCTCATAATCCTCCTCGAATAGGTTGCTTTTTATTCCCCTGTGCGTCGACGAGCTTCTTTGACTGAGAGCACCAAGTTAAATCCTGTTTTTCCTTTGCTGCCGGTGCCTAACACAAAAAAAGGAACTGCATTTCCCTGATTTAACATCCTAAAAATGGGATATATTCTCCTTAAATACGCGTGTTTCCTCCCAGGCTCTGTCAGGCATTCTTGCGAATACATTTTTTATTTCATCACATCATTCAGAAACAGTTCTTTCCCTCTAGTTCAGCGCTGCGTAATGTGCACTCAAGGATTTCTATTGAGCTTTAGTAATGGGTTCTTAGTGCGGTTGCTGCATGCGTGGCTCGCTGAGGGGCATTGGGGCCGTTTTGGTAAGCGTCCAGAGGTGCACGTGCACGGCTGACGGCGGCATACCTCCACCCTGCCTCTCTCAGTTTACCCTGTCTACCATATTGCACTGCAACAATTTTTAGCTTCTCGGTGAGACCTTCCAGTGTTTGCAAACACCTGCCCGCGTCCGCATTAACATTCACCGCCGTTCGTCGGGTTGATTTATTGGCTCGGCAGCAGTTTAGCCGTTTAACACAATGTTCTGCTGCTTTTTTTTTTTTTGATCTGACTCGTGCAATGTTCTCCTCGCCCACACACTCACGCTGGGTTGAAAGCAAGGTCCACCGATAAAAGTCTGGAAACATGGATTTAGCGAGCCTCAACTTTACCTTTCGTTTTGAAGTGCTAATCAAAGACGTACTTTGTAAATCTGTGTCTGCCTTTCCTCCCCCCCCCCCCCCCCCGCAGGTGGACAACCGACCTAAATACTACGGGAGGGAGTAAGTTCTCTGTTCGTGAATTCATTTCAAACCGAGTGAAACATTTCGATTTTTCTGACTTCAAACGTTAATTCTTCATCCAGGTACCATGGGATGATCTCAAGAGAAGATGCCGACCAGCTACTGAGCCAGGCCGAAGGCAGCTACCTCATCAGAGAGAGTCAGAGACAACCGGGCACGTACACACTGGCTTTAAGGTATGTTTTTGAGTGTTGAGGTAACCCGGAGAGACATTTAAGACAACATGAACCACTGCAAGTAGCCGCTGGGTTTAGGGATTGAAACGCACCCAATAATTAAATCCAATTCAAGTACAACCTGGACCTTATTTCTGGTATAAAATACGATCGTTTGTTCACCTGTATAACGTTAGTGTAATTTGTAGTCCTTCGGGCGATATTTAGATCTGCGTACATCCATATAATGGGAGTGAATGGGGCACCGGAACGCCGCCTCTAAATAATGCATTATCTGTTGCGAAACTCGTTCATTTCACCTGCTATGGTTCATCCACAACCTCAAAATCTGAAAAAAAAATACTCTGCCATGTTGCAAAAAACTAGCAGTAGCAAATTACAGGTAAAGAAGCCGACCCTTGCGGGCGCGCACGGCGCTCAGAGATGACATCATCCAGGTAACGAGTCAACAGAAGATAACGAGTGACTCCGGACTCAGCGGGGGATTAGCACTAGCGTACGATAACAAAATATTGGTTTTGCGGCAGATAATGCGTTATTTAGAGGCTAAGTTTCGGTGCCCCATTCACTCCCACTATATGGATATACGCCAATATAAACATCTCCGAAAGGACTGCAAATTTCACAAAAATTATATAGGTGATTAAACAATCGTATTTAATCCAAGAAATAAGGTCCAGGTTGTAAAAAAACAAAACAAACAAAAAAAACAGTTCCCCTTTAAGGAGACTTGCTAGCTGTGTGCACAGGTGTCGTGAGGTCTGAGGTGGTTTATCCCTTCGGCGAAGGCGGCGGCCAAACTTTAAGCAGCTCAGGGGAGCTCATCCCTGAACTCACATGCTTCCTCACACCAGGCCTCGTGAAATCATCAGTCGGAAGGTTGTGAATGTCTTACGCAAAGGCACTTTTGGCGCTACAATAATAAAAATCTGTTGCTTTTTCAAACCACTAGATGGCGCTTCTTTGGGTGAGGACGTTCTGCAAAGATCAGAAGAAGAAATCAGAAAAATATTTACCGTTTTTAGCGACTTTAGCTGAAAACTATAGGAGCCTTCCTCGCTCCCAACACTTCACTTTTTTATTGTCTGTCAGTGCGACTCCTTTGCGAGACGTCGTTCTTCTCAGAGTAGGTGTCACACATTTAAAAATGGGTGCGTGGCTCAGTTTGAATTTGGGTTTCGGGTCAGCTCGGTTCTATTCATAGCCGTTCGCGACGCCTCTTCCACCTGCACAACTTTCCCTCTGTGTCGCCGTCACTCTCCCGTGCCCGTGGTTATAATTACCTACCATAAATAAACTGAGAGTCCCAGTCTGCATGGCAGAAAAAGGAAAGGTTGGATTTTGGGTTAATGATCTTTAAGTATGCTGGTTTTGTCTTACGGTGGTTTCTCTGTGGGGCACTGAGGAGCAGATAGTCCACGTTGGCCCACTTCAGATCGTCTGTCACGCCATTTTGTGCCATTTTTCTTCTACTTTTGTTAGATTTTTGCATTAGAGCTTAATGTTTTGGATCCAGACTGTTTAGTTTGACTTCATTTTGTTCATATTTATGTGACTTATTCAATCAGAAAGCGAAAAAGCTAAATCTGATTTTCTGCCTCAAACACATCCCAGGTTTGGGAACCAGACGAGAAACTTTCGCCTCTACCATGACGGGAAGCACTTCGTCGGAGAGAAGCGGTTCGAGTCCATCCACGACCTGGTCACGGACGGCCTCATCACGCTCTACATCGAGACAAAGGTGCGAGGCTTCGGGGCGTCTTTGGGCTTATAAGCCGTCTTCTAGTAGCAAAACGCTCACATCGACCGTTTCTTCCGTCAGGCGGCGGAGTACATCGCCAAGATGACCATAAACCCCATCTACGAGCACGTGGGCTACACCACTCTGAACCAGGAGCCCACCCTGAAGAAGCATCTGCCGCTCAGCCCGGAAATGCCCGGTGGACCGACGCCGGCCAAAGACGAATGCAACTCAGAGGAGAGGGTGAGGACACGCTTTCTTTCGGGTCGTGTAAATGATGTCGACGCTCCTCCAGTGAACATACGTATGTTTGAAGCCTTGAGGTTGTTTAAGGGGTTTGGTTTGAATAAGAAATTGAGTTTTCGGGTTCAGAACGTAGAGTTTTGTATTAGCTGATCAGCACGTTGAATCCGTGAGGGAGATCGCTCTGATTGGCCGATCAGCTTAGGCGGCCAGCGCACAGGAAGAAGAAAAGGAAGAAATAATTAATTAAAATACATTAAAATACCCAAATATTTTCACAACAAAACGATCACCTAGAATAAATGAACTGTAGACAAGGCGACGAGCGCGATACGTTTTGTTGCTCCTCCTAGCCTCCTAGCTAATAGTAGCTCTTCTTGACTACCGCCACCTGCTGGTGTGGAGAGTTATAGCAGAGGCTGAATTGGCTGTTGGATGGGACGTAAGGCAATGTCCCGTTTTCTTTATTAAACTACTACTAAATCTGCGTTAATACACAAATTAAGGTTAGAAAGATTGAAGCACCGTCGAGAAGAGTCTGAGTTTTTAAGCTGAAGCGATTCAGAAGGGGAGTGAGAGACGGGGAAGTTAGATAACACGAGCACAAGATGTTACGAATGAATGTCTGAGTTGACGGGAGGGAGGAAGTTAAGTCCACAAAATAACTTGTTATCAGTAAATGAATAGAGCAATGCTTTACAGAGCCCGGATTTGGAAAGTGAAGGGTTAAGGAGCCCTGGAGATAAATCAAATAAGGCTAAAGGTGAGGAAAAGTGCTGTAAATGCAGCAATAGGGTGAAGAACACGGTGAAAGAAGAAGGAGGAGGAGGAGGAGGAGGAGGATGGATGCAGAGCAGCGATGGCCTGCAGCCAAGGGCTCTGCAGTAAAAATTACATAACAGCGGTTCGCCCGCAGAAACCTGCTATCTCCCCAACTTCCAAAGTGTTTAGGAGTTTGTTGTCGGCTCATTAATTCCCACCCGGCCGGGAAGTAATTAAGAGTTTCGTTCCAGAGGTTTCCGCCTTGACGCCGCTGCAATGCTAATTTCAGTTCTGCAGCTGCAACGCCGGGGGCACGCACGCACGCGGCGATGCGTTCAGCACCCGGAGGCCTCGCGTGACCCGGAGCGCACGAACACCTACGCTGCACCTCATACATCACTGTCCGCGTAGGGTGGGGGGTGGGGGTTGGGGGGTGTCCTGTGTACGTGTGCGCTTTCATAATTGGGTGGATTTGCAGACAAAGCAGCGCGGCTGTGACATTGAGACCCGCGGCGGCTCTCCGCAGGGAACGCACGGGGACACGCGCGCGGCCGAGCGGCTCTCTATTCGGGGGTTAAACGCGGTTTTATTATGGCCGTGGGCGTGTTTGAAACATCCCTTATTAAATATTCATCTTCACGGCCTTCGCATTAGATTGAATTTACAGGAATTTACATTATCGGCCATCTCTCATCGTTTTCTTTTTGCCTTTATGTCCGTCTGAATATTTCATAAAGCCACGATCCCGTCGTTAAATATCCATTCTCCAGTCATGCATATCCACTTTTAAGCTGAGGATTTCAAGACCGCTGCATGATTTCTTCAAAGTGCTTGCACGTCTCCTCCAGAGTGGCGGCGTTTTTGTTTGTTTGCGCCGAGAAATGAGCCAAAAAAACATCAAAAGGCCGCTTTTGAAGCTCTTATTTAACGCTGCTCATATGATCTGAGGTAATGGATTGAATTAGGAAGCGTCTGAGGACATTGGGTTGTGTACAGAAGCTGCAGGTGCAAAGGAAAATAAAAAAAAATAAAAAAATGTGAAGGAGCTCATTCTTTCTCTCCCGGGACGTTGGAGGTGGCAGAATCGGTGACGAACAACAGGCATCGCCGCGCCCCGATTGGCTCCTTCTCCTCTCGTTGTGACCTGTTAAATTCACCCATTACTGCGCCGTAGCTCCCCCTCCTCCTCCTCCTCTCCTCTCTCTGCCTCCCTCCTCCGCTAGCGAGTGTTTAGAGGATTAACGCGCACACACTCCGAGCCATGTGGGCTGAAGAAGCGCTCACCTACACGAGACCGAGACGGAGGGATTCTTCTTCTGTCGCGGCGTCCGCGCGGTGCGGAGGATTTTACGTCTGCCGGGGGAAGTTTTGAATCTCGGTGCACGATTTCTTCATCATCGGCTTTTGTTTTGTTTTTTTTGTTATGAAGTGGAATTGCAGCATGCAGCCCCCATCAGTACGCAGCGCTGATCTGATTGGCCGATCCCCGTGGTGGTGAAACGGCAGGATTGGTCGCCAGTTTGGGATGTTGTTGTTTTCAGATGGAGCTTTTTTGATTGGCTGCATTTATTAGAAATATTTAGATCCATTCATTCATTTTGTCCCAGCTGCCATCGGGGGGTACACACTGGACAGATCACCAGTCTGATATTTAGATTTTGTTCAACATCTAAACTCCCAGAATGCCGAGCAGAGAGTCGTACGCCGTCCGCAGGCGCAAAAAGCAGTCGCGCCGCCGGGCCGAGAAGGAAGCGTCTCAGAAGGGCTCTCTGTTCACCGCCGCCCTCGGCTTGAACGTGAGCGCCGGCTCCATCCCCTCCCTCCCCGTTTCCGGCGGCTCCTCGGACCCGGGCTCGGACTCGGGCTCCCGCTTCAGGCGAGCCCCTTCCAAGCCCGCCTCCCCCGCTTCCACCTTCTGGCAACCAATCCGATCTTTTGCCCTTTCGCAGCTCACGTCCCTGGTGCGGCGGGCCACCCTGAGGGAGAGCGACCTGGCGCCCAAGTACGAGAAGGTCCACAACTTCAAGGTGAGACCCTCCTTCGCTCCTGTTTACTGTAAGCGCGCGCCGCCGCTGAGCTGCTGATTCAGCTCCTGGGGTCTTATTGGAAATTCACCTCGGAGAGCGTCAGGATTAGGAAGCGCACACACATTTTCAGCCTTTGTTTTCGACTTATTCAGTCTACAAGTAGCCATTAGCGAGGAGCGCAAAGGTCACCGCCGCCGCTGCCTCCCGAGCTCCTATTTGCATTTCATTACATCGAGCCAATTTGTGCAAATAAATGAGGAGATTAAAATTCTGTTCCTCTTATTGCTCCTTCAGCACTCCTATTGTGCCTCGGTCATTCTTTTGTCAGAGCTATAATAATAAAAAAAAAAAAGATTACTGCTGCCGTTCAGGCGTCACTTGAACCAGACCAGGTCAACTGGATTTCTTTCAAATATAGTTTTAGCACGCTAACATTTAGAAATTTGTATTTAAAAAAGTCATTTCTTAACTTTGTCTCCTCTAGGTTCATACGTTCCGTGGCCCCCACTGGTGCGAGTACTGTGCCAACTTCATGTGGGGCCTCATCGCTCAGGGAGTCAAGTGTGCAGGTAATACGCGCCGCCGGGAATCTCCGTTAAAAAGCATTTGACGCACGGAGAGCTTCTCCGTCCTCTGCCTCACTGTGACTCAGAACCGGGACAGCAGGCTAAAGTTAGTCACCGCTTGACTCATCCGCCGGTGCTTCGTGGATTTTTAAATGTTAGGAGATTGGTGCCAGAGAACACGCTGTCAGCGCGATCATCACATCGGAGTGTGGGCGACGGCGCCTACGCTTAAAAGCGACTTTTCAAACTTGTCAAAGCATTCCTAAAAGAGTTCTTTTCCAGCCGTGAGCTGACGTGTGTCTGCGCTCTTCTCCGTCAGATTGCGGCTTGAACGTCCACAAGCAGTGCTCCAAGGTGGTGCCCAACGACTGCCAGCCCGACCTCCGGCACGTCAAGAAGGTGTACAGCTGCGACCTGACCACGCTGGTGAAGGCCCACAACGCCAAGAGGCCCATGGTGGTCGACATGTGCATACAGGAGATCGAGGCTAGAGGTGAGGGAGGAGGCGCGGGCCGGCGGTTGCGTAACGGAAAAAGGGGGGCTTTAAATAAATGTTGTTTGCCGCGAGAGAGAGAGAGCGAACGCCCACGAGGATGTGTGCGTCGGCGACCTGAAAAAGATTAAATCCATAAATGTGCATGTTGAGTGACGTTGCTGCATTTTCCCCAGAGGAGCTGAGTGGGAGATGCCACAGACAGGATTGTATTGACTCAGATTCAAGCCCCGAGTGAAACTGATATGTTTAAATCAATAAAGACACTGGACTTGAAGAGATTGAACTTGACAGGAGCAAGAGAGACGCCTCAAATCACCCCCCCAACTTGTCTATAATAAAGAAACATTATAATTGTGTTGTCTTAATAACTAGAAATACCTAATTTAGTTTAAACCATCCCACTATCACATAATAAGAAGATAATGAGCCGATATTATCATTTGAGATGCTTTTTTTCTGCAATTACAGGCGTTTTTCATGCCAAACATTTTGATTTTTCACTGTAGGGAAATCACAGTTGCATTAATGACTGCTGCATTTCACCCCCGCAGGTCTTCAGTCGGAGGGTTTGTACAGAATATCAGGCTTCAGCGAGCTGATTGAAGATGTCAAGCTGGCCTTTGACAGAGGTGGGTGTAGTTACTGAAACGATTTTCCAACCAGGATCAATGAAATCTTGCTGTGAGCTTTAGATATTCAATCTTATTAAATAGTCTGATATTAAAATTCTGTTTGTCCTGCTCTATATGTCACAGATAGACACGCATCTGGGCCGACATTGCAAAAAAAAAAAGTTTTATAGGCATCCCTCATGATATTTTATGGCTTTTAATTTCCTGGAAAATGTTTAAAGAAATGTTGATGACATCATCCTGCACTACGGGGCGTGCACTAATTGTGTGGGTGGGCGGAGCTTTGAAACATAAGTATGCGAGTCTTTATTTACACTGTGGTATGACATTTGTATAAAAACACTATCGTAGTTGAGCAATGTTGCAAAGCTCCTTTAAAAAAAATGTTGATGACTCATCCTGCACTTGGGGGTGTGCACTGATTTTAGTGGTGGGCGGAGCTTTGAAACATAAATATGTGAATCTTTATTTACACTATGGTTTGACATTTTGTATATAACGCTGATATAGTTGAGAAATGTTGCACAGCTCGCAAAAAAAATGTGTTGAGTCATGCTGCACTAAGGGGCGTGCACTAATTTTAGCAGTGGGAGGAGCTTCGAAGCTTCGAAACATGAATATGTGAGGCAGTGGTTTATTTACACTGCACTGTGGTTCGCCACTTGTATGAAGCGGTGTTGTAGATGAAAAAAAAAATCCCCACGACTCATCTTGCATTTGGGGGCGTGTACTAAATGTATTGGTGGGCGGAGCCTGCTCAGGCCATTGAAACTAAACAAACTGAATCAAAGCAGGGAAAATGAAAAGCACTGGGGTTTTAAAGTTAAATATTGATCCATTTCTCTGTTTATTTTCAATTTATTTCCTCCTCAGACGGAGAAAAAGCGGATATTTCCTCAAACGCTTACGAGGACATCAACATCATCACTGGAGCCCTCAAGCTCTACTTCAGAGAGCTGCCTATCCCCCTCATCACATACGATGCCTACCCACGCTTCATAGAAACCGCAAGTAAGTCCTCAGGCTTCTAGTGATATAGAAGATGCAATCATTAAAAGAAAGAATGATAATTGATCCAGTTTAATGTTTTTTTTTGTTTTTTTTAGAGATTACAGATGCAGAAAAGCGACTTGAGTCCCTCCATGAGGCGTTGAAGCTGCTGCCGCCAGCTCACTGCGAGACGCTGCGGTACCTCATGGCTCACCTCAAGAGGTCCGAACTCGCAATTTTGCATTTAACTTGCCGCCATATTCTCGCCGTTTTAAGATTAACGTGGCTTCCTTCCCTTCCTCTCCGTTGTCGTCCAGAGTGACCCAGTGCGAGAAGGACAACCTCATGTCCAGCGAGAACTTGGGCATCGTCTTCGGCCCGACGCTGATGAGGGCCCCCGGGCTGGACGCCATGACGGCGCTCAACGACATCCGATACCAGAGACTGGTGGTGGAGGCGCTCATCACCAACGAGGACGTGTTGTTCTGAGATCGGGGAGTAACAAATAAAAAAAAAAAAAAACTTCCGCAAGAAAGTGAAGGATGCCTGACGTGACCTAAAAACA
The DNA here is from genome assembly GCA_005024645.1 of Planiliza haematocheilus. Taxonomy (NCBI): domain Eukaryota; kingdom Metazoa; phylum Chordata; class Actinopteri; order Mugiliformes; family Mugilidae; genus Planiliza; species Planiliza haematocheilus. The sequence goes on along the minus strand of SRSE01001266.1, from coordinate 570,385 downwards.
ACACTACCTGTTTTTTGTGAAGAGCTAATAAACGGAGCAATGAAGGAATTGAAGATTGGCCAGGAAGGAATTAAAGAAAAAGACTGACGCAGTGTTTCCCTACGTTTTAAAGTAAATTTACTGGAACACTGAGCCCAGGGATGAGAATTTACAGTAGCATTGCAGCAAGACTACTTTTTTTTTTTGACTGTGTAGAGGAAACACTGTGGAACCTGTCCTTATGTCATTCTCTTTATTAAATGGACGTCTTTTTTTATGATTATGTTTCTTGGCTGAAGTTTTCTAACCTTAAGTGACACCAAAGGTTGCAGCGAAAACCAGTTTTATCGCTAATTATTTGGTGTTTATGGCTTAAAAAATGCTTTAAGGCGTCCATTTAATCCACAAGAGAAGAAGAAGAGGCTTCGTGACGACAGACAGCTGGACGAATGAATGGAAAAAAAACACGCACTCATTCCTCAAAAGTGATTTGGACCTATTTTTTATTTCCAGCTTTCATTCCCGTGTAATTCCACAATTAACACTTTACTTGCTAGTTTTTCAGCCAGCTTTCTCGCAAACTCTGCAAATTTCTGCTTTCGTCAAAAGGGGGGCGTATTTTTGCCACACTAACAAGCCATCCAGGGAACCGAACTTAAGAACTGCGCCAGAAAATGCAGCAGCGTTCACCAGCGTCTGCGTCGTCCGGCTACCGTTCTTTTCTCTTCGACCAGCAGCAGGCGATGGAGACGATGGCGTCGTAACTTGAAACGCGAGTCTGTGAAGCAGCGCTTTATGATTTCTTTTTCTTTGTTTTCATGCCGTTTGTATAAAGCAGTATCGTAATTAAGCAGTGTTGTGACGTAAATACTAACGGAAGCTGCCGCGAGGTGGCGATTCAGCGAACTTGAGGTGCGCCGACTGATCTCGAGGCCCTTGCTGCTGCTTTATTTCTTTGGGGAAAGGGTGGAAAAAAACTCCGCAGTTGAAATTTGGCTTGAAAATATCCATTTGATGCCTTTTTGATCTTACTGTGAAAACGCAGCGACTATTAATAATAATAAGAAGAATAGTTAGGGGCCATTATTTGTTCCTTTGACCCATTTTCCTCTTTTACTTCCGCCTTTTACTGACATTAAAAACCGAAGAAAGTTTTTTTTTTGTGTGTATGTGCCATGGAAGCAACTCTGCTATGATTATTTTACTTCTATTGATCTAATTTGAAGGATTTTTTTAACTGTTTTTTATTGTTAATCTAGTGCCATTTAAAAATATGGAGGTGTAGAATGGCTTCTGCATGTCCCTCCACCTCAGCTAACACACTAAAACCCCACTTTTACTCCGCGTCTACCTCCATTTTTGTCGGGGGTCGGTGATCAGCCGTGGTTAACGTGCAAAATAACAGTTGAGGTTAAACATCAGCTGATATTTGAGTGTAAATCAAATGGATAAAAGCAGTTCTTTCTTGTCTAACCTTGTACTAACTATCATGAGACTAACCCAACTTGTGAACCTACAGTGATGTGTGACATCTGCTTTTTTTTTTTTAAGCATCATGAAATGTCTTTCTTTTTATTTTTATTATTATTATTGTCATTGCTGTAAAGTATTTTCTATATGGTTTATGCATGGTGAAATTAAATTATTAAACATGCCGGTCTGCAGTCTGTTATTTACGACGGAGTATTAGGGGCCACAATAAGGGGAAAAAAATCACAAACTCCGAGAATAAAGTCGTAACTTACGAGAATAAAGTCATTATTGATGAGAATAGTCATATATTACGAGAATAAAGTTATAATTTATGAGAATAAAGTCGTTATTTATGAGAATAAAGTCATATTACGAGAATAAAGCCGTTATTTATGAGAATAAAGTCGTTATTTATGAGAAAGTTATAATTTATGAGAATAAAGTCGTTATTTATGAGAATAAAGTCATATTACGAGAATAAAGCCGTTATTTATGAGAATAAAGTTATAATTTATGAGAATAAAGTCGTTATTTATGAGAATAAAGTTATATTACGAGAATAAAGTTAGAATTTATGAGAATAAAGTTATATTATGAGAATAAAGTTATAATTTATGAGAATAAAGTCGTTATTTATGAGAATAAAGTCATATTACGAGAATAAAGCCGTTATTTATGAGAATAAAGTTATAATTTATGAGAATAAAGTCGTTATTTATGAGAATAGAGTCATATTATGAGAATAAAGTTATAATTTATGAGAATAAAGTCGTTATTTATGAGAATAAAGTTATATTACGAGAATAAAGTTATAATTTATGAGAATAAAGTTAGAATTTATGAGAATAAAGTCATAATATTGTGACCTGTTGTTTTAGAGGAAGACAGTTGGTAAAATAAGGGCTGTAGAGGATTTTGTGGAGTTGAACTTTAGGATAGGTTTCACAAACAAGACACACATCAGCATCACATCATTATAAGTATTAGGACTTTAAAAAGAATATGCAAGTGAAGAAAAACACTCCTCGATGTCAAGTTATTCGTTTAATGATAACGATGAAGAAGCCCTGCAGCAATACACAAATAAATAATAAATATAAACATAATATACGATAAACAATTACTACATGCACGTGTCTAACATAAATACCAGTAAGAATTAAACTAACCTTGACAGCAGCAAACTAATAATAAAGAATAATAATGGACTTACATGAATTAAGTTCACAGCTTATTCAGTCTCTGTAACAGGTACGTCTGTAACGCTGGAAACAACAACATGGCCCGTAAAGTAAGCTGCCTTAATGAGATACTACCCCCTGGTGGCCAGCGGTAAACTCTGCAGCAAGAAAATGCATCTTTTCCGGAGAAAGAACCAGACGGACTTGGAGGAAATCGCTGCTTTTGTGGAGGGGGAAATGGCTGGAACTGGTCAACTGAAGGGTTTAGTTTATCATAAGAATCCATGTGCCATAAGGCGTTGGGGCCTCTGCAGGTGTCAGAGACGTCAACTCCCTCTGGATCCAGAATCTTAATTATTTGTCGGATTGTTTCTTGAGACACCACGAAACCCGCTGATGCATCCACCCATAACCCTGCAGAAGTCCTAATACTTATAATGATGTGGTGCTGATGTGCCAAAAGATTAAGTATCTCCTTGTTTGTGAAACCTATCCTAAAGTACAACTCCACAAAATCCTCCACGGCCCTCATTTTACCAACCGTCTTCCTCTAAAACAACAGGTTACAATATTATGACTTTATTCTCATAAATTATGACTTTATTCTCATAAATAACGACGTTATTCTCGTAATATATGACTTTATTCTCATGAATAACTTCATTCCCATAAATTATGACTTTATTCTCGTAAATTACGACTTTATTCTCGAAGTTTGTGATTTTTTTCCCATTAATGTGGCCCTAATACTCCGTCGTAGTTATTACTGCCGTGAAGAGGTAATAAAGTTTGGTTGAGAAGTCAAGTTGTTTTTTTTAATAATCTCACCTGACGGTGCTCCACCACGTGATCTCGATCCGCTTCTCCGATTGGCTGCTGCTTAATTGAAGGCTCCGGGATGTCGAGAGGTCGTGTGATGTCTCGAGGTGGCGAAGAATATTTTCACGGAGATACGAGAAACGCCTGCGTTTAATCTCGATTATTTTCGCTCGTTAGGTGCACTTGTTTTCCGGAAGACACGACGATTTTGTTTCTTTCTGCAACAACGTTTCGGCGAGGACGCTACTCGGAAGATGGGCAGTTCCCCGGCGCTTGACTTTGATGGAAGTGGTGAAGAAGTCCGTGTTGAGAGAAAACAGTCGAAAATCCTCAAATGTATCGGTGAGTTGTTTTCCAAATAATTCCCAACCGTTTATTAAATGTACCGTTGTCGCGATGGTTTCGAGTGCAAAGCGTGCCGATTAAAACTAATCGTCGGCCGCTAGCTTATAAGCTAAATTGTTAGCTTAAGCGTCAAGATGTAAGCTTGAAGTCTCAAATGTTCGCTAGCAAACTAAAACCAAACTCAGCGTTCTGAAGACCGGTGAAGAAGATTGTCTACCAAAAGTATTACTCTCTGGTTTGTATATTTTTTTTATTATCATTAATTGTTATTATTCGAACGGTCTTGTGTTGCCGAAGTCCCAAGTTCGAAGACAGGTGAGAACGTTCTGCTTCGCTCTACATGACGAATTATCATCTTCATTTTCTTGGTATTAATAAAAATGTGCATCATTGTTTAGCCTTTAGAAAGCCTGTTTGATTTCCAAGAAATTTTAAAGAAAATGTGTGTGTTTTCTTCGATTATGTAAACGTTTTGCGTGTTACAGAAAAGCAAAAAAAAAAAGCAAACGGAGAAGTGCTTTGTCGCCCTCTTGTGGACAAGTAACGTAGCTACAACTGACCCAAAGCTATATTTTGAATATAATCCAATTTTATATCAGATGTCTATTAAACGTTTCCCAGTTGACAGATGAAGAACTACTCTTTCAATACTGTGACTATGATTAGGAAATAAATCGACTGCTTCAGCCACGCTGTGGTAATAGTTTATCTTCGCTCAGCTTGTGACATAACAACTTTCTTCTTTTGTGGTGTCTGAAAAAGGCTTCCTGTCCAAAATTGTCTTCAGGCCTCGTTGGCGCAGAAGGGAGCGCGTCAGTCTCATAATCTGAAGGAAAACAGAAGTCGAAAATCCTCAAATGTATTGGTGAGTTGTTTTCCAAATAATTCCCCACCGTTTATTAAATGTACCGTTTTCGCGATGGTTTCGAGTGTAAAGCGTGCTGATTAAAACTAATCGTCGGCCGCTAGCTTATAAGCTAAATTGTTAGCTTAAGCGTCAAGATGTAAGCTTGAAGTCTCAAATGTTGGTTAGCAAGCTAAAACCAAACTCAGCGTTCTGAAGACCGGTGAACAAGATTGTCTACCAAAAGTATTACTCTCTGGTTTGTATATTTTATTATTATCATTAATTATTATTATTCAAACGGTTTTGTGTTGCTGAAGTCCCAAGTTGGAAGACAGGTGAGAACGTTCTGCTACGCTCTACATGAAGAATTAACCTCTTCATTTTTTTTGGTATTAATAAAAATGTGCATCATTGTTTAGCCTTTAGAAAGCCTGTTTGATTTCCAAGAAATTTTAAAGAAAATGTGTGTGTTTTCTTCGATTGTGTAAACCTTTTTTAGTGTTGCCGAAAAGAAAAAAAAAAGCAAACGGAAAAGTGTTTTGTCGCCCTCTGGTGGACAAGTAACGTAGCTACAACTGACCCAAAGCTATATTTTGAATATAATCCAATTTTATATCAGATGTCTATTAAACGTTTCCCAGTTGACAGATGAAGAACTTCTCTTTCAATACTGTGACTGTGATTAGGAAATAAATCGACTGCTTCAGCCACGCTGTGGTAATAGTTTATCTTCGCTCAGCTTATGACATAACAACCTTCTTATTTTGCGGTGTCTCAAAAAGGCTTCCTGTCCAAAATTGTCTTCAGGCCTCGTTGGCGCAGTAGGCAGCGCGTCAGTCTCATAATCTGAAGGTCGTGAGTTCGAGCCTCACACGGGGCATATCTTTTCGTGTTTTTTTATAATTGTGGTTTGTTTTTATTTGTGTTTTATCGTGAAAGGCAGGTGTCCTGTCTGTTGCATGTTAATATGACAGCAGGTGGTTCTTACAGGTTGCTGGCAAATTTTATTTTATTTTTTAGGTGTTTTCGATTTCACGTGAGTCATGACCACTCACAGTAAACCACACGGGTTGAGTAATCACAGCAGTTCACAGCATAAAAAAAATAGTTTTGAAGCATGTTTCTGAGCCCGGCTAGCTCAGTCGGTAGAGCATGAGACTCTTAATCTCAGGGTCGTGGGTTCGAGCCCCACGTTGGGCGCATAGTTTTGTCAATGCGAGCATTTTTGTCTGAACATGTGCTGTCACTCACCCTCCGTGACCGCGGCCATTACTCAAAAAAGTGAACATTAATCAACTGCACCAGATTGTCTGACCCGTCCGCAGTAACACAGTGGACGGACGGTCTATCAGGTCTACATCTTGACAACAAACTACAGCTGGGTAAGTAATCTTTATCTTGTATATCTGACGTACCTTATATGTATATTTGAGATAGATAGGTTGTTAGGTGTTATATACGTGGTGCTATCATATCAACTAGATCTGAGCCACTGCTCAAAAAGGCAGCATTCTGTGCCTTGTGTGTATGTCAGGATGGCCGAGCGGTCTAAGGCGCTGCGTTCAGGTCGCAGTCTCCCCTGGAGGCGTGGGTTCGAATCCCACTTCTGACAGATATCTTTTGGTCCACATCAGCTGTATGCTGGTGCAACATTATTTTATTGCTTTTATTGTTGGTTCAAAACCAGCGCACGTTTGCAGCCAGGTGACGTAAGCTCCGCTAGCTAGCGTAAAACACAAAATGGACCGGTTTTTCATAAAAATGGGATAGAAACGAGCTCAAAACCCAGACGGACAGACACACCGTGTTGTAACGAATCGCAGAGTGGATGAGGAAAATGAGCAGCAAACAAAAATCAGCACGAAGACACCGGAGAGGGGACGAGCAAACAAACGACAGGCGTAACGTTACCCAGCAAGAAACGAAAAATACGAAGCATACAAGATGAGCACAGAAAATTTCAAGACAAGTGGACAGATGAATTATTATTTGTTCTGCATGGGATGAACCCTCTGTGCTTAACATGCAAACGAACCTGTGCCGGTTTCAAACAAAGCAACTTGGAGCGCCATTTAAAAATGGCGCATCCACAATTCAATGGACGTTACCCGTCTGGCAGTGAACTAAGAAAGAAGAAAATAGCACAGCTCACTGCTTCATTTTGTGAGCAGCAAAATCTTATCCACCGGACAACCTCCACTGCAGAGCGTTTAACAGAGGCATCTTATGAAATAGCGTGGATTTTGGCGCGGGCTAAAAAACCCTTCTCAGACTCAGAAATAGTGAAAGACTGTTTTTTGGCTTCAGCAGAAATACTGTTCGCCGACTTTGACAACAAGGACGCCATCATAAAACAAATAAAAGGCTTACAGCTGTCTGATTCAACAATAATGAGGCGAATGGAAGACATCGGAAAGGACATACGTGACCAGTTGTTGGCTGATCTGCGCTGCATCTTGTTTCCGCATTGCAGTGGACGAAAGCACAGACGAGGAAAGAACGAGGAAATCATAATAACTGATTGTTCCCAAAAGAAATCTCTTTTAAAGCGGAAATGTGCTTACTACCACTCCATGGCCAAACAGGAGGTGGACACTTTTAGTATTTTTTGAGGAAAATCATCTCAGCTGGTCCAAACTTGCAAGTGTGTGTACTGATGGTGCACCAAGCATGCGAGGCAAAAGGGTCTTGTTGGCGTCATGGAAAAAAAGAGATGAAATCCCCAATTCCATCAGCTCAGAAACAGTGAATTCCAAAATGTAATGCAAAGGGTTGTGCATGTGGTCAATTACATTCAAGAGCACTACACCACAAGACAGTTCAGAGAGTTAATCCAGGACTATGACACAGAGTACAGTGATTTAGTGTTGCACAGTGATTGGTTTTCCCGTGGAAGGGTGCTGCAGCGGTTCCTGAGCCTCCTTCCTGAAATCAACAGTTTCTTGGACACCAAGGGGAAACACCAGCCAGAGCTGAAAGACCCAAACTGGATCATACAGCTGGCCCTCCTTACTGACATTACCTGTCAACTGAACACACTCAACTTGCAGGTCCAAGGGAGAGACAAGCTTCCAAGTGACATGCTGAGGGCAGTCAGAGCCTTCCAAAACAAAATAACCGCTCTGTGGATACCTGACAGAGAAATCATCCACTTCCCTAAACTCAGAGCAACAACCACAGTTGACCCATCTCTGCAGCAGCACTTTAGCTACAGCAGATTTGTTGACACTGGAGCTTGTTTTGGAGGAGCTGAAGGGTGAGTTTGAATCCAGATTCAGTGATGTGACTGAACATAAGGAGATTTTCAATTTTATTGAAAACCCCTTCCATGTGGATGTGTCCTCCCTCACGCCAACCCTCACACAGCTCCGCCCTGGGAATCGTGCTGCTCTGGAGAGTGAAATAATTGAGCTGCAAACAAATAACATCCTCCAAGTTGAACTCAGAGCAGATGTTGGCCACTTATGGAGTTTGGTTTCTGAAGCAGACTTTCCCACTTTGAACCCACTTGCACAGAAAGTGCAAAACCTCATGACATAACAACCTTCTTCCTTTGTGGTGTCTGAAAAAGGCTTCCTGTCCGCAAGGGTCTTCAGGCCTCGTTGGCGCAGTAGGCAGCGCGTCAGTCTCATAATCTGAAGGTCGTGAGTTCGAGCCTCACACGGGGCATCTGTTTTAGTATTTGTTTTTATGATTGTGTTTTTTTATTTGTTTTATTGTGAGAGGCAGATGTACTGTCTGTTGAACGTTAATACAACAACAGGTGGTTTCGATTTCATGTGAGTCATGACCACTCGTAGTAAACTACACAGGTTGAGTAATGACCGTTCACAGCATAAAAAAAATAGTTTTTGAGCATGATTCTAAGCCCGGCTAGCTCAGTCGGTAGAGCATGAGACTCTTAATCTCAGGGTCGTGGGTTCGAGCCCCACGTTGGGCGCATATTTTTTTTTCAATGCGAGCATTTTTGTCTGAATATGTAGTGTCACCCTCCCGTTACCATGGGCATTGCTTGAAAAAGTGAACAATAATCAACTGCACCAGATTGTCTGACCCGTACGCAGTAACACAGTGGACGGACGGTCTATCAGGCCTACATCTTGACAACAAACTACAGCTGGGTAAGTAACCTATATCTTGTATATCTGACGTATGTTCTATCTATATTTGAGATAGATTTGAGCTGTATGCCGGTGCAATGTTATTTTATGGCTGCAGAGTTTTCCGTATTTCTGTTCATAAAGCCAACTGTGTAAGCACAATGAATGTTGGATGGCCTAGACCGCTGTCTCCCCTGGAGGTGTTGGTTTCAATCCAACTTCCACCATGTCATTTATCATCCACATTTGTAGTATGCCGGTGCAAATTTATGTTATCGCTCGAGTGTTAGTGTTTTCCTATTCAAAAAGCCAACATTCTGTGCTGTGTGTATGTGTCAGGATGGCCGAGCGGTCTAAGGCGCTGCGTTCAGGTCGCAGTCTCCCCTGGAGGCGTGGGTTCGAATCCCACTTCTGACAGATATCTTTTTTGATCCTCATTAGCAGTACGCCAGTGTGCAACTTTATTTTGCACCGGCATCTGTCAGGTACTTTACTGCAGCCAAGTTACTTTGTGTAAATCCTACCAGCAAGAGGAACCATCATGTAAAACAATCGCCATGCGAGGCAAAGATGTCAACTGATGTTAATGATTGTGTCAGGACTGATACGTAAGCTTAGCAGTTAAATATTCTACTGTACTATTTTATCTGTCACTGCTCTTACTACTCATGGACAACATGAATGATTGTGTGCATACATCAAAACTAGGAAGCTGTGCCTTATTTACAAATTCAAACAGGATCACGATCGGTGTGATACACATTTTATTTTTCTCTGTGAAAGTTCTCAGTCGTACAGGTCATGGTATATCCAGAAAAGTGTTTAAACTAGACAACTGGACTTGTAGAGTTTTTTGATATACAAGAAATACCTGCATTTAATCTAAGTTTTTTTGTTGTTGTTTTTTTCAACAACGTTTTGGTGAATATAGGACTCTGCAGAGTTTCCTCAGCAGCTGACTTCGAAGGAAGTGGTGCAGAGCTCCATTTAGAAAAAAGTCAACAAAAGATCCTCTAGAATAAATCGGTGAGTTGTTTTCACAATAATTCCTCATTAGGCTAAAATGTTAGTTTAAGGGTCAAAATGTAATAATGTCTTATAACATTACTGTTTTTTTGAGAAGACATTCTCAAAAGTAGCTTTTTCAGTTCTAGGGGACTGGTGTAAAGTTTGAATTTGAAAGAGAAAACTTACAAAAACTGTAGTGTTTGTGTAAATAACCAGAAACTGGTGCAGCTAATTTCCATTAACCATTGGGTACTTACCTGTCGTTGAGGGGGGCAGTGTTTTTGTCCCTGTCCTCCTCCTGTGAATGGTTCTCTAACGACCCTTGTCAGTCAGATGCTCTAGTCTCAAGGCGTGAATGAGTTTGAAACTTTGAGGGGACAGTTAAAACTATTATAAATAGATGGCAGAATAAACCTCAGTCCAATCTCAGTAAGTGCACATGGCATAAATTGTGTGATGTATAGTATGGTACAGGTTGTTTTCACAGTAGATGTACAGGTGAGACTATGTATACAGGTGAGTGAGAAAGATATACAAAATGATTGAATGAGGTACAAACATTATACGGATGGGTTTGTTAAATGTGTGTAGACTATAAACAGGAAGTATAACAGTTTACAATAAAGGAGATGGGCAAATGATAAATCAGGTGATACAAAATACAGATAAAGTATCCAAAAAGGTTCAAATATTTTTATTTTTTATTTTTTTAAGATGGTTCACCACTCATCCGAGTAGCTTCTTCAGTGTGTTAACAACAACAAACCGGTGCAGCTATTTTCCAGTAACTGTTGGATACTTACCTGTCATTCGGGAGGGGGTGCGACTGTTTTTGTCCCCGTCCTCTTCCTATGAATGGTGCTCTAATGACCCTTGTCCATCAGAAGCTCCAGTGTCAAGGTCTGAATGAGGTTGAAACTTTTTGGGGGACAAGTTAAAACTAGCTGACCAGTACCGGATGGCCAGGCTGTCCGTGACAAGAGCAGTCGCTGAGGCAAAAACTCAGGCGTGGGAGGAGTTCGGTGAGGCTATGGAAGAAGACTATCGATCGACTCTGAAGAGGTTCTGACAAACCGTCCGGCGCCTCAGGGGTGGTAGGCGGCAACACGCCCACACTGTTCTCCGTTTCCTCTACGGAATATGTGTTGGTGGGATTGAGGAGCTCCTCAGAGCCGGAGGGCCTGGGGTTGGGTTGTCCAATATCTGGGGTAGAAGTCGCCAAGGCAGTGAAACAACTCCGCGGTGGTGGAGCTCCGGAAGAGGATGAGATCCGCCCCGGGTATCTCAAGGCTCTGGATGTTGTAGGGCTGTCCTGGCTGACACGTCTCTGCAACATTGCGTGGACATCGGGGGCAGTACCTCTGGAGTGGCAGGCCGGGGTGGTGGTCCCCATTTTTAAAAAGGGGGACCAGAGGGTGTGTTCCAACTATAGGGGGATCACACTTCTCAGTCTCCCCGGCAAAGTCTATGCCAGGGTGCTGGAAAAGAGGGTCGATTGTTGAATCTCAAATCGAGGAGGAACAATGCGGTTTTCGTTCTGGACGTGGAACCATGGACCAGCTCTTTACCCTCACGAGGATGCTGGAGGGGAGATGGGAGTTCGCCTAACCAGTCCAAATGTGTTTTGTGGATCGGGAGAAGGCTTACGACCGTGTCCCCAGGAGCATCCTGTGGGCGGTGCTCTGGGAGTATGAGCTGGATGGCCCCTGACTAAGGGCCATTCAGGCTGTACCAAAGGAGTGTGAGTTTGGTCCGTGTAGCCGGTAGTAAGTTGGACCTGTTCTCAGTGAGAGTTGGACTCCGCCAGTGCTGCCCTTTGTCACCGGTTCTGTTCATAGTTTCTATGGACAGAATTTCTAGGCGTAGCCGGGTGGGGGAGGGTGTAGAGTTCGGTGGGCGGAGGATCTCGTCTCTGCTGTTGGCAGATGACGTGGTCCTCGTAGCTTCATCGAACAGCGACCCTCGGCTCTTGCTGGGGCGGTTCGCAGCCAAGTGTGAAGCGGCTAGGATGAGGATCAGCACCTCCAAGTCTGAGGCCATGGTCCTCAGTCGCAATAGGGTGGACTGCCTACCTACTCCGGGTCGGGGAGGAGGTCCTGCCTCAAGTGGAGAAGTTCAAGTATCTCGGGGTCTTGTTCACGAGTGAGGGTAGGAGGGAGCGGGAGATAGACAGGCGGATCGGGGTGGCATCTACAGTGATGCAGATGCTTAACCGGTCGGTTGTGGTGAAGAAAGAGCTAAGCTGAAAGGCGAAGCTCTCAATTTACCGGTCAATCTACGTTCCAGTCCTCACCTATGGTCATGAACTTTGGGTAATGACGAAAGGATAAGATCGTGAATACAAGCGGCCGAAATGAGTTTCCTTCATAGGGTGGCCGGGCTCAGCCTTAGAGATAGGGTAAGGAGCTTGGACATACGGGAGGAGCTCAGAGTAGAGTCGCTGCTCCAGTTGAGGTGGCTAGGGCATCTGGTAAGGATGCCTCCCAGACGCCTCCCGGGAGAGGTGTTTCGGGGATGTCCCATCGGAAGGAGACGTCGGGGCCGAACCTAGGACACGATGGAGGGATTATATCTCTCATCTGGCCTGGGAACGCCTGGGGGTTCCCCCGGAGGAGCTGGCTGAAGTGGCTGGGGACAGAGCTGTCTGGGCTTCCCTGCTGAAGCTGCTGCCCCTGCGACCCGGACCCGGAAAAGCGAAAGAAGACGAGACAAGACTAAGTTATAACTATATTGTAGACAAATGGCATATTAAATCTTAGCTTCCTTTACTCTTTTTTCAAACTGTCAGATAGCATTGGGCGGTATGATGGTATTATACCGTGTGACCGTATAAGTGTCTATTGATAGAGATTTTGCAAGATGTCTGCAGCATCTCTCTGACTCATTGTAATTACACCACCTTGACACACGTGGCACTGCAGGCATTGCAGCCGACTACTTTGCATGGTTGCATCAGCATGACTTAGGAAAAACAGCTAAAATAGCTTTACCTGAGTGATAACAATCATGGCAGAGGCGGAGAGTGAACATCACGAGGAAACAGAGGCAGCCTGACCCACCCATGACGCAGAGGAGGAGGAATGTAGGAGACATGTTTGTTTGTTTATTTTGTGGGTTACATCAAGTCTCCACAGGTGGCAGTATAACATTGTCTTTATAAGCACGGGGTCAGAGGGCCATAGGAAAAATGGGTTGGAAGATCATGCGGTTTTTAACGCTTGTATGGCTGACTCACTTGAGTTTCTTTTGTTTCCAATAGCATCACATCAGTTGTTTTCTTTGCATCTGTATATTACAAAGTTGTTGGACTAAGGATGCAAATTATCGAGTAATTAATTAATCGATAGTTGTTTCATCTTATCAATCGATGACCGATTAATTGATAAGCGGCAATTTTTTCGGAGAAGCTGAATTTCCCTCTGAATAGGTTCGATCTACTGTATACTTAACATAAAATGCTATCTTCCTTATAAAGCGCTGTCTTCGCAGAATAATAAAAATAAAAACATTCTGAAGAAAGAGCATGTGGACTATTAGCAGTATATATAATCCCCCTTGAACTGGGAAATGTGACAATATCACAATAACATTAGTAGACGAGGACTGGACAGTCGTAACTCTAGTTGACTTAAATATAGGCTGCCTGATGACAGATGTGTCTGTCTTCATAAAACACAACAAAAACATCCCTAGTGCTCCTCATTGTATTGTTTTATTTTATTGTGAACTTATTTTATTTTTATTCTATTCTTATTTCACCTATTTAAGCTGTACTTTACTAGAGAGAAAAGTTACCGGAGTCAAATTCCTTGTATGTGTACATAGGTGGCCATTTAAGCTGCTTCTGATTCTGATCCTCATTGCATAGCTAGACCTATCTGTTTTTGTTCAAGAATATCAGCATATCAACATGGTCAGGAGTAAGTCGTGTACGCAGCCTGTTAACAGTTAGGCCAGCTGCTGAGAATACACGCTCAGAAGGGACTGACGTCTGCTGACATGCCTGACGTGTCTGTAGTAACCATGTGACATATCCGCTGAGTAATGCCCTCTGCTTTTGTGGAATCACATACCCTCTGTCCCAATGCTGTGGTGATTGTAAACTGAGAACCACTCGCTGTTTGCAGCACGGCTGAATGTGACATATTTAGGTGGTCAGTTGGCAAAGTTGTGGAGCGGTTGTACTTTAAAATACTTCCACATATTGTGCATTTGGCGTCATTGGCGTCATTGACCAACTTAAAGTGGCTCCATACTGCACTCCGTTTTGCCCTCTTCATCTTGTCAGCGTACCGCTTCTCGTTTGTCTGTTGTTGTCGTTAGTGTTCCCGTGTGTGCGTCAAGTACGTCTGGCGTCAAGCGCGCCCCCACGAGGACGAGCGGGGAATTACGGGTTCAAAATGCAATTAATTGCAATTCATTTTAATCAAGTAATTTTTTCTCGATAATCGATTAATTGCTTGCACCCCTAACTTGGACCATTAAAAGGCAACATCACCCAAACAAGGATAAGCGTATGGAGAGTCATTAAGAGCGTGTCAAAAACAGTCTCCCACACCCATTCACCAGTTGCTAAAGGAGGACATAGTCACTATAAGGAACTCGTCCCGACTCTTCACTGCCATCTGTGCCCCCAGCCTATGGATCACCTTGAGCTTAAATGGCTGTAGTGCCAGATACAAACGGGTGATCCGGGCATTGGCATCTTTCATGTGGTGGAGCCACTGGAGGGTGATGAGCATCAACTGCCCACTTGTAGTAACACAAGCAATATGAGTTTTGCTCTCAGGTCCAGAATGTACTGAACTTAGTTTTTACTGGGACTTGGACCTTCCTTCCAGATTTCTTTAGCAAGGTCCAAACCTCTGCATGGTTTCCTGTCAAACAATATTTCAAAATGAGAAAATCCTGTGGAGGCTAGCCACTTATCCCAATTGTGTCTATCATTGTGAACAAATTTACGGATCATGGACTTCAAGGTCTCTTTCAGGCACTCAACAAGGCAGTCAGTTTGAGGGTGGTAAACACTTGCCCTGAATGCCAATTGGTTAAGCAACCAGCCATCCTGAGAGCGCCTTTGTACAAAGGTCAGGCTATCCTGTAAATGGCACGACAGATTTCAACTCGTATAGCTCATATATATTTTTTTAAACATCAAATATTGATTTCCTGAGGCACAGTTTACAAAGCCAACACGTGGTGTGTTGTGCGTGTGTCAGGATGGCCGAGCGGTCTAAGGCGCTGCGTTCAGGTCGCAGTCTCCCCTGGAGGCGTGGGTTCGAATCCCACTTCTGACAAATAGCTTTTGAGCCACATAGCAGCATTATGCTGGTGTGGCTTTGTTACGCCGTTGTTTACATTTTTCTGGCTTCAGGTTTTTGTATATTTGCAAACTTTCAGATCCACCCCAGTTGGACTACTGTATATCTTTTAACTCTATATTGATACACCAGCACTTTTTTCAATGGTTACAACTGCTCTTGCTCCAAAATATGAAGTATTTTGTCAAAAACGCATGCCTGGAATGCGTTGTTGTAAGCATTGGTGGTTCAGTGGTAGAATTCTCGCCTGCCACGCGGGAGGCCCGGGTTCGATTCCCGGCCAATGCAACACACTTTTGGAATTTTCAAAAGAAAATAAGTCAAAAATTCACTGTTTTAATTTTGCTTATTTTGGAAAAGTCCTTTTCCGTGGATAGGGGCACAAGAACGCAATTACACGCAAGAATACCATCTTGAGAAATGTCTTATGTGCAGGCATGAAAACTTGTCTATTGTGTTCACAATATCCACAAGACATTCTGTGTTCTGTGAAATAAGTGAGTCTAAAATCTTGAATCTCACTTGGTGAAGGCGATTTAAAGTTGTTTTCAGACCCCTAAAACTAATTGGTGAAACAGAAAAAGCATGTGCACTCCCCGTCGGGGAATCGAACCCCGGTCTCCCGCGTGACAGGCGGGGATACTCACCACTATACTAACGAGGAGATGTGTGTTGTTTTCAAATGTGTTCTTTTGAACTTTTATTAGCATAGCACTGGTTGGCATATTTTATGTTCTCTGTGCTACATTGGGGTGGTTTTACCACTTTGGAAAACAATTCGACAGGTCTGACACCATCCCCCATGACACCTTCCAACAGCTCCAGCTCACCAGCTTCACCTCCTCCACTGTGGTCTTAGTGGACGGGGCATTGGTTCCCATTGTCTGATCCTGGAGGCTCATCGCAGGGGGGGAGTAGGGGGCAAGAGATGTGGGAGGGTTGGAGGCAGTGGGGAGGTGTGGGGATAAGGGGTAGAGGAGACAGGAGTCTTGGAGCTAAAGAAGGTGTTAAGCTTGTTCGCTCCAAGTTGCCTTCAGACAGCCTGCTTCTCCCCCCACAGCCCGTTATGTCCTTCATTCCTGACCACATGTCCCTCATGTTCTTCTGCTGGAGTTTGGCCTCCAGCTTCCTCCTGTAGGAGTCTTTGCACTCTCTGATCTTGTCCCGCAGTTGGTGCTTTTACCCTCCTTAGCTCCTACCTGTCTCCAGACGAGCTTGTGGTAGCCATCTTGGAAACTGAACTCGGGGTAAGCCTCGATGAGTTGACGACTTGTATATACGACCGACCTCGGAGGCATTCTATTTGCAACTTCCAGCTCCTAACTCCTGAAACCGACTCGGAGACAGAAATCGGTGGACAAATAGAACGCCCCAATACTGTAATGCATACTGTATGCACTGAGGGTATTTGCATACAGCAGGTCCAGCAGGACCGCTCATTCACACACAAAGCCAGGTGTTGCGATGCTGTGGTCCTGGATGTGTGAGTGGAGCCAAGTCTCCGTAAAACTCAATAAGCAGCACTCACGGAATGTCCTCTGGCTGTTAATCAGTGCCGCCAGCTTGTCCGTCTTGTTCGTTAGGGAGTGAATGTCCCTCATGATGATCGCAGGAATGACAGGCTTACGTCTCCTCTTCCTTGCCTCCACTTTCTTTCCAGCCCTGCAACCCCGGCGTCTCCTCTGTAACTCCTCAGGGATTTCAGGCCTGGATCCCGGTGGCAATACAGGATGACTGTACTATATCCAGGCAACAAAAAAAAACCCTGAGTCCTGTCTTAGTTTATTCCAATATCCTTTACCATCCTTTGTCCAATAATGCTTTTCTGTTTTGTGCTTCAACTACGTTTTTAACAAAGGGAATTTTTCAATTTTATTTCCCTGTCTAGTGCTCCTAATCCGCCAATGTTCTTGCTTTATACATAATATATCTTTTCGTTATCTCTCTGTTTGTACCCCAAATTTGGTGCAGATTGTATTTGGTCTCATAATGACTTTTTTGTATTTTATGCTTTTATTTTCCCATTTTCTTTTTTGGACCAATTTCATAAGCAGTAATCATTTCCGCTGAACCACATACCAAGGACTTTAGTTTCTTTTTTTATGTGATATTAATTTTAGATTTGTTCTGTTAATTTCCAATCCAGACAGCTTCTGATTTGTTTGTTTTGGTTCAGTTTTGCTCCAGATGCTTGCTCGTAGTGATCCAGATGTTGTTTCAAGACTCTCCAGTAGACAACCCTTAATACGTTGTTTTTTGTTTATGATGTAAAGGGGCTGATGGCTAGGATGTAAAGCGCAGCGCTCAAGTGGCAGCCTTTGCTTCACACTGTTTCCTTTTCACCGTCACCTTCAGGCTTGCTCTGGTGGTTTCAGTCCGGGTTTTTGTAAAGTGTCTTGAGACGATTTGTATTGTTGTTGACGCTATAGAAATAGAACGGAATTGAGTGAAGTCATGTGGTCTTGAGGCATGATGTCTGTCCAAAAAAAAAAGCCTGAAAACGTCTGTGTACATGTCAGGATGGCCGAGCGGTCTAAGGCGCTGCGTTCAGGTCGCAGTCTCCCCTGGAGGCGTGGGTTCGAATCCCACTTCTGACAACTAGCTTTTGATACCATTTACACAAATGTCTGTGAAGGTTTGCAGTCATCCAGGTCATGGTGATCCAAAAAAGTTTCAAAGAAAGGGCAACTGGATTTGTACACTTTTAGAGAAGACATTTCTCCACTAATCCGAGGTTCTTCAGTTCTACAGGAATTGTGGGAAGTCTAAGTTTAAATAGGAACTTCTCCTGAAAAACTTGCTTCTTATGCTAATAACCAGAAACTGGTGCAGCTAATTTCCATTAACGACTGGGTACTTACCTGTTGTAGAGGGGGGCACTGTTTTGGTCCCTGTCCTCTTCCCTGTGAATGGTTCTTTAACGACTCTTGTCCATTTGGAACTCCAGTGTAATGGTGTGAATGAGACTGAAACTTCTTGTGCACAGAAATTAAAACTATTGTAAGTAGATGGCAGGTTAAATCTCAGTCCACCTCCTCTGTTAAGTGAAGGTTTTTCCGGTCTGACATAGATATAGGGCTTCCTTTACTCCTTTTTTTAAACCATCGGTCTTCTCTGGCTAAGATCTCATCTTCAAAAGAGTGTCCTTTGTCCTTCAGGTGTAGGTGGACCGCTAAATCATTTCGTGATTAGATTTGGTTTACTCCAAAAAGCGTTTATTTGTGGACGGCTCCTGAGCCTTCTGGAGAAGGTGCTCCGTTGTCTGTCTATTGTGTGGTGGGGACAGTGGTCAGGTCAAGGGAGTAGGTTTGATTTTGAGATTGGTGGGGACACAAAACTTTTGTGTTACACGGGGTAAATCAGACCGGTGAATTGATCAATTTTACCCCACGCGATAAGTTTCAAGTTTTATTAAATGAATTAAAATCTTCATAAATCCAGACTGAGTTTGCCACGTTTAGTAGTACTACTTATTAGTAGTAGTAGTTAAGGTGATTGAGTACTGTATTTCAGTGTTTTACTTCTTTGTGTATACATAAAGACCCTGTTATTCTCAGTCCTTCATATAGCCCGTGAGTTTTTTTTGTTTGTTTTTTCAGGTCAGAGCAACTGCCCCTCAAAATTCCTGTGCACGTCCCTGGTGTGACGTTACGAGGACGCTGCTAATAAAGTTGTAGCTACACAGTGGATTTACGTTTATTATTATTATTATTATTATTATTTTATAGAGAAAATACTACAGCTTTTATGCCGGTCTTATCATTTTATCTGCTACACCTTTCGGTCCATGAAACTACTGTCTGACATTGAACCGGTCCGTGGCGCAAAGAAGGTTGGGGGCCACTGTTAAGTTACACACACACGGATTGAAATACACATTTGCGGATTGTTTTACTACAATAATGGCTCCATGGACAACTTACATGACTTACACTCGCAACTGCCAATAACTGCGTCCAACTAGCAGGTTGTAGCTTTTTCAAACAGAAGGAGTGACAGCGATATAGAGTGACAGCGGGGGCAGCCAATCAGGCAGCGATATTTAGGTTTGAGGCGGGACTTTGAGCAGAGACCAACATTTAACCCTTTATGTGCCATAATCACTGCCTAACACTACAGACAGCGGTTGTATTGATAGTGACAACACAGTAGCGGCTGAATATTGGTAGGGACGGGTCCCTAGCGTCCCAATTCTACGCCCTTGGGTCAGGGTTATGACTATTAACACTAATTTCTAATGTACTCTTATAATATACTCAATGCTGATGTACAGGATTTGCACGAGTTTGTTAGTTCTAACCAGATTAGTTTAACCCATGTGTTGTCCTCCAGGTCAAATATGTTTTGTTGTGTGTAAGTCACAGATTGTCCATAACAGCATTCACGTAAGGAGATGCACAGAAGGCAGTTTGTCAGTCTCTTAGGGGCCATCCACACAAAGAAACGCTTTTTGGTGTAAACACAGATGTTTTGTATTGTTTTGGCCGATCGTCCACATGTATATGCAAATTATCCACAGATATTCTTGAAACGATGCCAGGGAAAACGGAGGGAGGAAAAGATCGTCATGCTTTGATACAGCTGACAACGTTTAGATTCAGCCTAGCAGGATGCTTGTACATTGTTTTGATCGTTAGTTTCTTACGCCAGCGCTTGAAAATGCTTGGTAAGTGTGCTCTCAAAACGGCATGCCAGGAAGGTGCGTATGTAAGCATTGGTGGTTCAGTGGTAGAATTCTCGCCTGCCACGCGGGAGGCCCGGGTTCGATTCCCGGCCAATGCATCATCCTTTTTCAAATTTATTAATTTGCTTATACTGACTGATTTGGGGATTTTTAGGTTGCCCATTCCCGGCCAATGCAACACACTTTTAAAGTTTTTATACATTTTGCTTATTCATGCTATGTGTGCACTGCCTATAGTACACACAGAACATGATTACCAATTTAAGCGTTGTAATTGAAACAGCCTTTTGCCAGCAATTGGCCCGCAATAACATGCAAGCGTTCCAAAAGTGAGAAGTTCTTGTTGCCGCCATGTTTGTATTTCTAGTGCGTCGCTTTGCGTCATTCGCATATGTGCAGACAGTGGACAGCCGTCAGAAATTGGGATTAGGTTTATACATGCCCCAGTATCCCGGCTTCTATCGGAGTACTGTGGATTTCTTGAAATCAGGATATGGGAATATCCCGATTTCTGAATTTGGGATATGGTGTTTACATGGACAAACACAAAACCGGGATACTTAAATATATCGATCAAAATCGGGATACTAAAGACCATGTAAACATGGTCATTGAAATAGTCCTTTGCCAGCGATTTGCCCGCAATAACATGCAAGAATGCCATAATGAAAAACAATCCCTGTACAGGCAGGAAAAAAACGTCCTTTTTGAGCAGTTTCCGGGCCTCGTTGGCGCAGTAGGCAGCGCGTCAGTCTCATAATCTGAAGGTCGTGAGTTCGAGCCTCACACGGGGCATGTTTTTAGTTTGTGCTTCTCTGAAAAGTCTGTGTTTATCATCAAAGCAGAAGTAATTGTTACTAAATCCTTGAATCTCATTTGGTGCAGTTGTAAAACACAAAGACAAAGCTGTTTCGAGATCACCAGTTGTGCACAGAGGGAAAAACAAAAGCATGTGCACTCCCCGTCGGGGAATCGAACCCCGGTCTCCCGCGTGACAGGCGGGGATACTTACCACTATACTAACGAGGAGATGTTCGTGTTTTCTAAACAAGCTTTTTTGAAGTGTGGCTAGCACAGCACTGACAAGCGTATTGTGTACAGTCCCCCGTGCTGCATTGAGACTGTTGTACCACTTTGGAAAACAGTTGGACTACTACGACACCATCCCCCATGACACCTTTGAACAGCTCCAACTGACCAGCTCCCCCTCCCCCACTGTTGTTTTTC
Organism: Planiliza haematocheilus; assembly: GCA_005024645.1. Lineage (NCBI taxonomy): Eukaryota > Metazoa > Chordata > Actinopteri > Mugiliformes > Mugilidae > Planiliza > Planiliza haematocheilus. The sequence continues at coordinate 549,401 of SRSE01001266.1, read as the reverse complement.
AGTGAATGCAATGCCTTTTGTTGCCTAAAGTATTTTGAAACATTCGAAGATGGTGCCAAATCAGTCCGTACCACTTTTTGAAGAGCTTTTTTGAAGTCACCGGGCTTTTAAAAGAAAAGACACAGCATTCCTTATCACTTCACATACTCTAACAGAGGCAGAGCAGTCAGGAATGTGCGTTAAGAAGACGTTTCTCAAAACGTTGAGAAAGTCTAAACATCTGTCCCCAAGTTTCACCATTGTTCAGGCTGGGGTGTTATTATGGGTCATTAAACAATCACAGTTGTTTCCTTCCCACATATTTGTTGCTAGGTTAGACATTAAATAGCCATGAGGATCCATTCCCTTTGAAATCCTATCCCCATTGAAATTCACATATTGTTGAGAATCTAAAAATTAAATCTCAGTCCACCTCCTCTGAGATTTAATTTGCCATCTATTTACAATACAGTTTTAACCTGCATCCCCAAAAAGTTTCAGTCTCATTCACACCTTGACACTAGAGCCTCAGACGGACAAGAGTCGTTAGAGAACCATTCATAGAGAAGAGGACAGGGACCAAAACAGTCCCCCCTCACAACAGGTAAGTACCCAGTCGTTAGTGGGAATAGCTGCACCAGTTTCAGGTTACAAGCAAGGTTTCTCAGGAGGAGTTCCTATTTAAACCTCAGACTTCCCACCAGTCCCTCAGAACTGAAGAAGCTACTCGGATGAGTGGTGAATCGTCTGAAAAGTCCAGGTGCCTTTTTGAAAAACTTTTTTGATTACCATGACCTGGATGACTGAGAACCTTCACAGACATATTGTGAAGAACTAACGATCAGGTCGTTAAATTTACACACGGCTCTGGGTGTGAATGGGGCGAAAGTCCCGAAAGAAAGCATCCAAAATAAATAAATAAATGCAACTGAATTTGTTGTGAATTTTGAGAAGTAAGCAGTGCTCAAAAAATGAGTTGTAGCTACGCAATTCTGTACATAGTACTGTGCAAATATATTGTTTCAAACAGGAGTCCCTGTTTTTTCGTTGAGGGTTGTGACAAAGTGACAACCAGTATCATTGTTGAAAATATTATAATTATTTGTTGCAGCTGCCCTTCGCTTGGCCTTGGCCATTATTTTCAACTTTTTAGTCTAGCCACCTTGTCTCTCCTCACTTAGCAAGTGATATACTACTCTCCATGGCTTGTTTTGTAGTGTCAGCTGATGTTAAGTTCTTTGAACACGCTACTGTCTTTTTGCAGTTTAGAAAAACTCCCCTTTTCCTGCACGGGACAAAAAAGTCATCTGTTCACTGCTGTTTAAAAACTGCACTCTAAATATTTTTCTGTTACCCCAATAGTTTTGATATTTTGTCTGGCTTTCTCCCACTCGCCCACGCGGCACGCACACTTGACACTTGATCACGAGCGTACCATATTATGCCGTTGTGTGAGGGGATGCAAATGTAGTTTTAAAAAATATATTATGTTTAGAGTCATTGTTAAGTGGTCCACTGTTATTTAGAAGGGCGTATTTTGAGGACCCCAGGTTTCAAGAGTGCCTGTGCAGCACAGTCCAGTAGTGCAGTGGTCATCAGGGGGATGTCCATAAGTTTAGTCAGCTCACATCTTTGGGGAAAATGCTATTCCTCAGCCTGCTTCTCCTGGACATCCTCAATGGCAGGGAATGGAGTTCCTGTGATGCGCAGGGCAGTTTTCACTACCTGCTGCAGTTCTTTGTGCTCTGCAACAGAGCAGCTCCCATACCAGACTGCGATCAGTTCACTCAGGCCTTGTCCACACGTTCGAAAACAATCTTTTTCCTATCCCTTTTCGCTGGCACGGTTTCCAAAATATCCGCGTCCAGACGGATCCGTCTTTACACGGCGCATGCGCATGAAGCTTCAGCGCTGTTTACAAATCAAGGAAAAACTCAAGGAAAAATTTGATTTTGCCCTAGTAACCATAACAGGCTCAATATCTTCTCCAGTAGTAACGCAAGCATGTAGTCCGCCATTGTTGTTGATGTTGTTATGAGACGTTTATGAGAGGTGGAAGGATGCTCCAGGGGTGTGGCGATGGTGGCGATGACATCGTTTTCCAAAATTTCCGATTTCCCCTGTCCAGACGGATCCACAAGAAGTGTGTTTTTGAATTCATCCACCCTGGGATCCGGTTTCAAAAAAGTGAGTTTTAGGGCTATGCGTTTACGAAATTTGTCTGGACGATCGGCCAAAACGATTAAAAACATCTGCGTTTACGCAAAAATGCGGTTTCGTGTGGACAGGGCCTCAGTCATGCAGTCGTAAAAGTACACCAGGGTGGTTGAAGAAGTTCAACACAACAGTGCACTCTAGAACATCATGAAGCTTCAACCCCATTGACACCTTGAAACTGGAGCCTCTGACGGACAAGGGTTGTTAGAGCAACGTTCATAGGGAAAGAGGACAGTCCCTCCTCAACAACAGGTAAGTATCTAACCATTAATGGAAAGTACCTGCACTGATTTCTGGTGGGTTACACAAACAAGCAAGTTTCTTGAAGAATTTCCTCCTGACCAAACTTTGTAGCAGTTCCCTACAAAAAAAAAAATGGGAAAAAATGCCCTTTGTATGTGTCAGGATGGCCGAGCGGTCTAAGGCGCTGCGTTCAGGTCGCAGTCTCCCCTGGAGGCGTGGGTTCGAATCCCACTTCTGACAAGTCACTTTTTGATCACTTCTCATCTGATGAAGACCATGGAGAGGATCATTCTGGGCCACCTCTGTCATCTGGTGAACGACAACATGGACCCGCTGCAGTTTGTCTATCATCCAGGCACATGTGTGGAAAATGCTGTCATTTACCTGCTGCACAGACGCTTTTCCCACCTAGCTGACACCGGTAGTATTGTGAGAGTCGTGTTCTTTGACTTCTCCAGTGCTTTCAACACCATCCAACCATCACTGCTCAGGGGGAAGCTGGAGGGAGTCAACAGTAGCCTGGCTGCATGGACCATCGACTACCTGTCCAACAGGCCACAGCATTAAACTGGAGCCTCTGACGAACAAGGGGCATTAGAGCACCGTTCATAAGGAAAGAGGACAGACCCTTCTCGACGACAGGTAAGTAACCATTAATGGAAAGTACCTGCACTGATTTCAAACAAGCAAGTTTCAGTAGAAGAGTTTCCTCCCGAATAAACTTCGTACCAGTTCCCTACAAAAAAAAAAATGGGAAAAAAACCTCCTTCTATCTGTCAGGATGGCCGAGCGGTCTAAGGCGCTGCGTTCAGGTCGCAGTCTCCCCTGGAGGCGTGGGTTCGAATCCCACTTCTGACAAGTCAGTTTTTGATCACATCAGAAGTATGCCAGTGCACCCACTTTTTCAGTGTTTCGTGGACGTCAAGAATATCTGCAAATAATATGCTTTTACAGTTGCAGGCTCTACACTGTATAGGTGCAAAATAAAATCCTCCATTTTGCCTTTTGGGCGCAGTAGGCAGCGCATCAGTCATAATCTGAAGGTCATGAGTTGAAGCCTCACTTGGGGCATGTATTTTTCAGAGCCCCCTGGAGCCATTGATGGCTCATTAGAGTAACGTTCATAGGGAAAGAGGACAGTGCCCCCTCAACGACAGGTAAGTATATGTTAATGGAACCATTGGTTCACCACCACTGGTGGTTTACACAAACAAGTTTCAGTCGAAGTGTCCTCCTAAACCCCTAGCTTCACATTAATAGCAACAATAATAATAATGAAAAAAAAGAAAACGAAAGAAAAACTGTTGCATTTGTGTCAGGATGGCCGAGCGGTCTAAGGCGCTGCGTTCAGGTCGCAGTCTCCCCTGGAGGCGTGGGTTCGAATCCCACTTCTGACAAATAGCTTTTGATCCACATTGTATGCTGGTGTAGCTTTAATACTCAAGCGTTTCCAGTATATCTAGCACTGTGTGAGAGTCAACAGTAGCCTGGCTGCGTGGACCATTGATTATCTAACAGGCCGCAGTATGTGAGGCTTTGCGACTGTGTCTGATGTGGTACTCTGTGTAACCGATGCTCAGTTATACTCAGTAACTGGTTGGTTCAATAAACCCCTCGACTCTGCGTTGTGTTGAAATGATGGTTGGCAGTCTGGTTTATCGCATTTTTCAGCTCCTTCATTTCCTGCTCCAAAACAGCATACAGCAAAACAGCATGTAATGGTCAGTCATGAACTGGTAGGCTCGGTACATGAGTCTCGGACACAGCACTCGAGCGCAGCTCTCATACAATGGCAACGTAAGGTGACTGCCAGAAGAATTTATTGCTAGAGAGGGCACTAATGAGCCAACCCAACCATAAATGTGCTGCCACATACAAGTGGAATTTAAAACACTTTATACACCGTTACATCTGTAGCACATCTCCCTTCCTTTTCACCCTGTATACATCAGACTTTCGGCACACCACGGACAGCTGCCACCTCCAGATTTTTTCTGATGATACAGCCATTGTCGGGCATCTATCTCAGGGAAACAGTGTGGAGTACCCGGAGGTCATCGCCAGCTCTGTGGAGTGGTGTGCTCTAAACCACTTGCACATTAATGGCAGAAAGACAAAGAAGGTGATGATCAACTTCACTAAGAAACCACATCTGACTGCACCGGTGAACATCCAAGGCTTGGACATCGAGGTCGTGGAGGATTACAAGTACCTGGGTGTTCACCTCAACAATAAACTGGACTGGACACACAACACCCCTGTACAAGAAAGGCCAAAGTCGTCTCCACCTGCATACACAACTGAGGTCCTTTGGAGTGTGCAGGACACTGCTAAGGACTGGTGGCTTCTGCCATCCTGTGTGCAGTGGTCTGCTGGAGCAGTGGAAGCTCAAAGAGGGACAGGAAGAGACTGAACAAGCTGGTCAGATGGGCCTGGACTGCTCTCTGGACTCCATCGAGGACGTGGGTGAGAGGAGGATGATAGTCAAGCTGACATCAATCATGGTCAACTTCTCTGACCCCTTACCTGAGAAGTCTGTATATGTCTGGTGTGGTTTCATAAAGGTATGCCGGGAGACTGTGTTTCAAGCATTGGTGGTTCAGTGGTAGAATTCTCGCCTGCCACGCGGGAGGCCCGGGTTCGATTCCCGGCCAATGCATCATCCTTTTTTAAATTATTTTATTTGCTTATACTGACTGATTTGGGGACTTTTAAGTTGAAATTTCAATTTTCTTAAGTCCTGTTCATTCATCATTAATATGGGCACATGAAGTCAACCTATGCTGAATGTCAAGCAATGTATATACAGACTACAGTCAACAACAACAAAAAAAATAATAAGTTATGGACTACTTGATGCATTCCTATAAATGTGTTCTTGAAACAATTTGGTCAAGCAATTGGTCGACTAGAACACAGCTACACACAAGAATACCGCATTGAGTATTTGGGCATTAGCATTGCAATGTTCTGATACATATCCACAAAAGATTTAGTGTTCATTTTCAAAACAGCAGTGATTGTGTTTAAAACCTTAAATGTTACTTGGTGAAACTGTAAAAGGTTAAGAAATACCTATTTTTGCAAGAGAAAAAGCATGTGCACTCCCCGTCGGGGAATCGAACCCCGGTCTCCCGCGTGACAGGCGGGGATACTCACCACTATACTAACGAGGAGATGTGTGTTCAGCCAAAATGAGCTCTTTTGAACTGTCACTAGAATAGCATATATTGTATACCGTCCGCATGCTCCATTGGGACAGTTGTACCACTTTGGAAAACAACTGGACAGCCATGACACCATCCCCCATGACACTTCCAACAGCTCCAGCTCAGCAGCTCCACATGCCTAATGGTCGTTTTACAGCGTAAAGTATTTTTATAGTACGCACAACAAGAAGCAAAACAACATTTGGTCTCCCCTTGTTCTCTCTATTTCACTTTCAGGTCATTGAAATAGATGTATGATCAAACAAAAACAAAAAATAGTTGCAGAGTGAGTGCCGTCCGGCTGAGAACATCTGTCTGCTTCAGAACGAGTAAGTAAGAGTAAAGGTCAAAGGTATTCCTAAAGAATTTTAGCTCCTAAGAGTGCTATTACAGTGAGATCTGCTAAAATCAGGGAATGCTTGCTTTAGGAATTTCTTAAGTAGAGGATAAAATGGCTGAAAGGAGGCAGGATGGATATTCTCTAAACACTGAATGACAATCAAACTTGTTACAAACGCAAGAAATGAAAATTATCACACCACTTGGGTATTTAGCAGTAGGAAAAATGCGACAGTGCAGCGGTGTTCACTTGGGGCCAAATCTACGTCTCAAAACACTTATTCTCTTTGATCAGTTCACTCAGGCCTCGTTCACACATACGAAAACAATCTTTTTCCTAACCGCGTCCAGACTGATCCGTCTTTACAAGACTCAAAACGCTACTTCATGTCCCAGGTCTATAGGCGGTGCTGTTTCAGTTTCAGAAATTCACCAAAAACAGAGAGGAAGAGGTGGCACATGCGCATGAAACTTGAGCGCTGTTTACAAATCGTCTTTCGAAGAAACAAAACTCAAGGAAAAATTCGATTTTGCCCTAGTAACCATAATAGGCTCAATATCTTCTCCAGCAGTAACGCAAGCATGTAGTCCACCATTGTTGTTGATGTTGTTATGAGACGTTTGGGGTGGAAGGCTGCTCGAGGGGTGTGGCCATGGTGGCGATGACATCATCGTTTTCCAAAATCTCCGGCTTCAACTGTCCAGACGGATTCACAAGAAGTGTGTTTTCGAATTTATCCACCCTGGGACCCGGTTTCAAAAAATTGCGTTTTAGAGCTATGCGTTTACGGGATTCGTCTGGACGATAGGCCAAAACAAATAAAAACATCTGCGTTTACAAAAAAATGCGTTCTCGTGTGGACCGGGCCTCAGTACCAAACATCGTTCCTCTGTTCAGTTGGGTTTCGTACTTCACTTCTTTTCGATTGCTGTTCGGTTTGTGGAAGATTTGACCATCTATCTTGTGTTTGTTAACCATAATGCTAACTACAGAGTCAGATATGTGATTGTTACATATGTGAATGAACATGCCAATGGAGCTGTTTTTCCATTGTTGCACCGCTCAGGCACTTTTAGTCCCTCCACCCACTCAAAAAAAACCTGAAAAAAGCCCTCCATGTGTCAGGATGGCCGAGCGGTCTAAGGCGCTGCGTTCAGGTCGCAGTCTCCCCTGGAGGCGTGGGTTCGAATCCCACTTCTGACAGACTACTTTTGATCATCAGCAGTATGTTAGTGCAGCCACCTTTTCAGTGTGTCATGGACGTTGGGGACAGTACATGTGGACTTGCAGACTGCGTGGTGGCACCCATTTTCCAAAAGGACGGTTGTGCAGGGCCGTATGTTTTAACTTTTGGGGTAGCACACTGCTTAGCCTACCAGGGAAAGTGTAATCCTAGATACTGGGAAGGAAAGCCAGACCAATAGTCAAACTTAAGATTCAAGTAGACCAATGTGGGTTCCATGGTAGTCCCACTTTATTCTCCCTGTTGATGTTCATGTCTGTGAAGGTTCTCAGTCTTCCAGGTCATGGTAATCCAAAAAAGTTTTCAAAAAGGCAACTGGACTTGTATATTTTGGAGAAGACGTTTCACCACTCATCCGAGTAGCTTCTTCAGTTCTGAGGGATTGGTGGGAAGTCTGAGGTTTAAATAGGAACTCCTCCTGAGAAACCTTGCTTGTTATGCTAATAACCTGAAACTGGTGCAGCGATTCCCACTAACGACTGGGTACTTACATGTTGTGAGGGGGGACTGTTTTGGTCCCTGTCCTCTTCTCTATGAATGGTTCTCTAACGACTCTTGTCCGTCTGAGGCTCCAGTGTCAAGGTGTGAATGAGACTGAAACTTTTTGGGGACAGAAGTTAAAACTGTTTTGTAGATAGATGGCAAATTAAATCATAGTCCATCTCCTCTGTTTAGTGAAGGTTTTTCCAGTCTGACATAGATGGCTTCCTGAACTCCTCTTTCAAACCATCGGTCCTCTCTGGCTAAGATTTGGACGTTGTTATCCTCAAAAGAGTGTCCTTTGTCCTTCAGGTGTAGGTGGACTGCTGAATCATTACCTGATGAGCTGGCTCTCCTGTGCTGGTACATGCGTTTATGGATAGGTTGTTTAGTTTCCCCAATGTACAAGTCTGTACACTCCTCACTGCACTGAACAGCGTACACCACATTACTCTGTTTCTGTCTGGGTGTTTTGTCCTTAGGGTGGACCAGTCTCTGCCTAAGTGTGTTTCCTGGTTTGAAATAAACTGGAATACGGTGATTACTGAAAATCCTCCTGAGTTTCTCGGACACTCCAGCCACGTAGGGGATGACGATGTCCTCTTATCGTTCTCCTCCTCTCTGTCCCTTTTGGGGTATCTTTTTGAGCCTTTCACAAAGGCCCAATTAGGATAACCACATGTCTTGAGTGCCTGTTTTATGTGTTTCTGCTCCTTCTCCTGGCCATATGGTCTTGTGGGTACCATCTGTGCTCTGTGGTGGAGCGTTCTGATGACCCCTAGTTTGTGCTCCAGACGAAAGATCATGTGACCAGTTTCCAGCGACGACACTGAGCTCCTCCTATGTAAGCATTGGTGGTTCAGTGGTAGAATTCTCGCCTGCCACGCGGGAGGCCCGGGTTCGATTCCCGGCCAATGCAACATACTTTTGAAACTCAAATCCGTTTCATTATAACTTTTGGAAAAGTTTGCTTATAGACGTCTGCAAGCCCAGTTTTTATTTTGGTATGTTTGAAAACTGGAAGCCATGAATGGCCATTATGATGCTTGAACCCATGACTTTGTTGTCAAGTTGTTTTTACTGGTGAATTCATCTTCAAAAACAAGCAAAAAAATTCCACCAACATGTGCATCAACTTTTTAATACTTGTTAGGTTAGGTTGTGTTTCTATGATGTCAGCCTTACTGTCTGTGAAGGTTCTCAGTCATCCAGGTCATGGTAATCCAAAAAGTTTCAAGAAAAGGCAACTGTATTTGTAGATTTTTGGAGAAGACGTTTCACCACTCATCCAAGTAGCTTCTTCAGTTCTAAGGGACTAGTGGGAAGTCTGAGGTTTAAATAGGAACTCCTCCTGAAAAAAAAACACGTGCTTGTTATGCTAATAACCAGAAACTGGTGCAGCTAATTCCATTAACGACTGGGGACTTATCTGTTGATTTCTGAAAAATCTCCTGAGTTTCTCGGACACTCCAGCCACGTAGGGTATGACAATGTTTTTACTTTTGATGTTATCCTCCTCTCTGTCCTTTTTCGGGTATCTTTTTCGGTCTTTTACAAAGGCTTAATTGGGATAGCCACATGTCTTTAGTGCCCGTTTAATGTGTTTTTGCTCCTTCTCGCCATCCGTTCTTGTGGGTACAGTCTGTCTAAAGTCCCTTTGGCCGTTGAAAACCAATGTTGGTACTGGATAGCAGCCAGACTGGCATCAAGGAAATACCTCATCCTAACAAGAATGGGGGAGAGAGGAAGGAAGCCGCCATTGTGGTGTCATAGTCAGATTCTCTGGTCGGTGGAGAGGGATTTTCAGTCGAGAGCAGCACCCCAGTCCCAGAGGCCAGTTACCTTGAGGGTATAATGACAAATAAATTAGTTGTGGCTGATCAAGTATCTCCAGGAAAATCAAATTCTGTAGTAATTGCTGACCAGGCTGCAGATGATTTTATCAGAAATAATTGTCAGAGACTATGACGGTCAGGACCAACTATCACAGATAGTCACATCTGCTCCTGATATGTATGATGGTGAAATATGGGAGAACGGTGGTGATGTCTTGTGAAATCGAATCTTTTCACCCTGGGACCAGGTTTCAGAAAAGTGCGTTTTAAAGTGAAACCGATTGAAAACCAGTGTTGGTACTGAATAGCAGCCAGACTGGCATCATGGAAGAAATACTTTAACCCAAGAAGAATGGGAAAAAAGTTCATTGTTTGGATACCCACAAATGAATGAATGAATGGAAAACTGCAAGTTATTCCACAGTATCAATCAGGTTAACAACAAAACATCTGCCCCGTGTGAGGCTCGAACTCACGACCTTCAGATTATGAGACTGACGCGCTGCCTACTGCGCCAACGAGGCTCCAAAAGTGTGAAAAAGTGTGATTTTTCGTCCGTACACATGGGATGATGACTGAGGAAAGGCTCAAATCCCTTCATGATTGAAATTCCCTGTCTGCTTAGGATTATCTGAAAGCAATCTTACTTGTGCAACAAGACAGGTGTTCACAGGAACAGACTCTAACAAGAATTTAAAAATCAATGTTTATGCACATGGAGGTGGAAGTACAACAGCTTTTTGCTTGTTTTTAAAGATGAATTCAGCTGTAAAAACAACCTTGCTGCCACGTTCAAAGGCCGGTTAGCTCAGATGGTCAGAGCGTGGTGCTAATAACGCCAAGGTCATGGGTTCAAGCCCCATACTGGCCATGCAAGTTTCCTGTTTTTCAAACATAGCTCAACCTCAATCAGAAAATCCAATCTGAACCTGGTTGCACACTTGGCGGATATTACTAGTTCACAACTGTCCCTGCTACCACTTTCTAATAAACATGATCCATTTTGTTGGTTGAAATTTTTAATTCGGTCCTTCTATCACAGATAGTCACATCTGCTCCTGATATGTATGATGGTGAAATATGGGAGAGCGGTGGTGATGTCTTGTGAAATCAAATTTTTTCACCCTGGGACCAGGTTTCAGAAAAGTGCGTTTTGTGAAACCAATTGAAAACCAATGTTGGTACTGAGTAGCAACCAGACTGGCATCATGGATGAAATACTTTAACCCAAGAAGAATGGGAAAAAAGTTCATTGTTGGGATACCCACAAATGAATGAATGAATGGAAAACTGCAAGTTATTCCACAGTATCAATCAGGTTAACAACAAAACATCTGCCCTGTGTGAGGCTCGAAATCACGACCTTCAGATTACGAGACTGCTACCACTTTCTAATAAACATGATCCATTTTGTTGGTTGAACCGTTTAATTCGGTCTTTCTACTTCAAAGTGATCCTTGTTTGTGACCATTAGATGCTGTAGACAAGGTGTCTGACTTAGGCCTCGTCCACATGGACGAAAACGATCTTTGGCCCTCTGTATTCCCCGGCATCGTTTCAAGAATATCTGCGTCCACACGGATAAAAGTGGCGCTGTTTTGTTTCTCAAACATACCTTACCCTCAAACAGAAAATCCACCCTAAACCTAATTGCATGCGTGGTGGCTATTATTAGTTGATCACATTTGTTACTGCTACCACTTTCTAATAACTATGATCCACTATGTTGGTTGCACCATTTTATTCTGTTTTTTTTTACTTAAATGTGACACTTGTGTAACCATTGGATGCAACAGATAAGGTGTCTGACTTCAGATGAGGTGATTGAGGGTTCCAGTCCCTTTTGTTGTTGAAAACCAATGTTGGTACTGGATAGCAGCCAGACTGGCATTAAGGAAGGAAATACCTTATTCTAACAAGAATGGGGGGGGGGCAGGATGCCGACGCTGTGGTGTCACAGTCAAGATTCTTTGGTTGGTGGAGAGGGACGTTCAGTCGAGAGCAGCACCCCAGTCCCAGAGGCCAGTGGCACCAACAACCATGCCACGTTCAAAGTCACTCAAATCACCTTTCTTCCCCATACTGATGCTCGGTTTGAACTGCAGGAGATTGTCTTGACCATGTCTACATGCCTAAATGCACTGAGTTGCCGCCATGTGATTGGCTGATTATAAATTAAGTGTTAACGTGCAGTTGGACAGGTGTACCTAATAAAGTGGCCGGTGAGTGTATGTGAATGAACATGCCAATGGAGCTGTTTTTCCATTGTTGCACCGCTCAAGCACTTTTAGTCCCTTCCCCCACTCAAAAAAAACCTGAAAAAAGCCCTCCATGTGTCAGGATGGCCGAGCGGTCTAAGGCGCTGCGTTCAGGTCGCAGTCTCCCCTGGAGGCGTGGGTTCGAATCCCACTTCTGACATACTACTTTCTGTCTGTGAAGGTTCTCAGTCATCCAGGTCATGGTAATCCAAAAAAAGTTTTCAAAAAGGCAACTGGACTTGTAGATTTTGGAGAAGACGTTTCACCACTCATCCGAGTAGCTTCTTCAGATCTGAGGGATTGGTGGGAAGTCTGAGGTTTAAATAGGAACTCCTCCTGAGAAACCTTGCTTGTTATGCTAATAACCTGAAACTGGTGCAGCGATTCCCACTAACGACTGGGTACTTACCTGTTGTGAGGGGGGACTGTTTTGGTCCCTGTCCTCTTCTCTATGAATGGTTCTCTAATGACTCTTGTCCGTCTGAGGCTCCAGTGTCAAGGTGTGAATGAGACTGAAACTTTTTGGGGACAGAAGTTAAAACTGTTTTGTAGATAGATGGCAAATTAAATCTCAGTCCATCTCCTCTGTTTAGTGAAGGTTTTTCCAGTCTGACATAGATGGCTTCCTGAACTCCTCTTTCAAACCATCGGTCCTCTCTGGCTAAGATTTGGACGTTGTTATCCTCAAAAGAGTGTCCTTTGTCCTTCAGGTGTAGGTGGACTGCTGAATCATTACCTGATGAGCTGGCTCTCCTGTGCTGGTACATGCGTTTATGGATAGGTTGTTTAGTTTCCCCAATGTACAAGTCTGTACACTCCTCACTGCACTGAACAGCGTACACCACATTACTCTGTTTCTGTCTGGGTGTTTTGTCCTTAGGGTGGACCAGTCTCTGCCTAAGTGTGTTTCCTGGTTTGAAATAAACTGGAATACGGTGATTACTGAAAATCCTCCTGAGTTTCTCGGACACTCCAGCCACGTAGGGGATGACGATGTTTTTCCTCTTATCGTTCTCCTCCTCTCTGTCCCTTTTGGGGTATCTTTTTGAGCCTTTCACAAAGGCCCAATTAGGATAACCACATGTCTTGAGTGCCTGTTTTATGTGTTTCTGCTCCTTCTCCTGGCCATATGGTCTTGTGGGTACCATCTGTGCTCTGTGCTGGAGCGTTCTGATGACCCCTAGTTTGTGCTCCAGACGAAAGATCATGTGACCAGTTTCCAGCGACGACACTGAGCTCCTCCTATGTAAGCATTGGTGGTTCAGTGGTAGAATTCTCGCCTGCCACGCGGGAGGCCCGGGTTCGATTCCCGGCCAATGCAACATACTTTTGAAACTCAAATCCGTTTCATTATAACTTTTGGAAAAGTTTGCTTATAGACGTCTGCAAGCCCAGTTTTTATTTTGGTATGTTTGAAAACTGGAAGCCATGAATGGCCATTATGATGCTTGAACCCATGACTTTGTTGTCAAGTTGTTTTTACTGGTGAATTCATCTTCAAAAACAAGCAAAAAAATTCCACCAACATGTGCATCAACTTTTTAATACTTGTTAGGTTAGGTTGTGTTTCTATGATGTCAGCCTTACTGTCTGTGAAGGTTCTCAGTCATCCAGGTCATGGTAATCCAAAAAGTTTCAAGAAAAGGCAACTGTACTTGTAGATTTTTGGAGAAGACGTTTCACCACTCATCCAAGTAGCTTCTTCAGTTCTAAGGGACTAGTGGGAAGTCTGAGGTTTAAATAGGAACTCCTCCTGAAAAAAAAAACGTGCTTGTTATGCTAATAACCAGAAACTGGTGCAGCTAATTCCATTAACGACTGGGTACTTATCTGTTGATTTCTGAAAAATTTCCTGAGTTTCTCGGACACTCCAGCCACGTAGGGTATGACAATGTTTTTACTTTTGATGTTATCCTCCTCTCTGTCCTTTTTCGGGTATCTTTTTCGGTCTTTTACAAAGGCTTAATTGGGATAGCCACATGTCTTTAGTGCCCGTTTAATGTGTTTTTGCTCCTTCTCGCCATCCGTTCTTGTGGGTACAGTCTGTCTAAAGTCCCTTTGGCCGTTGAAAACCAATGTTGGTACTGGATAGCAGCCAGACTGGCATCAAGGAAATACCTCATCCTAACAAGAATGGGGGAGAGAGAGGAAGGAAGCCGCCATTGTGGTGTCATAGTCAGATTCTCTGGTCGGTGGAGAGGGATTTTCAGTCGAGAGCAGCACCCCAGTCCCAGAGGCCAGTTACCTTGAGGGTATAATGACAAATAAATTAGTTGTAGCTGATCAAGTATCTCCAGGAAAATCAAATTCTGTAGTAATTGCTGACCAGGCTGCAGATGATTTTATCAGAAATAATTGTCAGAGACTATGACGGTCAGGACCAACTATCACAGATAGTCACATCTGCTCCTGATATGTATGATGGTGAAATATGGGAGAACGGTGGTGATGTCTTGTGAAATCGAATCTTTTCACCCTGGGACCAGGTTTCAGAAAAGTGCGTTTTAAAGTGAAACCAATTGAAAACCAGTGTTGGTACTGAATAGCAGCCAGACTGGCATCATGGAAGAAATACTTTAACCCAAGAAGAATGGGAAAAAAGTTCATTGTTTGGATACCCACAAATGAATGAATGAATGGAAAACTGCAAGTTATTCCACAGTATCAATCCGGTTAACAACAAAACATCTGCCCCGTGTGAGGCTCGAACTCACGACCTTCAGATTATGAGACTGACGCGCTGCCTACTGCGCCAACGAGGCTCCAAAAGTGTGAAAAAGTGTGATTTTTCGTCCGTACACATGGGATGATGACTGAGGAAAGGCTCGAATCCCTTCATGATTGAAATTCTCTGTCTGTTTAGGATTATCTGAAAGCAATCTTACTTGTGCAACAAGACAGGTGTTCACAGGTACAGACTCTAACAAGAATTTAAAAATCAATGTTTATGCACATGGAGGTGGAAGTACAACAGCTTTTTGCTTGTTTTTAAAGATGAATTCAGCCGTAAAAACAACCTTGCTGCCACGTTCAAAGGCCGGTTAGCTCAGATGGTCAGAGCGTGGTGCTAATAACGCCAAGGTCATGGGTTCAAGCCCCATACTGGCCATGCAAGTTTCCTGTTTTTCAAACATAGCTCAACCTCAATCAGAAAATCCAATCTGAACCTGGTTGCACACTTGGCGGATATTACTAGTTCACAACTGTCCCTGCTACCACTTTCTAATAAACATGATCCATTTTGTTGGTTGAAATTTTTAATTCGGTCCTTCTATCACAGATAGTCACATCTGCTCCTGATATGTATGATGGTGAAATATGGGAGAGCGGTGGTGATGTCTTGTGAAATCAAATTTTTTCACCCTGGGACCAGGTTTCAGAAAAGTGCGTTTTATGAAACCAATTGAAAACCAATGTTGGTACTGAGTAGCAACTAGACTGGCATCATGGATGAAATACTTTAACCCAAGAAGAATGGGAAAAAAGTTCATTGTTGGGATACCCACAAATGAATGAATGAATGGAAAACTGCAAGTTATTCCACAGTATCAATCAGGTTAACAACAAAACATCTGCCCCGTGTGAGGCTCGAAATCACGACCTTCAGATTACGAGACTGCTACCACTTTCTAATAAACATGATCCATTTTGTTGGTTGAACCGTTTAATTCGGTCTTTCTACTTCAAAGTGATCCTTGTTTGTGACCACTAGATGCTGTAGACAAGGTGTCTGACTTAGGCCTCGTCCACATGGACGAAAACGATCTTTGGCCCTCCGTATTCCCCGGCATCGTTCCAAGAATATCTGCGTCCACACGGATAAAAGTGGCGCTGTTTTGTTTCTCAAACATACCTTACCCTCAAACAGAAAATTCACCCTAAACCTAATTGCATGCGTGGTGGCTATTATTAGTTGATCACATTTGTTACTGCTACCACTTTCTAATAACTATGATCCACTATGTTGGTTGCACCATTTTATTCTGTTTTTTTTTACTTAAATGTGACACTTGTGTGACCATTGGATGCAACAGATGAGGTGTCTGACTTCAGATGAGGTGATTGAGGGTTCCAGTCCCTTTTGTTGTTGAAAACCAATGTTGGTACTGGATAGTAGCCAGACTGGCATCAAGGAGGAAATACCTTATTCTAACAAGAATGGGGGAGGGAGGCAGGATGCCGACGCTGTGGTGTCACAGTCAAGATTCTTTGGTCGGTGGAGAGGGACGTTCAGTCGAGAGCAGCACCCCAGTCCCAGAGGCCAGTGGCACCAACAACCATGCCACGTTCAAAGTCACTCAAATCACCTTTCTTCCCCATACTGATGCTCGGTTTGAACTGCAGGAGATTGTCTTGACCATGTCTACATGCCTAAATGCACTGAGTTGCCGCCATGTGATTGGCTGATTATAAATTAAGTGTTAACGTGCAGTTGGACAGGTGTACCTAATAAAGTGGCCGGTGAGTGTATGTGAATGAACATGCCAATGGAGCTGTTTTTCTATTGTTGCACCGCTCAAGCACTTTTAGTCCCTCCCCCCACTCAAAAAAAACCTGAAAAAAGCCCTCCATGTGTCAGGATGGCCGAGCGGTCTAAGGCGCTGCGTTCAGGTCGCAGTCTCCCCTGGAGGCGTGGGTTCGAATCCCACTTCTGACAGACTACTTTTGATCATCAGCAGTATGTTAGTGCAGCTACCTTTTCTGTGTGTCATGGACGTTGGGGACAGTACATGTGGACTTGCAGACTGCGTGGTGGCACCCATTTTCCAAAAGGACGCTTGTGCAGGGCCGTATGTTTTAACTTTTGGGGTAGCACACTGCTTAGCCTACCAGGGAAAGTGTAATCCTAGATACTGGGAAGGAAAGCCAGACCAATAGTCAAACTTAAGATTCAAATAGACCAATGTGGGTTCCATGGTAGTCCCACTTTATTCTCCCTGTTGAATGTCTGTGAAGGTTCTCAGTCATCCAGGTCATGGTAATCCAAAAAAGTTTTCAAAAAGGCAACTGGACTTGTAGATTTTGGAGAAGACGTTTCACCACTCATCCGAGTAGCTTCTTCAGTTCTGAGGGACTGGTGGGAAGTCTGAGGTTAATATAGGAACTCCTCCTGAGAAACCTTGCTTGTTATGCTAATAACCTGAAACTGGTGCAGTGATTCCCACTAACGACTGGGTACTTACCTGTTGTGAGGGGGGACTGTTTTGGTCCCTGTCCTCTTCTCTATGAATGGTTCTCTAACGACTCTTGTCCGTCTGAGGCTCCAGTGTCAATGTGTGAATGAGACTGAAACTTTTTGGGGACAGAAGTTAAAACTGTTTTGTAGATAGATGGCAAATTAAATCTCAGTCCATCTCCTCTGTTTAGTGAAGGTTTTTCCAGTCTGACATAGATGGCTTCCTGAACTCCTCTTTCAAACCATCGGTCCTCTCTGGCTAAGATTTGGACGTTGTTATCCTCAAAAGAGTGTCCTTTGTCCTTCAGGTGTAGGTGGACTGCTGAATCGTTACCTGATGAGCTGGCTCTCCTGTGCTGGTACATGCGTTTATGGATAGGTTGTTTAGTTTCCCCAATGTACAAGTCTGTACACTCCTCACTGCACTGAACAGCGTACACCACATTACTCTGTTTCTGTCTGGGTGTTTTGTCCTTAGGGTGGACCAGTCTCTGCCTAAGTGTGTTTCCTGGTTTGAAATAAACTGGAATACGGTGATTACTGAAAATCCTCCTGAGTTTCTCGGACACTCCAGCCACGTAGGGGATGACGATGTTTTTCCTCTTATCGTTCTCCTCCTCTCTGTCCCTTTTGGGGTATCTTTTTGAGCCTTTCACAAAGGCCCAATTAGGATAACCACATGTCTTGAGTGCCCGTTTTATGTGTTTCTGCTCCTTCTCCTGGCCATATGGTCTTGTGGGTACCATCTGTGCTCTGTGCTGGAGCGTTCTGATGACCCCTAGTTTGTGCTCCAGACGAAAGATCATGTGACCAGTTTCCAGCGACGACACTGAGCTCCTCCTATGTAAGCATTGGTGGTTCAGTGGTAGAATTCTCGCCTGCCACGCGGGAGGCCCGGGTTCGATTCCCGGCCAATGCAACATACTTTTGAAACTCAAATCCGTTTCATTATAACTTTTGGAAAAGTTTGCTTATAGACGTCTGCAAGCCCAGTTTTTATTTTGGTATGTTTGAAAACTGGAAGCCATGAATGGCCATTATGATGCTTGAACCCATGACTTTGTTGTCAAGTTGTTTTTACTGGTGAATTCATCTTCAAAAACAAGCAAAAAAATTCCACCAACATGTGCATCAACTTTTTAATACTTGTTAGGTTAGGTTGTGTTTCTATGATGTCAGCCTTACTGTCTGTGAAGGTTCTCAGTCATCCAGGTCATGGTAATCCAAAAAGTTTCAAGAAAAGGCAACTGTACTTGTAGATTTTTGGAGAAGACGTTTCACCACTCATCCAAGTAGCTTCTTCAGTTCTAAGGGACTAGTGGGAAGTCTGAGGTTTAAATAGGAACTCCTCCTGAAAAAAAAAACGTGCTTGTTATGCTAATAACCAGAAACTGGTGCAGCTAATTCCATTAACGACTGGGTACTTATCTGTTGATTTCTGAAAAATTTCCTGAGTTTCTCGGACACTCCAGCCACGTAGGGTATGACAATGTTTTTACTTTTGATGTTATCCTCCTCTCTGTCCTTTTTCGGGTATCTTTTTCGGTCTTTTACAAAGGCTTAATTGGGATAGCCACATGTCTTTAGTGCCCGTTTAATGTGTTTTTGCTCCTTCTCGCCATCCGTTCTTGTGGGTACAGTCTGTCTAAAGTCCCTTTGGCCGTTGAAAACCAATGTTGGTACTGGATAGCAGCCAGACTGGCATCAAGGAAATACCTCATCCTAACAAGAATGGGGGAGAGAGGAAGGAAGCCGCCATTGTGGTGTCATAGTCAGATTCTCTGGTCGGTGGAGAGGGATTTTCAGTCGAGAGCAGCACCCCAGTCCCAGAGGCCAGTTACCTTGAGGGTATAATGACAAATAAATTAGTTGTAGCTGATCAAGTATCTCCAGGAAAATCAAATTCTGTAGTAATTGCTGACCAGGCTGCAGATGATTTTATCAGAAATAATTGTCAGAGACTATGACGGTCAGGACCAACTATCACAGATAGTCACATCTGCTCCTGATATGTATGATGGTGAAATATGGGAGAACGGTGGTGATGTCTTGTGAAATCGAATCTTTTCACCCTGGGACCAGGTTTCAGAAAAGTGCGTTTTAAAGTGAAACCAATTGAAAACCAGTGTTGGTACTGAATAGCAGCCAGACTGGCATCATGGAAGAAATACTTTAACCCAAGAAGAATGGGAAAAAAGTTCATTGTTTGGATACCCACAAATGAATGAATGAATGGAAAACTGCAAGTTATTCCACAGTATCAATCCGGTTAACAACAAAACATCTGCCCCGTGTGAGGCTCGAACTCACGACCTTCAGATTATGAGACTGACGCGCTGCCTACTGCGCCAACGAGGCTCCAAAAGTGTGAAAAAGTGTGATTTTTCGTCCGTACACATGGGATGATGACTGAGGAAAGGCTCGAATCCCTTCATGATTGAAATTCTCTGTCTGTTTAGGATTATCTGAAAGCAATCTTACTTGTGCAACAAGACAGGTGTTCACAGGTACAGACTCTAACAAGAATTTAAAAATCAATGTTTATGCACATGGAGGTGGAAGTACAACAGCTTTTTGCTTGTTTTTAAAGATGAATTCAGCCGTAAAAACAACCTTGCTGCCACGTTCAAAGGCCGGTTAGCTCAGATGGTCAGAGCGTGGTGCTAATAACGCCAAGGTCATGGGTTCAAGCCCCATACTGGCCATGCAAGTTTCCTGTTTTTCAAACATAGCTCAACCTCAATCAGAAAATCCAATCTGAACCTGGTTGCACACTTGGCGGATATTACTAGTTCACAACTGTCCCTGCTACCACTTTCTAATAAACATGATCCATTTTGTTGGTTGAAATTTTTAATTCGGTCCTTCTATCACAGATAGTCACATCTGCTCCTGATATGTATGATGGTGAAATATGGGAGAGCGGTGGTGATGTCTTGTGAAATCAAATTTTTTCACCCTGGGACCAGGTTTCAGAAAAGTGCGTTTTATGAAACCAATTGAAAACCAATGTTGGTACTGAGTAGCAACTAGACTGGCATCATGGATGAAATACTTTAACCCAAGAAGAATGGGAAAAAAGTTCATTGTTGGGATACCCACAAATGAATGAATGAATGGAAAACTGCAAGTTATTCCACAGTATCAATCAGGTTAACAACAAAACATCTGCCCCGTGTGAGGCTCGAAATCACGACCTTCAGATTACGAGACTGCTACCACTTTCTAATAAACATGATCCATTTTGTTGGTTGAACCGTTTAATTCGGTCTTTCTACTTCAAAGTGATCCTTGTTTGTGACCACTAGATGCTGTAGACAAGGTGTCTGACTTAGGCCTCGTCCACATGGACGAAAACGATCTTTGGCCCTCCGTATTCCCCGGCATCGTTCCAAGAATATCTGCGTCCACACGGATAAAAGTGGCGCTGTTTTGTTTCTCAAACATACCTTACCCTCAAACAGAAAATTCACCCTAAACCTAATTGCATGCGTGGTGGCTATTATTAGTTGATCACATTTGTTACTGCTACCACTTTCTAATAACTATGATCCACTATGTTGGTTGCACCATTTTATTCTGTTTTTTTTTACTTAAATGTGACACTTGTGTGACCATTGGATGCAACAGATGAGGTGTCTGACTTCAGATGAGGTGATTGAGGGTTCCAGTCCCTTTTGTTGTTGAAAACCAATGTTGGTACTGGATAGTAGCCAGACTGGCATCAAGGAGGAAATACCTTATTCTAACAAGAATGGGGGAGGGAGGCAGGATGCCGACGCTGTGGTGTCACAGTCAAGATTCTTTGGTCGGTGGAGAGGGACGTTCAGTCGAGAGCAGCACCCCAGTCCCAGAGGCCAGTGGCACCAACAACCATGCCACGTTCAAAGTCACTCAAATCACCTTTCTTCCCCATACTGATGCTCGGTTTGAACTGCAGGAGATTGTCTTGACCATGTCTACATGCCTAAATGCACTGAGTTGCCGCCATGTGATTGGCTGATTATAAATTAAGTGTTAACGTGCAGTTGGACAGGTGTACCTAATAAAGTGGCCGGTGAGTGTATGTGAATGAACATGCCAATGGAGCTGTTTTTCCATTGTTGCACCGCTCAAGCACTTTTAGTCCCTTCCCCCACTCAATAAAACCTGAAAAAAGTCCTCTATGTGTCAGGATGGCCGAGCGGTCTAAGGCGCTGCGTTCAGGTCGCAGTCTCCCCTGGAGGCGTGGGTTCGAATCCCACTTCTGACAGACTACTTTTGATCATCAGCAGTATGTTAGTGCAGCTACCTTTTCTGTGTGTCATGGACGTTGGGGACAGTACATGTGGACTTGCAGACTGCGTGGTGGCACCCATTTTCCAAAAGGACGCTTGTGCAGGGCCGTATGTTTTAACTTTTGGGGTAGCACACTGCTTAGCCTACCAGGGAAAGTGTAATCCTAGATACTGGGAAGGAAAGCCAGACCAATAGTCAAACTTAAGATTCAAATAGACCAATGTGGGTTCCATGGTAGTCCCACTTTATTCTCCCTGTTGAATGTCTGTGAAGGTTCTCAGTCATCCAGGTCATGGTAATCCAAAAAAGTTTTCAAAAAGGCAACTGGACTTGTAGATTTTGGAGAAGACGTTTCACCACTCATCCGAGTAGCTTCTTCAGTTCTGAGGGACTGGTGGGAAGTCTGAGGTTAATATAGGAACTCCTCCTGAGAAACCTTGCTTGTTATGCTAATAACCTGAAACTGGTGCAGTGATTCCCACTAACGACTGGGTACTTACCTGTTGTGAGGGGGGACTGTTTTGGTCCCTGTCCTCTTCTCTATGAATGGTTCTCTAACGACTCTTGTCCGTCTGAGGCTCCAGTGTCAATGTGTGAATGAGACTGAAACTTTTTGGGGACAGAAGTTAAAACTGTTTTGTAGATAGATGGCAAATTAAATCTCAGTCCATCTCCTCTGTTTAGTGAAGGTTTTTCCAGTCTGACATAGATGGCTTCCTGAACTCCTCTTTCAAACCATCGGTCCTCTCTGGCTAAGATTTGGACGTTGTTATCCTCAAAAGAGTGTCCTTTGTCCTTCAGGTGTAGGTGGACTGCTGAATCGTTACCTGATGAGCTGGCTCTCCTGTGCTGGTACATGCGTTTATGGATAGGTTGTTTAGTTTCCCCAATGTACAAGTCTGTACACTCCTCACTGCACTGAACAGCGTACACCACATTACTCTGTTTCTGTCTGGGTGTTTTGTCCTTAGGGTGGACCAGTCTCTGCCTAAGTGTGTTTCCTGGTTTGAAATAAACTGGAATACGGTGATTACTGAAAATCCTCCTGAGTTTCTCGGACACTCCAGCCACGTAGGGGATGACGATGTTTTTCCTCTTATCGTTCTCCTCCTCTCTGTCCCTTTTGGGGTATCTTTTTGAGCCTTTCACAAAGGCCCAATTAGGATAACCACATGTCTTGAGTGCCCGTTTTATGTGTTTCTGCTCCTTCTCCTGGCCATATGGTCTTGTGGGTACCATCTGTGCTCTGTGCTGGAGTGTTCTGATGACCCCTAGTTTGTGCTCCAGGGGGTGGTGGGAGTCAAATAATAAGTGCTGATCAGTGTGAGTGGGTTTCCTATATACTTCAATGTTGAGGCTTCGGTCTTCTTCCACATGCACCAAGCAGTCCAGGAAAGACAGACTACCCCTGCTGATGTCCTCCCGAGTGAACTTGATGTTGCTGTCCACTGCATTGATGTGCTCTGTGAAAGATTCCACTTCATCCGTCTTGATTTTAACCCAAGTGTCATCCACATACCTGAACCAGTGGGTGGGGGTGTTTCCAGTCTTCTCCAAAATCTACAAGTCCAGTTGCCTTTTTGAAAACTTTTTTGGAATCCCTGTTGAATGGTTTGGTAACAACCTGTTAATGTACAGATAGTCAAGGCTCAAGGTGTGAACAGAGGTGAAACTATTTAGTGCTTTTTCCATTGTTGCACCACTAAAACATCAGATAGCTGACTTTCACTAAATATTATATAGGTGCAAAACAAATCATCTATTTTGTTTTTTGGGCCTCGTTGGCGCAGTAGGGAGCGCATCAGACATAATCTGAAGGTCATGAGTTGTAGCCTCACTTGGGCCATCTATTTTGTTCCTGGTCCCAGGGTGAAAATAATTGAAAACACAGCTCTTGAGTTTTCGTGTTGACAGTGAACGCATACAAGTGTTTCGATTATGTCATCGCCGCCATCACACCCCTCGAACAGCCCTCCACCTCCCGCAAGACGCCTCATAATATCAACAATGGTGGCCTACATGCTCGTGTTCCTACTGGAGAAGATATTGAGTCTACTATGGTTACTAGGGCAAAATATCATTTCTACTTGAGTTTGGTTTCTTCTAAAGCTGATTTGTAAACAGCGCTCAAGCTTTATGCGCATGCTCCGCCTCTTCTTCTCCGTTTTTGGTGAATTTCCGAAACGGAAACAGCGCCACCTATAGGCCTGGAATATGAAGAAGTGTTGAGTTGTGGTGATCCGTGTGGACGCAGATATTCTTGAAATAATGCCAAGGAAAACGGAGGGAGGAAAAGATCGGTTTTGTACGTGTGGACGATGCCTGAATATCACCCTGCACTGTCAATTGACCTTTGGCTAAGCCCCGCCCTAGAATGTAGATTGACCAATCACAGCGCAGCCAAGAGAGCTCCTCCCACAGGGGTCCGACACTTTTTCACAGCACTCCATTGACTTAAACGTAGGCGTCTCATATTTAGTTGTTTTGTTGTTCGTTGCATTTTAATTGTGTGTTCTGAAAATAGCCTTCGAACGCATGGTACTTGGTACTTTTTCCTATGACTTCTTAAGACCAAAATATAGGTGGAAGCACCAATGAATATAGAACAGTTTAAGCAAAGGACACAAAGGAAGAAAATGCTATTAGGTCAGTGTGTTCGTGGGAACCATTGTTGTAGATGATGGCAAAAGCATTCAAGGAAAAGGTTTAGGCATCTGTCTCACTGAGTGATGTGCTGAAGAAGATCCCTCAACCTTAAATGGGGGAAGGAACTGCAAGGAGGAAGCAGTTCATATTTCAACCTTGAAATTTGGAACAGTGAATAGTTGTTTAAATTGTTTTGAAACTAACTTGTGGTTTGTTCCCACAAGATCAAAGACCCGCTGACTTGGTTCAACTTTCCCCTAACCTGGGGCTAGTTGAGCCACAGGAAGAGTCATTATTTTGGGCAGCTTTGTCAGATATGCATTCGGATCATACCATTAGACAGGAGACTTGCTGAAATATAGATATATGTGTTCATTTCATTTCTGTGTCATTTTCCCTTTCCTGCAGAACAACAAAAAGTCTCACCCCACTCCCCTACATTCAGAGGGCCTCCCTGCCACGCGGGAGGCCCGGGTTCGATTCCCGGCCAATGCAACATACTTTTGAAACTCAAATCCGTTTCATTATAACTTTTGGAAAAGTTTGCTTATAGCATCTGCAAGCCCTGTTTTTATTTTGGTATGTTTGAAAACTGGAAGCCATGAATGGCCATTATGATGCTTGAACACATGACTTTGTTGTCAAGTTGTTTTTACTGGTGAATTCATCTTCAAAAACAAGCAAAAAACTTCCACCAACATGTGCATCAACTTTTTAATACTTGTTAGCTTAGGTTGTGTTTCTATGATGTCAGCCTTACTGTCTGTGAAGGTTCTCAGTCATCCAGGTCATGGTAATCCAAAAAGGTTTCAAGAAAAGGCAACTGTACTTGTAGATTTTTGGAGAAGACGTTTCACCACTCATCCAAGTAGCTTCTTCAGTTCTAAGGGACTAGTGGGAAGTCTGAGGTTTAAATAGGAACTCCTCCTGAAAAAAAAAAATTCCATTCCATTAACGACTGGGTACTTATCTGTTGATTTCTGAAAAATCTCCTGAGTTTCTCGGACACTCCAGCCACGTAGGGTATGACAATGTTTTTACTTTTGATGTTATCCTCCTCTCTGTCCTTTTTCGGGTATCTTTTTCGGTCTTTTACAAAGGCTTAATTGGGATAGCCACATGTCTTAAGTGCCCGTTTAATGTGTTTTTGCTCCTTCTCGCCATCCGTTCTTGTGGGTACAGTCTGTCTAAAGTCCCTTTGGCCGTTGAAAACCAATGTTGGTACTGGATAGCAGCCAGACTGGCATCAAGGAAATACCTCATCCTAACAAGAATGGGGGAGAGAGGAAGGAAGCCGCCATTGTGGTGTCATAGTCAGATTCTCTGGTCGGTGGAGAGGGATTTTCAGTCGAGAGCAGCACCCCAGTCCCAGAGGCCAGTTACCTTGAGGGTATAATGACAAATAAATTAGTTGTAGCTGATCAAGTATCTCCAGGAAAATCAAATTCTGTAGTAATTGCTGACCAGGCTGCAGATGATTTTATCAGCTACCACTTTCTAATAACTATGATCCACTATGTTGGTTGCACCATTTTATTCTGTTTTTTTTTTACTTAAATGTGACACTTGTGTGACCATTGGATGCAACAGATAAGGTGTCTGACTTCAGATAAGATGATTGAGGGTTCCAGTCCCTTTTGTTGTTGAAAACCAATGTTGGTACTGGATAGCAGCCAGACTGGCATCAAGGAGGAAATACCTTATCCTAACAAGAATGGGGGAGGGAGGCAGGATGCCGACGCTGTGGTGTCACAGTCAAGATTCTTTGGTGGGTGGAGAGGGACGTTCAGTCGAGAGCAGCACCCCAGTCCCAGAGGCCAGTTACCTAGAGGGTATAAGAACACATCAAGACTAAGTATCTCCAGGAAAATCGAATTCTGTAGTAATTGCTGACCAGATGATTTTATCAGAAATAACTGTCAGACTACGATCACAGATAAAAGTCACATCTGCTCCTGATACATATGATGGTGAAATATGGGAGAGCGGTGGTGATGTCTTGTGACAATCAAAATCAATCAATCAAAAATATGAATAGGTCAGATGATTGAGGGTTCCAGTGCCATTTGTCATTGAAAGCCAATGTTGGTACTAAATAGCAGCCTGACTGGCATCAAGGAAGAAATACCATATGGCAACAAGAAATGGTAAACTGTTCTTGCCTGCAACTGGAGGTGAATGAATGGAAAACTGCAAGTTATTCCACAGTATCGATCAGGTTAACAACAAAACATCTGCCCCGTGTGAGGCTCGAACTCACGACCTTCAGATTATGAGACTGACGCGCTGCCTACTGCGCCAACGAGGCTCCAAAAAGTGCAAAAAAGTGTGATTTTTCGTCCGTATACATGGGATGATGACTGAGGAAAGGCTCGAATCCCTTCATGATTGAAATTCCCTGTCTGCTAAGGATTATCTGAAAGCAATCTTACTTGTGCAACAAGACAGTTGTTCACAGGAACACACTCTAACAAGAATTTAAAAATCAATGTTCATGCGCATGGAGGTGGAAGTACAACAGCTTTTTGCTTGTTTTTAATGATGAATTCAGCTGTAAAAACAACATTGCTTCCATGTTTAAAGGCCGGTTAGCTCAGATGGTCAGAGCGTGGTGCTAATAACGCCAAGGTCATGGGTTCAAGCCCCATACTGGCCATGCGTCCACGTGTAGAAAAGTGCTTTTTCAGTTTCTGAACTGGAAACAGGCAGAGCGGTAGATGTAAAATGTTGTCCATCTGCTGTTTTTGCTCAGCGTGGTGGCACAGGTGCATGATATTTTGCCCTGGTAACCCTAATCGCCTCAATATCATCTCCAGCAGGAACATGAGCATGTAGTCCGCCGTTGTTTATGTTGTTATAATGACATAATGACAGCTCAGAAGGCAGCTCGAGGGGTGTGATCGGCCAAAACGATGCGAAACATCTGCGTTTAAACCAAACCGGTTACTTCGAAAGGCGATTTGTAAACAGCACTCAAGCTTTATGCGCCTGCTCTGCCTCTTCCTCTCCGTTTTTGGTGAATTTCTGAAACTGAAACAGTGCCACCTATAGGCCTGGAGTATGAAGTAGCGTTTTGAGTCGTGTTAAGACAGATCTGTGTGGATATTCTTGAAACGATGCCAGGGAAAACGGAGAGGGAAAAGATATTTGTCGTACGTGTGGATGAGGCCTCAGACGCAGTTGTTAGAGAACCAGCCAATCTTGCTGTTACTTTTAAGGGCTGGTTAGCTCAGTATAAAAGTGGTGGTGTTTCAGTTTCTGAAATACATCCAGCTACCTTCAAAAAATTTAGATTTTTTGAGAAGACATTTCACCACTCATCCGAGTAGCTTCTTCAGTTCTGAGGGACTAGTGGGAAGTCTGAGGTTCGAATAGGAACTCCTTCTGACAAACTTGTTTGTTATGCTAATTACCAGAAACTGGTGCAGCTAATTCCATTAGCGACTGGGTACTTACCTGTTGTAGAGGGGGGGATTGTTTTGGTTCCTGTCCTTTCCCTATGAATGGTTCTCTAACAACTCCGTCTGAGGCCTCGTCCACACGTACGAAAACTATCTGTTTTTTCAAAAACATCTGCGTCCACACAGATCCGTCTTAACACGACTCAAAACGCTACTTCATACTCCAGGCCTATAGGTGGCACTGTTTCAGTTTCAGAAATTCACCAAAAACGGCGAGGAAGAGGCAGAGCATGCGCATAAAGCTTGAGTGCTGTTTACAAATCGGCTTTCGAAGTAACCGAAGAAACCTGCTTTTTGGTTTAAACGCAGATGTTTCGCATCGTTTTGGCCGATCACACTCCTCGAGCTGCCGTCTGAGCTGTCATTATGTCATTATAACAACATAAACAACGGCGTACTACATGCTCATGTTCCTGCTGGAGATGATATTGAGGCGATTAGGGTTACCAGGGCAAAATATCATGCTCCTGTGCCACCACGCTGAGCAAAAACGGCAGATGGCCAACATTTTACATCTACCTCTCTGCCTGTTTCCAGTTCAGAAACTGAAAAAGCACTACTTTTCTCCATGTGGACGCATGGCCAGTATGGGGCTTGAACACATGACCTTGGCGTTATTAGCACCACGCTCTGACCATCTGAGCTAACCGGCCTTTAAACATGGTAGCAAAGTTGTTTTTACGGCTGAATTCATCTTTAAAAACAAGCAAAACCACCACCATGTGTATCAACATTGATTTTTAAATTCTTGTTAGAGTGTGTTCCTGTGAACACCTGTCTTGTTGCACAAGTAAGATTGCTTTCAGATAATCCTTAGCAGACAGGGAATTTCAATCATGAAGGGATTCGAGCCTTTCCTCAGTCATCACTCCATGTGTACGGACGAAAAATCGCACTTTTTCACAGTTTTTGGGGCCTCGTTGGCGCAGTAGGCAGCGCGTCAGTCTCATAATCTGAAGGTCGTGAGTTTGACCCTCACACGGGGCAGATGTTTTGTTGTTAACCTAATTGATAGTGTGGAATAAGTTGCAGTTTTCCATTCATTCACCTCTAGTTGCAGGCAAGAACAGTTTACCATTTCTTGTTGCCATAAGCTATTTCTTCCATGATGCCAGTCTGTCTGCTGTTCAGTAAAAACGTTGGTTTTCCATTACAAAGGGTACTCTCGGTTTTTGGTGTATTTCGGAAACTGAAACGGCGTCACTTTTGTCCGTGTGGACGCATAGCCAGTATGGGGCTTGAACCTATGACCTTGGCTTTATTGGTGGATTTTCTGTTTGAGGGTAAGGTATGTTTGAAAAACAAAACAGCGCCACTTTTATCCGTGTGGACGCAGATATTCTTGAAACGATACCAAGGAATATGGAGGGCAAAAAATCGTTTTCGTACATGTGGACGAGGCCTAAGTCAGACACCTTGTCTACTGCATCCAGTGGTCACAAACAAGGATCACGTCGAAGTTGAAAGACGTATTTAAATGGTTCAACTAACAAAATGGATCATGTTTATTACAAAGTGGTAGCAGGGACAGTTGTGCACTAGTAATATCCGCCAATCAGGTTCAGATTGGATTTTCTGATTGAGGTTGAGGTGTATTTGAAAAACAGGAACCATGCATGGCCAGTATGGGGCTTGAACCCATGACCTTGGCGTTATTAGCACCACGCTCTGACCATCTGAGCTAACCGGCCTTTAAACGCGGCAGCAAGATTGTTTTTACGGCTGAATTCATCTTAACAAACAAGCAAAACCACCACCATGTGCATCAACATTGATTTTTAAATTCTTGTTAGAGTGTGTTCCTGTGAACACCTGTCTTTTGCACAAGTAAGATTGCTTTCAGATAATCCTAAGCAGACAGGAAATTTCAATCATGAAGGGATTCGAGCCTTTCCTCAGTCATCATCCCATGTATACGGACGAAAAATCACAGTTTTTCACATTTTTTAGAGCCTCGTTGGCGCAGTAGGCAGTGCGTCAGTCTCATAATCTGAAGGTCGTGAGTTCGAGCCTCACACGGGGCAGATGTTTTGTTGTTAACCTGATTGATACTGTGGAATAAGTTGCAGTTTTCCATTCATTGTTTCTTTGCATTGTAGGTTGGTCTCTTGCTGTAGTTGGAGTCATTTGCGTATTTTGTGGGGATAGATCGCCACAAAATACGCAACTAATTCCAACTAAGATTCAGAAAGAAATCGATCAATTAGTGACATAGTTAGACAACACTCGATTGATAGATAGATATAGTTACATAGATAGTTGGTTAGGACAAACCACGTGTTTTGTGACGTATGAACCATTTCACTGCTTCATTCGGAAACCCTGTAACTGGTTTGGTTGTCTCTGCTCTTCGGGAGAGATGAGATGAGTCTTAGAAGCAAATACTGAGTCAAGAAAGATTTGGTTTGACACTGTTGCATTCAGTACAAATATTCTCTAACACTACGAAACCATGATACCAAGAGCAAATGAAAATAGATGATGTAAGCGCTGAAACATAAACATTAGTGTAAATCAGTGAAGGTTCATAGAGCGTACTGACGTAATCAAAATGATCCACCGACAACGACGGATCACTGATGAGGTTCGTGGTACACTATGAAGTCACCGGTCTTTCTTTAGCGAAACAAGGGTTCGAGTCCCATTTGTACTTTGTTATTTATTTTATTGTTATATGTAGCCTATATAATGTTCTTATAATAAACTTTAAACCACATATCCATGTACTGTAGTCGAATAGGAATGTGTATGGCAAACCAAGTCTCATACAGGCATGAACCGGTAAGACATGTCGCGTCAGTCTCATAATCTGAAGGTTGTGAGTTCGAGCCTCACACGGGGCAGATGTCTTGTTGTTAACCTGACTGATACTGTGGAATAAGTTTCAGTTTTCCATTCATTCATTTGAGAGTATCCCAACAATGAACTTTTTTTCCATTCTTCTTGGGGTAAAGTATTTCTTCCATGATGCCAGTCTGGCTGCTATTCAGTACCAACATTGGTTTTCAACAACAAAAGGGATTAGAACCCTCAATCATCTGATCTGATGTCCATTTTAAAACGCACTTTTCTGAAACCTGGTCCCAGGGTGAAAAACTCTTCAAACACAGCTCATGAGTTTTCGTGTGGACTGGCAAAATATCATGCTCCTGTGCTACCATACTGAGCAAAAAAGGCTGATGGACAACAACATCTTACATCCACCGCTTTCTCTCCATTTTTGGTGTATTTCTGATACTTAAAGAGCACCACTTTCATCCATGTGTACACATGGCCAGTATGGGGCTTGAACCCATGACCTTGGCGTTATTAGCACCACGCTCTGACCATCTGAGCTAACCGGCCTTTGAACGTTGCAGCAAGGTTGTTTTGATGGCTGAATTCATCTTTAAAAGCCATGTGCATAAACATTGATTTTTAAATTCTTGTTAGTGTGTTCCTGTGAACACCTGTCTTGTTGCACAAGTAAGATTGCTTTCAAAAAATCCTAAGCAGACAGGGAATTTCAATCATGAAGGGATTCGAGCCTTTCCTCAGTCATCATCCCATGTATACGGATGAAAAATCACACTTTTTTCCACTTTTTGGAGCCTCGTTTGCGCAGTAGGCAGCGCGTCAGTCTCATAATCTGAAGGTAGTGAGTTCTAGCCTCACATGGGGCAGATGTTTTGTTGTTAACCTGATTGATACTGTGGAATAAGTTGCAGTTTTCCATTCATTCACCTCCAGTTGCAGGCAAGAACAGTTTACCATTTTTTGTTTCCATAAGCTATTTCTTCCAGGATGCCAGTCTGTCTGCTGTTCAGTAACAACGTTGGTTTTCGATGACAAAAGGTACTGCAACAATCAGTCACCTCATTGGAGATGCTTTTTGGTTTAAACGCAAATGTTTAGCATCATTTTGGCCGATCGCACACGCGAATTCTGTAAACGCATTGCCCTAAAACGCACTTTTCTGAAACCTGGTCCCAGGGTGAAAATTTTTTTTAGTTTTCGTGTGGACTGGCAAAATATCATGCTCCTGTGCCATCACGCTGAGCAAAACTACATAAACAACTCTTTACATCCACCGCTCCCCCTCTTTCTCTCGGTTTTTGGTGTATTTCAGAAACTGAAACGGCGTCACTTTTGTCCGTGTGGACGCATAGCCAGTATGGGGCTTGAACCCATGACCTTGGCTTTATTGGTGGATTTTCTGTTTGAGGGTAAGGTATGTTTGAAAAACAAAACAGCGCCACTTTTATCCGTGTGGACGCAGACATTCTTGAAACGATGCCAGGGAGAACGGAGAGTAAAAGATCGTTTTCGTCCGCGTGGACGAGGCCTAATTCAGACACCTTGTCTACTGCATCCAGTGGTCACAAACAAGGATCACTTTGAAGTTGAAAGACCGAATTAAAAGGTTCAACCAACAAAATGGACCATGTTTATTAGAAAGTGGTAGCAGGGACAGTTGTGAACTAGTAATATCCACCAAGTGTGCAAATAGATTCAGATTGGATTTTCTAATTGAGGTTGAGGTATGTTTGAAGAACAGGAAACTTGCATGGCCAGTATGGGGCTTGAACCCATGACCTTGGCGTTATTAACACCATGCTCTGACCATCTGAGCTAACCAGCCTTTAAACGTGGCAGCAAGGTTGTTTTGACGGCTGAATTCATCTTTAAAAACCATGTGCATGAACATTGATTTTTAAATTCTTGTTAGAGGGTGTTCCTGTGAACACCTGTCTTGTTGCACAAGTAAGATGCATTGGAGATGCTTTCTGGTTTAAACGCAGATGTTTAGCATCGTTTTGGTCGATCGTCCACACTAATCCTGTAAACGCTTTGGCCCAAAATGCACTTTTCTGAAACCTGGTCCCAGGGTGAAAAAATTCTCAAATGCAGCTCTTGAGTTTTCGTGTGGACTGGAAAAACACATACGTGCGTTTCGATGATATCATCGCATCACCACTCCCCTCCGGCTGCCTTCTGAGCTGTCATTATGATGTCTCATAACGACATCAACAACAATGGCGGACTGTTAGGGAGGAATTTGTGGTGACACCAATGAAGAAGAAGTACCAGAGTCCTGTATGTCTACTGCATCCAGTGGTCACAAACAAGGATCACTTTCAAGTAGAAAGACAGAATTAAATAGTTCAATCAACAAAAGGGATCATGTTTATTAGAAAGTGGTAGCAGTGACAGTTGTGAACTAGTAATATCCGCCAAGTGTGCAATCAGGTTCAGATTGGATTTTCTAATTGAGCTTGAGGTATGTTGGAAAAACAGGAATCATGCATGGCCAGTATGGGGCTTGAACCCATGACCTTGGCGTTATTAGCACCACTCTCTGACCATCTGAGCTAACCGGCCTTTAAACTCGACAGTAATGTTGTTTTTGCGATTGAATTCATCTTTAAAAACAAGAAAAAAGCTGTTGTACTTCCACCTCCATTTGCATGAACATTGATTTTTAAATTCTTGTTAGTGTGTTCCTGTGAACACCTGTCTTGTTGCACAAGTAAGATTGCTTTCAGATAATCCTTAGCAGACAGAGAATTTCAATCATGAAGGGATTCGAGCCGTTCCTCAGTCATCATCCCATGTGTACGGACGAAAAATCACACTTTTTCACACTTTTTGGGGCCTCGTTGGCGCAGTAGGCAGCGCGTCAGTCTCATAATCTGAAGGTCGTGAGTTCGAGCCTCACACGGGGCAGATGTTTTGTTGTTAACCTGATTGATACTGTGGAATAAGTTGCAGTTTTCCGTTTATTCATTTGAGAGTATCCAAACAATGAACTTTTTTTCCCATTCTTGTTGGGGTAAAGTATTTCTTCCATGATGCCAGTCTGGCTGCTATTCAGTACCAACATTGGTTTTCAATGACAAAAGGGACTGGAACCCTCATTCACCTCAGTGGAGATGCTTTCTGGTTTAAACGCAGATGTTTAGCATCGTTTTGGTCGATCGTCCACACTAATCCTGTAAACGCTTTGGCCCAAAATGCACTTTTCTGAAACCTGGTCCCAGGGTGAAAAAATTCTCAAATGCAGCTCTTGAGTTTTCGTGTGGACTGGAAAAACGCATACATGCGTTTTGATGATATCATCGCATCACCACTCCCCTCCGGCTGCCATCTGAGCTGTCATTATGATGTCTCATAACGACATCACCAACAATGGCGGACTGTTAGGGAGGAATTTGTGGTGACACCAATGAAGAAGAAGTACCAGAGTCCTGTATGTCTACTGCATCCAGTGGTCACAGAGAAGGATCACTTTGAAGTAGAACGACAGAATTAAATGGTTCAACCAACAAAATGGATCATGTTTATTAGAAAGTGGTAGCAGTGACAGTTGTGAACTAATAATATCCCCCAAGTGTGCAATCAGGTTCAGTCTGGATTTTCTGATTGAGGTATGTTTGAAAAACTCAAACTTGCATGGCCAGTATGGGGCTTGAACCCATGACCTTGGCGTTATTAGCACCACGCTCTGACCATCTGAGCTAACCGGCCTTTAAACGTGGCAGCAAGGTTGTTTTTACGGCTGAATTCATCTTTAAAAACAAGCAAAACCACCACCATGTCTATCAACATTGATTTTTAAATTCTTGTTAGAGTGTGTTCCTGTGAACACCTGTCTTGTTTCACAAGTAAGATTGCTTTCAGATAATCCTAAGCAGACACAGAATTTCAATCATGAAGGGATTCGAGCCTTTCCTCAGTCATCATCCCATGTGTACGGACGAAAAATCACACTTTTTCGCACTTTTTGGAGCCTCGTTGGCTCCTACGGGCGGCTGTGGGTCGAGGTCGTGCCAGCCAATCACGGCCACAAAAGTGACCTTGGCGTTATTAGCACCACGCTCTGACCATCTGAGCTAACCGGCCTTTGGACGTGGCAGCAAGTTGTTTTTACGGCTGAATTCATCTTCAAAAACAAGAAAAAAGCTGTTGTATTTCCACCTCCATGTGCATGAACATTGATTTTTCAATTCTTGTTAGAGTGTGTTCCTGTGAACACTTATGTTGTTTCATTAATAAGATTGCTTTCAGATAATCCTGAGCAGACAGGGAATTTCCATCATGAAGGGATTCAAACCTTTCCTCAGTCATCATCCCATGTGTAGGGACGGAAAATCAGGTCTTCTTCTTTTTGGCGCAGTAGGCAGCGCGTCAGTCTCATAATCTGAAGGTCGTGAGTTTGAGCCTCACACGGGGCAGATGTTTTGTTGATACTGTGGAATAACTTGCAGTTTTCCATTCATTCATTTGAGGAGTATCCCAACAATGAACTTTTTTCCCATTCTTCTTGGGGTAAAGTATTTCTTCCATGATGCCAGTGTGGCTGCTATTCAGTACCAACATTGGTTTTCAACGACAAAAGGGTTAGAACCCTCAATCACCTGATCTGATGTCCATTTTACCTCACAGAGAGACCACAGTACGTCAGACTGAAGGACTGAAGGACTGCACGTCAGACACTGTGGTCAGCAGCACCGGAGCACCACAGGGGACCGTGCTCTCTCCTGTCCTCTTCACCTTGTACACATCTGACTTTCAGTACAACTCGGAGCTCTGTCACATGCAGAAGTACTCAGATGACACTGCGATAGTCGGCTGTATCAGGGATGGACGGGAGGAGGAGTACAGGAGCCTGGTCGAGGATTTCATGGGGTGGTGCAGGTCCAACCATCTGCAGCTGAACACCTCCAAGACCAAGGAGATGGTGGTGGACTTCAGAAGGAAGAAATCACATCTCCAACCTGTGTCCATCAGCGAGGCCGATGTGGAGGTGGTTCGGACTTACAAATATCTGGGGCTGCAGCTGGACGACAGGCTGGACTGGACTACATGTGTGGACACACTCCACAGGAGAGGACAGAGCCGTCTGTACTTCCTGAGAAGGCTGGGGTCCTTCAACATCTGCAAAAAACTGCTGCAGATGTTTTGCCAGTCTGTGGTGGCCAGCGTCCTCTTCTATGCTGTGGTTTGCTGGGGAGGAAGCAGCAAGAAGAGGGACGTCGCTCGACTGGACAGACTGGTGAGGAGGGCTGGCTCAGTGGTGGGCACAGAGCTGGACTCTCTGGTGACGGTGGCAGAGAGAAGGACCCTGGACAAACTGCTGTCCATACTGGACAACGCCCACCACCCTCTGCACAACACCTTCATCAGGCAGAGGAGTGTGTTCAGTGGCAGGCTGCTGTCTCAGTCCTGCTCAACCAACAGACTTAAAAACTCTTTCGTCCCCCTGGCCATCAGACTGTACAACAGCTCTCAGTGATGGCAGGAGGCACAATAGACAATGGACACATCATCTGATCTCATTCATTCTGTAGCTTTTGTATTTATATAACTTCTACTGGTCACTTTATATTTTTTAACTGTCACTTTATATTTTTAACATAATTTGTAACATAGTTTATACCTGTACAAAACATTCTATATAGCTGTACAAAACATTTTTATATAGCTGTACAAAACATTTTATTCCTAGTCACTTCTATTTTTATTTTTTTATATAGTTTTTATATAGTTTTTGTTTTGTATGTTTCAATGTATGTCACTGCTACTGGATGCTTGAATTTTCCCTGGGATTAATAAAGTATCTATCTATCTATCTATCTATCTATCTTTTTAAAACGCACTTTTCTGAAACCTGGTCCCAGGGTGAAAATTTTTTCAAACACAGCTCTTGAGTTTTCGTGTGGACTGGCAAAATGTCATGCTCCTGTGCCACCATGTTGAGCAAAAACGGCTGATGGACAACTACATAAGGAACGTCGTACATCCACCACTCCACCTCTCTGTTTTTGGTGTGTTTCAAAAACAGCACAACATTTATACCTGCAGAGGCATGGCAAGTATGGGGCTTGAACCCATGACCTTGACGTTATTAGCACCACGCTCTGACCATCTGAGCTAACTGGCCTTTGAACGCAGCAGCAAGGTTGTTTTTACGCCTGAATTCATCTTTAAAAACAAGCAAAACCACCACCATGTATATCAACATTGATTTTAAAATTCTTGTTGGTGTGTTCCTGTGAACACCTGTCTTGTTGCATTAATAAGATTGCTTTCAGATAATCCTAAGCAGACAGGGAATTTCAATCATGAAGGGATTCGAGCCTTTCCTCAGTCATCATCCCATGTATACGGACGAAAAATCACAGTTTTTCACCCTTTTTGGGGCCTCGTTGGCGCAGTAGGCAGCGCGTCAGTCTCATAATCTGAAGGTCGTGAGTTCGAGCCTCACACGGGGCAGCTGTTTTGTTGTTAACCTGATTGATACTGTGGAATAAGTTTCAGTTTTCCATTCATTCATTTGAGAGTATCCCAACAATGAACTTTTTTCCCATTCTTGTTGGGGTAAAGTATTTCTTCCATGATGCCAGTCTGGCTGCTATTCAGTACCAACATTGGTTTTCAACAACAAAAGGGATTAGAACCCTCAATCTTCTGATCTTATGTCCATTTTGTTCAAATTTTTGATTCGATGTCACAAGACATCACCACCGCTCTCCCACATTTCACCATCATACATATCAGGAGCAGATGTGACTATCTTTGATAGTTGGTCCTGACCATCATAGTCTCTGACAGTTGTTTCTGATAAAATCATCTGCAGCCTGGTCAGCAATTACTACAGAATTTGATTTTCCTGGAGATACTTAGTCTTAATGTGTTCTTATACCCTCCAGGTAACTGGCCTCTGGGACTGGGGTGCTGCTCTCGACTGAACGTCCCTCTCCACCAACCACAGAATCTTGACTGTGACACCACAGCGTCGGCATCCTGCCTCCCTCCCCCATTCTTGTTAGGATAAGGTATTTCCTCCATGATGCCAGTCTGGCTGCAACCAGTACCAACATTGTCTTTCAACGACAAAAGGGACTGGAACCCTTAATCATCTCATCTGAAGTCAGACACCTTATCTGTTACATCCAATGGTCACACAAGTATCACATTTAAGTAAAGAAAACAGAATAAAATGGTGCAACCAACATAGTGGATCATAGTTATTAGGAAGTGGCAGCAGTGACAATTGTGATCACGCATGCAATTAGGTTTAGGGTGGATTTTCTGTTTGAGGGTAAGGTATGTTTGAAAAACAAAACAGCGCCACTTTTATCCGTGTGGACGCAGATATTCTTGAAACGATGCCGGGGAGAACGGAGGGCAAGAGATCGTTTTCGTATGTGTGGACGAGACCTAAGTCAGACACCTTGTCTACTGCATCCAGTGGTCACAAACAAGGATCACATTGAAGTAAAAAGGCATATTTAAATGGTTCAACCAACAAAATGGATCATGATTATTAGAAAGTGGTAGCAGTGACAGTTGTGAACTAGTAATATCCACCAATCATGTTCAGATTGGATTTTCTGATTGAGGTTGAGGTATGTTTGAAAAACAAGAAACTTGCATGGCCAGTATGGGGCTTGAACCCATGACCTCGGCGTTATTAGCACCACGCTCTGACCATCTGAGCTAACCGGCCTTTGAACGTGGCAGCAAGGTTGTTTTTACGGCTGAATTCATCTTTGAAAACAAGCAAAACCACCACCATGTGTATCAACATTGATTTTTAAATTCTTGTTAGAGTGTGTTCCTGTGAACACCTGTCTTGTTTCACAAGTAAGATTGCTTTCAGATAATCCTAAGCAGACAGAGAATTTCAATCATGAAGGGATTCGAGCCTTTCCTCAGTCATCATCCCATGTGTACGGACGAAAAATCACACTTTTTCAAACTTTTTGAGGCCTCGTTGGCGCAGTAGGCAGCGCGTCAGTCTCATAATCTGAAGGTCGTGAGTTCGAGCCTCACACGGGGCAGATGTTTTGTTGTTAACCTGATTGATACTGTGGAATAACTTGCAGTTTTCCATTCATTCATTTGTGAGTATCCCAACAATGAACTTTTTTCCCATTCTTCTTGGGGTAAAGTATTTCTTCCATGATGCCAGTCTGGCTGCTATTCAGTACCAACATTGGTTTCCAACAACAAAAGGGACTGGAACCCTCAATCACCTCATTGGAGATGCTTTCTGGTTTAAACGCAGATGTTTAACAT
Organism: Planiliza haematocheilus; assembly: GCA_005024645.1. Classification (NCBI taxonomy): domain Eukaryota; kingdom Metazoa; phylum Chordata; class Actinopteri; order Mugiliformes; family Mugilidae; genus Planiliza; species Planiliza haematocheilus. Next base: position 510,972 of record SRSE01001266.1, on the reverse strand, counting down.
CGTTTTGGTCGATCGTCCACACGAATCCTGTAAACGCTTTGCCCTAAAATGCACTTTTCTGAAACCTGGTCCCAGGGTGAAAAAATTCTCAAATGCAGCTCTTGAGTTTTCGTGTGGACTGGGAAAAACGCATACATGCGTTTCGATGATGTCATCGCATCACCACTCCCCTCCGGCTGTCTTCTGAGCTGTCATTATGATGTCTCATAACGACATCAACAACAATGGCGGACTCTTAGGGAGGAATTTGTGGTGACACCAATGAAGAAGTACCAGAGTCCTGTATGTCTACTGCATCCAGTTGTCACAAACAAGGATCACTTTCAAGTAGAAAGACTGAATTAAATGGTTCAACCAACAAAATGGACCATCTTTATTAGAAAGTGGTAGCAGGGACAGTTGTGAACTAGTAATATCCCCCAAGCGTGCAATCAGGTTCAGATTGGATTTTCTGATTGAGGTTAAGGTATGTTTGAAAAGCAGGAAACCTGCATGGCCAGTATGGGGCTTGAACCCATGACCTTGGCGTTATTAGCACCACGCTCTGACCATCTGAGCTAACCGGCCTTTAAAGGTGGCAGCAAGGTTGTTTTTACTGCTGAATTCATCTTAAAAAACAAGCAAACCTACCACCATGTGTATGAATATTGATTTTTAAATTCTTGTTAGAGTGTGTTCCTGTGAACACCTGTCTTGTTGCACAAGTAAGATTGCTTTCAGATAATTCTAAGCAGACAGAGAATTTCAATCATGAAGGGATTCGAGCCTTTCCTCAGTCATCATCCCATGTGTACGGACGGAAAATCACACTTTTTCGCACTTTTTGGAGCCTCGTTGGCTCCTACGGGCGGCTGTGGGTCGAGGTCGTGCCAGCCAATCACGGCCACAAAAGTGACCACGAATTGGCCAATGACGGAGCTGCCTGCGACCACGAATTGCAACCACGTCACGGCTAGAACAGCCAATCACGTCGTGGGTATCAACCGCAAAGTAACCACGAATTGGCCAATGACAGAGCCGCTTGCAACCACGATGTACAACCACGAAACCGCTAGAACAGCCAATCCCGATCCCCACCGCTTTCCGGCGAACGATGAGCCAATCAGAGAGATGTTACCATGGTCGACGTCATTCCCTCAACCCCGTAGCGGGGTTTTTAATTCCTTCAGCGCATCTCAGCTAAATATAAACGCACCGAAGGGAATTTACCTGCCGGCATTTCTGATTTACCTGAAATTTGAGGAAGTCGACTGCTTTGGTAAGTGTTTTTTCGTTTGACATTTTAGTATTTGACCCTTCACCAAAGTTTATGTTAGAGAAGGACTAATTTAGGCTACTGAATAATCGCCGATAACCCCCCCCTCCCCATTTAAGTAAGTTCAAAGTTACCGACTGCTACCTTCCCCCACTTGGAAATGACCGGCTGATATTTGCTGTATTTCTAAAGCTTTTTTTCTAAAGCTTACTGAATGGAAAATTATAATATATTATAATACCATGTTAACATTAAAAGCCACATAGACTGAAAGTTATCTGCGAACGATTGTTACATTCGCTTGTAGTTATCTTAAGACGTAACTTTGGCTAACTAAGTTAACGTTGTTATCTAACATTGTCGGTAGACTATATTTTATTTTTATTCGATGTAATTTTGTGTTTGACCTTTATAACTTTATTATAACACCAGACTATGGTATGTATATTGGAGTCTGTATCGCAGCATAGTGACTGACACTGTAAATGGTTCAATATCCCCCCTCCCCCCAACCGTTAAACTTGTTACTTGATTGCCTGAGGTAACTGGGGTTGATTTAACATTGTACCCTTTTATCATGTTGTCATATAAGACAATATAGACTATGATAAGATAACGTTACAGCAATATAATAATACAAGACTACACACTGCTGTTTTCTTTTCAATTATTTATTTATTTCATATTATTTGAGGATAACTGAGTACATGAGTAGATTCACAGTCTTGTGCGTTATGGACGATATTGGATATGCTCAGAGCCTATATGACACGCCGGTAGGAATGAGGCTGGACTCAGATGCAGAGGTTTTTCCAATAAATTCCAAGTTTTATTAAACAGTCTTTAAGAGTCTTTGAGCTCAAAACAAAGAGTAACAAAAAATCGCTCCGTAGAGGAAAAAAACAGATCAATTCACAAATCACAAAAAGATTATACTTAGCGGTTTCGAAGTAGCACATGAGCATGGAGCAAGGGATAACAAGGACAACGAACATGACACACTGGCACAGGACAGGGGAAAACGCAGACTATATATACACACGAGGGTAATGGGGAACAGGTGGAAACAATCAGGAATCAGGAAGACAATCAGACCGGTGACACAAGAGGAAGGGCAAGTGACCTGAAACGAGAGGAGAGTTACTTTCAAAATAAAACCGGAAATCACAAGACAAGACCCAAAAAACACCACAACGTGACACTATATAGCCGAAGTGCAGCACTTAATGACAAATGGTCTCTCTGACCACCTATTAATTGTCTATTGGGCAGTTATATAAGAATACATTCAAACATAGCCTATGGTCTGCTGGGTGTGTTGTTGTTCTTTTATAAAGTCAGTTTGCAAAGTAAAGTCAGTTTACTTCAACATCTGTCTTTTTTATTCACTGACAGAGATGGAACCACAATTTCGTCGGAGAGCTGATGGCAGCATCATTTTAAATGACTCGCATGACGCCACGAGATGGAAGAAGGACAACAAGGACAGACAGTGGTCTCGTCCTCTTCCCCCTGAGGACGTGTTGGCGGCTGCCAGAAAAGCAGCATCTTCAATGGGCATTGAGCCCAGAGATAGAATGTCTGTGCTAGGTCTGCACCAGCTACAGTTTGGCCTCTTCAGAGGCAAAACTTTTAAGTGGGTGGTGGAGAATGCTCTGGGATACGGAGGATACCTCGTGGCATCAGTGATCCAGGAGAGCGGTGAGGTGAAAGACAGCATAGGCAACAGGGCCAACAAGGAGGCTTTTAGGGAGTACATGGAGATGTTTCCTGAGGGCCGGGAGGCTATCTCCTTCAAACTCCAGCGGTCCCAGGCTTCCTCCTCCAGCTCTCAGTCCACCTCCTCCACCACCAGTGCCCCAGCCTCCGCCACCAGGGTCTCACCCTCCACCACCAGGATCCCACCCTCTGCCAACAGGGTCCCACCCTCCACCACCAGTGCCCCAGCCTCCGCCACCAGGGTCTCACCCTCCACCATCAGGGTCCCACCCTCCACCACCAGTGCCCTAGCTTCCGCCACCAGGACACAACCATCTCCCAACATGCCAGTGTCCTCACTGCGGTCCTTGTTGGTGGGAAAGACCATGTGTCAAAGGACACTGGACAAGTCTGTGAAAAGACTTGTCTCAGCACCCAGGTTCCAGCCTTGTAAGTGTATAATGTAATATAAGGTGTACAATGGAAATATTTTCTAAATACATGTAATGACAGATGATTTCTTTTTTCATATGAATTATTTTCCTGTTTAGCTGTTCCAGCTGTGCAGCATGTACAGGAGGTGCAGCATGTGCAGGAGGTGCAGCAGGTTGCATTAAACATACACACACACACACACACACATTCACATGAATGCACACATGCTCATACATACAGAAAACAGGTGCCTAATATACAGTATTTTCTTTCTTGTTCTGTTTAATAGAGAGCAAAGTTTGCCTCCCTGCTGGCTGGATACCCGTCTTGCTAACCGTGGACCAGCAGTGGATGTCCAAGGCATTATTTAAGTGGTCCCGGACTGGACAGCCTGAGCTGGACTTTGCCAGGGTGGACAAGATGTGGTGGTACCCCCCGCAGCCAAAACTTGCCCCCACTGGTGTTCCAGCGATGGAACGGTATTTTGGACATGCCTTGTTCCTCTGGATGCCAAGGAAACTCTGGCGTGTGCGTCTGATGTGTCCACATGAAGACTGTGGCAGATATGAACTCACCTCTGCTGGACTGCACCAGAAACTAAGGCGGGTGGTAGATGTTGCCAGCCAATACTTCATGGCAGCCGAATACCTTGCCTGTAAGGGGTGCAAAAGGAAGGTGATCAGCTGGAGCCACAACATTGTCAGCCAGCTGGACATCGGCCACCGGGTGCAGTTCCCATGTCTGCTCACCTCCAAGCTGGGCTGCGACATGCACATCACACGTGCAGAAATGGCGCTGCACTGTAAGCGTACGACACGGAGTAGCAGCGAGATGGAGGCACTCATCTCCCGGCTTCTCCAGGCCTATGAAGGAGAGAAGGGGTGCAACACTCTTGGTGTGCCTCTGATCAACACGGCACGGATGGAAGAGATCTGGAAGGCGCAGAAAAAACACCTCTGTTGCCTCCAGGACCCTCCTGGTGTTCGTCTGTACATGCAGACAGGGACCTTGCAGAAGGGGGGGCACAGTCTGCCAACCTATAGATGCACCAGAGGGTCCACTTCTCTGGAGAGCTTCCATCTTCATATGAACCGGTTCATCCCAGGTAAGAGGTCACACCGAGTTTCCCCACAAAAATGTAATTTCATATAGAGGATTAAGTAGAATATACTGTAGATTATTGAATAACACAACTATTTCTTTCTTTAGGAACTTTGGCAAGTGCCACTTTTTTCCAGGCCTATCTGGTGGATGGCCTCGCAAGGTGGAATGAGGACAGGGCCAGGGCAGCAGAGGGGAGAGTGCAGCTGCACTCTTACAGTGGCCTTCTCCGACATGCGGTCAACCAGCTCGCAGAGAATGTTGTAGGGATGAAGCTGGTGGATTACACACCGCCGCGGAAATATACAGGTACACATTTTTTGTCTGTAAAGACACATAAGTAGTTACTTGCACTCCATTATATCTACCTGATCATAACCTGTGTTTGGTGTTTATTTTATACAGTTTTGTTTTCATTATTATATTTTTGTCTTTCAGGAGAACTCATAGGCATCGAGTATTTGTTTGACCAGACTGGCTGTGCTCTGGAGGACTACAAGCTCACCCTGGCTGCACTGGAGACGGAGGACGTGGCAGTGGCCGAGGATGAGGACTATGTTGAGCATGAAGAGTTTGAGGACTTCACTGTCCCCCTCCTCGAGGCTCTTCTTCCCACCACATCTGCTCCCATCATTCCTCCACCCACTACTCCTGCTCCTCCACCCACCGCTCCTCCTCTTGGTCCTTCAACCTCAGCTGCCACTACTTCTGCCTGGGCATCCCCTCTCCCATCTTCAGCTAACACAGCAGCAACTCCTCCTGCTGCTACAAAGTTATCTTTGTCTCCGTCTAACCTTGATGTAAGATTTCACTTTATACATGACTGATTTAAAAAAATCCACCCAAATATGCTGTGCATTGTAAGTGTGTGACTGTGTTTTATTTTATTCTTTTAGGACTCTGTCGGTCCGGATAATATCCCGGGCTATGCAGCAGTGCAGAAGTTGGCTAGCTGCCTTGTGGCCTTGAGGAGCCACAGTCTTGCGCTGACGCAGGAGGAGGCGCGCAATGTCATATCCCTCTGGCAGGACCTGAGTGACTTTGACAAGGGCAGAACGCAGTACCCACCTCGTCACCAAGACACCCTGAACAAGGGTCGGTTCAGGACAACTAAAAAGATGGTGGCACCGGGGGTTGAATCCACTAGGCGGTATGTTCTTTGATTTTTCTTTTTTATTTACTGTCCTTACGACCATATCTGTTGTTGCTGGTTTACAACAAGGCATCTTATTTTTCAGGTGTTTCGTTGGGTCACATAGTCCGGCCCAGTGGCCAGACTGTAATCGGCTGGTGGAGGCTATGTTTGTTACATTATGCATGGCCATCACTGGCCTCAAAAAAAGCCCTGTGGGTAGCCAGAGCAGGTGGACTCGGGTCATCCACGCTTATAAAAACATTCGTGAATGCATCCTGGGCAACGCGAATGTGATGGCCGAGACCACCATCCAGCTGTCTGAGATTAACACGGCAACACTGGGACAGTGGTGAGTAAATCATAAATATTTATTAACATCTGTAGATCTGTAGATAGGTAGTAAAAACAACCCTATTCATGGAATGTTGTGTGACAAGGATTAATTTTTAAATCCTTGTTAGAGTGTGTTCCTGTGAACACCTGTCTTGTTGCACAAGTAAGATTGCTTTCAGATAATCCTTAGCAGACAGAGAATTTCAATCATGAAGGGATTCGAGCCTTTCCTCAGTCATCACTCCATGTGTACGGACGAAAAATCACACTTTTTCGCACTTTTTGGAGCCTCGTTGGCGCAGTAGGCAGCGCGTCAGTCTCATAATCTGAAGGTCGTGAGTTCGAGCCTCACACGGGGCAGATGTTTTGTTGTTAACCTAATTGATAGTGTGGAATAAGTTGCAGTTTTCCATTCATTCACCTCCAGTTGCAGGCAAGAACAGTTTACCATTTCTTGTTTCCATAAGGTATTTCTTCCATGATGCCAGTCTGTCTCCTGTTAAGTAACAACGTTGGTTTTTGATGACAAAAGGTACTGCAACAATCAGTCACCTCATTGGAGATGCTTTTTGGTTTGAACGCAAATGTTTAGCATCATTTTGGCCGATCCCACACGCGAATTCTGTAAACGCATTGCCCTAAAACGCACTTTTCTGAAACCTGGTCCGAGGGTGAAAAAAAATTTTGAGTTTTCGTGTGGACTGGCAAAATATCATGCTCCTGTGCCACCACGCTGAGCAAAACTACATAAACAACTCTTTACATCCACCGCTCCCCCTCTTTCTCTCTGTTTTTGGTGTATTTCAGAAAGTGAAGCGGTTTCACTTTTGTCCGTGTGGACGCATGGCCAGTATGGGGCTTGAACCCATGACCTTGGCTTTATTGGTGGATTTTCTGTTTGAGGGTAAGGTATGTTTGAAAAACAAAACAGCGCCACTTTTATCCGTGTGGACGCAGACATTCTTGAAACGATGCCAGGGAGAACGGAGGGCAAAAGATCGTTTTCGTCCGTGTGGACGAGGCCTAAGTCAGACACCAATTTATCATTTTATTTAAATCTGTTGGCTGTTTGTAATTGCAATAGTCTTTTTATATTGATTTAAGTGGTAGTATTATCACTCAGGCCAAGTGTTATATTGCTGATGAAGACTGCTAGTCAAATAGCCGTCAGAGGTTTCATAAATATGTGTTTTATTGCAGTAACTGAGATTACAAAACATAGCTGATGAAGTTGCAAAAGTGTTTTCAATGAAATCTGTGACAAGGGCCATTATAGTATATATAGGTCCACCTCCCATTCATCTGTTCCCTCTTCATAATGGCTTGCCCCTTTTTTGGAGGATGTGCTGGATGAGGAAACCCTAATCCTCAGACTGTACCACAGATGGTCTGTGTTACATTGAGATGGTTTGCAAGTGGGAGCTTCCTTTATTTTGTTGATGATGCAGAGAACCTCAATAAAGGAACCATTAGCTGCACAATAAGACGTGTTTGTCTGGCACTGAAATCATTTAGCTACATATTCATCACCTTCCCTGACCACAGAAGACCCCTCTACATCAAGGAGCAGTTTTACATGATTTCAGGTCACCTTTCAATGTGCAACCATTAGTTTCTAATTTGATCAGTTACAGTTGGATACTCACTATTCTTTGTTACTGTAAGCACCTTGGACATCGTATGTGTAACTCTGCCGTGTTTTCTAAATGATATCTTGTATAGTCAGGTGAATTCTCTGGTGTGCTGCTGGGAGACAAAGGAGTGGCTGTTGATGTTGCTCTCATCTTCCCAGTCAACATTAATGGCAGACTCATGAAGGATTTTTTTCACTTCATTTTTGAATTTAGCCTCCCTTTAGTTAATAAAAGATCTTAAATGTCACTTTTTGGTGTGTGCGTTTAGTTTAGCATTGGTGGTTCTTTTAAATTCTACTTGACATTCATGAAAGAGGAAATGTGAAACATGAAATGTTTTATTTTATTTTTTATTTATTAGGCAGTCCTCCTTTGTCTTGGTTGCTTGGATCCTGGAATAGAGAGAGCAAAAGCAACAAAGATTAAAACATTGTATTGCAGTTATGGTTACTGTGTACACTGAAATACTCACTTCTCTTTCTAGTTTCTGGATTTCCAGGTCCAGTTTCCTGAGTGTCCGGCGTTTAATCCATTTCTTGGAGCTCTCTGTTCTCGAGTCTAATTTTAATGTCTGCCAGCTCTATCTATCTGTCTCTCCAAGTGCTTGCTGTACAGAGTTCTGACAGTTTGTGATGTCTGTAAAAGAAATGTCAATTAGCACAGCAGGATTTGTGCATAATGTAGATTTACTTTGGCCAATACTCACAATGTCACCAGGCTGCTTAGGAGACTGCACCACATCACTGACTTCATATCCTTTATGGACTAAATAAACAGGATATTTCTATAAACTTGACATACCTCAAGCCTTCTGGAGTCCAGTGACACAGTCTCCTCATCTGCAGAAGTACATCAAATGCAGCTCCTCTGCTGGGGTCATGTCCTGGCTGGGTGGGCCGCCCCCTGTGCCAGTTCCATGGGCTTGCAAAATGTTCTTCTATTTCATTTTAATTTGCTGCCAGGTCCTTTTATGTCCAGACAAGTTTGTTCTTTATAAAGGATAGAAAGATGAAATAGATAAAAACGTAACATGAGAAAAATAGATTAAACACACACATTGTGGATAATTGTTTGCACGTAATCATACTACATTTCCCGAGTAACTTCTAACTCCTTTAGTCCTTTTTAATTGTAGCTTAATTATGACAGTTCCAATGGAGCACTGTTTATTAATTGTACAGTTTTGGACTACTTACGCATTAAGCCGGTCCGCTATTGTCTGTCTTCTCGCGGTCTTCTATTGAATCTTTCACGTCTTCGTAAAACTGCATCAGGAGCTGTTGTTCCGCGGCCGTGACATATGACGCGCGAGTTTTATCCACGTTCTCATCAGTGATTCTGTGAGCGATTGCGAGGTCTATTGAAGTGTGCCGTGAACACGCACTTATCCCAGTTATCTTAATCTGGTTTAACATAGCCGCGCCTTTTTATCCTGGCTTGGCAAACGTGCAACCAATTAAGCCAGGATGCGCCGAGCAGGCTAGGTCAAGCCGGGCTTTCTCAATTATCCTGGATTTCTTTATCCTAGTTTTGTGCAATACCCCTCTTGTCTACTGCATCCAGTGGTCACAAACAAGGAGCACATCGAAGTTGAAAGACTGAATTAAATGGTTCAACCAACAAAATGAACCATGTTTATTAGAAAGTGGTAGCAGTGAACTAGTAATATCCACCAAGTGTGCAATCAGGTTCAGATTGGATTTTCTGATTGAGGTTGAGGTATGTTTGAAAAACAGGAAACTTGCATGGCCAGTATGGGGCTTGAACCCATGACCTTGGCGTTATTAGCACCACTCTCTGACCATCTGAGCTAACCGGCCTTTGAATGTGGCAGCAAGGTTGTTTTTACGTCTGAATTCATCTTTAAAAACAAGCAAAACCACCACCATGTGCATCAACATTGATTTTTAAATTCTTGTTAGAGTGTGTTCCTGTGAACACCTGTCTCGTTTCACAAGTAAGATTGCTTTCAGATAATCCTAAGCAGACAGAGAATTTCAATCATGAAGGGATTCGAGCCTTTCCTCAGTCATCATCCCATGTATACGGACGAAAAATCACACTTTTTTGCACTTTTTGGAGCCTCGTTGGCGCAGTAGGCAGCGCGTCAGTCTCATAATCTGAAGGTCGTGAGTTCGAGCCTCACACGGGGCAGATGTTTTGTTGTTAACCTGATTGATACTGTGGAATAAGTTGCAGTTTTCCATTCATTCATTTATGGGTATCTGAACAATCAACTTTTTCCCATTCTTGTTGGGGTAAAGTATTTCTTCCATGATGCCAGTCTGGCTGCTATTCAGTACCAACATTGGTTTTCAACGACAAAAGGCACTGGAACCCTTAATCAGCATCGTTTTGGCCCATCGTCCACACGAATCCTGTAAACGCATTCCCCTAAAATGCACTTTTCTGAAACCTGGTCCCGGGGTGAAAAAATTCACAAATGCAGGTCTTGAGTTTTCATGTGGACTGGGAGAAACGCATACGTGCGTTTCGATGATATCATCGCATTACTACACCCCTCCAGCTGCCTTCTGAGCTGTCATTATGATGTCTCATAACGACATCAACAACAGTGTTGGACTACATGCTCATGTTCCTGCTGGAGATGATATTGGACCTATTAGGTTTACCAGGGCAAATTATCATGCTCCTGTGCCACCACGCTGAGCAAAAGCTGCTGATGGACAACTACATGAGCAACATCTTACATCCACCACTCTGCCTTTTTCTCTCTGTTCTTGTGGTGTTTCAGAAACTGAAACAACGCCGCTTTTTGCCGTGTGGACGCATGGCCAGTATGGGGCTTGAACCCATGACCTTGGCGTTATTAGCACCACGCTCTGACCATCTGAGCTAACCGGCCTTTAAACGCGGCAGCAAGGTTGTTTTTACTGCTGAATTCATCTTTAAAAACAAGCAAAACCACCACCATGTGCATCAACATTTGATTTTTAAATTCTTGTTATGGTCTGTTCCTGTGAACAACTGTCAAACTTGCAGTTTTCCATTCATTCATTTGAGAGTATCCCAACAATGAACTTTTTTCCCATTCTTGTTGGGGTAAAGTATTTCTTCCATGATGCCAGTCTGGCTGCTATTCAGTACCAACATTGGTTTTCAACGACAAAAGGCACTGGAACCCTTAATCATCTGACCTGATGTCCATTTTAAAACGCACTTTTCTGAAACCTGGTCCCAGGGTGAAAAACTCTTCAGACACAGCTCATGAGTTTCCGTGTGGACTGGCAAAATATCATGCTCATGTGCCACCATGCTGAGCAAAAAAGGTTGATGGACAACTACATAAGCAACATCTTACATCCTCCACTCCACCTCTTTTTCTCCATTTTTGGTGCATTTCGGATACTTAAATGGCAGCACTTTCATCCATGTGTACGCATGGCCAGTATGGGGCTTGAACCCATGACCTTGGCGTTATTAGCACCACGCTCTGACCATCTGAGCTAACCGGCCTTTAAACTCGACAGTAATGTTGTTTTTGCGATTGAATTCATCTTTAAAAACAAGCAAAAAGCTGTTGTACTTCCACCACCATGTGCATGAACATTGATTTTTAAATTCTTGTTAGAGTGTGTTCCTGTGAACATCTGTCTTGTTGCACAAGTAAGATTGCTTTCAGATAATCCTAAGCAGACAGAGAATTTCAGTCATGAAGGGATTCGAGCCTTTCCTCAGTCATCATCCCATGTATACGGACGAAAAATCACAGTTTTTCACACTTTTTAGAGCCTCGTTGGCGCAGTAGGCAGCGCGTCAGTCTCATAATCTGAAGGTCGTGAGTTCGAGCCTCACACGGGGCAGGTGTTTTGTTGTTAACCTAATTGATACTGTGGAATAAGTTGCAGTTTTCCATTCATTGTTTCTTTGCATTGTAGGTTGGTCTCTTGTGTTGGAGTCATTTGCGTATTTTGTGGAGATTTTGTGGTTTTCCATTCATTCACCTCCAGTTGCAGGCAAGAAGACTTTACCATTTCTTGTTGCCATAAGGTATTTCTTCCATGGAACTGGAACCCTGGCACTGGAACCCTCAATCACCTCATTGGAGATGGTTTTTGTTTTGAACGCAGATGTTTAGCATCGTTTTGGTCGATCGCACACACGAATCCTGTAAACGCATTCCCCTAAAATGCACTTTTCTGAAACCTGGTCCCGGGGTGAAAAAATTCACAAATGCAGCTCTTGAGTTTTCATGTGGACTGGGAAAAACGCATACGTGCGTTTCGATGATATCATCGCATCGCCACACCCCTCCAGCTGCCTTCTGAGCTGTCATTATGATGTCTCATAACGACATCAACAACAGTGGTGTTGTTGATGTCGACTACATGCTCATGTTCCTGCTGGAGATGATATTGGACCTATTAGGTTTACCAGGGCAAATTATCATGCTCATGTGCCACCACGCTGAGCAAAAACTGCTGATGGACAACTACATGAGCAACATTTTACATCCACCACTCTGCCTTTTTCTCTTTGTTCTTGTGGTGTTTCAGAAACTGAAACAACGCCGCTTTTTGCCATGTGGACGCATAGCCAGTATGGGGCTTGAACCCATGACCTTGGCGTTATTAGCACCACGCTCTGACCATCTGAGCTAACCGGCCTTTAAACGTGGCAGCAAGGTTGTTTTTACTGCTGAATTCATCTTTAAAAACAAGCAAAACCACCACCATGTGCATCAACATTTGATTTTTAAATTCTTGTTATGGTCTGTTCCTGTGAACAACTGTCAAACTTGCAGTTTTCCATTCATTCATTTGAGAGTATCCCAACAATGAACTTTTTTCCCATTCTTGTTGGGGTAAAGTATTTCTTCCATGATGCCAGTCTGGCTGCTATTCAGTACCAACATTGGTTTTCAACGACAAAAGGCACTGGAACCCTTAATCATCTGACCTGTTGTCCATTTTAAAACGCACTTTTCTGAAACCTGGTCCCAGGGTGAAAAACTCTTCAGACACAGCTCATGAGTTTTCGTGTGGACTGGCAAAATATCATGCTCATGTGCCACCATGCTGAGCAAAAAAGGCTGATGGACAACTACATAAGCAACATCTTACATCCACCACTCCACCGCTTTCTCTCCATTTTTGGTGTATTTCAGATACTTAAATGGCAGCACTTCCATCCATATGTACACATGGCCAGTATGGGGCTTGAACCCATGACCTTGGCGTTATTAGCACCACGCTCTGACCATCTGAGCTAACCGGCCTTTAAACGTGGCAGCAAGGTTGTTTTCACGTCTGAATTCATCTTAAAAAACAAGCAAAACCACCACCATGTGCATGAACATTGATTTTTAAATTCTTGTTAGTGTGTTCCTGTGAACACCTGTCTTGTTGCACAAGTAAGATTGCTTTCAGATAATCCTAAACAGACAGAGAATTTCAATCATGAAGGCATTCAAGCCTTTCCTCAGTCATCACCCCATGTGTACGGACGAAGAATCACAGTTTTTCACACCTTTTGGAGCCTCGTTGGCGCAGTAGGCAGCGCGTCAGTCTCATAATCTGAAGGTCGTGAGTTCGAGCCTCACACGGGGCAATTGTTTTGTTGTTAACCTGATTGATACTGTGGAATAATTTGCAGTTTTCCATTCATTCATTTGTGGGTATCCCAACAATCGACATTTTTGTCCCATTCTTGTTGGGGAACATTGGTTTTCAATGACAAAAGGGATTAGAACCCTCAATCATCTGATCTGATGTCCATTTTAAAACGCACTTTTCTGAAACTTGGTCCCAGGGTGAAAAAATTTTCAAACACAGCTTTTGAGTTTTCGTGTGGACTGGCAAAATATCATGCTCCTGTGCCACCATGCTGAGCAAAAATGGCTGATGGATACTACATAAGCAACATGTTACATCCACCGCTCTCTCTCCATTTTTGGTGTGTTTCTGATACTTAAAGAGCACCACTTTCATCCATGTGTACACATGGCCAGTATGGGGCTTGAACCCATGACCTTGGCGTTATTAGCACCACGCTCTGACCATCTGAGCTAACCGGCCTCTGAACGTGGCAGCAAGGTTGTTTTTACAGCAGAATTCATCTTTAAAAGCCATGTGCATAAACATTGATTTTTAAATTCTAGTTAGTGTTCCTGTGAACACCTGTCTTGTTGCACAAGTAAGATTGCTTTCAGATAATCCTAAGCAGACAGAGAATTTCAATCATGAAGGGATTCGAGCGTTTCCTCAGTCATCATCCCATGTGTACGGACGAAAAATCACTCTTTTTTGCACTTTTTGGGGCCTCGTTGGCGCAGTAGGCAGCGCGTCAGTCTCATAATCTGAAGGTCGTGAGTTCGAGCCTCACACGGGGCAGATGTTTTGTTGTTAGCCTGATTGATACTGTGGAATAACTTGCAGTTTTACATTTATTCATTTGAGGAGTATCCCAACAATGAAGTTTTTTCCCATTCTTCTTGGGGTAAAGTATTTCTTCCATGATGCCAGTCTGGCTGCTATTCAGTACCAACATTGGTTTTCAATGACAAAAGGGACTGGAACCCTCAATCACCTCATTGGAGATGCTTTCTGGTTTAAACACAGATGTTTAGCATCGTTTTGGTCGATCGTCCACACGAATCCTGTGAACACTTTGCCCTAAAACGCACTTTTCTGAAACCTGGTCCCAGGGTGAAAAAATTCTCAAACGCAGCTCTTGAGTTTTCGTGTGGACTGGGAAAAACGCATACGTGCGTGTCGTTGATGTCATCGCATCACCACACCCCAACCTTGCTGCCACGTTCCAAGGCCGGTTAGCTAAGATTGGAGATGGTCAGAGCGTGGTGCTAATAACGCCAAGGTCATGGGTTCAAGCCCCATACTGGCCATGTGTACACATGGATGAAAGTGGTGCTCTTTAAGTATCAGAAATACACCAAAAATGGAGAGGGAGTGGTGGATGTCAGATGTTGCTTGTGTAGTATCCATCAGCCTTTTTTGCTCAGTATGGTAGCACAGGAGCATGATATTTTGCCAGTCCACACGAAAACTCAAGAGCTGTGTTTGAACATTTTTTCACCCTGGGACCAGGTTTCAGAAAAGTGCGTTTTCCATTCATTCATTTGTGGGTATCCAAACAATCAACTTTTTTTCCCTTTCTTGTTGGGGTAAAGTATTTCTTCCATGATGCCAGTCTGGCTGCTATTTAGTAATAACATTGGCTTTCAATGACAAATGGCAGTGGAACCCTCAATCATCTGACCTGATGTCTTTAGTCATATTTTTGATTCTATGTCACAAGACATCACCAGCGCTCTCCCACATTTCACCATCATACATATCAGGAGCAGATGTGACTAGCTTTGATAGTTGGTCCTGACCATCATAGTCTCTGACAATTATTTCTGATAAAATCATCTGCAGCCTGGTCAGCAATTACTACAGAATTTGATTTTCCTCAAGATACTTAGTCTTGATGTGTTCTTATACCCTCCAGGTAACTGGCCTCTGGGACTGGGGAGCTGCTCTCGACTGAACGTCCCTCTCCACCGACCAAAGAATGTTGACTGTGACACCATCGGGTCGGCGTCCTGCCTCCCTTCGTGCTTGCCCTTCCACATCTGAGGTCTGGTCTCCAGCCAAAAGAAATGGCTTTGGACAACATAGTTTGTCCTCGCCCATAGCTCCTTGAGGGTGGCTTAAACACAAGGAAACAGAAGAAAACCAAATTGTAATAGAGCCTTTTGAAATGCAGTGCAATGTTGAACAAGAAATACACAAAAACACTCAATTGAAATTACAATAAACAGCTCCTGTATAGAAATAGAGTGATATATTGTTGGGGTTGGACTGAATTTGTGTTTCCTATTAGTCCAGCTATGAGTTGGTAGCTGATGTCTGAAAATACAAATAAAATGCTTCGAGCTTAGGTTCCAGCTTTTTCACTCCCATATTTCTAGTAGATGCTGACTAATTGAAATAATTGCTTTGACATCATGTGGGGATTTGTGGTGCATATCAAACAGGAAGTGTAGCCCAAGAGAAGCTAAAAAAGGAAAGAGAGATAAGAAAACGTATTGATTCCCCAAGGAGAAATGCCGAGTGACACACTGCAATATTACAATAGGAGAAGTATTAGGAAGTGTTTGCACTAGATTCCCTAAATGAAGTGGACAGTGACGGTTGTGTCGTCACAAAAACAGAAAGAACATTAATTTGCAAATACCTTAAAAAAAAAAAATATTCATTCCAATACGTGTATGTTGGTTTCGTGAAAATATGATTAAAACGAAAATATATATACTAAAATGTTGTATCTGAGATTTGACGGGCAAATTCTCGCGAGTTTTCGCGTAAGCGTGTACGAGGGGTTGCCAAGATTGTGGACATGATCCTCGTGGAATTTGATTTCCACGTGTGAAAGCGAGCTCATCTCTGTCCCTGCACACATGCTTTAGTAATACCCTTCTAAATAAATAATATATATAGCATTTGTTCGTGTATGTTGTGCTAGAAAAACAGATAACACGCCACCGCCGTGTATCTACGTGATTTTTGACTATGTAAATATATTTTACAGCGCCGTAATCTCGCCAAAACTCGTGTGACAGTTAAGCCATCTATGCCGTTGATGTTAATTGATGCTAAACGTAAAAACTGCGTGTAGCGCGTTTAAAAACTGCGAAAGTGCAAGCGATCTCGTATGAAATCGGGTGATATCGCCCGGTGTGGGCGGACCTGGCAACCCAACTGTTTCCTGGCGTTCTCTCTCCGCCGCGTGTGATTCAGTTTAGGAAGCAGGCGGCGTGGTAAGGTGAACCCGAAGGCTCTCCGTAGAGAGAGCGTTAGCAGTGCATAGAAAAACAACAACCGAGGAGCTGCTAAAATGCTGGTGTTATTTGAGACCGCTGCTGGATATGCAATATTCAAAGTAAGTGTCGCCCTATTCGTGTCAGTTAAAATTGAAGATTTTCGCACGTTGGAAACGTGAGCTAGCCTGAGTTAGCTTCACGGCTAGTGGCCGACACCATGCCGTTTGAGTGGACGTTAATTCACTGTTAGTGGGAAGTGGAAAATATTTGTTAAGTTTGCTCTTGTGTACGTGAATGTCCACTTTATTAGCATAATATTTAATTGTACGTAAGTTTTCTTTTTTTTGCTTTAGCGTAGGCTAACGGTAAGTTAGCATGCTGGAGGCCCCGTAACCACGTGTGCACATTGAGGGCTTGCTCGACTCTACTTTGCACAACCTTTAACAAATCGTAGATGAGGGTGCTATAAAAGTCTGGTCAAATATAAATCATATATTTGTTTAATTATTTCTAGTGACACGTACGAAGCAGTTGATGGCTTGTGAACATCTGTACTCAACATTTTTTTGATTTTTAAGCTAAATATGCAAGTCTTTGCTACTGGATGCAGGGACCAAACACTCGGATAACTGAGCAAAAACTTGAAGTAGTCAAGCTCGTCTGCTCTGATCGTATTTTCTTTTAAAAGCAACTTCAACATTGCGTTTCAGGTCCTCGATGAGTCCAAACTGCAACAGGTCGACAGCCTGTACAAGGAGTTTGAAACCCCTGAAAAAGCCCACAAGATGTAAGTGTCTTTACCAGCTTTAAGCAGCATATTAACATTTATTTAAAGGATTGATTTCTGTCTTGTTTGGTGGATAAAATTTGACGTTATGCTTTGTTTTGTCTGTTTTTAGTGTGAAGCTGAAGCACTTTGAGAAGTTCCAGGACACAACAGAGGCCTTAGCAGGTAGTTTACCCACAACTGATTAAAACAATTAGTCTGTTAATCTGTCAACTGTTTCTGAGATGTCAGTTTGATTAGACAATGAACAGATCTTCATCAAAACTCATATTAATGAGTGTAACTTTGACAGTTTTATTTTACTGGTGATATTACTGCCCTCTGCAGGATATAGTAGGTAATGACAAGTGTCTGTCAACTCAACTTTATTTATAAAGCCCTTTACAGTGGTCTGCCAAATTTTATGGTTGCAAGGGGTGTATCGGTATTTCAAACTGCCAGGAGTAACTTTATTTTGGATACTGGATGGGGTATTTAAACAAATGTATCATATCCAAACATAATGTAATATTTTGCAGGGTCAGAAGAACAGATCAATTGAGTAGTCACCATATAGTCTTAATGGTCATGAATGAAAATGTTCCATTTAGCTCAACTTACAGCTAGTTATATGTATATACATTAGTCCCTTTAGGGCACTCAACACATTCTGTTTATCCATTATTCCCGTAATTCTGAAATTCCACTTGAAATTCTCGAATTTGCACTCTAGTGCTTACATAAAATACAACCTAAAAAAGACATAAACAAAAGGACGATATAAAACAATAAAATGATAAAAGTATTAAAAATAATGAAACAAGAATAAAAACGGTCTAAATGTTTTTGTCCTGTGTAACGAATTTCAATGCTTATTATGCTTGAGTAAAAACCTTTCCTGTGGATGTTCTAATATTGTGTTCCTAACGCCGTCTTTCAGCCGCCACCGCCCTCGTCGAGGGAAAAATCGGCAAGAGCCTGAAGAAAGTCTTGAAGAAAGTCGTCGCCAAGGAAGCTCACGAGCAGCTGGCCATCAGCGATGCCAAACTGGGCGGAGTCATCAAAGTAAGAGATTTCCCGCCGCCCTCTTAGCAATTGTTCATCAAGGTTGTGTCTAACTGACTGTGGTGTCCAGGACAAGCTGGACCTGAGCTGCGTCCACAGCCCCGCGGTGGCCGAGCTCATGAGGTGCATCCGGAGCCAGATGGAGAACCTCATCACGGGGCTTCCTGCCAGGGAGATCAGCGCCATGTCTCTGGGGCTGGCTCACAGGTACGGGGCCGCGCGGCAGCGTCGCAACTACACAACGACTGTCAATGATTACACTTGCTGTCTGAAACGTCCCTGTAGATTTTCTTCAGCATTCGTCACTACCACTGAGGCAGCAGGCTGAAATGATTGATTAAAAATGCTGCTCTTAACCAACAAAACCTCAAATGAATGTTTTCCCTTCTGTTTTCAGTTTATCCCGCTACAAGCTGAAGTTCAGCCCAGACAAAGTGGACACAATGATTGTTCAGGCCATTTGTAAGTGTCTTATTAGAATAATCTATTCATACGGTGTTTGTGTGTGATTATCATCTAGACTGACGTTTCTTTCCTCTGTCTCCAGCTCTTCTGGACGACTTGGACAAAGAGCTCAACAACTACATTATGCGCTGCAGGGAGTGGTACGGCTGGCACTTCCCTGAGCTGGGGAAGATCGTCACGGATAATTTGGCCTACTGCAAAGCCGTCCGCAAAATCGGTAAAAAGAACCTGCATTTACACGCAGCTGTTTGTTAGATGTATGTTTGAAAAAGGGGACGGTTAAAGTGATAGAACCGTCTAGAGGTTGCATGTAGAGAGCCTCAAGTGGCCACTAGAGGTACTGCAGTCAAATACCATTTCAAATTTCAATTTGAAACACAAGCTTTAGTCTTAAACTTAAAGCTGTGTTAATTTGTATTAATTCATAAAGAAGCACAAACCATGTATACTCCTGATTAGCTGAGACCTTTCCTTTCCGTGTCTCTCCAGGCGACCGCACAAACGTGGCGGGCTCCGACCTCTCGGACGTCCTCCCCGAAGAGATCGAGGCCGAGGTCAAACTGGCCGCCGAGATCTCCATGGGAACGGAAGTGTCGGAACAGGACATCGGCAACATCCGGCACCTGTGCGATCAGGTACGCGCGTCTCCGCCTCGTCCCGGGGCTCGGCGCGGCGAGTGGTGATGATGACGACAGTTGTCTTTTATCCTGAAACAGTTCCTGTGGGGTTTTTCAGTCACTACCTCATCTGAACCGCCGCGCCTCCTTTTAAATAATTTATATTGTTGAGCTGGTTAATTAAAAGCCGGCGGGTAGGAAATAAAACTCTTTTCCGTTCCGCAGGTCATTGAGATTTCGGATTACCGCGCTCAGCTCTACGACTACCTTAAGAACCGGATGATGGCGATCGCCCCCAATCTGACGGTGATGGTGGGCGAGCTGGTCGGGGCTCGTCTCATCTCACACGCAGGTAAACATCCACCATAAAAAAATAATAACAAAGAGTGAAAACCAGCCGAGCGGTGATGATGACGACGTTTCGTCACTTTCCTGAAAAAACCTGATGCTTTTAAGTCACTACCTCATCTGAGCTCGCGTAAAGAGCAGCTGAACACTCATAGCTGTGAGAATATTGTATTTAATCGTGTTATTTTTTTGGTTTAAGGTTCCCTTCTGAATCTGGCAAAGCACCCGGCCTCTACGGTGCAGATCCTCGGAGCAGAGAAGGCTCTGTTCAGAGCCCTGAAGACCCGCAAAGACACGCCCAAGTACGGTCTCATCTACCACGCCTCTCTAGTGGGGCAGACGACAGCCAAGAACAAGGGCAAGGTGAGCTCAGGAAGCGCGGATGCTTTTTGATTTGCTCTGAGTTTTAAGAGGCTAAACACGGGCTTTTCTGTGACAGATCTCCAGAATGCTGGCGGCTAAAGCATCCCTGGCCATCCGCTACGATGCCCTCGGGGAGGACACCAACGCAGAAATGGGAGTGGAGAACCGGGCCAAGCTGGAGGCCAGACTGCGCCAACTGGAGGACAAAGGAGTGAGTGCAGCTTTAGCGTCCGGCACAGGGCGAGTTTGAAGTGTCCTTTAAGTTTCTTGGTCTGACCTCCGCGTTGTTTCCTTTCAGATCCGAAGAATCAGCGGCACAGGCAAAGCCATGGCGAAAGCAGACAAATACCACCACAAGAGGCGAGTGAAAGTCTTTGCTTTCTTGTCTGAGAAATGTGCCACATTTGGGGAGAACGCAAACAATTCAGCGTCTTAAATATCTGCGTTTTTCCTCCACAGCGAGGTGAGAGTTTACGATCCGTCCGGCGACTCGACTATTCCCTCCACCTCGAAGAAGAGGAAGTTTGAGGAGGTGGAGGAGGAGGAGGAGGCAGAAGAACCCGTCACACCGGCAGTCAAATCCAAAAAAGCCAAAAAGGAACCACAGACAGAAGGTGTGTGTGAAGATGATGAAGCTATTTATCATGTTACGTATCCTGAGATTCATGACGCTCATGGTGGTTTTTGTTTTTTTAGAAGTAGAAGAAGAAGAAACGGAAGAGACCCCCAAGAAGAAGAAGAAGAAAAAGAAGGACAAGAAAGCAGCAGAGGAGGAAGAGGAGGAAGAAGAGGTGGTGCCAGTAGCTGAGGTAGCAATTTTTAAGATTTTTAAAAGATGCGAGTATGGTTTATTTTATTTATTTTTATTCTAAACTGCCCTCTCTCTTCTCTCCAGTCAACAGAAAAGAAGAAAAAGAAGAAGAAGAAAAAGGTGAAGGAGGAAGAGGAAGATGATGACTGAGAGGCTGGAGTGTGTATATATTTTCCTGTTTTAGTTTTTATGTCTTTATAGTTTTTTTTTGTGTCATACATTTATATCACATGAGGGCGAAGATGTTGAGCTACGAAATCATCAGCGGGTCGCAGAAAAGAAATGTTAATCTTATTTTTTTAAGATGTTTAATCTCATTTGACAGTTTTTATGCATTATTTGAAACCTGTATCCACTTCAGCACAAGAAAAGGAGGAGAAAAGATGTCCCAGTTGTTTTGGGATTAAAAAATAAAACGTAAAAAACATTCATTGTCTGAGACTGAATATCTGCCCTGATGGAATAAATGAACAAATTTTTGAGTTCAAACAAACAAGTGCCATCCGGCTCCTTCTTTCAGAATCTTCTTTACACTTGTTTCCTGTTGACATATTCAAATTCATCACGTGATGCGGCTTTTGTAGTCGACATTAAAGCAGAATTTCCAGCAAGAGCCGGTTTTCCCTGATGTAATCCGAGCTATAAAAGCACCACCACGTGATGAATTTGTATGTCAACAGGAAACATTTCATCTCCAGTTCGCTTTCTGCAAAGTTCTTTTCCAGTTTTACTCGTTCTTGTGGTTTCATTTTCTCGTCATGGGAATCTCAGGTGCAGGGTCAATTTAAATATAATTTGTTTAAAATTGGGCGTGGACAGGGAGGGGTTGGGTACAACACGTGCGGGCAACCTGGCTGTCCTACACTATATTACCAAAAGTATTCGCTCACCCATTCAAATGATCAGAATCAGGTGTTCTAATCACTTGGCCTGGCCCCAGGTGTATAAATTCAAGCACTCAGGCATGCAGACTGTGAAACAAGACATTTGTGAAAGAATGGGCCGCTCTCAGGAGCTCAGTGAATTCCAGCGTGGAACTGTCATAGGATGCCACTTGTGCAACAAATCCAGTCGTGAAATTTCCTCGCTCCTAAATATTCCACAGTCAACTGTCAGCTCTATTATAACAAAATGGAAGCGTTTGGGAACAACAGCAACTCAGCCACGAAGTGGTAGGCCACGTAAAGTGACGGAGAGGGGTCAGCGGATGCTGAAGCGCATAGTGCAAAGAGGTCGCCGACTTTCTGCACAGTCAATTGCTACAGAGCTACAAACTTCATGTGACCTTCAGATTAGCCCAAGTACAGTACGCAGAGAGCTTCATGGAATGGGTTTCCATGGCCGAGCAGCTGCAGCCAAGCCACACATCACCAAGTGCAATGCAAGGCGTCGGATGCAATGGTGTAAAGCACGCCGCCACTGGCCTCTAGAGCAGTGGAGACGCGTTCTCTGGAGTGATGAATCACGCTTTTCCATCTGGCAATCTGATGGACGAGTCTGGGTTTGGAGGTTGCCAGGAGAACGGTACATTTCAGATTGCATTGTGCCAACTGTGAAATTTGGTGGAGGAGGAATTATGGTATGGGGTTGTTTTTCAGGAGCTGGGCTTGGCCCCTTAGTTCCAGTGAAAGGAACATTGAATGCTTCAGGATACCAAAACATTTTGGACAATTCCATGCTCCCAACCTTGTGGGAACAGTTTGGAGCGGGCCCCTTCCTCTTCCAACATGACTGTGCACCAGTGCACAAAGCAAGGTCCATAAAGACGTGGATGACAGAGTCTGGTGTGGATGAACTTGACTGGCCTGCACAGAGTCCTGACCTGAACCCGATAGAACACCTTTGGGATGAATTAGAGCGGAGACTGCTGGGTAGCTGGAACTACGGTGGCCCTGAAGGTCAAAATATGTTTCCAGATTACGGAAATAATCTGTAATGTTGTGTTTGGACCTTCAGGGCCACCGTATGGGACCCACCAGCCTCATCTTTATAGACACGCCATAAAGATCCGTGTTTGGTAGACATGGGCACTTGTGACTTGGACTCGAGTCGCTATTTTTATGACTTGTGACTTGACAAAAACTAAAATACTTGAGACTTGACTCGGACTTGGAAGTTAAAGACTCCATCCTCGGCCCGGGACAGCAGACCCGTTTGTAGCCCCCTATCGGCGGGCGTGCAGCCAACTAGGGCTGAAACGATTTGTCGATTAACTCGATTAACTCGATTACAAAAAATGCTCGAGGCAAAAACTCTGCCTCGAAACCTCGTTAAATACCTATGACGCACACTATACGCGCGGGGATTTGACTTTTCCACAAGGACCGTTGTTTTGGAAGCACGGAACACTAGCGCGTGATACATTTTGAATTTATTTGGCGCGATGGCGGAGAGTAAAGATGCCCATAAACGGCAAAAAATGTCTAAAGTTTGGGATCATTACATTCATAAGTTGTAATACATTTCACGCAGCTGAATCACGGAAAGCGCGAATGAAAGTGGCCATGTGGCATTGTTTACAAAACTTGACCGCAGCGCACGTTTGCAGGCAGGCGACGTAAGCTCCGCTAGCTAGCGTAAAACACAAAATGGACCGGTTTTTAATAAAAACCAGATGTAGAGATGCACATTTGCAAAGGTGACGTAGTATGTTGTCGTAAAAGTGTCTCGCCTTTTGAGTTTTCACTGCCAATGTGGCTCTGGTGAAAATTGCACCCTCATCTCTCTCACTCTTCCTCACGCACAGCACGCGTTCACAAACACACGGGTTGCTAGGTTACCATAGGGCTCACCCCAGAAATGATGTATTATTTGTTAGTAGCCTAATGGTAAATGCTGCAGGTGTAGAAATCTACATAAAACATGTTATACATGTTTTACAGTAAGTTAGCTTAACTGTATTGTTAATTATTTGTTGTCACTGGCACTTTTAATGGATAAATTGGAATAAATGGGCTTAGTTTTGGAGCCAAATGTTGGAGTTCTCTGTTTTTTTGAGAAATAAAAGGCAAATGCTTGATAATTTTACAGCCAGATATGCATTATTTGTTTTGGTTGTTTAAAAACATAAAAAAAAAATATCCGATTAATCGATCGATAAAGTGCTAGATTAATCGATTACAAAAAGAATCGATAGCTGCAGCCCTACAGTCAACGCTAACATCTGAGGGACGGAGGTGTAGCCTACACTGTGCCTGGTGAGACACTTTTGTTCACTACCGTTAAACTCAACTGCCAGCCTATCGATACGATTTACACTATTTCGGAGGAATGCGTGTTTAATGAAAGATTATAAGGCTATAAAATAAGCCCTCGTGTAGGCCTATTTTATGTTCACCTATGCCCTTAAGATGTATCGATGCTATTTGATATTGTTTCATGGGGCTTTAGTGGCGGTGTTGAAGCCTGTATTAGCCAAATGTTTTCTTGTGAAGTGCTCTGTTTGTGTCATTTTTAATAATAAAGAGCACAAAAGAAATGCCTGTTATGTCCTCCATAGTAGAACTTTACGTAGGCCTACACATTTAGGAACACATATTGGGTTCTGCCCAAAGTCGAGCAACATAAAAGACCATGCACTACATCCAATTCTTGTTTTTGCTTCACTTTAAGATCAGATTCTGCAGGTAAAATTACAATAATACGGTGACTTGACTTGGACTTGCCCAAGAAACAAAATACTTGAGACTTGAAGGTTAAGACTTGAGACGTATTTGAGACTGTGTGACTTGGTCCCATCTCTGGTGTTTGGCCTCCGTTGTTTTTCCTGCTGTCTGAAAGTTGGAGCCAGCTCACATTGTCCCAGAGGACACTTTGATGGAGACGCATGGTGTTGCACGGTGACATGTATGAGCAATGAGAAGGGGGCGGGGCCATAGATGAGTAGCACGTAAGGTAGCATATAGCTCCACAAATCAGATACTAAGATAATATAATCAGAACATGCTAACTAGTGCGTGCTAGCCATAAGCTCAATCAAGAAGTAAAGTCGTATACCTGGCTGCGGGACACGCATTTATTAGGAATTGGATAAATAAGGAAATTGCGCATGCGTAAATTGGGGGTCAATGCCGATAAATTCCTATGCTTCTGGGCCACCGTCGAAGCAGCTCGTAGGAACCACATGGCAATCCTGACTGCACGCTCGTCAACACTGTAACGAAGCTAGCCCGCAGCTAGCCTGTCGTACGATTTCTGGATCTGGGGTGGGGGGTCTGGCAAGACAACCGAGACAATAAAAGAAAATGTCGCAGTTACAGACGAGGTTTTTCACTGAGAACAAAAAGTGAGTGAAGCCAAAAAGTAGCGGAGGAGCTAGCCGAGGCGCTAGCATCACATTAGCCAATACAGCCCTAGTTAGTAGCTAATACTCGGTTAGCGTGTCCTTATAGCTACCCACCTTCTTAACTTGCTTTTCTGTATCATGACAAGAGCATCATGTTTCTTTCTTCCTTTATTTATTTTTTCATGTAGGTATGTCGTAGACGACGTCCCATTCTCCATCCCTGCTTCATCTGGAGTCCAGGACCTCAGCAATGTCATCAACAAGCTGCTGGAGGCCAAAAATGGTAAACAAACATGACACACAGTTATTGTCCTGAATGAGTTTCCATTCGCAAAGTGTCTGATCAAACATTTAAGACCATAGCTGTAAAAAGAAGAGGGTCTCCATGGCGATCAGAGGTGCCTTTACCTTCAATGAATCCAGTGGAGCTTCAGGTTGTCCGTGGGCGTCAACATGCTGCAGCAGGTGATCCTCTGGAATGAGGGTCCTCGCCTGGATTTCAACTCGCAGCTCGATCCGTTCCCCTGATCTAAATCCCGCTGAGAACGTTCAGGATTGGGTGGTGAGGGACGTCCCAGACATTTGGAGTTCTCCGCGTGGCGCCACGTTCCCGCGTGCCTCCTGGAGATGGTCGCACCAAGCGTGCCTGAACAATCTAGTGAAGCACAGTCCTATTTTGGTCTTAAATTTTTGGTCAGCTGCTTGAGTTCACGCTCTTGGTTTGCTGCACGAGTTTGAATTATTCTGAAACACCGATTATAGACGGGTAGATTGGAAATTCAGTAAAGACCTACCTTTGCGGCGGCTGAGAAGAAAGCCCGTGTCAACTGCTGCGAAGGCAGCTATGCAAAGGTGTGTCCAGATGGCGCCGGCACCTCCTCCCCATCACGTGGCCGCTGCGCTTGCGCTCTGTTGTCCTTCTCCGCCCTGCCACAAGGTTCCCGTCGTCCCGTTTCAAAGAGCCACTCGATGCTTTTCGCTCGTAAGCTTCCCGGAGGCGATATCCGTGGCTTTCCTGACCGCGTTTTGTCTTGTCTTGTCTTCGCAGGCTCTCACAGCAAAGTGGAGTTCGACTTCCTGGTCCGGGGTCAGTTCCTGCGAACGACGCTGTCCGCTCACACGGAGGCCGAGGGCATATCGACGGTACGCAGCTCCTCCGCCGCTCTCGCGCGTTTTTTCCTCCCCCGCCACAACTAAAACTTTCTCCGCCCGTGTTTCAGGAAGACGTGGTGGAGATCGAGTACGTGGAGCGGATGGCCGCGCCGGAGCCCGAGGAATGCATGATGCACGACGACTGGATAAGCTCCGTAGACGCCGACTCCGAATGGTAACGCGTGTTTACCGCCTTTACGTTTTGCCGTCGCGCTGGCGCCTGTAGATGGCAGATCTGATCAGATGTCGCGCCGAGGGGAAGCCGCTGGATGCCCTCACACGCTGGAATTCACCCATCTAGATAGTTGATACTATAAATATGCGACATATCTTTCCTCACACGCTTTCATGAGGATGCAATCGCTACATCAGGGCAGTCTGGTAGGGGCAGGTGTGGCTAGGTGTTGGCTACAGCCTCCCATGTGCCTCTTCCTTTTTATTGTGTGCGCTTTAAATTATTCAAATGTAGGATTACAGAACAATGGGTGCTTTAAATTGCCCTCAGGCAAACAGATAAGTTGCATTGGGCTATGCAAACAGCACAAGAACAAATGCATTAAATGCTTAATCGCCTAATCCCTTCCTCTTTTGTTTGAATCGTGTTTGACATCTTTTTTTTGTGCAGGATCCTGACCGGCTCGTACGATAAGACGGCCAGGATCTGGTCGGCCGAGGGCAAGGCCGTGATGACGGTGGCGGGACACGCCGACGTGGTCAAAGACGTGGCCTGGGTCAAAAGAGGTGAGCGGGGGCAGAAGCGTTAAACTCGCCGTCCCGTCCCCCCGTTGCTTCCGCTGTCGTTAACCGCCGCCAAATTTTCCCCCTGTCGCGCAGACGGTTTGACCTCCCTGCTCCTGACGGCGTCTCTGGACCAGACCGTGCTGCTGTGGGAGTGGAACTCGGAGAAGAACAAGGTGAAGGCCAGACACTGCTGTCGGGGACACACGGGGAGCGTTGACACCATCTCTACAGACCCAACTGGCACAAAGGTGAAGCTAGAAAAAAAGCAAGAAAGCAACAAAACGTACGCTGATTTCTATTTTTTTTTTTTAACGTTTGTGTTTTTTTTCCAGTTCTGCAGCGGCTCCTGGGACAAAATGTTGAAGGTCTGGTCAGCAGGTATGAGCCATCGTTAAAGGATGGACTCTTTAGAGCTTGGCCCGTTGTGCACGTTTCATTTAGCTCGCAACCTGTGCTTTCAGTGCCGACGGATGAGGCGGACGAGGCGGAGGAGCCGTCCGACAGGCCGAGGAAGAAGCAGAAGACTCAGCAGCTGGGCCTGACGAGGGTGAGTGCAGAGCCGGGCGTGAAAACCGGATGATTGAAGGTTATCGCTGTGACTCCAAGTAAAGTGAGGTTCCCGTTTTCTCGCTCCAGACGCCCTTGATGACGCTGTCCGGACACAACGAGGCCGTGTCGTCGGTGCTGTGGTCTGACGCCGAGGAGCTCTGCAGCGCGTCCTGGGACCACACCATCCGCCTGTGGGACGTCGAGACCGGAGGGATGAAGACGACGCTGGTGAGAAGAGTCGCACACTTTATTAGTATAATTATTCATCGACATGAGAAGCTTAACTGTTATCTTTTCCACAGACTGGCAGTAAAGTGTTCAACTGTATTTCCTACTCCCCTCTGTGCCGGCGGCTGGCCTCGGGCAGCACCGACAGACACATCAGACTCTGGGACCCTCGCACCAAAGGTACCCCCTTCCCCCTGAAACGCCACAGACGCTTTAACGTCCGCCTTCCTTCCTCACGCGCTAATGTCCCGTCCACTTTTCAGACGGCTCCCTGGTGCTGCTGTCTCTCACCTCCCACACCGGGTGGGTCACCGCCGTGAAGTGGGCGCCGTCGAACGAGCACCAGCTGGTCTCCGGTTCCCTCGACAACCTGGTCAAACTCTGGGACACCAGAAGGTCTGTGAAGCATATTTAAGTTTTAAGTTGAATTACTCGGACTGTTTTCAGCGCTCTGGGAAGTGCCTTCCGAGCTAAATTTAAAATAAAACTGTGAGTTCATGAACATGTTTGAGTTCTCAGCTGAGCCATTAAAGTCTCGTGGGTTGCAGGAAGCTTAAATGAGCAGATGGGGTTTGTTTTTAATCATTGGTCGTGCGGCTGCGCTCGTTTTCCTGCCGTACCGGCGCGATTTAGGCTTTTAGGAATCTCTTTATATTTGCCATATTTGGAATATATACACTATCTGTGACTGATTCTTTCTTTTCTTCCAGCTGCAAGGCTCCTCTTTATGACCTGGCGGCCCACGAGGACAAAGTGTTTTGTGTGGATTGGACAGAAAGTGGGGTAAGACGCACCAGCTGTTTACTACTTTTAGGATTTCAGCTCGGCTCATTAAACCGTTGCATAACTCGATGTTTCCTTTCTTTTTTCTTTTTAAGCTGATGCTGAGCGGAGGCGCAGACAACAAGTTGTACACCTACAGATACTCGGGCGGTCAGACAGCTGCAGGCCGCTAAGGAGCAATGTAAAACGGACGCGAATGACTTAAAAACAATTATATATATTTGCTTTCCTGGTTATTTTTTACTCCTTTGAGTTTTTACGTGTATTTTCCTATAGATTATCTTTGTTTCTGTGTAACTCAAGCAAAGTATAAATTAATTTTCAACTAAATATTGTTTCTTCGCAATTTCTTAAGACGTGCGTTCACCCACACACCTTCTTACTCGCGCACACAAATCTCCAGGCGGCTGGGCTGCAGCAGCAGAAATAAGACGTTGTCTGCAGGGGTCGTGGGATCAAGCTGCAGATTTGAGGATCAGGATTTCAGTTTAACAGAATGGACCCAACCTGACACACTCTGGGTCCTTTGGTTGCAGCACAAATAAGCCTTGGGACTGACCACGCTGCAATCCTGCATGCCCACGCCGACTTCCTGCACTATTCCACACATCTTGGGATGCAATCAAAGAGGTTTCCAGTATCATCCGCCATGGCAGAGTTGAACCGGTGCACACTGATTGCAAAATGGGTAACCTTAATAAAAAAAATTGTGTTGTAAGGTATTTTTATGTCTTAAAAACAAATGACTGCACCGTTACTTGCGGTTTATGAACATAGAGGTGCGTACACGTAAGCGTAAACACAAATAAATTGATGTTGTTGTAATTGTTTAATGCAGTGCTTTTGCGTCCACAATGTCCACTTGTTTCAAACTGAAAACTTCCTCGTGTTTCTGACACGAGAAAAAGAAAAACCTGTTTATTTTTCCTCCTCTGACTGGTTTTGAGCATAGAGGTGATAAAACGAAGATGCCTCACTCCGCATGCTTTTACTGTGCCACTTATTTAATGGAAAAAAAAACGTTAATTTTCTCCATACCTCGATCTTAATGCTTTGATATAAACATTCAACTCCCTCAACGAGCTTACGCCTGAAAAGAGACTGAAAAAGCCGAAAGGCGTTGATATTTGGCGAGGGGAGAAAAAACACGCCGACTCGACTATTGTTTTTGTGTTCACACACGATCTTTGGTTTGCACATCAGCGACCCCTTGCGCCAGGGCGACGCCACTACGTCTGCTTTGCATATCCTGTTTCTCTGAGTCAGATGGTGATGGCGACCCGGAGAGGAGGTTAGCCGCGGATCTTTATGGCATAGATGCTCGGACCAACGCACAAAACGTAACGCAAGGTGAATAAAAACATCTCCTACTATGAGATAATTCAAACAAGAGAAGAAGAAGAAGCGCAGCTCACGACGGAAACTGCCACGTCGCACCGTTAAACGTCCGTTGAGACGTTAGAGCCGTTGCAGTCGCGAGACTAGCTTAAACTGCTGCTAGCATACAAGCTAAACATTTCTTTAACATTTCTCGTTTGCTTCTTCAGTTGTGTATTGTCGTAAATGTTTTTTTTTTGTGTGTGGATAAAACCGAGTCCGAGTGGGACTTTTTTTCTTCCCTCTTCGTGTCTGTGAGCTTGAAACTGAACACCTGCTCCAAAGCCAGCTGGCTCCTAATTCTCCCTCAAGTCGCAGGTGTCTGTCCTCATATTAAATTAAATTAGCCTTTTATTAGCATCGGCTAGCTTAGCTCAGCCTCTGATAAACCGTTTTAGCTTTTCATTAGCGTCGGCTAGCTCAGTCCAGCCTCTGTTAAACCGTGTGTGACTCGATTATAAGTGTTATTTTTTTTTGTCCTGCTGTTTTTTTTTTTTTGTATTAAAATAACCAGGAAATCAGCCAAGCAGCTGTTTCTAAGTATTGTTAGAGCTGAGAGAGCATTTCCTGATTTTTCCATAAACTAAAAACACATGATTATGACTGTCTTTCTGAGGAGCAAGTATAGCCTCAAATATTCTTTGTCCTATATTTATCTTTTATAACAGATAAACAAGGCTGATCTCCAGTGATGGACGGGTATGTAAAAACTTGAACCACACACACACACACACACACACACACAGAGAATAACACAGACAGCTGTGCAGGAGGTGCCACTGACACCCGCTCTCCTCCCCGGCTCCAGGTTTGCGGGGGACATGCTGAGCAGCGGCCGGGCGAGGCTGGAGGACAGCTCGGTGATGGCCCGCATGCAGAAGAAGTTCTGGAACACCAAGCAGGTCCTCTTCAAAGTCACGGGCAAGAAGGAGGACGAGTACGTGGTGGCGTCGGACGCCGACCTGGACGCCAAGCTGGAGGTAGATTGGGGGTGGATTTAAAACCCGCATGCTGCTGGAAACGCACTCCGTTGGTGAATTTACCACCATGTAATGAACATTTAAACCTTTAATGACGTATTTTTCATCAGACAAGTGATGAGTGAGTAAGTTCTAGGGTGAAAAATGACTTTATGAATTTATATTAAACCAGTACCAGCTGTGTATGGCTGTACTTTTAAGGAAATATGTATAAAATTACCATTTTATGGAAAGAAGGAGTCATTACAAGCATGGGCTGCATATATAAGAGGCATTTAAGCTATTGTTTGCATGTCTTCCCATCATACGACATGTGATGATTCACATTTTTAGCTGCATGATGAATATGAAGACAGACCATTGCAGCATGTTTGCACAAGGTGGGCATTGTCTGCAGAGATGCTCGCTCTCCGTTTCTATTTATATGCCAACATTTCTTACACCCCACAACAGCGTGCCTCTAGCTGATAAAACAAATGAGAGCGTACAGTTTGGACTGGCTGACATTTAGCCGTGAAAGGCTTTCCGGATGTTCCGAGGCGTCGGTGCGATAGAGTTTCATCGAACTGCTCGGAATGCACGGCGATCCTTTTGTTTGCTCTGGAACAAGATCGGGCCTTTTTCTGTCTTCCTGCTCCCATTGTCCCCGGCGCCCTCCCCCGGTGAGACGGAAACAGAAGAGGGGGAAAAGTGCCCGACAGAAAACGCAGGCGAAATTGAGAGCAAAGCTCTGGAGGGCTGATTGTTCTTTCTGCGGCGGAGCAATAAAACCACCGGGGCAGATTAGATTTGGAGCTGCCTCAGAACGCCAGCGTAACCTGATTTTATGACTATCTTTGCGTTTACCACTGCAGATATGGATGTTTATCTCCGTATTTTTTCTCTGCTGCAACGTGATGCAAATACACGACCTCGATAAATGGGCCAGCGTTGCCCCCTTCACGACAGGATAAGGGGCCTGAACGCCGACAGGTGGTTGGCCACTGCTGAGGTAGACAGACTGAAGTTAGAGGCTGTTTATTCAACAGTTAATGAATGACTCCACACCGGTTAAGTTCACCTCCTCCCTCTCTTTTCTTAATCTTAAGTTCGTCTGGCTGTAGTTGAAGGTTTTCAGTCTCAGAGGATGTGGTGTGAATCTCAGCAATGTCCTCAGCTGACTCTGCATCAGTTCAGTCTTAAGATTACGGCTCTGATGCGACGGAAAGCATCCGCTTACTGGATATTTGCAGCCATTCATCATCTCTGCAGCTGGCTGGAGGAGTATTACATCTTCAGGACAGACTGTCTGCACGGTTAAGGGTTCACATTGGATTTGTACATCCAGACATCGTCAACGTATCTGGGTGGGTTGCTGTGGTAACGATGGAGGCATCATTAAAGCTGTACCTATGCTGCTGCACGTTTTTAAATGTTCTGGTGAGATGCAGGAGACAGTTTGTTCACAGGCTCTTGTTCTCTTTTCTGGATGGATGGTGTTTGTTTGTCATGTGGCAAGTGACAGGAAATCCACTTTATATAATTCAATCTGACAGACTTGAACATCCAGACTGTGACGCATCTGTAAAATCTACGCATAAATATTTTCCCGTGCTTACGTTTCCCTCTTTTTGAGCCGTGTGCTCTCCCGATGAATATGCTGCAGAAGTCAAGGTGACCCTTTCATCCCTCAGTCATCCCACTGTGGAGACAGCAGCACTGGAGTGGCCTCAAAATTAGTGTTGCTATGACACACACTTATCATTGAGTCACTGTTGTTGTCTTCCAGGTGGGAGGAGGGGCAGCTGGCGGCCACAGAAATGGAATAAGAGGGGGGGAAATATTGTCTTTCTGGTCGCGAGTGCTTCCTCAGTGAAGTAAATGGATAAAAACTGTCAGATAAAGCCTTAAAATGTGTCTTTAAGTGTGACATAATCCAACTGTGCCCATTTTTTGTAGTTCTTCCGCTCCGTTCAGTCCACGTGCACCGAGCTGTTGAAGGTGATCGAGAAGTATCAACACAGGATCACACGTGAGTCTTGATTCAGAGCTAGAAGAATAGTCTTCTAGAGTCATGCAGCAGTAGGAAGTAGTGAGCAAAAATATGTAGAAACCTTTGTATAACTGTCTGCACGTCTCTTTCGTCAGGCTTGTCTCAAGAGGAGAACGAGCTGGGCCTGTTCCTGCGCTTTCAGGCTGAACACGATCGCACAAAGGCTGGCAACATGATGGATGCCACCAGCAAGGCCCTTTGCTCCTCCGCCAAGCAGAGGTCACCATCACCAGAAAACAATCAACCGTATAACTGGCTACTTGTTTAACATCTAACCTTCTGTGTCTCATCCTTTTTTCTTTAACAGGATGGCACTTTGCCCGCCGCTGCAGCGCCTGCATCAGGAGGTGGAGACGTTTCGGCGGCGCGCCATCTCTGACACACTGCTGACCGTCACTCGAATGGAGAAGGCCCGCACCGAGTACCGAGGAGCTCTGCTGTGGATGAAAGACGTCTCCCAAGAGCTGGACCCGGACACGTACAAACAGCTGGAGAAGTTCCGCAAGGCAGGAGGAGACTCATTTCATTTGAGAATAGAGCGTGTGTGTTTTGTTTCTCAGTGATCAGATCATTTATGTGTCTCTTTGTGTCCACAGGTCCAATCCCAGGTCAGAGGAACAAAGAGTCAATTTGAGAAGCTGAAGAACGATGTTTGTCAGAAGGTGGACATGCTGGGAGCGAGCCGCTGCAACATGCTGTCCCACTCTCTCTGTACCTACCAGGTATCATGTCAGCCTGTGCACGTTGTACTATTTTTAAGACATAACAGCTATTGCTTAGAATTGGTATTAAATATACAACAGGTTTCTTGAAATACAACAATTGGATCTTTTGAGGAAGCTGTGATTTGCTCATCTGCCTCTTCTATTAATCATGAACTAAATCCATCTTGGTTCCTCTGTCGCGTCAGACCACTCTGCTGCAGTTCTGGGAGAGAACAGCCCACGCCATGTCAGCAATCCAAGAGGCCTTCCAAGGACACGTGCCATACCAGTTCACCACACTCAAGGTACTCAGTCCGTGGAGCGTCCCAGCGCACGTCTTCATCCTCAAGTGTCTCTCGGTTAAATTCACCAGCGTTTATCCTTCCCCCGCAGGACCTACGGGATCCACTGGAGCAAATATCAGACACGCAAGAAAAAGAGGAGAAGAAGGAGAAGGCTCTGCAGAGCAACACAGACAGGTGAGGAAAAAAAAAAACACTGGGGTAAAGTCAAACTGGAAAATAAAGAAGGTTGATATATTAGTGAATCATTAATGAGTCAAACACACACGTCCATTCCACCTGTCTCTGTTTTCATGCTCTCACTGTCCTGTCTTTATTTATCCTGCCACCCATTTCCCCTCTCTCTCTTCTCACGTCACTGTCTCCGTCCTGTATTTTTCTGACATCCACTTCAGCTATGTCTTCATCAGACACGAGGCAAATCTCATGCCCATTTTTACTCACAAGTAAGTGTGCGTACTGTAGCAGAGACCCGTGTGGAAGTTAAGGGCCGTAGAGTAGCGTACCTGAGACCGTGCTTTTAAACAGCAAATAGAGTCGACTGCATTGCTATAAATAGCTCTAAAACCACGCCCCGATGCCAAGTAAGGCGCTTTCTCATTTCTCCCCCCTCCTCCCTGCTTCCTTTTTTCCTCAGTCTGGTGTCCCTGGATGATGACAAGCCTCCAGGAAGTGCTTCTGATGCAGGTATGCACTGCCCCCTGTAGGCAGGAATACAAGATTTAAGCCATATGCTACATTGTTCATGTCAAATTAAAGCTCACAAACTATATTTTCCTTTGCAGACAACGCCCGAAGCAGTGACGGGCAGAGTCAAAACAGTGACAGTGGTGAGTAACTGTGCGCGTTCAGAGCATTTGTGCAAATATCTCCGACGTGTACTCTGGGAAATGTGACTGTGGAGCGGATGCATGTTTTCTGTTTGATCCTCTGATGTGGGTGCACCAAACCACACTTTCTCCAGCCCTGCACGACCTAAGAGGACAGTCTGCAAGCTCTGACAATGACCTGATGCTCATGGCCGGCAACCTGCCGCAGCCCCCGCCCCCACCCAACGCCCCACTACAGGCCCAGCTTCACCCACAAGCTGGAGACCTGAACGAGCCCTGGGGCTTGGGAAGCTCCCTGTCCAGCCTCTCAGGACCGTCTGACGCTGGTAAACCGGCTGGCCATCAGTAACTTCTCTCTCAGTGCTAACTTCAAGCTGCTGTGCTGTCTCAGCTTCCTGTGTGACTTTGCTGGGATGTGGTTGAAACTCACCTCTCCTGAGATTCAGGATTCTTTGTCTCCTTCACCTAAAAACATTAAATGGATTAACTTTCTGTCAACTGGGCTCCAACCTTTGGGCAGCAGGTCTGCTCTGTCTCACTCATTTTCTCTTTCATGTTCTTACAGGTGCTTACTGTTACTTATTTCTCTGCTTGACTCCTGATCTCTCATCCTTACAGTTTGTTCTTTATTGTTCTGTTATTTTGGCTCTAATCTTCCTCCCTTCCCTCCAGGTGGGAGTTTTCTCTCAGGCGGCCCACCGCTCTACGGGACCGAGCTGAGACCAGAGGAGGATGACGGCGAGCGGCGCAACATGGCTTTCCTCAAAGACCTCCTCAGCCCAGGCCCGGGGGCCAGCGACGAGTTCAGCAGAGAGTGGAACGACGCTTTCGGGTTGTTCGACGCTCCCAGCGTCTCCCCGACAAGTGCAGGAGCGGCGAGCAGCGGCGCCGTGGCACGTCCGCCCTCCAACCCGCCCAGTCCTACGGGGTTCCTGCCCTCCCAGCTGCTGGATCACAGTCTGGGCTCCACAGGTCAGCCGCATTGCCTCAAAAACGGAGGAGCTGGCACACCCAACGTGTTCCTCCATAACTCCTCTTCAACCTGTTTTTTTGTTTTAGGCTGGGCAACACCACCGATGTTCCAGGCTCCTGCTCTGCAGCCACCTCCTGGTCAGAACCAGTCAGCTCAGCCAGCTCCAAGTTCAGCTGCTACTGGTAAGCTCTACACTGACAGCTCTGAATACTAAACAGCTAAACGTTCTTCTAATGAATGACGTGTGTGTGCAGCTTCTTCTTCAGGAGGATCCAAAGACATGTCTGCCTGGTTCAACCTGTTCGCAGACCTGGACCCCCTCTCTAACCCTGACGCCATTGGACGCTCTGCAGATGAGCTGCTCAACGCCTAAAGTCGTGTGTGTGTGCGCGTGCTCGTGTGTGTGTGTGTGTGTGTGTGCGCAGCAGTGTCTGGATACTTGCAGCCTCTCATGTTATTGACCAAGTAAACATACACACACATACAGCCGTTACGCACACACACACTCACACAGTTTGACTTGTGTTAACACTGGAATCTAATATTTTACACTGGAATCAGATCAGACGATTGTTCCGCAGCGCTGTCAAAGACTGTTAACACTACACATGAAGCCAGTGACTCCTGCACACAGCAAACCTCGCGTGGTTTCAGTTCAACGTTTCGCAAAACGACGAAGGGATCGCCGGTTTAATCTGGACGCTGCCGTATGCTTTTCTGTGTTTTCTCAATGTTTGCGTTGTTCGGGTGTGTGTGTGTCGGTTTGCTGTGTACACATCAGGAGTGTGTAAAATATATATAGATATATATAATATATACAAAGGGCCTGTCACAGAGCCTGTATTCTTTCTCCCATCAAACAGCAGCTGCACCAGGGGTCTGTATCATGATGAGTGGAGATGACCACGCTGCTCTGCCGAAGCCTGTAACTGTGCACAGACGCTTTTAACAGCTAATGAAATGATTATGCTGGAAAACTATAACCTGTAACTCTCAGACTTGTTTCTGCAAAGACACTGACGACACAGCTAACGCTAGCATTAGCTAAAATGAAAGCTAACCTTTGCTAGTTAGCACTAAACACTACATATAGCTTATGAAATATCATTTCTCCTCGAGGTTTTAGCTGTGCTTTCTCTTTTAGAAGTAGTGAATTGTCTATTTAAATATTAAATATGTTCTTATTTGCTTGTATCTGTACCACTCTGCCCCACCTCGTAAAAACCAGAGCTAACGAGACGTGCTACAGACCCTTGGATACACTCTGGATGCTGAACACTAGTCTCAGTCTAACGGTTGAACCAATCTGCTGCAATCCCCTCAGAGGGCTGGTTGTGTTGCTGTGAGACTGAACTGGAGTTAGATTACAGGCTCATTGAACATTCACTCTGTCCAAAGTCTTTTTTTTTTTTTTTTTGTGACATTAACGGCCTAATTTAAAATCATCTTCAGCCCCATCTGCTGGCTGAATCCTACAATCACAAGCCCAAAGCTGAGCGCTCTGAGTACAGGGGTATTTATTATTTTTGGTGGGGTAATTAGAGTCCTACAAATCTGCAAAATAACTGAATGTGATGCATCAAATTGTATTTATTTTCAATTCATAACACTATTTGCAAAAACAGTTGTGCAGTATATACAATATAGATTAAAAAAAAATAAACAGTTGGATTGTTTCGTGGGAAAACACTGGAGAACTGTTACTGTGTCACATATTCAAAAAGAAAAAATGCATTTCTCTGAACATGTTTTAGCGTTTCTGGATGATAATAAGAAACATGAAGCAGGGTTTAGTTGAGTTTAATCCTCAGTTGTGTTTGTGTGCCTGTGAACTCGCACTCAGTGGCGCTAACGAGCCGCACGCTTAGCATCTTAGCTTTTACACCCAACTGCGGGCGACTTTTATTTTGAAAGGGAAGCGCGTGAAGGACCTCCACCGATGCCTGAGTCACGTCACGTATTATACGCCGCGTTCCGTTTCAGATTTACACGTAACAAATAAAAGAATGTATTTCCCGAGTCAATCACGGACACTTTATTTAATTCAACTATGCCTTTTTATTTCACTCAAAGGGGTTTAACAGATGAAAACTTGGCAGTTCTGTTTCCAATAAACTGGACAAGCAGACAAAGAATCGTGTCGAGTTTTTTTTTCTCTCTCTCTCTCTTTTAATCGAGCCTCAGTCCAAAATGCTGCGTATCCACTTTGAGGGAAGGAAAAAAAAAAAAGAATAAATCCAGATCTATGACCTTCAAACTGTAAACGGACGTCTAAAAACGACAAGAACAGTAGGAGTTTGTCAGCAAGTGGATATCTCATCTTGGACCAGAACTCCATTTCTTTCACAGTTCATTTTATTCCAAATCAAGTGTTTTTTTTATTTCCACTGCATGAGGCTACATAGAAAGCAGCTGTAGGTTTGCTCTCTCCAGTCGTGTAGACATGTTGCTGTATATCTTTCTGTATCCTATGTGCTACAACCTGAGATGGACGACGTAATCTATGCTTGATTAAAACTCTGAGGACCCAATTCTGTCTGATAAATAAATACATTATTATTCACAATAATGAGACATGTAGTAATTCACAGTACTCAGCGGAGGAGGAGGAGGAGGGGTTCATACGGTAACACTTGTTGGCTCATTCAGTTTCATATCTTTGTCAGCCGATAATAAAAACACAATGTGCCTCTATATTTACAGATCCAGTACATTCCTAACCCACTGTAGCAGGCACAGTCAAGTAGTAGACAGGAATACGGGAGGTTGGACCAGGGGGGAGGAGGGAGGGCATGGAGATGCTGCGTCAACCTGCACCAACTAAAATAACCACAAGGTAAGAGACTAACTTGTTTCTCTTATAATCCCAACTATCAGACGTGTCGGTTGTTAATTGGGGGGCGAGTTTGGGAGGTTTAAGACCCCTCACACTTAAAGATAATACGTCTGATTATATGTGTCTTTATATTAACTACCTAAAATGGCAGAAACCGTCCTCGAAAGACATTTATTTGACGCGTATTTCAGCGTTTTGCGCTTGGCCTCTAACACGGAAGGGGCGGAGCTTGTGACCTATACTGCAGCCAGCCACTAGAGGGCGCTCTAGTCGCTTTGGCTTCACTTTGGAGGAGCAGCTCCGCCGTGCATCTTTACATACAGTCTCTCTTGTTGGTTTCATCAACCCTCTCCATGCCCAGGGCCCTGCATGCCAAAAGGGGGGGGGAGTGGGGAGTGGGGGGATGGATGCATATCGCAACAATAACACAAGCTGAGCAAGACGGAAGGAAACCAGCTTTACAGTGAGGGAAAGAAAGAAAAAGGAGGAACAGATGGTGTGATGGACGTATGGAGGGGGGGTAAAGGGGGGCGCTCGGGGAAGGAGGGGCAGGCAGACACAGGTTGAACACGCTGCACACATCATAGCCCTGGCCTGAGTTTCCCTTAGATACACACCGCACAGCAGGATGGGAGTGAAGGTGGGGGGAGAGGGGGGCGTGGAGGGCCGGGTCGCTGCTACCAAAGGCATCTACTTGAAAGTACAATCCTGATGCGTGGATTTGGTTTTACGCTGGTGGTTTTTTTGGAACTGCGCACCACCTCTTCCGCGATATCGTCGCCCCCGCCTCTTGGCGTGTATCTCGAGCCGGCGTGATCAGAGCACCGTGGGGGCTCTTTTTGGGGAAACTTGAGCGGTCTAAAATATCAGGCACGTATACATTTATCTTTTTTTGTATCCCCCCCCCCTCCTTTTTCGTGAGCGTTCAAGTTTTGCTACGATATATCTGGCAGCACCAAAAATCAGCCTCCGTGGTCAATCTCTCGGTCGACGAGGAAACCTTGTGTTGTTGTTTTTTTCCCCTCCCCTTGTAATGGAAGGCATATTTTATATCAAGAGAAGTAACTACAGATAGAAAAAGAGATATATGTCCGTGGAAAGGCGCCATGGTATATATATATAATACGATGGAAATAAAAGAGTTTGTCCTTTCGCCCCTTTTCCTCCTGAACGAAAAAACGGGGGAACCAGCACTGAAGGTGGGGGAAAGCGATGAAACGGCTGCAAGCGCCGGTGCGTGTGAGGGTGGGGCGGGGGGGGGGGGCTGCAGGACTCTCGTGTTGTTGTCGTCTGAGGAGGAGAGGCAGTGGGAAGCGCTTTTTCAACAAGATAAGGACATCAGAGAGAGTTTAGCTGGCATGCTGAAGGCATTTTTTTTTATTTTCTTTAGAGCAAAAGGGTCTTCAAATGTTTTCTGATTCTGTCGGCGGAGGCGGAGGTGGAGGTGGTGGTCGGGGTGAGGGGTTTGTGTTTCGCCTAGCCCGTCAGAAGCTCTCCGGTTCCTCCAGGAGGCAGGGCTGGGTGGACAGAGGCACGAGCGACGGGGACAGGCTCCGGAGGCCCACCCCGGGGCGGAAGCTGAGGTCCGGGGCGGGGAGTAAGGGCTTGAGGATGCTGACGAGGCAGAAGGCAGAGCCGCTGTTGGGGATGAAGTTGACCTTGTTGCGGTCCGGACACAGGAAGGGAGGGATGTCCTGCAGAGGTTTGGGCCTGGAGACGCGCACACAAGAGACATTTCTTTTTTTTATTTAATTTGCAAAAAAGCAAAACTCTAATATGTGAAAAGAAAAACAGGTTCCTGATACTCACACGGACTCCTCGGACACTTTGACCTTCTCGCAGCCCTCTGGAGGTTCCCTCTTAAACATGTAGCTGTTGTTGGGTCTGGGGGAGGCGGCGTATTTAGGCAGCGGGGAGCAGGGGCCCAGCTCTGGGGACAAACACACAAGAAGGGAGGGGGACGCGTCACATGTCTGCTACACCACACTACACCACACCGCAAGCGCTGCGCGCGTCCGCTCACCTTTGTCCTCGTAGGGGCTGCCTCCGCCCATGTCGTTGAGCACGGTGAGGTAGGAGGGCGAGATGGAGTCGGGGCGGCTGCTGCAGTTGCTGTGGTTACCGCTCAGGCCGCCCCCTGAGGGAGTCTGCGTGTCGATGCTGCGGGTGCTGCTGCTGCGCTGCGGGGGCACAGGCGGGGGAGCGCGGTGCCCATCTGGGACGTCCTGCGGCTTAGGGGAAAACACAAACGAGGTCAGGGCGACACAGTCGGGCTTTAACCCCCGCCCCTCCCACGCACACGCGCGCGCGCCCACCCCGACCTTGAACGCTAAGCGAGCGCGTCAAGGTCGGGGCGCGTTAACCTCGGGCACTCACGACAATGGTCTCGTCCTTCTCGGGGGTGTCCCGGATGATGATGCGCTCGATCTCCTGGTTGAGGCCCTCCACGCTGTTGCGGAAGCGAGGCGCCGACGACTTGGATATAGGGATGGGTATCAGGATGGTCTTGGGCAAAGGCGACTGCGGGACACACACACACACACGTTGACTGAGTTTAATACAAACTGTTCTCTGGATTAAACATTATTGATTTGGTCTGGTTTGACGTGAGGGGCCGAGCATCTGTCATTGACGAGCCGGCGTCTCCACACAGGTGTCCTCACGCTGCGTTAACTGCACTCAGCTGATCCCCATTCCACTAATTGTGAAGCTGCTGGTCCTGCACCTCAGTGAGTCACTTTAAAGTGGATTAAAGGGGGAAAGCATCCAAGGAGGTAAGTGCTTTTTCTACACGTATCTCTTTTAAAGAGATGCGTTTTGGGGCGTTTGGGCGTTTAGGTGCGTCCCTACTTGCAGGGAATAAGAGCACAAGCGGCGCCGCGTTGCCTTTTTATCCTCTTTTGTCTCCCGAGGAGGCCCAGAAAGCAGGACAGCTGCACTCCCAGCAGACTCCGCGGGGAGCGCGGCCGCACGCGCGTCTTTTTTTTTTTTTTGTTGCATTTACTCCTGCTTCGCCCGAGCCGAACAGAAAAGTGGGACGTCCTAAAAACTCTCCACGACCTAGAAACGGCGCCACACAGAGACACACACACACACACACACGCTCCTATTGATCACCTGCGACTGGATGATGGTGTGGCTGCCATTGAAGGGGGACTTGCGGTCTTTATCCCTCCGGTGGCGGCTGCTGCGTTTGCTGCGCTGGAGCTGCTGGCGCAATTTGGCAATCTGGGGAGACGCACACGTGCGGAGAGTGTTGTTAGAAGCGGGACAGCCGCCAAGGAGCCAAAACCGGGAGAGCAACTGACCTCCTTGAGTTGATCGGTGCTCCCACAGGAGGCCGAGCGTTTGTGAGAGCCCCTCCTCCTCTCATCTGCCCAGGCCCTGGGGGTCTAAAAACAAACGCACACAAATGTCAAATTTGGAGGCAAAAAATAAAAATGGTTAATAATCCATGAGTAGTCGATGTTAGATAATCCTGGATTAGCTGTGTAAGATCAGTTTTCAGTCTGTTTCTGTCAACAAACATCAACAAGCGAGGGACAACAAGCTGAATTATGAATGAGTCTGCTGGAGAA
Organism: Planiliza haematocheilus; assembly: GCA_005024645.1. Taxonomy (NCBI): domain Eukaryota; kingdom Metazoa; phylum Chordata; class Actinopteri; order Mugiliformes; family Mugilidae; genus Planiliza; species Planiliza haematocheilus. Next base: position 468,808 of record SRSE01001266.1, on the reverse strand, counting down.
AGAGCAGATGAACCAGGCTGCTTTCTCTTTAGCTTAACTGCAGCAACAATCGTTTGAAGCGGGCCCCATAACGGCATCAAGCACAGAGGCTGCAACTCCCATCAATTATTTAAAGTGTTTCACACGGTGTGAACGCATAACAATCCTACTTCCTGTTAGCGGTGTTAAAAGCAAACGCGCGTGACCTGATGTTGATTTGAAAACGCGTGCCGGCGTCTTGATCTGCTGCTAAAGACATCTCTCTTACGCCGACCTTGATGTGAGTGTAGGTCGCAGCCAGTCAGTCACAGCGGTGGTGGGGAACGCGGCGCGATGATGCAACCGTCTGCAAACCGCTCCTAACCCAGTTGCATTGTATGGGCCGCCCTCTCTGTAAATACACCTACTGTATGTCTTGTAAGATTTTCACCGTGGGCACGTCTGAGGCAAATATGCATTAACCCTTTATCACCTAAGCCTTATTCTGACTATGCAAAGGTCAGAATTTACAATTATTTACAATTTACTGCGTATTGTAGGCACTGAAATTACCGTAATGACACCATACTGGCTGTAGAGCAAACCGTGACATAATTACGGTAATCCAAAGTGCGAGCCAATGACACAGTCAATTATTAAAAGGATGAATCCGCACATCAAAAGCGCATTTGCATGGCTAAAGACACTGAGATTTCTGCAGAGAAGACGAGCGTTGTAAATCTCAAAAAATCAAAATGTGGTGTGCACCAAGGCTCTACTCTAGGGCCACTACTTTTTTAATGTATTCAAAATTTTGCCAATTCTTTTTCTGCATAAAATTTTAGATTTTATGCAGAAACATTTCTTATACTCTTATATACTATAATCTTATTCTCTCGCACACACACAATGAGTGAAATTACCGTAATGACACCATACTGGCTGTAAAGTGCAACGTCTTTTTTTTTTTTTTTTTTTTCAATAGAGCAAACTGTGACATAATTACGGTAATTGAAAATGCGAACCAATGACACAGTCAATTATTAAAAGGGTGAATCCGCGCATCAAAAATCCGCGCATGGTTAAAGACGCCATGGAGATTTCTGCAGAGAAGACGAGTGTTATAAATCTCAAAAAATCTAAATGTGGTGTGCACCAAGGCTCTAATCTAGGGCCACTACTTTTTTAATGTATTCAAAATTTTGCCATTTCTTTGATTTTTCTGCATAAAATCAAAATCTTATACTCTCACACACACATCTATAAATACGCCCCCCCCCCATGCATCCACTAACCTGCGTCGCTTTGTCCCTCATGTAGGGAACGTGTTGTTGCTGGCTGTCGTCCTGAGGCCAGGGACCTGTCAGGTGAGAGCCAGCTCCCGCGCCCTGTGAGGGCCACAGCTGGACACGATGGCGGGAGCCCGAAAGGAGAACGTGGAGCAGAGCGCTCGGAGGGACGGGAGGTCGGACGGTCGGGGGTGGCGCCGGCGGAGATCCTCAATGGAGATGTGTGGGGTGGGGGGGTTAAGGCCACGGGTGCAGGCTGAAGAGGAGAGAGAGAGGGAGAGGAGGGTGAGTTGGCTCTTCTCTTTGCAGATGTAAACAACTTACTTATCGCCACGTGGTTAAATACATCAACAAATCAACAGACACACAGCTGGCCTGCAGGATAAGCTCGTGGCTGCCGTGCTCTGTCTGTCTAGGTTTTTGTGTGTGTGTGTTGCCAGATTGGTGTTAATCCGTCCCGTGCTAGGCGGAGCGGATATACCCCCAGCTAAGTCGCGCACAGCCCCCTTGGTTAATGGCATTAAAACGGCTTAAAGCAGACGAGGGTGGGTGGGAGGGAGGCAGGTAGCTCCAGCCCGACTGACCCCGATCTGATCCAGGGCTGCAGCAGATCTGCACCCATGGACCTTTGCACTACTCATGCACAGAGCCTATCCCAGCTATAATTATCTACAATTCACAATGAGAATATTCTCCAGCGTGGGATAAACAAACCGGTGGTGATATCCGACGAAACAATTCATCCCGCTAAAAGTCAGGATTGTGTCTAACGCTCATTTGTTACGCCAGGAGAACAGCAGCACTAATGAAGCTGCACATGCACACATGCTACGGGACAAATTTCTTTTTTTTTCTTTCTTTTTGCAAGGCATCCTAATGGGAATTGAATGCATCCATATGTGCAGCGGGTCCTGGAGCTAAATTTGGCAGGGGCCTTGACCAGCGCACATCGCTGTTGCTAGGGAACAGGGGGCTCTTTTATTAACACACAGCAGCTCCAGTGTGTGTGTGTGTGTGTGTGAGTGTGTAAACAGGGGTTTGGGCATCAGCAGTCTGATAGCAAGAGGAGGGAAAAAAAAAAAGCTCAGCCGGCTGTATTTTGACTGCTGCTTCTTCCTGTCTAGGTCTGTGCAGACAAATCAGCGGCTGGGGCAGAATGTTATATTTATATTTTTTTCCTCGAAATTGCATTAATGGCGTGCTCAGAGAAAAGCAGGAAGCCAAATGTGCACATGCAGCAATAAACGTGGGATGTAAATACACATTTTCCCAAATTAACCATTCCTTGTTCAGTTTTATTATTATTAATATAGCACTATAGCAATTACATCTTCAGGCGTTTCATTTTCAGACTGTCTGCCTTGCAAAAAAATGAAAAAGAAAAAGAAAATTAAATGCATCCTGCTGGGATTTATACTTTAAAGAGCCAGAATTACTGTCCACATGACCTACAACCTGCATGCAGGATCTCCACGCTGCAGCCTGCATGCACAATGTAGGCCAATTGTTGTTTACAGGCTGCATCCCCCTTTTATGCACAAAAAACTACTCGGAAAAGCACAGTACCTATATGAACACCCATGCTTTTGTGGTTAAACATGTGAATGTTATGGGAGAAATTATAATAATATTAAAAAGAAATAGCGCTCACCTGCAGAAACGTGATCTAGGTGCGCTGCTCGCAAAGCAGCCCGGCCCCTGTTGGTGTTTGCGGCTATTCGAGGATGCTAAAGAGGCGGCGAGGGGAAGGGGAGGAAAAGGCAGAAAGACCCGGCTACAAGTGAGGATATGAATAGATTCATTAAAAAAAAAAAAAAAAAAAAAAAAAGATATTTACAAAAATATCCTTTGTAATAAGGTAGGTGTCGAAATGGGCGTTGCTGTGTGCTCGCACCCTGCCTCCTCCTCGTCGTCGTGGATGGATGTTTTTCTCCCGATGCGACACGACAGCTCGAGCGGCTCCAGGAACGCTTTCCGGCCGATAGAAAAAGGCGAGGAGGGTAAACGATGGAAGATGCGCATCTGAGGCGAGGAGCCGGAAAACGAGAGGGGGAAGAAAATAATAACAGAGGGACAGAAAGCACAGAATGAATAGAAAGAAGAAGAAGAAGAAGGCGGTGATGCTGGGCTAGCCTCGACTGACACGACGGGAGAGGGGACCAGTGTGAAGCGAGCGGGGATGAGCAATACATCTTCCTGTTGTCGTTTTCAAAATAAAATATTTTCTCCTATTTCGTCCTATTCTGGATGACAACAGATTAATTGTAAGGATCACATATATCCACAGTAGGGCCATGTAGGTTATCTAGTATGCACTGGTGAATCTAGCTATAATTCACAAAAACAAGCGCAAACTGCGGCGTTTTATTTCGAAAGGCGGCACACTTCCGATGCAGTGCCGACTAAATTCGGGCGACTTGACGCGGCCGTTCGGCGGCTCTGACGTCGCGCCAACAACGCTGCGCTGCCCGTGCTGATGCTGCAGTTGCTAGGGCGCGCGGAGCAGACGTTGGAGAGGAGAGGAGAGGTAAACAAGTGGAGGAGAGGAAATGTCTCCCTCGTGTGTCGCTTTAAGGACAGAATTAATTATTTATTTTTTTCCTTAATTGCATCTGTTCCTGACATTTCGTTTAATTTAAGACACCAGTTTCATCATTCAGTTGGCCTGTGGTCATTTAGTGCAGTCAAGGCAAAAACAAACATGGCGTCCTCCACAAAGATAACCGTTGTTTTGCTTCTCAACTGTAAATATTAAATATTAAAAAGTGAGTTGCCTTTTTATTCAGTGTACGGAATATTACCAAATAAATATACATACATTTTTAATGTTTATTTACTGTTAATTTGAATTTGAAAATGAAAAAGTTGCACAGTGATTGTGGGCTTAAAGTGGATACTTTAATTTGGGGGTGTCGTGCAAACTGTAAGAAACCTCTTTAATGTAGCTCATTCTTAATTAACGCTAAACGTTAATTAGACACACTTAAAGGTCTGCAGTTAATTCTTAGTGTCGAGTGCCTCGGTGAAAAGTGAAGCAGGCAAATCCTCAGGCTGCAAAATAACTATGCATGAGAGAATTAGTGGAGACATTTTGACTGAATATTATTATGTTTTTTTTATAGGAACACACTGGTGATCTCAGCAAGATAAAACGGCCCGGAAGAGGAAAGAAGAAGGAAAACATCTTCAAAACTCCCAGCCATGTCAACAACAGCCTGCAGGAGGTAGGCATATTACCATCGATGGGAAGAAAACAGAGATTAGGCTAACTATATTTGCACATTTAAGCCTCAAAACTAGTATTTTGTGGTGTTTTTCTTAAGCTAAAATAAAAAAACGCCAGTATCCAAATATATATATATGGATTGCACATGGAAGAATATCACGTTGAAGCACCATGTTGTCGTTGCTTTGCTGCAGTTTGCGCTTCAGACGCTAGATGGCGCTATAAAGGAGGAGGATTATGTGGATATATTGAAGCAGCATGTCAAGACATCAGCCAAGAAATTAAATCTAGGCTGGTGTCAGTGATACTAAGCACATTTCAAAAGTTGCGGCCTAATAATGCGTGTACAAAGTCAAATATGCTATAATATTCCCTATTATTATTATACTTCAAAATGAAAAAGCCTGCAACCCAAACGAGACGTGCCCTTAACAATTATTTAATACATTTATTGAGATTTTTTCTTCCATATCGACTTGAAAATGTTTACAGAAATTGTACCAAGCAGACGCATAGCAATGGAATCAAAGGCCATGTCCATTGAATGCTAAAACATAAAATCCATAAAAATGATGCAAATATTAATGCAATACACGTACATGTGTCGTAGGTATTTTTTTGTTTGTTTGTTTTCATACAAATTACAGATTACAAAAACATAAATGAGATCTTTTCATATGCCGTGAAGCAGCGCCGTAAATACAGAATGAGTACAAGGACACGTCAGCACGCCTGTACAGCGCTCTTAACTGCTCGCCGGCGTAAAAGAAACACGACACGTGCACGCTCACACACGAGAATCAGTCATTCGAACATCGAGGGATGAGACGACGAGAAGCAGAAATAATATCCAGCGTGCTTCAGTGGGTTCTCTATATTTTCTTTTTTTTCTTTCTTCTTTGTCCGATTTCCAACAACGTCCAAAGAGCAGAATCCGGTCTGTCAGTCATATACAGCGAAGCGCACACAGTCCAAAAGAGTCCACAGTGAGCCGAGGCGATAGTGGTACAGCGACTGAGTCGGGGCCCCACCGTTACAGATCCCTTCCTCGGTTTTGATTCCGGTGATTGTAGTGTTAAAAGACCCCCCCAGAGTCTGAGCCGTTAGTGGTGTCGTTGTGCAAGCAGACAAGTTCCATGAAAACCCACTTTTCCAGTCAGCTGGGATTGATTGTTAGTGTTTGTGGCCCCGACTTCCCGCCTCCCTACGCGACGTCAGTCCAGAGGAGAAGGAAAAGAGAGGATTGTCACCCGTTTTCTCCTCCAGCCTCGAAGGAGCGGGGGTGATAGCGAGTCGTGGATTGTATACAAAACGATTGTGACTACTCATAAGTGCAACAGAGATTAACATATCAAAATAATGACGAGGATAAAACCAATATGATGGAAGCAATAAAACATTTAAAGCATCTAAAAAGCTACGTCCTATTGCACAATTAAAACGTATGATACAAAAAAAAGTTGATACTGGTATTGCATACAAATCAAGGAAATAATAACAATAAAAATAATAATATTAAAGTAGTTTGTTCCGTCTTTTAAGACCGTTAATTCTTTTACAGAGCCCACTCTCGGATTGCTTGACACAGCAAAGTGTGAGGGAAAAGAAAAGTGTTGATTGTTTTTCGTCGCCTTTTTTTAAAAAAAAATGTAAGTTTAGAGACCACCTTTTTTTTTTTTTTGGCGTGGTCGCAACGGGCTTGGAAACACTGATTTCAAATTGGTTCAAAGTGCAAAGAGGAAAAGAGAGAGGAGATAAAAAATAACAAAAGAATTCAAAGATATCGCTACGACGCTCGTGAGGGCGAGATGTGAAAGGAACCAACAGGAGGGAGATTATTAATAAAGATGCAGAAACAAGCGGATGCTGCATAGCTGGATTCCATTTGAAGCAATGCCATCAGAAAGACACACAGGAGCGAGAACGGACCTAATTACTGTACATGATCAGACTCGACTGTTTGTTCGCCACAGACTCCTTAGCTTCCTCTTGCTGATTCACAACAGAGAGCTCCACAGACGGAAACCAAGTGCTCTCTGCTTTGTATTTTATATATATATATATATGTTTGTTTTTTTTCTTCCAGTCTTGTCTGTGGGTCTGAGTTCACACGTGCGTGTCGCTGGGCTCGTTGGCCAGGCTCCCCCCGTGCAGGTAGATGGCCGAACTGGACTTGGGCCGGTTCTGACTGTGACCTTGTCCGCGGCTCGACCCGTTGTTGTTGACCTCCGGGCCCCGGGCGTCCGTGGAGATGACCCACGTGGTGGGACGCCACTTCTTCAGGGAGTACGGCGTTTTGACGCGCTTCTTGATCTTCTCTCCCGTCGCCGGGGCGCCGTCGGGCGGAACCAAAACCTCTCCTAGAAAACAGGAGGGTAAGGGTTGAAACAAACTATTTATACTTCCTGCTAATGTGTTTATTTGTGTGTGATTATTGGCCTTTTTCGGCCGAGCTATGAATTAGCCGGGTGATGCTGTGTTCCTCTGTGTTGTACTGAAGCTATTAAACACACATCAGTGAGTCACGCTGCTGCACTGGGTGATGTGTTCCTTTGTTACTTCGATTCACTGTCCTGTTGTCAGACTCGCCAGAGCGCAAAATGTTGATCAGTCTGAAAATAGCCCCTAGCAAATCTAAGTACGTGCTTCCTCCAGTTTGATAACAAGTTTCTCTTTTAAAAGATAGAACTATAGCTTTATATCTAGTAGGGCTGAAACGAATCGCCGAGTTACTCGAAGTCTCGTTAAATTCCTATGACGCGCACTATACGCACGGGGATCTGACTTTTCCACACGGACCGTTGTTTTGGAAGCACGGAAGCACCTATGTGAAGCACAGCACTAGCGCGTGATACATTTTGAATTAATTTGGCGCGATGGTGGAGAGTAAAGATGCCCATGAACGGCAAAAAATGTCTAAAGTTTGGGATCATTACATTCATAAGTTGTAATACATTTCACGCAGCTGAATCGCGGAAAGCGCGAATGAAGTGACCATGTGGCATTGTTTACAAAACCTGACCGCAGCGCACGTTTGCAGGCCACGTAAGCTCCGCTAGCTAGCGTAAAAAACACAAAAGTTTTTAAGCTTAGTTCATAATTTCCGTTATGCATTATTTGTTTTGGTTGTTTAAAAACGTAAAAAAAAAAATCCGATTAATCGATTAATCGGTCGATAAAGTGCTAGATTAATCGATTACAAAAAGAATCGATAGCTGCAGCCCTAATATCTAGTTACCTAGAGAGGTCAGGTCCTGCGTTGTGAAGGACAGATCCAGGGAGTTGGGTCTCTCAGGTCTTCGGGCTCTGGGCTGCCTCAGCAGGGCTTCTCCTCTCATGGTGACTGAAGCTTCCCCCTGAGGTTGCGCCGCAACGGACCCCGACCCCGAGCTCTCCCCTTGGAGCCCCGTCGTCTCCCTGCTCCCGCCCTCCCCGCTCCCTCCCTCCTCCTCTCCTCCTCCGTCGCTCTCCCCTCCGCTCTCGCCGTCGCCCTGGCCGTGGCCGGTGTTGCTGTTGTTGTTGTTGGTGTTGGGGCGCGCCGAGCGCAGCGCCGCGTCTCTCGGCTCGGGCTGCTCCCGCTCGCGGCTCAGGAGCGGCTCGTGTTCGTCCGGGCTGGCCGTGATGACGCCGAGGCTGAGCCGGCCGTCGTCTGACCTCAGGACCCCGGACCCGTTCTGAGTCACGCCGGGTCCGCTGAAACCCGTCGCTCCGCCCGACGCCATGGACGAAATCCCGACACCTGCGTGGCCGTTGGCGGCGCCGTTAATGCTGCCGTTGACGTGCGCGTCTCGTAGTGCGGGTATGTTGTTTGTGCCCCGGTGAGCCTCGACAGCCGCGTTGGCGCCCGCCGCCGCTGCACCAATGTTCATCTTTGTCCCCTCCACCTGCCGCAGGTTGGACTTCCCCGAGCGTCCAAATTTAAACCTAAGCGAAGAGGACGACGACTCCTTCTTGGCGGGCTTGTTGCGCAGAGGCAGACTGGACGGCCTCTTGGGCAGGTTCTGCTGCTTCGGCAGGGGAAAGATGGCGGCGGGCATGGCGGCAGCGGGTTCCGACGCGCCCGAGGCCTCGCTGGCCATCTTGATGAGGGGGTAGAGTAGGCTGGAGCTGCCGGGGCTCAGCGGATCTGGCGAGCAGAACTGCTTCTGCGAGTGCTCCATCAGGTTCTCGTCCGAGCTCTCCTTCAGGTTCTTGTCCACCTCTTTAGGATCCAGCTTGGTGGTTTCCAGATCCTCCTGGGTCAGGTGTAGGCAGACGGGGACTGTGGGGGCCCCCGTGGTTCCCTCGGAGTCAGAGATGATAGTGGTGGTGGTGGTGGAGGCAGAAGGGCTGCCTCTGAGGCCCATGCTGGTGCTGCTGCCCTCTGGGCTGGGCAGACGGGCGTTGGCTTGCTGCTGCCGCTCCTGGTTGATGGAGTTCCTGTTTCTCTCTCCCGTCCCGGCTCCAGCTCTGCCAGCCACCGAGCTAGTGGTATCCACCTGCGTGTTCTTGGCGACACCCTCGTGCTCTTCGATGTACGTGGAGGGGTGATCTGCGTAAGGGCCCGACTTTGGTGTCATACGGTTTCTGGTGAAAAACATTAAAAGAGAGAGAAAGCAGCAAAAAGTTAATGAGATGATTTGAAACCATTTCCACAAAGACGGACGTCTTTCTCCGTCTTAGCTTACCTCTCGTTGTGCAGCGTGGTGGACATGGGGTTGAGGGTGGGGCTGACGGACTTGGAGCGGTCCCATATGAGGAGGAGCTCTGCCAGTCTTTCCTCGGCGCACTGTGCTGTGAGGCGAGCCTCTGCGTCCTGGTCCCAACAGTCCTCCATCGTCTCCTTTAGAGACCGAACCGCCTGGAAGAGACAATTTAATTATTCTAAGGACCAGAGGTGTCAAGTAACGAAGTACAAATACTTCGAAATTTCTTTTTCTGAAGACTTTTTACTTTTACTCCCTACATTTATACACAAATATCTGTACTTTCTTCTCCTTACATTTGAAAAACAGGCTCGTTACTTTTTTAACCTCCACGGATGACAAGACGTAAAAGACGTGACATGATCGGACATGATTAGAGCATCGTGTCCTGTTTTCTTCTTCTACTGTTTTGAACAGGCAGCCTGTTGATCAGTTTGAGCTCTGCTGCTACCTAGTGACTGGAAGCTTGTTTGTCGTTCAAGCATCAATAAAGACACTAACTGAAAGTCCACCTGACCCCACTATTTGAGAACTAGCTACTGGTCTAATGTGAAAAAACAAACAAACTGGGAAGCTAGCTTACAACGTTAGCAATGCTATGGGAACACACCGTTTTGATAGTATAGCTAACACTAGCTAGCGGTTTAAAAATAACAATAACCCTCAGTTTATTATTAAAAATGATCCAGATGCTCATGCAGGACATCTGGTCACGTTAAGTCTAGATTATTCTGCTAGAACTTTTTCATTTTCCAAAATTATCAACGGATGAATTGTTAATGGAAAAATCTGGAAAATTTTTTACTTTTTACTTAAGTACATTTCAGAGCCTGTACTTTCTTACTTTTACTTGAGTAAAGGAGTTGAATCAGTACTTTTACTTTTACGAGAGTATTTCTTTACACAAGTATCCAATAAAAGCCACAAGCAGAGCAATAAGCTAGTACTGCATGCATCTTAAACGTTCCTTTAACAATATAAATGACTAATACGGTATGCTTACCAGGCTGTTCTCCTTCCAGGCCTCTGGGAATTTGGGCCGTTGCTTCTCCCTGGATACCAGGACCTGCATGTCCTCAAATGTGGGATGGTTGCCTGCCTCCGCCTGAAAGGCCATCTGGTACTCTGGCACAGACTCTCCTAGAGGTAGGCGAGAAGGATGCAAGGATGTTTCTTGTCCTGAACAAATTTTCTTTCAAACGGTACCACAGCTAAGTGTATTTCTGTGCGTGTCTCACCAGGGAAAAGGTCGGTACATCTCATGAAGGTCTCCCAGTAGATCAGGCCCAGGGCGTACATATCCACCTGCTTCAGCGCCGACTCGCAGTCCCTCAAGTTCACCGCTCCCTCGAGAACCTCTGGAGCCATGTAGCGGATAGTCCCCACCTACCAGACAAAGGCGAGTTTAAATAATAATGTAGAACGTCCTAAAATTAGCAAAGCGCCTGCCTTGTTCTTTGTTTTACTGATCAATCAAGACACATTTTGTGCCAAATACACTTTGGAGGGCGCGACATGTTTGCAGGTGACTGCATTTCACCGCTCCACTCAGTTTCTCCTCCCCTCCGTTTGATTTAATCAGCAGTTTCTGATCGTTATCCTCTTACTGTCCAGAATTCTGATAAGAGACGAGACGAGTTAATCAATGTTGATGCGTTTATCTCGCCTTTGCTTATTACATTACAGAAACGAGTTCTCAGGTAACAAACCGGCTCCCATTTCGAAGTGCAGACTGCAGGGACTAATCAGGGCTTAAAAACTGCAGCCGTAGACGTGTTTGTTGTTGGAAACCGTGTAATCCGCGTGTCTGTGGAGGTTCTCGGCCATCTGTGTCACGGTATATCCAAAAACAGACCAGCTCCAGGTAGAGAAACACCCATGGGAGAAGCTACTTGCACCTTCAGCTCCCCGAAAAACTCACCTCGCTAATCGCCGTGTTCTCCTCCTCCCCGTGGCGGGCCGGCCTGTTCCCCGTCAGCTTCATGGACAGGCCGAAGTCGATGATGACGCACGTGTTGTCCGCCTTGACGAGGACGTTCCGGCTGTTCAGGTCCCTGTGGGAAACCGCTGGCTTGTACAAGTCTGCGGAGGAGGAGGAGAGAGGAGACCAAATTAGGGTTAATTTCTCCTTCCTGAAACATATACGCCTGCTCAGCGCCCCCTAAAATCCCCCCCTTGAGGCAGGTTTTGTGGAATCCTTTCACATCGCTTTCATTTCCCCTCATTACTCATTGTTCCTTAAATCAAGCTGCATTATGAACAGACGGCTAAACCTGCTGCAAAAATGGGATTACGACCAAAACGGCCTCTGCCTGCAGTACCCTTCTGTCCACCAGAGGGCACCGTGACTCAAAGAGCTGCTGTTGATGTGCGGGATCAGTGGGGGAGGATGACGACTGTACCAAAGCCCAAGAGATCCCGCTGTTAGCAGCTACCCACAGAGCCCCAGCGCTCTCCTCCGTCACCCCGGCTCCCTCTCATCCATCCACCCCCTCCGCGAGCTCCTCCGTGTGCATTTGTGACACGCCCGGACAAACAGGAATGACTCCCTCTTATTCTTTCGAAGTGTTTACTTCACTCCCTACTGCTAGTGCACTCCCTCCTTCTTCTTCTTCTTCTTCTTGCCTCGCGGCCTCCAAGTCCGTTTGATGCGTATCTGCGCTGATGAAGAGGGAGGGAGGAAGGCCCCCGTGCAGCCACTGAAGCTGAGCTGTGGCGACACGATGAAAAATATAAAAAAATAGAAAGAGAGAGTTGAGGCTGGGTTGAGTTGTCAGCTCTGCCTCCTGAGACTGATGTCACTGGGCTCAAGGGATGTTCACATTTTATCCGAATCCCTATCTCAGCTCTTGAGGCAATTTGTCTCCAGTTTTTTTTTTTGGGGGGGTTGTTGTTATTTTTTTACTCTGGCTGAGATTTGCCTGAGGCCAGTCTATAAATACACTTGGAAGGGCGCGCACGCGACATGTTTGCAGGGATGCAAAGTGCTCCAAGACAAACGGACCCACGTGGAGCCGCAGCACGTTCCTGGAGCCGAGGCGCTGGGGAGAGGACGGAGGAGGAAATGCAAACTCCCTATCTAAAGCCTTTCTAAATAACCAACTCGACTAAGTGGGCTAAACACACAGGAAGCTTTCCCGTTTTCCACCACCATCCTCTGTTTGTGTTTCAGCAGCAGATGGAAACAGGAGGCTCGGAACATGCGCCTGAGTAAACTGCGAGCAGTTATGTCATTAACTGGGAGCAGATACGTGCCCGTTGCCCTCCGGCTCACCTCCTTTGAAGAGCTCCGTGTGCAGGTACGCCAGGCCCCGCGTGACCGAGTGGGCCAGCCGGCAGCTGTTGACCCAGTCGTTGGTCTGGACGCTCAGGTAGCGACTCAGGGAGCCCTGGGGGAGACGGAGATGGAGGATGAGTATCCAAGGGGAAAAAAGCACGTTCTGAATCACACAACAACTGTTTACCAGAAATTACACCGGGCATTATTCATTTCCTGCCTCGATTGCGTCCACCGGCCCCGCTAATCCATTACTGGCCGCCCCAAACAAGCCGTCGCACACATGCGCACGGGCCCATGCGAACATACACTTAATCCTTTTCTCCAAAAAAAATCAATCACAAGACAATTCCGGCATCCGTTACTGGAGTAAATTGCATTAGATCTGCCCGTTTTAAATAAATTATATTATCATTTAATGGATTATGTGTCCCAGCCTCCTGTCCTGGCTTGCACCACGTTTCCATGACAATGCGTATTAAGACTAATGGTTACGACGGATAATAGGCTCCTTTCATAGGCTGGATCCCGGGTCGGCTGACTTGTAATTAGCTGAAGGTTTGGCTAGCGACCATATTTGGCTTTTAGGTGCGTCTGCATTAATATTGAAGAGTTCTGAGGGGAGGCTTTATGCGGGCAGCGTCGGCGGGGTTTTTTGTCAACTACGCCAGCTGCATGTTGATGCGTCCACGGCGCGGAGATGGGCGGCGGGTGGGATGAGGACAACTTTTCATTTGCAGCGACTCTGCTCCGTGCATCCTTTAAAATTTAGGCCTTTTTAAGAGAGACTGAATAAGTCACATTCAATTTATAAAACATTTAAAAAGTCAGATTGTTTGTTAATTAGTCAATTAACAAACCTGTGATTAATTTGGACAATTAATTATTTGTTAAACGAGAGCAATTACATCATTCAATATGTTATTTAATGATATTCCTCTTGGGAAAGAATGGTGGAAGGACTTTTCCACGATTATCCGACATTTCATAGACGAAACTGTCCAAGTTATGAGCTCAGTTCCTCCTCTACCACTTTCTTGATATAAATTGCTGTTTCTCCTGAGAAATAATCTGCGTTAAGACGCTGATTTTACAATTTACATTCACAAATTTGCAACTGGCTGCACGCTACAAGAGATAAATAACCTTGCAGGAGAGGTGAAAGTGAAATTACCGTAACGACCCCACATTGGCTGTAAAGTGCAACGTCTCAGCTTTCAGAAATCGTTGGGATCTTTCCCATAGCGCAAACCGTGACGTGATTATGGTAATCAAAGCGCCGCCATGAAAACTGAATCGATAGCTCCCTGTTAAAGCCCAGCAAGACTGAGAAGACCGAGGTTACAACACGGACATATCAAGTAACATAAATCCATGGCGCATACGAAGCTTCCTGCTCCCCTCGCACTCACGTGTGGGTAGTAGTCCATGACCAGCAGGTACTCCGTGCGTCCCTCGGGCCCCGTCCGCTCGTCGGCGGCCACGAACCGAGCGATGTTGTCGTGCTCCAGCAGAGGCAGCCGGTAGATGGAGCACTCGTTGAGGAAGTTCTGGCGGTTGGCCGCCGTGAACACCTTCACGGCTACGGGCCGCTCGTCCAGAGAGCCGCAGTATACGGCGCCATATCTGCCACGCCCGATCAGCTGAAAGATAACGAAAAAATGGCTATTAATAGAGTTTTACCGCTTCCTGGTCTGACAAAATGAAAGCAAGGAGTCCAAATACAAGAACAGGGAACAGCATAAACATCCAAAAAAACAAATAGAGCCTGGCAGGCAGGCAGGCAGGCAGAAGATAGAAAGAAATAAACTAAATTAGAAGCAAACAGCAGGGTTAAACAGTTAAAAGGGCCCTTAGTCAGGTCCAAATCATTCAATTAGTGTCCTGAATTAGCCAGAGCACAGCATGCCATTAAGGTCCAAACATTCAGCCTTAAAAAAAGTCAGCTGCATAAAAGAAACGACGTTGGGAGTGGATTTATTCAGATCCCAGCGTTTATATACGGCTGTAAAATACACCGTGGTAAACAATGGACCCTGTTTTGTCTGTGACCATCCCTCAACATCAGCAGTGAGTTTAATGCGAAAGAGCATGTGCCTGCGTTTGATAAGGGGACATGGCCGGCGTTCGAAATCCAACTCCTGCCTGAAAGAAACGCCACGGAAAAGCACCGAAAACGGCGTCGAAAGAGAGCGAACCGCAAACCTCGGGGCTGATCGAGCGGCCGCCTGTCTGCCGGTGACAGCTAACATTTTCACATCATACAACTTCTGTTTGCAGCTCTTAAAAGACGTGGCGCGGCGTGTTTTGCTTTGCAGCCAGTAATCGATCACAGTCCCCATCTACGATGTGAAGTTGCAAACACCCACGGGCTCCCTGCTCTTTTCGAGAAATTATTTTCAGTCATATTTCCTGGACGACCGACGGGAATTCCAGCTTAGACCCGAGTTCCTGTTAGTGGAAGCAGCACTGACTCACACAGTCCCATGTAAAACCTTTAAACGGCCACGTAAAGCCTGATGTAGTCAAATAATTTATGGACATTTTTTGCAATATGTGTCGAAGATAAATTGCCCGCGTATCTGTCGTCTATCCAAATCTCGGTTTATCTCGAAAGCTAAACACACAAAACAGAGCAGAGAGCGAAATTAAATCAAAGATGAGTCATACTTGGAACAGAGAAAATTCTGAGAATAAGGCCGAGGCTGATAAATACTCAAATTTACATTTAATGAATCAGCTCGCAAACAGCCTAAAAATCCCCCCCCCCCCCCCCCCCCCCCCCCCCACGCTGCTTTGGAAAATGGAGCATGTCTGAAAAATCAAATAGGAATAGAAAAGTTAAAATGCTGCCGCTGTGCCGTCTCACGGGGCTGGATTTATTCAGACCGGCTCCCGTGCTCATTCGCCGTTCCAGTCGCCGGCTTCATATCCCCGCTGTGGCTGAACATCATCCAAAATCCATTGACTTCCTCTCATAATATGAGGTATCCTACGACCGTATCGGGTTTTCAGGATCCTGTGTCGGTGTAAGCAAACTCCTATTTTTGTACGCTCAGACCTGTCACATAATGCATCCTGCTGTGATCGGGTGATAAAAGTCACATTGAAACGACGAATGTAACCGTAAACCTTGAGGTATTTTGGGAGTATTCTTGCCTCCCTGCCTTTGGTTTCTCCGTTCTCTTTGCCGTTCTGCGCAGAGATGCTGCAGCTGAAGACCAACGATACGAGCTTTCATCTGCTATAAACCGGTCGGGATAAATCTAAGGGATTTGGGGAATAAAAGCTGTAGTGAGAGGGATTTAGCGTTTTTGACGCCTTAATGCTATTTTCACGTGCCAGAGTTCAGAACTAAAAGAATAATAGTGTGAAACTGTGTCAGTAATCTCACTAAATCTTGATTAGTCGAATGGCTATAGGACAATGGCACAAATTCATTCAACTGTTTGTGCCAATAAAAAGCCTTCACTGCCCCCTTTGGTACGATTTTAAAGCGAACGATATTCGGACGATCGGACGATATTGAGTTAAAAATGTAATATCGGGAATTATCGGTATCGGGTTTTTATAACCGATGTTTGTTCTGTAGGCTTCAGCATTTCCGAGTGTGCATTAACGCAGCATGGGACGTTAACAGGCGCGTGCTTGATGACGTATAACAACAACAACACGCTAGTCTCTAGGTCGCTAACCGTGGCTAACAAGCTAGCTCGCCTGGTGTATGAGATGTCCGTGGTTTGGAAGTATTTCCAAGTGTCACCTGCTAACTAACTAAATTTGCGATTTGCAATGACTGCAAAGCAAAGATGGTTGTGAGAGGAGGAAACAAGGCGTCTTCCTTTAATACATCAAATTTGATCACCCACCTCAAGAAGAAACACGCAGAGTTATACGCTACAATTGTCTTCCTTGTTTTGATATTGTTTGAGGCAAATTTTTTTCTCTAAAAACTTTTTTGGGTAACTTATTTTGCACAGACAGTGTTTACATTTGAAAAGCCATGTTGCATTTATGTTTGCATCCAGTGGGACGTCGCAATAAAATGGCATAATGTGTTAATTCCATAATAGGTGATATGTTATGTTGTTACCTAACAATTTTGGTGTAAAATGACTGCATATATCGGTATCGGAATTTAAGAGTTGGACAATATCGGATATCGGCAGAAAAGCCAATATCGAGCATCCCTAGTTAAAATGGGTGAATATTTATGCAAGCGCTTATTCTACATTATATATTTTTAATTAATTGACATTAATTTGTAGGAACCTGGTTTCACTTTGACAATTAAAGTCTTCTTTTTGTAAATTCTTCTATGAAAAAAGCCGTAAATCAATTTATAGAGAGTAAAAATCAAAACATGTTACACACATATATATATATATATATATATTTTATATACGCTGCATTTCTCTATATATTAACTGACTGGAGTAACCTCTTAGTACTTATTTGCGCGACATTTTATCATTTTAATTAACTGACATTAGTTTGTTGAAAAAAATCTGTTGACCTGAGAGTGAATCCTTTTAAAGACGCTATGCTGCAAGCCTGTGTAGACCCAGATTCAAAGGATAAAATGCTGATGTGGGCACTGACCTCCAGCAGTTTAAGATTGTCTAGGTCCAAGGAGCTCTCAGAGCCGGCGGCCTCCATCATATTCAGGTTGTGAAGGCCTTGCTTACCGTCTCCTGCGAACACAAGACACGCACCGAAAAGAAAAATTTCTAAACATGCAGATGCATTTAAACAAAAGATCAGCGCTGATTGCCTTCACGCAACGACTTGAAAAGCTGCCAAAAAAACATTTAAACGGCCTTGAATAATGAATGCTCCCCTCTCCTCCTCGCAGCGTGGCGCCATGGTAACTCACCGTGCATCATGCGGTACCCAAAGAAGGCTGCCACAGCAACCACGGCCAGCACGGAGACTGTTGCCAGGGCGATCGTGACCGTCTCCTCGTGGCGTAGCGTGTGAGGATCTACAAGTAAGGACACGTCAAAAAGTACAAATCAAACTGTGACCTTCAGGCACGGGGTGATTCAACTCCGTCTATAAGATTGATATAAATATTCATGGGCAACTAGTTAGGCTACACTTTAACATATGAAATAGCAAAAAATATTAACAAACGAAGATGCTGCACAAAAACAGACAGGAGATATGGAAAAACTAGAGGTAAATATTGTGGAAATATCACAGATTTCTAGAAAAATATCCCTGAAATCTCTCAAAATAAACTGGCACTGAATCAAACTTAAACCGTTGTGAATCATAAATCGATGCGGGACGTCAGTAGGGACATCCAGCTCGAACATTAACAAACAGCATGTCTGAGGAACTTCCAAGCGCTCATACGATTGAGTAATATCAATTTCCAAGAGCTTACTTCTGAAGTCTGGATGTATTTTTGAATCTATCGCTTCCTGATTATAATCCGTCGTAGATCTGTTGTTATAAATCCCTATTTTTGTTTGAGCTAAACAGATCACCTTCATTTCTCCCAGCCAAATCTGATTCAAATGCAATCTAGAATAGCAACAGTATTTATTTTTCCCCAGATATGAAGTAAATAATCGTGTTTAAGTGTTTTGGATATTCAAGTACGTGCGTTTGTGGATCGCTGGCGATGCCGTGAAGTGCACGAAAGGACAGATCAGCAGTGTGGAAATCAGTGCAGGGAGAGATAAACAGCAGCATGTGTGGGAAGCGAAAGGACAGAGCGAGAAAAGGAAAATATGTGAAGACAGACAGAGAGAGAGAGAACGAGAGAGAGAGAGAGAGAGAGAGCTGGTCAGATGGATTTTAGCCGCTGCGACAGGTAGAAGCAATTAACGGAGACATGCCGCACCTGCAGATGGAGCACCGAGGTGCAGAGAGACTCTCCCTCCTGCATCCCTTACATTGAACAACACACTGGTTCTGCCACGAGACACCAGCTTTATTAATAATTGATGGCTTCAAGAGCCTGAGGGCAACTCCGACCGACACGACTAGCACACATGCACACGCTTTCTGGCTCACAAGGGGTTGGGGGGGGGCTGAAAAAGACCCCCACCCGCCGAACGCCATGGCAAGGTCACAGAGTTCATAATCAACGAGGGGGGCTGCACAGGAAGTCCTCTGACAAAACACAGATGTAAACACTGACGCACCCACACACACACGCGCTAAAGGAGGCTGCTTAGAATCACCACTGACCAGAACACATCATCACGTATAGTTAAAAATACGCAGGAAGGAAAAGCCGTGTTTAAAAAGCTGCAAAAGTTACTTTGCAGATTTGTAATCAAAGAACAAAATGATCATTTTCTGGTAAATGAAGCGACCCAGCAGATTACAGTTTGACGTTCCAACTTTAATTGGCTGCAGAGGAACTTTACCGACTCAGTAATTCTGATTCAATTATTGTAATGATAAATGTTAGATATATGGAGCTGTCCCTCTAGAAGAGAGCTCTCTTATTATGAACTGACCGTAGATTTGGCTTCGGCGCAGCAGTAACGCAATAATTTCACCCTGCAGAGGCAGTAAGATTCCCTGTAGCGGTAAAACTGCCTAGAAAACTTATTTTACAGTCCATGGCAGAAACAAACGAGCATAGCTTGATAGAGAAAGCATTTAAAAGTCTAAGAAAAGTGTGATTAAATTTGCTTTAATGTAAATGAAACATTTGAATCTACTGAAATAGCAATAGGTGATTCAAGAATATTCTTTAATTTACAGTTTTGAATGTAGGTTACAGTTCAGCACTTCTGCTTTTACGGAGGTAAAGCTCCGCAGCGCTGAATGTCGTCATTCATGACTCTTGGCTTTACATCACTCAGCCAGCCCGAGCGACTGAAAGCGTTTCCTACTTCTAACAATACCAACACGCAGCAGACGTGCCCAGACATGTCAAGGAATAACAATCTAGCAAAAACACAAATTCAGAGTTGGAACAGAACCACAACACGACCCGAGCTCGACTTTCACCCGCTAATCAAGCTGCCTTTTAACGTCAAAATTATACTTTTTTTGTTCTGTCTTTTTCTCCCCTCCTTACGCTCTCCCGTCTTTGTCTCGTCATCTGTCTGCACGGCGCAACAGTCACCGGCACGCCCGCAGACAGACAGATAGAGCAGACGCCATGTAATCCGTGGAATGCGGAGAGACGACGTGGACGCGGACGCCGTGTGTGTGCGTGTTTTGTGTTTACGTGTGGGCAGGAGAGCCGGTGACGAGCTGGAGCCGGCTGCCACCCTCACCCCACCTCGCGGGCTGCTTTTATTCGCAGCCAAACCTTGAGAGGCAGGAGCAGCGCATATGTTTGACTGCGATTCACGGGAACTGTTGTCAGGGTAATAAGGCGAGCTCGGATCTTAGCCGACGGAGGAGTGTATATATATTTATATATATATATATATATACATACATGTAGGTGTGGGTAGCGTAGCTCAGATGATATCAAACATCCTTTCATTGTTTTCTGTCAAATGCTTTGTGTTTCAGAGCTGTGCATGTCTGCAGCGGCTCCGCATTTTTCTTTTGTTAGTCATTTCGGCAGCTATTAAACAAAAGAAATGCGCCTGGCTTTGAAGGCTGTGTAAAAAAATGTTCGAAACTGCTCCAGAATTAATCAATTTATCATCCTAAGTGCAAATTCAACACAAGACATCATTTCTCAACAAAGCTGCCTCACTTCATCTGACCCCCCCCAGCCGTAAAGCTGCTAAATCGCTGCAAAACCTCTTTAGCTCCTTTCGTATTAAATCTTTTTCCCCCCACATATGACAGCGCGGTCTGTTTAACTGCGACCCCCAATGTGTGCGTGCGTTCTTACAGATGGGCTGCGCGGTGGTGGGGCTCGGCGGCGGGAAGTCCTCCGTGAAGTTCACGTTGCACATGTCGCTGCCGCAGCAGCAGAAGTGGTACGTCCCGTTCTGGATCTGCGGCGGCAGGTTGGTCACCACGCAGCGGTCGTCGCGGCAGCCCTGGTTGTCGCCGAGGTGAGTCCAGCAACCTGGGGAGGGGGGCGAGAGATCGGGGGGGAAAGCTGTCGAGTCTGTCGTGACGTTAAAGGATTTAGCAGAGTTCAGACGTCGCTAAAAAGGAACAATACGGACTCAGGAGACTAAATATTAGAAATATTTGCATGAATGGTAAAAATCAGAGGAGTAATCCAAAGAGATTTGGACTTCCTAGTATTGGTCAAGCTCCAAAAACGCCAGATACAGCTCAACTAGGGCTGCAACGATGCGTCAACGCAATTGTTTATGCAGATATGTAGAGTTGCATTGTATATGTTGACTCATGCTAAACCCAGTCATCAAAAGTGAAACAATTCTTTGCACAGAAACCCAAAAGCATGCAAAGACAAACTGTCCCACAATAGCAGCACAATGGCCACGCATAAGGCTGCATCCTGCTGGGGAGTGTCACTGCTAAGGGGTGGGGGTGCCCGGTCCGAGGGGTCATAATGTTGTGGCTCATCTGTGTTTATTAAAAAAATACCTTGTTTGACCAGCCGCACTTCGCCCGGAGGACTTTTCTCCCACAGGCCGAAGCAGTGGCTGCCCTTGGCGCACCGAATGGTGGTGTTCTCTGGGGAGACCCGGCCCTCGCCCCCCGCCACTCGCTCCACCTCCCACTGCTGCTGCTGGTCCGTGAAGGCGCACTCCCTCTCCTCGCCCTGCGCCGCTGTGTGAAGAGACGAGAGAGAGAGATAAGCTGCGGCTAATGTGAAGCAAAACAGGACAGGGCTTTGCAGTCACAACAAAGTGAATTAAAAAGGGCATGAGCATCAAGTTCAGCAACTTTGCGAGTTTTAGTTCACGCCTTCGTTTTGTCACACTATTAATTGGGAATGTGGGCAACTATTCATCATATATAATTTCAGATCGACTTTCTGCCACGAAACATTTCCCGGCCAACGTGAAAAAACAAAACAAAAAGGAGAGCCGGAACGCGCGCAGTTGTGAAAGAGCACAGCCCCGCTTGTTGATCTGCAAGCCGAACGTCTAGGAGACTTGAGTGGCACGCCAGCGAGAAATAGTTTGGCTGCAGGAATGTGTGTTTGTGTACACTGCCCGAGTCGTGGGTAATTTCAGATAAGGGAAACATGATGTGCTAGTTTGTTTCCCTCACTCCCAGCTCCTCCCTTTCCTCCATCCGGGAAAGAGGGGAGGAGGGGTGGGTGGGTGGTGGGGTTTGCTCCAAAGTGAGGGGGGGGAGGGCGCCCTGCCCAAGGTCGAGCTAGCTCTGTGTGGGCAGAGGGTGACGCGATGGAGTGGTAGCTCTGCTGGGCACGGCGCCAGCTCGCCTCCTCTGCTCCCATCAGCAGATAAAGCTATCAGCCCCGGCCTACCGTGGGCCTCGGCCTCTTGCAACCCGTCCGCTGCCTACCGCGCTGTGGGAGCGACTTCGCCTGGAGGGGCGAGCGCGCAGAGCAGGAACTGAGGGTTAAGTGCGTGGACGAGGAATTTGAATGAGCAGGCATGGTTAGCTGTGAAGAGTCCCAGAAGGGCAGACGATTCCTGCACTTAAATGTTTACAGCACATTAACAAACGGCCGCAGAACGCTGCTTGAACCATACGATCATCATTACATATTATACGATCACGTACATGACACGACAACAGTAACCTTACACCAAGCAGGAAATACGTCAAATGAAACTGAGAAGATGAAGCTTTCATCCCACACCCAGGTCAAGCTCTTTGCATAGATTTTTTTTTTTTTTAAATAATATAATACGGAGAGCAGGGCTGCAGCGACATGTCGACCATTGACGCACAGGGTACGTCAACGCGCCGCCATCTTCGCTAAATAAAACGAAACAACAAAAAAAAAAAACCAAACGTGAGGAAACAGGTTGGTCAGATTGTTACATAACGCCACTGAATAAATCAGAATTGTTGAATAGTATCATTTAGTAAAAGTTCACGTTGGAAATGTGGCCTCCATTCACGGATACACCGTGTTCAAACATGTCGCCATTGTGTTTGAATAGAGTTCAACCGAAGGATTAACTGGCTGCTAAGAAAACAGTCGGCACAGAAATCGCCTCATTTTCACACGTTTCTGTTGCGGCAGAGAAAAGACTAGCTCGCATCTACAGACGTCACGCTTTAAAGGATCATTCCAACCCGTAACACCGCGCATTTGTCCTGGCTTTTATTTTTTTTTTACAGTGCAGAGAAAGAAAAAAAATAAAAGTTTCAGATTTCCATTTCACTTTGCGCTGGATGAAAATTATTCAAAGGCTTCATCGCCAAAGAGTTTCAAGTTGCATTTATAAATGACTTATCTGAAAGTGAGTAAGAAGAGCTTTTATGTGTCCTCTTTGATTGTTTTTGAGAGTTCGTTCTGCAAGAAGTCGTGACGGATGTAGACGAGAGCTCTTTTGCAGGAGGGAACATCATTTTTTTTTAATCAACAGAAAGGCAGAAATCAGGCAGAATATTCCGTCTAGCGCCTGAAACGAATCCCGAATATAATTAGTTTGTTCTTGTCGATTCAAAAGATTAAAATTCCTTTTAAAGCGAATTGTGTTAAGAGTCGATTGTCATGCCGGCATTATGATGCGTGACAACTTGACAGTTTGCTAATCCCTTCACCTGGAGAGACTGTCTGCAACATGGCAACTGTGATCAGGTATGGCAGGTATGTCAAGCTTTGGATTAACACGTGTCGCGGCAGTGTGCGGGCCGCTGACGGAGCAGCTGCAGCTCCGGTGGCCGCGTCCGCGCGAGATGTGTTCAGGGACATCACGGAGCCGCATTCGTAATGCTGTAAGGCGCATTTACGAGCACGTAGCGCCGGCACAAAGCGAGCCATTATGCCGGCCGTGTAGACAGCTGGGCCGATTGACTGAGCGTTCGCATTCGATGAAGTGGACAACAAACCTTTCTACTTTTTCCGAAAGCAAAAATAGAACCGCTTAAGTGTGCTCTGCTTATCGATCAGATGTGTCTAGGGCGTGAGCAATGCAGTAAATTCAGGAAGGAGGTTCTGCCTTCTGGACTAGTTCATATTTCTGTGAGGGGAAACATTGCTATGTAACTTAATACGGAGCAAAGGCAGATCTGGCATTTACTCATACTTATCTGGGTCTTCTATAGCAGGAGAATTTGAAACACACCTCGAGGAAATGTCTTGAGAACGCCACGTCGCGTTACAAACGAGACGTGCCACCTTGAGACGGCCGGGCAGAACCCGGGAGACTAATGACCGCAGGAGCCGGGTCGGATCGAGTTCGGATCACGTTTCCGCCTCAAACAAAATGCTGCAGAGTTCATTTAGGGCTGGGCCGAGACCACCTCCATGCAGCAGAGTGCTGTTTGACACTAACCAAACCAAGGGCTCACACACGCTACGACCGAAACTCGCTAAACGCTCCAGTAACAGCGCTAAGGCTAAAGCTTAAAGCTAATGATCTAATTACATATGTTCACGTGAAAACTGCAGCGCGTGGCGAGCTACGCCGTCTACGAGTTGTCGCTAAAGTGTTGCCGGATGCTTCCCTGGAACAAAATTGAAACCAGCTCAACGCGTCTGTCGCTAAACATCGCTAGCCGACATTGAAAATACGCGCTTTTTTGTGTTTACGTTTCCTCAAACACTAAAGCCAATTTCCGCTTCACAAGGTCCCGATTCGATTATGTTAGTTAAAGGTGTGGCAAACAACAGATAAACTGTAGCTTAACATTATATTTCCGTATTCACTCGCTAGCTCCAATACAGCTCTTCTTCTACTATTGGAGTCTACTGGCGACTCTCCGCCCGACTCCTTGGCCTCGCCTCAGTCTTCTAACAAACCTAAACCACGAGGGCGGCGCGAGCTCACATCCTCGCTCGCTACAGCCGCCACCTCAGCGGAGAAAGCGCCAAGCGGAGGAACGCCGAAGGCGGACAATAGAAGGAAGTGCAGAGTCCGAGACAACACCCAAAGACAGTCAGACAATAACACTGATCCTGTGTGCCAGGGTTCATACCAGTGTAATCCACAGAGCAGAGCACGTCTTATCCTTTTCACAAACTGGGTTAGATAATGTAGACCGGCATTATTAATAGTTTTACTAGAGTTTAAGGCTGCGGCGCGATTACCCAGTGCGCTGCTCGGTCTACAAGAGAATTCCTGAGGATTACCGTGACCCTGATTTTGCTTTTCTGTCATTTTTGCAACTTTAAAACAACACTGCTAAATATGAAGTGGACAGAGAGTATGTAGATTATAAGTGGCCTGTGGTAGCCAACAGTTCCCCTAACCCCACACACTCTCCTGATTTCATCCCGTGACTGTCTGACTGAAATAACATTATGACACACGGGGTGAAGCGCAGCACATTAAATACTTTCATTGTGCTGCACGTAACAAGCGTGCACGAGATAAAAAAGGGAGCTACTTTTATTCCCCCGGATTCTTGAGACAAAATGGGGCTATTCACGCTCTGAAACATTCTTATTAGGACGGCGTTGCGTGGAAAGGATCCTAAAAACCCCAGGCTCTGCTCGTCTGCAGCCTGAGCCGCGGGACGTCCCTGCTCATTGGCGTGTCCCGAATCCCGTCGGGCTGCGATTGGTTCTCCGGCTCTGTTTTGTGAGCCTGTCGGGTCGGCTGGAAACCTCTTGTGTTTCTCATGGAGCATGGCAGCGTCTGTACCTGGTTCTGCTCTGTGCTCTGCTATGTAGTCTTGGCTTCGACGGCGCAGTATTGGATTGTGGGTCAGAGTATGCAGGCAAGGCCAGTGGAGCGAGGCAGATGAGAGAGGGAGGGAGAGAGAGGGTAGTCATATCAAAAGGCTTCAGAGTAGTTTTCTGCTCCGAGCCTCTTCATTGGATGATGGCAGGCCCTGCTGAGTGTTTACCCATGGCCCAGTTATTTGCTAATCTCTCCCCTCCCTACCCTCCTCCCCCAAACTGGCCTTCGGTGCACCCTCCCTTCCCCCCCCAGAGAACTCCCCCCTTCCCCTCAGTGTCGCCGCTAAAAAACAACGTCGATCTAATCTGGCTCTTTCCAGCCTCTCTCCCTGCCTCCAAGACCCAAGACACGGCAGCCTGAGACTTGATTAAAAGTCACCAAGTGCGCCGGCGTGTTGGCGGCGGGGTTTTCTCTCCACAAACACGAGCTCGCGTCCAAGAACAGAGGCCGAAACAGAGAGGTGAATACGCAGAAACGAAAGCGTGCACACACGATCATCTCTCTCCGCCTTGCAAGCACCGAGTTTTTAAACCCCGCTCCTCTCCGGGTTCTGTTTACATTCAAAGAGTGCACCCTCACGGCACAAAAATGCACAGAGCCACTATCTTTCGCCCAGTGTTTTTTTTGTTTTCTCCAAAGCTGCAAGCCGCTGCATGCATCCGTCTGAGTCGTACCTGCTGCCGCTGTTTGGGTGCCCGCTTGTTGTTGCTGACGTAGGACGGATGGGATTCAGGGGTATTTGCTGACATCCCCAATTTCCTAAGTCCCCTAGTTGAGTTTAAGGATGTGTGTGTGTGTGTGTGTGTGTGAGGGGGGGTGGGCTTTAATCTGTCCCATCTGTTGCCCTGGGACTGCTGACCCCCGCCACCACCCCTCAACACCACCACTCAGTCTGTCTGGGTCTGGTACAGTTATGCTAATCCTGTGGTTTATGCTACCATAATAGCTTAAAGGCCTCCTCTATTGACCACCATGCATTTATAGCAACCCCCCCCCCCCCCATCCTCTCTGTGTACACCTTAACTTTCCCAAATATGTCATGAAAACACAGATGACAAGGGGACCTAAGTGGTGTTCGCCGTCACTGACTCAAGGGCGGATAATCTCAGATTACCAAAGAACAAGCTAGAGTCTGGTTCTAGGCCGTGTTTGAATTTAGTCTTTGTCTGCGACAGCGCTTCCCCCCGTCGAACGTCAAGCACAGGCTCGACCAGGCCACATGATAGCCTGACAGGCTGGCGCTCGGCCAGAGGCCCGCGGTCGTCTGGTATGACGGGGGTTTCACCTGTTCAGCGAGAGCGACTTGTGTTGTGATGCACTGGCAAGACGTCAGGACGCAGAAAATAGCCGAGCGAGACAAAAGTACATCTCAGGAGCAACTCTTCCAGTCGGGGCTGCGTCAAACTGTAGTTCATTTAGCTATTAATAATACAGACACAACGACTCCAAGGCTCTGACCACCAACAACGATCCAAATACTCAACAGCTTAGTTTGGAAAGGGCTGAATTTTAGTTAGTTGTCGTCTTTTACTGAGAATTTGGCATTTTGATGAAAAAATTTGGCATTTTGATAAAGAATTTGGCATTTTGGTCAAATTTTTGGCATTTGATAAAAAAAAATTGGCTTTTTTTTTTATAAAATCTGCAGGATGAAGTTATTAAAAATGACAAGAGTCTCTCCAGCTTCAGGGTCTTCGGTGAATGAGTTTCCTCACTTATGATGTTTGGGCAAAAGCTTTTTGAGCGAACGTTGCGACGCGCTCGACACGAATCGACATATTTTTCGAGCTGTCGCAGCCCGGCTTCTAATCAATTACCATTTTGATTCACTCACGCTGCTGCCTCCAAAATGGCAATTTTCTTTGTATTATAAGACAGAAAATGTAATAACCTCAGATGGTAACGGATGGAGAAGGCAAAACCAAGCTCTTTCATGTAGCGCTACATCGATCAGTTGATTAATAAAATGTCAGAAAACACTGAAAATGCCCTTTGCAGTTTCCCAGAGTACAAGGTGAGCTGTCAATAAGTATCAAAAGCTCAAAGTTATTTACTTTACTATGATGTAAAAACAAGGAAAAAGATTAAGTTCTCACTTTTGAGAACCCCAGAACATCAAATTTAAGCATTTTAACTACTTAATTAATCAATATTTACAATTACGATCGCTGCCAATCGTCTCTTAATTGTGCCGTGGGTTAATTTATGCAGCAACGATTAACACAGTTCTCTAATCAAATATGCAGAACATCTGCTGGTTCCAGCTTCTTATACGTGATTTTAATGCTTTAATCTACAGCTTGAGAACATCAATCAGCAACCTCATGATGAATCAGTGATGAAAATAATGAATAGTTAAACATTTTCATTAGGAAGAAGCAATAAACTCACTACGCTGATGAATAGGGCGATTTTTTATCTTATCGCAGACGTAAGTTGATTCTACACAGTACAAAGTAGTTTGGTCAAGTTCTTAGTGGATCTAACAAGATATTTCCGTATCGTTCAGACGATAAATCACTACATTATCATCACTGTAGTCGACATTTTTTCCGGAAGACTTCCGTTGAGTGCTCAGCTAGTCTGAAACCTTTACTTTCCACCTCTAAACACTCCAATAAAAGCTGCAATTTCTTGTGTTGCTGCAACTTTTGATGAAGAAAGGGACGCTCAAGGCTAAAGGCAAAATCCACAGAGGTGGCAGTAAACAGACAAAATAAAAACAAGTATACCGCCTTTAACCCTTGCTCACTGAGAGAAGAAAAAAAAAACGATCCTGTCCATGAAGAACACAAAACGCCCAAACAAAAACAGTTCATCCATACTCTGAGCAACATTTTCTCTGCGCGCTCTAGACGCATTGTCTCTGCTGGTCAAGGAGAACGCTTGGTGTTAATCACAGGCTGTCACTCTGAGTTACCATCTCAAGGCTGCACCTTTTGTTTTCTAAAACATCCGCTAATTTCCCCTTTTTTTGCCAGACCAGAAGGTTGGCCTGAAGCGAACACTGTCCTATTGTATCTTCCGCTGCTTTTACCTCGACTCAGAACTCCGACCAAGGTACTCAGGGAGACGGCCATTGATTTATTTTTTCTCTTTTCTCGTCTAATAGACTACAACGCTAGCAGTCTCGGAGACCAAATTTACCTCCCACCTCCCCTTTCAGTTGCTGCGTTCATTGGTCCGTTCCTAGCTGCAGTAAGTGTCATCTCCTCTCACGAAATAATGATGTGGACTGACTGCAAAATATTATAGAATCAAAAAAAAAGGGGCGCTGTGCTTTTATATCCTCCAGCCTCCTTCTTATTTTCTCCCGTGCCAAGCTGCATTGCCTCTTTGGCCGCTTCCACGCGCCTTGCACTTCTGATTGTTTAGCATTTTATGAAGCTACCTTTTCTCCAGTGTGCTGGCCCTGTGTTTACAGTGGGGGGAGAGAAAAAAAAAAGATAGTGCACATTGAGTGGTTGAGCTTGAAGGCCAAAGGTGATGCAGTTTGGTAATCTGGGCCACGGGGCTCTGGGCAAATACCACACACATGCAGCATTAATGAAAGACTTATATTTCCACATCGTTGACGTATAAAATCCAATTTTGCTCCTTGATTAGATCCCGGCGCTGTGATTCGCTCTGAACCTGGCTTTCACTATGAGAAAAGGCCAAGACCGTTCGTAGGAAGCTGAGATGGATGTTTAAATAAAATTATTAGTTGGTTTTAGCGTCTAAAATGCGAGAATCTGTTGGCTTCTTTCACTTTATGTAAGCTTAGAAGATTAATCAATGAAGAGAATGATCAGAAACCCAGATCCCATTCTTCTCTCTGAGCTGCTACAGACATACTCCTTTCTTTGGTTTTTAAAATGCCTTTGCGAACAATTTGCACATCACCGAGACAAAATTCCCCAGAATTTATTTGGAACGTGGCATTTAAGCAATTGTGATTCACCCTCCTCCGAGCGTCCTCCAACCAGACTCGCCATTTGAAAGGCGACCGATCACGCGCCGAGCTCGGCAGCGGTGTCAAACAACCTCGCCGCCATCGAGCAAGACTCCATAATCTCAAGCCAACAACTTCACTTTCCGTCCAGCCGCCCGAGTGACGGCGAGGACAACAGCCGGAGAGGAGTGACCGGGGTTTCGGGGAACAGTAGGGCTTGTCAACGCCACAGTATGAGCCCCCTGAAGCACGGTTTCAGGGTTTGGACTAGCGTGGCGAATGGGCCGGCCTTTTTTTTTTAATCCTAAAGTATAATACCGCTGCTCTAATCCTCTTAGACCCCCAAACGTCGAGCTCACCTGGCACAAGAACACAAGCAGTGGCTGAATGTGGTTTGCGCGGTTACGTTTTAAAGCATTTGAGGTTGGGGAATGTCATGCCACAGGATGTGATGACAATCCAGCGCCCGGGTTTGGAACAGCTTCCGAGCCAGATCTCGGAGCAGCAGGCGCACACTGATTAGTCACCGGGGACGGGCAGCGGAAGGACGACCCGAGCCCGGCTGCAGAAAGGTTAAAGGCCCGGCAGCGGGGAGGGGAAATTACTAATAAAGCGGACCAGAAACGAACAGAGGTAACAGGTGATTTAGGAGACGGGGGAGGCTATAATGGGGGGAAGGCGCCAGGTCAGAGAGATGACTAACACTCTCCGGCAAGACTATTAGATCCTCTGCTCGTCATAATCGTTACACGTGTGATCCAAAGGAACTAGAGTGCAGAGAAGAAGCCGTTTATCTCCCGCCTCTTTACAGCCACAGCGCCGACAAAATCTGACCGCTGCCCTAATTCATTTTGCACAGGACAACGATTCGGATCCATCGTTTACGCGGCACGCACGCAACTACCAACAGATCACCCATGCGGTGATTACTTAGCGAACATGTCAATCCTCTGACTACACCAATGAAGGTCGGCTCAGAATAGTTTGCGGT
Organism: Planiliza haematocheilus; assembly: GCA_005024645.1. Lineage (NCBI taxonomy): Eukaryota > Metazoa > Chordata > Actinopteri > Mugiliformes > Mugilidae > Planiliza > Planiliza haematocheilus. Next base: position 438,762 of record SRSE01001266.1, on the reverse strand, counting down.
GATGCGAAGCTACGTCATCGCACACTCCCGACGTCACAAACTCATCTCTGAGAAATCTTTCACGAGCTTCCTCCAGTTTTGAAGGAAATTTACAGCCTTGTCGTTTTATTGAAGTGAGAATTAAACACAAATAATCACTCGTCTGTTAAGGCCGATGCAAATTCAGCTTTAAGTGGTGACCACGTCCACGCTACGTATACAAATAATGCTCCAGTTATTACCCCAGGTTTAGGATAATACCCCGTCTATAGACCTTGCATTGACATCCGTCCCGGCCAATCAGATCACAAGTGACCAGTACAGGTGTGGGGGGTGGACATCCATTCAGAAAACAACCCACATAACCACTGTCTGAATTAGACACGGTCTTGCTTTAGACTGACTGAATAACGTCGCCGTTTGTTTGCCGTTTGTGTTTGCAGTGGCCAGGTCGGAGCCTCGGCAGTAACGCACAATCACAGATATGATAACATATGATTAGGAAGCTGCTGCATGTGCACGTTGACACCCATTCACCCATTCGGCTGCGACACCGGATGTGCTTCTTTCAAACACAAAGCGTGTTGCACTTCTATCCCTGCCCATCTTGTAAAAATACCTCTCGTCTCTTATTTACCCCCTCCACCCCCAAACACACATACACCAACCGTCCCCGCATGCACTGCTCCTCCATCTCCGTGCAGCCCTGCCACTATCTTATCACGCTCAAGGTCTCACGGAAGCCTGGCTTCTGCCCAAAAGTCTCGAACAGGGGGCACAACTTGGCAGACAAGGACTGCGGTATGTTTGGCAGTGTTTTTCCAGGCCTTTGTACACAGAATGATATAAAAAGAAAAAAGAAAAAAGAGGGAGCCAGTGGTGCATTTTGCTGCTCCGCTCTAGACCAGATATCTGTGAAAGGTTTGCTTGACCACAGTGAGCTCAGAGCAGTCCAGGAATTAAAAAAAATAAATAAAAAAACAAGATGGACAGAAGATAGATGGAGGCAGGCACACAAACCGATGATCTGAATCCACCCAGTCGTAAAAATAATAAGTAATAAAGGGTAGATTACATTATTCAATCGACAACATCTGCACCAAAGCAGCTATGTGGATGGAATACATCAGGAAAGCATCAAATATTAATGGGAGGCACATTTTCTCCATCTGAGAATAAGAAATAAAAAAAAAAATCAATCCACTGTCAAGGCACTCACCAGCCACAGAAGTCAGGAGAATGGCCAGGCAAACCCCAAATTTAGCGAGTGATTTCATGGTGATCCGTGCCACAGCCATGGCAGTGCACATCGACTTTGGTCTCGTAGCTCAATCTCCTCCAAGTGTTGTTTTGTTTTTTAATTATTACTTCTTCTGCTCCACTGTTGTCTCTTCTTCTTCTTCTTCGTCGGTTTTTTTCCCTGCTCTCACGGGCACCGAACAACACATTGGGGGGAAAAAATAAAAATAAAATGGGGAGAAAAAAAAAATGATGCGAAAACAGGCACTGGGCTCGGTCTGCGGTGATTTGAGAAGCGCCAGAGAAAAGTTAACTTAGTCCTGCTGCTTTCGGCTCCAGCGCAGACCGGACGGATAAACCCGGGCGGCTAACTCGCCTGGCGGAGCTGCCGTCCACAACAAGCCAGCGAGCAACGTCCATTTCTGCTAGCCACCATGCTAGCTGCCTAGGGCGACTGTCTGGCACTACAAAACTTGGGCAAAGAGGGTAAATATCGCGACGCGCCACTCCTTCCTTTAAGCGCAAACCATTTTCAACTATATTTTTTTGATAAACGTACCAATCTCTCGACACTACAGCCAAGAATTTGGCATATAAACGCTAGCCAATTAGCTCGGATGTGTTACAAGCTGCCTTCTATCGATGCTAACCGACGCTAGCCTAGCAGCTAGCCCAGTTTAGTTCTCCGCGTCCCGTCTCATATCACGATCTTCGTTACTAAGGGGGGGAATAATTCACAAGTCTAAAAAGCGCCGATGCTCCGCTGATGTGCGGCAGACGGAGATCCTCCTTCCGGTGCAGACAGACGGCGGAGGAGGGAGGAGATGGATATATCTTGCTATGATCGGCGCGGCTGGAAACGCCTCGTTTGCAGGCTTGTCTGGACCGCTCGTCTCCGGTATCGGGTTACTGTGGGTTGGTGTTGGGGGTTGGAGGACAGTCCTACTCAGCCAGGAGGGGGTGGCGCAGCGCCGCGGTGCCGCAGACTGTGGATACAGCACCCTGGAAACGTAGACGCTGCATTCACGCTCCGCGTTAAATTATCCGAATTTTTACCGACGTAAACACCGGGAATTATGAAAAACCTACGTTTAAAGACAAAATGCTATAAGCTGACTGTAGTATAAAATGAGACTTAAATATTAAACCAGTATAATAACGTTGTTGTTGTTCTTATTATTATACTATTATGAGCAGTGTCAGTATAATATAATAGTAATAACTACGCTTAAAAATATATTTAATTTGAATATATTTAAAAAACAATACTTAATACTAAAATATACTGATTACACAATAATTAATAGTTTTATTATTATTATTATTATTTTGCTAATAATGTAGAACTTGTGTTAATCATCATTACATAGTAAGAATATACTCTGCAAATGACAAATACATCATTTAGAAATATTTATTATAGTAATATTTTGCCACTGATAATCATAAAAACAACATATGTAATTACGCTGATGGTTAATAATAATAACAACAACCGTAATAATGACTTGTTTTTCACAAAGTCAGCGTTTCCTACTGTCATTAAAGGCACCACTAGTTATTAATGACCAGTGTTACTGTACTGCCTCTGTGTGGTCACAAAACTTCGCGCACAGGTTAATTTAAACCCCCAAAGCTACAGCCCTGTTGTTTCCAGCAGGTGGCAATGCTAGCCCGTACCTCAGGGAGGACCGTCTGCAGTCTGCAGTTATATAACCTCACAAATAGTGCCGCTCATCACATTTTGCCCCTTGTTTTGCACATATATACAATCATTAAGACACTCAATGCATTTTCTACTTTATAATTTAATGTTTGTGGCATTTTCTCTTGTGGAAACTGTATTATCAGAGATAGAAAACGCAGTTAAGTGAGCTTTAAAGTGAATTCCACATGGCAACGGTGCATAAATAGTGCAGACATGGTGCATGGAGTAGTTTTTGTAGCTTCTAAGAGTGAGAGATGAATTAGTTCACACGGCTGCATAGGAGGAAGGGAGGAAGGGGGGCGTGCCAGTTGTCGAGAGGGGCCTCTGCTGATGGGACAGAGCATATCAGGCTCTGGGTGTAGTTCTCCGGTTGCTGTCGTCCAGGAACGTCATCGTCGGGGATCCTAGACGAGGGTGTCTGCCTGCCTGCCTGCCTGCCTGCCGCGACCGACCCAGCACAGGCTCGAGGTAAACAGAAGCTGCGATGGCGGAATAAAACGAGCGTCGGACATCCCGGAGCGTTTCGCAACGCCGGCTTGGAAGAGCTTTTCGGGGTCTGCCCTTGTCGTCACCTGTCCTGTCTCATGAAACGTGGGTTTGTGCCATGGCTTCTGCTCCACCTGAGGCGAGGAAGTTTACCCGGGGGCTCAACAAACCGGGCACCGCCGCAGAGCTGAGGCAAAGCGTCTCCGAGGCTGTCAGGACGTCAGTGTTGATGGTGAGGGAACAAGCCCAACGTTTTTCACACAATCCAAATATTCATTTACTAACTAATACATCTAAGTATATGATACAGAATGATGTAAAACAGAATACAGCATACATTTGGTGCAATGTCTTGGCTCAGTGCTACACCCTTTTCCCCCTAAACCATCCATCACTTTTTATTTAGATACCTTGTCACTAGCTGGTGCATACTCTCAGTGCTCTTGTTACAACTTTCTCAAAGAGGTTACCAGGTAACTGAAACATACACCAGCGACTCTTAAGGGATGGGAGGACCACACACACACACACAAATGCATCCACGCAAGTCTTCAGTACTCTGTCATCTGACCCCATGGGTGCACCTTGCAACCAGATCGGTTTGACAGAAACAGCTGAGTAACGAGAAGAAGTTTTTAACTGTCGTCCTGTCTGTGTGCTACCGGGCACAGTTCACGTTTTGAGGCGTCCGTCGTCATCCTTAGAGGTTTACCCTGAGCAGTGACCCGGCTTGCCCTGTGACTTGTTGCATAATGATGCTCGATGTGCCGTTTTTCTGCAACTAATGGCTTTTAGTTGTTTCTGGTGCATGTGCTGATCTCAGATGACTTTCATCAAAAAAAAAAAGACAAATGCATTTTGCACTTATATTTTTGAAAATGACATATGAATACACTATTAATCGTTGTTTTCTGCGCCTGCTGTCACATGATCTAGTTGGGTGAGGGGGGTTTGACCAGTGACTGCAAGATATTAATGAGTTTGTAATGGGGTAGGACTCGTGTCATCAGGTTACACTCACGTAAAGCCATCATTTCCTCTCTGGTTGTACAGTAAGACTGCGTGCTCTGAACAAAAGAGAGCGCAAGCATCGATGTTTTCTTTGCACAAATGATGTGACTGTCCGTAGAGCGTCCACTACCATTTTATGTTTTTATCCAAAGTTCAAAATGGCACATTCGTAGCTTTCAGTGCAGACACACCAACCGGATCCTGTGCACAGTGCTAATTGTGTTACACTCCTGGCAGTTAGCTCAGCTTAGACTGAAGACTGGGGGAAAAAAAACAGGGAAGCAACAGCTGTTCGGTGGTAACAAACCCCACCTGCTAGCACGTCTATATTAGCTGCACGACAGTTTCTTGGCCAGGGGAAGTTATTTCACGGTCATGTCATTGTCAGACTTGGTGGGACACTGCACCTGACCAAGGAAAGTTACACACACAACACCCTTGTAAAGCCACCTTTTAGTTTCTGAATGGATTAAACAAAAGGCAGTGAACCGAGCCTGCAGTCTTTAGGCTAAGCTAAGCCAACCGCCTACAGACTATAGCTTTGTATTTACAGATCATTTCATTATGTTGCTATAGCCCTAGGCTGCTGGAGGACGTCTTATGATGCACTGAACACCTATCCTCTAATTCCTTCTCTCTCTCTATCCATGCATTTGTGTGCTACAACTGCCATAGTAGCATCTTGAGACAATCTGAATTGTTATTGACGGTGTTATTGTCCTCTAGAGCCCTTGACAACTTAATGTTTGCGTAAAAATGGTAATTTTACTGACTATAGCGACTAAACATTACCTTCAGAATAAATTACTCTGCACTTAAAGCTACGAGGAACTACTTTCTACCTTTTATGGTATGGCCAAAGCTATGAAACTGGCTCCTATCGTGGCCCTGATGTGGTTTATCTTGAAAAAACATCACCTCTAACTCTATTTTTGCCTCTGTACTTATGGTGCAGCTGTTTCTCCTGCTCATTTGACTTTGAGCCTTCATGCTGCTATGGTCCAGTACAAAGCAAGTACAGTAGATAGTATACAACACACTGGACAGTGAGGACATTCTTTAGTTTGGTGTGATGCTTGACAGGAATTATGCAAACCTTTTAAACTGGTTTTACAGGAAGTGTTTTGTTGAATATTGATGGAAGTTGTGTCTTGATGCCTATTAATTTTATTCAGTCTAACCCCTCAGTATGTGCAGCGGCATAATGGTATGTATTTAATAATGGATGAGAGGATGGTAGGTGTCCCGGCTATTTTTAAACTTGCCCCCTTTCTCCTCCACAACTTGGTGTCACACCGAGCGCCCAGGGGACCATCAATTATGAACGCCTACATATGCGAAAATCATCCAGGTTCATGAGTGAAGCCAGCTCTGGATCCAAGTGGACGCAGGCGTGGCTGGCTCTTAGTAAACAAACCGGAGGCCAAGTGGTAAAGACAGCCCCATGCAGTTTTAATAATCATTGCCAACTGTGGGAAATGCTTGCTTAGGGATTTTTATACTCCTTTCTGGACTGTCTCTGAGTATGATTATACTGTAAGAGACAGCTCGAAGATTTGGAGAGCGACGAAATAAAACATCCAAGCAATGTGCACATATTTACAAAGATATTTTATTGAACCCAACGCACAATGTGGTATTTGCAACCTCACTAATGTAAATCTTTGCAAAACGACATCCTTCAAATGGAGTTTATGAGTATGTGGTTACATTATGGGCACGTAATGATTGGTGCTCAACATCAGACATAAGTTGTAAGAACACTGTTTGTGTCTGGAAACCACAAAGCTAGTAGTTTAGCATTGAGCATTAGCGTTTTGTCATGTGATCATTAGCATTTTACTGTTAGCCTCAGTGATTTTGATGCATGGCTGATGCTACCTCCTGAGCATTTGAATTGAAGTTTCCTCCAGAAAACAGCCAATCAGATGTCACGCACTGCGGGCGGGGCCTAGATTGCCCTGTTGCTGGGCAACGCCTTGACAGGCAGATGCTGAAGTCACACTCTGTAATAGGTCATAAAGGCATTCCGGAAGGCAGTAGGTCTGTTGGCACAATTCAAGTGACTTTTCTAGAAGTCTTCAAGTGTCTTCGCTTGAAAACACTTTGGAGAAACATCGCTGAACTCCGTCTTTGAGCTGCAAGCTTCAAGTTCTCAAAAATGTCTGACAACTTCCAAGTCTTCAGAGGAACCCAGCTCTCCTCCAGTGGCACCTCTGGACAATCTAAGGAGGACGAGAAAGCAACTGAGATCTGGATCATCGGGTCTAGTTACATTAAACGAGCAGAGAAGCTGGCGTATAACAACTTTGGGAAGAACTTCGGACTAAACGCCAAAGTTAAGTGGTTTGGAAAAGGAGGCATGCGCTGGAACGGAGTCCTACCTCGCTTTTATGATGAACTGTCCTCACGGAGTCCTCCTGACATCTTGGTCGTCCACGCCGGTGGCAACGACCTGGGCCTCAAGTCCTCCAATGAACTGGCTTCACAAATGGAGAGGGATTTAATGCAGCTGCACCAAGAGTTCCCTTCAACGACAGTTGCGTTTTCCTGCATCAATGAACGGCAAGCGTGGAGATACGGAAAACCAAAACGGATCAATGACGACAGGAAGGCCGTCAACAGATGGATGAGGAAGGCCGCTGGCTGCTTCAACGGTGAAGTCATCGAACACCCGCTGCTGAGATACTTTGACAGCTCGGTGTTTCTACCAGACGGAGTGCACTTCACCAAAAAAGGAAATCAAATCTTTTTGAGCAGCATACGCAACGTGATTGAGAAGATACTCCAGGACAGAGAACGTGGTGGCAGCTGCCTCTCTGAAGTAAATACGAGGTAAATATGAACTTAAATATTAGTCGGTAAATTACCTCTAACACCCTGTTTCCAAACATAATGCAATTATTTGACAATCAAAACCTTAAAATCATATCATATGTATACATGCCAATCAGCCACAACATTAAGACCAATTAAGTTTGTCAGTTCAATGTTCTTCTGGCAAATATACCAAGAGTGTCCGTTTTAGAGATGCTCTGACCCGTTTGTCCCTCTTGTCAGAGTCCCTCAAATCAAATCCACTTGTCTCTGCCTAATATATCCCGCCCACTCACTGTTACTATACAAATGGCCGACGTAGAGGGCAAATAAAACTTTTAAAGCTTCCATCTCCGATCCTCAGCAGACCAAAGAGAAGATGCAGACGCTCCAGGTGTTCTCAGTCCTGCCTTCACCTCAGCCCCACAGACCCTCCGGTTGCCGCTGCAGCCGCATCCAACCAGGCAGGAACGGACTCGTGAATGTGGGCAAAGTCTTCCATCGCATGAAGACAGAAAATAAAAGAACTCTGCATCTCACTTCTCAGGCCTTCTCAAGTCTTCAGAGAAAACACATAAATGGTTACCTTTCAGTATTTAGTGCCATTTGTAGCTATAGTTGAACCATTTGAGCTCCACTTAAGAGTGAACTCCGCTCAAAAGGATTTGATCTGATTAGAGTGTAAAAAAACCGGCAGAGATAATCTGCAGATTTGCAGATGCTTTAGCACTGCTGACCTATATCTGTGTCATGGTGATACTTGAAACGAGGCGTTGGGCTGTCAGCTGCTGGATTTTATTTTTTTTGTTTGTTTGTTTTCAGTCCCAGCTCGCAGGGCTTTTTTGTCACCATGTGGTTTTCAGGCCTTCTTTATTTAGACTACCTCGGTATCTGTGTCATTACGCCGCTGGAGTAAACACCTGCGGCCAGTTTGTGTGTGTGGAGGGCTGCTTGCATGTCTGTCACATGGAGCCTCCTTCATTTACCCTTCTTCAGAGACTTCTTTGAAGCTTCATCTTGCTCTGTTGGACAGTCATGATTTAGGAGAGCATTTAAGGACGGTTTCAGCTTCTTGCAACATCTCTTATGTTCAGCTTTTTAGTTTGTTTATTGGAAGAAGCAGCCTCAGGATTATTAGACGGTAGGGATGCATTTCAAGATTGGACTGCTTTGCAAATTCTTGCAGTAACAGATCTGTGTCATTAAATTGAATTTTTAAAGAAAGGATTCACCAATCAGCCATAACATTGTGACATAATATCCACCTCGCTGCCAGAACAGCCCTGACGCGTCGAGGCAAGAGCTCCGCTAGACCTCTGAAGTCGCGCCGTGGCATTTGGCAGCGAGACGTTAGCAGCAGATCCTTTAAATTCTGCAAACTGTGACGCGGGGCCTCTCTGGATCGGACTCGTTCGTCCGATCCAGACTGGATCCTCGACTGGACTGAGATCTTTGGGAATTCCAAGTCGACACCTTGAACTGCTGAAGGGGATGGCTGGGGGAAAAACCAGAGTAAGATCATCCTTTATTTATCCCACAGCTCCAAACGCTAGAGGCTTAAAGGTCAAACGTCTGTTTGTAATTGCAGTTCAAATTAAATAAACTTTATGAAATCCTCCATCGTTGTGGCTACATAATGCAACTGACAAAACAGTTGTCGTTTCCATCAGCAGCACAGCCAGTTCTGTCTGCAAAAAAAAAAAAAAAATGGGCAGTGACCATAAAAATTTCCTCTGACCCAGTTGACGTGACTGCACATCCACTGGTAAAAATAGCCATTTTGTGTGAAAAGCGTTCATTCTTCAGGCTTTAGCTGCTCGATAATTGTTCCATGTGGGAAGTCAGGTTGGATTAAAGCAACGGCCTAGTTAGAATAAAACGGAAATAAGGACAGCAGCTCCTTAGTTTGTGGCTTTACGTTGTTTTTTAAACCGATTGCAACCCCAAAAGAGTTATCTAATAAGTCACAGTTTCATTGTGTGAATGAGTGGATAAATGTGACACCGAGATTGACCCACTCGCAAAAAAAGCACAGTTGTAGAAGTGGAGTCACAGATTACGGTCTGAGATCTCGGTCTCCAGCACAAAAACCCCAAACAAACCCAAATTGCTTCCATCACACCGCTGCAGCCAAACTTGGCCCGCCGTCCTCCAGTTTTCTTTGCACGGGCTTCCGCAGTTTGCGCCTCATTCCTGCGGACGTGCGGGGAAAGCTTTTCCAGATTCTTTTCGGAGAGATGAGGTAACAAGCCTCGTCTGGCTTTTTTATTTATTTTCCAGCAAGTCATCAGGTTTCGGTGGTGGTGTTGTTGCAGGGCGAGGAGCGGCCTGCGGGGGGCAGCAGCGACGCGTGCATTCTGCCTTGACGGCGTGCCAGGGTGCTGAAACGGGGTAGTGAAATAACCCTGTAAGAATTTAAACATGTAAAGACAGAGACTTGTTCTTCGCTTTCTCAGTGAAGCGGAGAAGAGAGGGGTTTTGCCCTGTGGACCTTTACTCAAGTGTGATTTGATTCATTTGGCATTTTGCTTCTTTAGTGATAAGAAAAATGCCGGCGTGTGCTGGCATGAATGAATACCACTCACCAAAAGCATCTTTTTCTTGCCCGGAGGTTTTCATGAAATAATTTAGCCGTCTGGTGCAGTGTGGAAAAAGCGGTGCGTTGTCGGTTGGCAGTTTGATTTCATTAGATTAATGCGTCCTCTAATGGAATCGAATCATTAGCAGAGTGCTGCTGAGACTTTGTGAATGAGCAAGAAAACACCGCGGCCACAGAACCCAGCGAAATCGGCGGTCGAGCAATTATCTTCTGGGGCTAAAAGGAGCTTTGCTGATCTTAGATTAGCTTTAGACTGACACAATGCTTGTTTGGGGTGTACGCCATCAGTATCTGGGAAGTTCTCAGGCCCCGGTAACTACGAGGCCTGAGACTGGATCACTCGAATGCGTCCTGGTTGCGTTCAGGATGCAGTTTTTCACCTGAAGTGTCTATCTAATTGTGTTTAGCTTCTCCACTAACACTAAATACATCTCCTCTCTCTTGCTTTATAAGCAGGATTCCCCGTCTTCTTCCCCGTTTTGCTGCGTCATCCATTTAAAAGTAGGTGAGTGTGTCAACCGCTGATGAAATATTTACACCAGCCTCCATGGAGAAATTTAAATTAACCCACATAAACAAGCCTCTATTGTTCGGCGCGCATCCTCGTTTCTGGAGCCCGGATGAGAGGTCACCGGGACGTCTCAATCTCTAAAGCGTGCGTAACCGCCGGCCGGGCAGCACGTGGTCGAGAGATCATTCCTTTTTATGTCTCCGACATAAATTACATCAAAGAGATGACTGCATCTGTTGTAATTCCGCTGTAGTGGGAGAAAGAGAGAGAGAGAGAGAGAGGCGGGAAAGAGTGAAGCATTCTCCGGGGATTTGCGTGTGGGTGAGTCTGTGCGCTTCTTTGTTGGTTAAAGAGTCTGTTGACAGAGCACGCAGAGTCAGAGATATGACTAAGCGGCGAGAGATGGAGGCGAGGGAGGGAGGGAGCCTGCTGAGGGAGAGAGAAAGTGAAAGTGGCAAGGTTGAGAAAGAGGAGAGAGGGAGGGAGGGAGAGAGAGAGCGAGCGACTGAGCATCCTCACCCCTGAGCAGAAGGAGGAAGGAAGGAGTCAGAGAGTCGACGCCCTGCTCCGGCTGAACGAGACGCTCGGCTTCCTCCGCTCTCATCCCTCCATCCCTGCAGCACGCGGGAGGATCCAACTCATCAGTCCTGCGCTCGGGCACACATTCGGTTTCAGGGATGGCGTTTTAAGTTTCAAGCGGAACGACCGGAGCTGGATTTTAAGACACGTCAGCAGACCTGTCAAAAGACTTCTCCTGCCTGGATGAGAGCGATAAATGCCCCGCCTGCTTTACCAGCTGTGAGTAAGGGTTAGCTTCTGGTGCCACCATGGGATGCACCACCAGCGTGGTTCTGTTGGAGGGTCTGCGCTCCATCCTCGAGAGGAACTGTGGCTACGTCAAGGGGGCGGTGGAGTTGGGGGCTCTGGACGAGGAGGAGGAAACGCCAAGTCTGAGGGGATCTCAACTGTGGATTCCCACCACGGCTTTGGTAACACTTCTAAATATAAACCCGTTGTTGGCGTGTTTGTGCAGAAAATGATTATATCTGAGTGATTATTTCATTCAGTTGCACTAGTTACTTCTCTCCATGCAACATGTCTTTTTTTTGGTTTGAAGCTGGGTTGAAAAAGATGAATAATTCACACATGGAGGGGAGAATAGCCACGTTACTGCGTGAACCAGCAGAATTTGGCTCCAAATCTCACTAATAGACTCCCCCGAGGAGCTAGATTTCAATTCAAATATACAGCATCTCTCCCCTGATTACACCGGAGCAGCACATCAAAAGCTTAATATCTCGGCCCCCAAGAAAAATTTAAAATGAATCTCGCACAAGTGGCGCCGCGCTGTTAGTCCACTGCAATGCTGCATTAAGCTACTTTCCTCAAGTTAGCTCCATTAGCCAGCCGTCAGCCCCGCGTCGATTCAGAGGGATTTAATGGACAATCAATAGTGTGGAGGTTAAGTAGGATTGGTTGCACGTGTAAAGGACACTAACGATAAACCATTATCGTTTCCGGATGTTTTCTTTCGCAGCCATTAAGAAGCGGCGGCTGTGGACCTTGCGACCCTTCTCGTAAAAACCACGCTAGCGTCAGTTTGTTTAATATTAATGTGTTTATTCTTGAGTATGTGTGGAGGAAAGCAGCGCACCACAGAAGAGACACGCAAGACAGTTAGGAAGCCGGATTTAGTAGTGGAGTTTGCCAATCAAGCTGTCTTGTTTGCTAATGAACAGCTGCAGATAGTGTAGCTGATGAGCCACTAATACACTAGCCACAAACATTAGCTCAAGTCGCACAATTGTCGCTAGGGCTGTTAGCTTAATAAAGCCAACATGTGGGCTGGATTATTTCTCTGCGTTAAACCAGTTGTGATCATCTTGGAGCAGTTAAGGGGCCAGGGGTGAGATTTGAACCAGGATTTTTCGACCACTAGCCCACAGCTACGCTAATCGGAGGTTAAATAACAGTAGGTGGTAGACCTCAGCTAATACCCTGCTAATGCTTCCTCCATAGAGTCGTTACAGTTTGTCCCTACGGACGTTTCTCTGCTTTAGCTGGTGTCTCTATGAACTCTCCCAGCACCTCGTGGAGCTCTGACATCATGAGGATTTTGGGAACCCCCTTTTCTCATATCATATTTAACTCATCCCACATGTTTTCCTCGGCCTACCTGCAGCCTGCGCTGGCCTCAAGACAAATCGCTAACCTGCAGCTGGCGGTGCTGTGACGGATGAGTGAGCGTAAGGTCAGGGAGCTACCTTGCATGTGATTACCGCATGTGTGCGCGCAGCAGGCGAAGGGGAAGTTCACTTCTTTCCAGGCAACACCCTCACACTTTCTCCCTCTTGGGCGCCCGCTGCGATCGTCGCCTTCCAAACATTACGTCAACCCACCCTTGCGCAATTCTCCGCGGACTTGCGCGAAGCCCTGCGTCTTTACACGCGTGCGTCTGCGCACGCCTCTTGGGAAGGGTGTGGAAGACTCGCATGTCCTAATTGCTTCAAGCTGTGCGAAAACAAACGGACGCCGTCATCCCCCGCCTCCTCCTCCTCCTCCTCCTCCTCTTTGCTCCCCCTCTCAAAACATTTCTTTTGCGAAGCTATTACGCACACGGCCCTGTAAACTGAAGCATCCTCGCGGTGCTGCTGGCGCGCTACCAAGCGACGGCTCCAGATCCGTGGGTGAATGAAGCCGGGTGACCTCAGCGCAGAGCCATGGTCTTGACAAGAGGCTGATTATCACGCTGAGCTGGTGACGCTGTCACTGAGGCCTCAGCGGGACGACGGGGGACACAGCACAGTCAGCAGTCCTTCAGAGAGCGAGAGCAGAGGACGGTCAAGTCTCGAACACGCATTGGATTCTCATTAAACACTTCACCTCAACACATCCTTTACACCATAATCAGCTTCTCTGTTTGGCTCCATTTCCAGCATTTTCCAGCGCTATTTTATTGTGGTTTTATTGTGGTAGAGGAAAACAAAAAGCAAAGCTGAAACAAAGGCAGCTGGACGTGTAGAGTTCATCTGAGCAGCTTCTCCAGTTCTAAGAGACTTTAATCAGGGACATCTGTGGGTGTTGTCCACCAGAAGCTCACATGACAAGGGTCTGGTTGCTGCTTTTGGAGGATTTTATTGAATCCGGTTTTCCTTTTCTAACAAATCATATTCAATCAAGCTGATTTGACATAGACTGCTCCATAAACCTTCTCCTTCTTCCTTGCAGCCATTAGCGACTTAAGTTTATCGTTCAACTTCACTGACGGTTATTCCTTCGCCTCATGGAGCTCACCTCACGGCCCGTATGAATAAGTCCCTTTGAAGCGGGCAGAGTTAAAACAACTTATGCAAATAGCCACAGAAGAACGCAACACAAAACTCACTTTGCTACATTCGGTTAGCAGCGACGGCTCCGAATCTGCAGCGGAGAGAGACAACGGCCTTTGAAGTCATTCTGACCCGTGGCGTGTCATCTCCTCTGTCTGCTGTCTCTGCGTGCCTGCGTGCCCGAGAGAGCCCCTAACTTCTCGGCGCATGGAGATAATTGGATGACTTATTAGCAATGCTTGTAAATATGAATGTGGTTTGGGAGTTGGGCCTCCAAAATAAAGGATTTGCATAAATGTACCCATAGCAATTCCTCGCTGAAAACGTTAAATGCCATCTCTCTGAAACACACGCGCTCCAATAGAAAACAGCTGAGCCGAGGCGCCTCGGTTGCTTAAAGATAAAAGGGCGAGCGGCGGTCCTCGGAGAGGGCGCTGGCTGTGCTGAGGAACAAGGGGCAAGTCAGAAAACCGAGCAGCGGGAGAGCGTGTCTGGGAGCCGGAGAAGGAGGAAGCGTTTGAACGGACCCTGCTGTGGCTGCCTGCGCCGGCGGATGTGGTGGAGGAACAGTTCAAACAGAGCAGAGGGGCAGGAGAGAGTGGAACAACACCAACACAGATCAAGTGTCTAAATACTGGTACTGTGGTCGCTTAATAGTTATTTTTAGTGATTTAGAGCTTTGGATCCTTCTGATAGAGATGTTAGGGAAGCAGACCATGCACGGATATCATGGTGCAGTTAGCTAGTTTGCTAAGATGTTGCAAAGGTTTTTTATTTTTCTTAAAGCACAAATCCTTTTGCTTGTAATCCATCTCCTTTCCAGGGCTGACAAACAGTTCACATGCATTCTTTATTGATGCGTCAGTCAATCAACTGCACTCATACGACTAAGCTGACTGAGAGGTTGCTTTCAGAAGACATTGCTCTTAAGGGTTAGGGTTAATCTGCGACTTTTACGAGACCTCCAGGAACTTTGCGCAAGAGATGTTGTGCTTATGGCTTCAGATGTCTCTAAGTCATGTGAAAGTGTCACGAAATCTTGCAGGTACATGATAATCATGATGTTTTCTCCTCTCCGTGTCCCATCCAGGCCTCCGTAGAAGACTACAAGCTTGAAAAAAATAGATAAATCCGTGTGTTAGCTTAGCTTAGAGGCTAATGGTGTTTAACAGTAGCTCTTTGTAGAGTAAAGAGAGTCATAGCTTTTTAGTTGCGTCTCTGCAGGTGCGTCTGCAAAAGTGATTGGAAAGTGGCACACATAGTTGTAAGGATGCTCGATATTGGCTTTTCTGCCGATATCTGATATTCCGATATTGTCTAACTCTTAATTTCCAATACCGATATCACCCGATACCGATATATTCAGTCTTTTTACATCAAAATTGTTAGGTAACAACATAACATATCACCTATTATGGAAACAACACATTATGCCTAATTTTATTGCGATGTCCCACTGGATGCAAACATAAATGCAACATGGCTTTTCAAATGTAAACACTGTCTGTGCAAAATAAGTTACCGAAAAAAGTGCCATTTATTCATTTTTTTTGTTTTGTTTTTGCCTCAAACAACACTACAGACAATATCAAAACAAGGAAGACAAATGTAGCGTATAACTCTGCGTGTTTCTTCTTGAGGTGGGTGATCAAATCGCAAATTTACTGTTAGTAGGTGACATTTGGAAATACTTCCAAACCACGGACATCTCATACACCGGGCGAGCTAGCTTGTTAGGCACGGTTAGCAACCTACGAGACTAGCGTGTTGTTGTTGTTATATGTCATCAAGCACACGCCTGTTAACATCCCATGCTGCGTTCATGCAGACTCGGAAATGCTGATGCTTACAGAACAAATATCGGTTATAAAAACCCAATACCGATATTTCCCGATATTACATTTTTAACTCAATATCGGAGGGCCGATATTGTCGGACATCCCTACATAGTTGTATTCTATAAATGTGTCTGTTTTCCTCCTGGAAACAATAGGCAGGTAGGTAAAGCACACAACAGCACGATCTCTGGGCCCCTTCCAAGTTTTTAACAGGGGAGTGGTCGACTTCCCCTCCCTTCCTGACAAATCACTTGCTGTACGCACACCACGCACACACACATGTCCGCACACACTCCCACAGCTGCACAGCTGTGAGGGTAGGAGGGGCCCTACCCCTCTGATGAGAGACAGAGCAGCGGAGAGAGGAGAGAGAGAGGGACAGAGAGAGAGGACGAAGGGAGGCAGGGCCGTCGTGATCGAGTACGGAGGTTGCTCTTGCGAAGCTCTCGCAGCCGGCACAACTGACGGCGACTCCGTGCCATGAAGGCGCACGCCCGGTTCTAGGCTCGACACGGGCAGGACCGACCACCATGCAGGGCCGGGCCGGGAAAGCCCCCAAGAGGGAGATGGTGATAGAGTCCCCACAGCAGTACAAGAGCCTGGCTGAGATTGAAGCAGAGGTGGAGGCAGGGTTACAGGTGGTGAGTGTCTGCCGTGCCATCACTCGGGTCAAAGCTCCTTTAGGGAGCTGCTCGCTAAACAGAGCCGGCGTGTTGTGGTTGTTTTAGACAAGTGTTTTATCTCTTAGACTCTCTTTCAACTAAGAGCAGCTTTGAAGATCTTTTTTTAAAGGAGTTGGACGGAAATGGGGGGGAAGCAGCTTGAGGGTACACCTCTCCAGGGGACCGAATGTTGATCTTTTTTTAGAAAATGGAGCACTTGTGGCTCCCCGCTCATTAAATGCTCCTGTGCCTCCGAGTCAGGGAGTTTAGACAAAGTTGGTGCTTTTTATTCTAGGAACAAATCAAGATTGGACACAGTATAATTAAACTAAAATTGGAAGTGCACCTTCATGATCTGGGATGTATTGATTGTGCCGTTAAAGTCCCACAGTTCACAGCTGCCTTTTATCTTGTGCCTGGCTGGCAAACGTCCAGTTAGGAAATCAGAACAAGTTTCTGCTTATCAGATGATCTTCTCCATCCAAAGGGCTGAGAGGTTCAGTGTGGAGGGGATACAAGCAGCGCGCTACGCCATTTTTGTGCAAATAAAAATATAAATGCTTAATTGGCCTCACTTAGTATGTGTTCATTGGACCCAGACCAAGAGACTAATCAAATAATCTGGATCACATGCATCCTAGTGGTGTTATTCAAATCGGAAAAAACAAAACTATTTAGAAATAAAGAAGAGATGATTTTGGTAGTATGTGGCTCATGAACAGTTTACAAATTTAACGTTAGCATTCCCAGCTCTTTGTACGGACTTTCATGGTCTCCAGAGGATGACTCTTATTGGATTTACTTTTCCTGGAAAACATTTGCACCTGCCCAGTGCTGGATGAGTTAGCCCAGGCTAGGTTGACGTAAAACACCTTTATAGCTACAGATGAAATCAATAAATACCTCTGCACGCAAGTGGATAGTCCTAAAACCAATCAGAGATACTCTACGGTGATTCTGCGTGAACATGTCGGTCTGCTTAGTCTTCCTTGCGTCCCAGCAGAGGTTGCGCTAGACTTTTTCGTTGTCTTTCATTTTGACTGACAGGGTCATAAAAATCCCATCATAATCTATTTTTACCTGTCATTTAAATTTTTTATATATTCAATATCAAGTAATTTTCATTAGGACTTTTTCAGAGCATTATTGACAAAATGGCAACAAAAAAAAAAAGAAAAAAGTTTCGGCTGCAGAACGAGACTGCTAGCGTAAACAGCTCTTAGGCGGTACCGTAGTGTTGTGCTTCGGTGGTACGCAAATTCCATTTTGGTAGCCGTTGACTGTGTATGCCTGACGGTTAGCCGAGCTCTGTATGTGCATCAGTATCATCGGTGTACTAGGAAATCGTTCACTTACAAAAGTTCCGCGTTTGCAAACTGTTGACAGACGAGAGTTAATTAATAAGGTCGCTCGCCACCAAGTGGTCAGGGGTGTGAATTGCAATGTGTCAAAATGACGGATGGCCTTCAGATTTTTCCGACACATTTAAAAAACTGCGTCCCAGTCTCCTAGCTAACAGCCTCTCTTTTCCCGTTCTCAATGACTAACGCAGACTACTGCCACCTGCTGGTACGTAGAGCTATTTCACACTATACTATACGTCCTTGCGGTGCGTTCAAGTGCAGCATTTGCACCAGGCAGCGGCCGCCGGGTTTTTAATGATGATTTATTTCCCTGCTCCTTAACAGACAGCTGTTTATTAGCTTGAGGACGCTGCTGTACACACAAACAAAGCCGGCCACGCGATCTGTTTCCTAATACCACAGTCAGAGCTTATGAGGGAGGCCTCGCTGGAGGAATTCCTTTTGGTGTTTTCTGAGGAATGTTACAGTACCAGGGGGAGTTTAATCTCCTGAACTAGACTCTGCTGCTATCTCAACCATCAAAGCCCTTTCAGTCGTGATGTGAACGACTCCCCTGTAGGTGCACGTCTTCCAGCCAGTCCTGGAAACCCTCAGCGCCGAGACTTGAATAGCCACACTGACGGTTTGCCCGGCTCAGGTCGTGAACGTGAGCTCGTGACGCTGTGACTGGTACGACGGCGCACAGGCTCATCCATCCATCCATCCCTTCCCCTCCTGCAGCATCTACCCCTCTCTTAACCCACATTCATTGCAACCTCTGTGCCAGTTCCCGCTTCGGGAGCTGGCTGGCGAGCAGCAATGCTGTGAGCGGACAATGACCGGTCTGTAACGTATCTGCAACAATACCCTTATTTACACGGTTATGATTTCTTCTCCTTTAGGTAAAACCAAAGATCATAGAGCCTCTGGACTACGAGAACGTGCTCCTGCAAAGGAAGAACCAGATCTTCAGCGATGTCCTGCGGGACATGCTGCAGTTCCCCACGGATGACTTCCAGGTAAGAAGAGACAGAGAGAGAGAGAGTTACTTATTGATTATGGCCTGCAGAGTAGTGACCCGGAGCATGGAGCTCATTCTGGATATGCAAATGCTGAAATCGGCACAGGAAGGTAGGACCCAAACGTAAGACACAGGAGGAGGCAGGGAAAGGTTTAGCTTTAATGAAAGCCAGTTAAATGAAATTGAAAGAAAGAGGGGATGCGCTGTCCTCTGTAGCAGCGAGGACAGCGCATTCCCTCTTTCTTTCTTCCTTTTTGAGCCCATTAATGGCTCCCATAAACATCCGCCAAACACAAAGTTAACACTCTGTCCTCGCATTACCTTGATTGATCGCGGAGTGACGAGGAAACTAGTCGCACGTGACGCAGCTCATCAGCCAGGGATCCAATTATTTGGGAGCCTGTGGAGAACGCAAGAGGAAACGGCTGCAATATTTTTATTAAATCCCTTGAATTTCGAACGAAATAGCGTAGAAATGCCTTTATTTAGCATTAAATTAAACGATTTCCTGTTTTTCTTCAACATTTTCATCAGTTGTCAGGCTGCAGCACAATCCAGTAGTGAGGAACTGAAGAATAAATCCCAGAGCGGTTTGTAATACGTCGTAAATTTGCACACGACTCGCTCGTCTTTTCAAACATTTACATGATCTACTGCTTATTTTTAAGCTGTGTTAAAACCCGCGTCGACATTACATCACCCCCGGTGCTGGGATGGATCTCAGCGGGTCCACACCTCATTTGGAAGAGAGAAAACTAGGCGGAAAACAAACGACACATTTCACTAGCGTCAGTAAATCCCATAAAAATCCAAACTACAGTTTGATCACATGTGCCGGGTTGCCGGTTCCTCTCTCGAGGTTTGATTCAGGTCGCTGCCACGTACGGGACAAGAGAGCCGGACAGACTTCTCACACTCGTGAACTGAAGTTCATCTCAGCAGCGGTATGTGGTGGGAAACGTACAGCCTGGAGTCCGCTTCCACCCAGACGATTTCACAATCAGCTGGATGATGGGTGGTTTTCATTACAAGGCCGTCTGCAGTGCACAGCCATTAGTAGCTGCCCTGTGTGTGTGTGTGTGTGTGCGTTCTTGTTTTTATGAAGGCCGTGCAACTTTTTGGTTTAAGCTTAGGCACTCAGATGAGCTGGGTAATGTCAATGCAAGGCCCTCACAAACATAGAAATAGCAGAGTCCGTCCATTTGTCCAAGCTGCCATATGTTTTACATTACTGGGCTCAGAGTGGAGAAGGAGGGCGGCCAGCTAGACGTATGTTCAAGTGTTGCGCATTCATAAGCAACTCACTGTAAGATTTGAATTCACACTCAAGCACGCAACCAGACTCCTTCAATTTTTGATCAAAAGAGCCCCGCTGCAGTCACTTTTATCTTTCCAATTAGAAAGAGGACATCAGAAGACGCTCCTCCTGTTCCTAACCGCTGTGTCCACACGTCTCCGCGCTGGTGTTTTTAATGCTCGCCCGACGGCATCGCTCTCCGTGCCCCCGCGGCGTCGCTGCCCGTGGGAACGAGCTTCTCTGGCCTAGTGGAAGCCATCAAAGCCTCTGGAAAGTTTAATGTCTGCGAACGGGAGCGCGGTTAATTGGGAGCCGGCAGCTCTAGAACACGGCTGACTGGACAAAGAGCGATCGGTTTGTGGGATTAATAGTAGGGATGCTCGATATTGGCTTTTCTGCCGATATCCGATATTCCGATATTGTCCAACTCTTAATTTCCGATACTGATATCACCCCATACCGATATATGCGTTTTTTTTTACATCAAAACTATTAGGTAACAACATAACATATCGCCTTTTATGAAATTAACACATTATGCATAATTTTATTGCGATGTCCCACTGGATGCAAACATAAATGCAACATTTACTGTTAGTAGGTGACACTTGGGAATACTTCCAAACCACGGACATCTCATACACCGGGCGAGCTAGCTTGTTAGCCACGGTTAGCAACCTACAAGACTGTAGTTGTTGTTATACGTCATCAAGCACGCGCCTGTTAACGTCCCATGCTGCGTTCATGCAGACTCGGAAATGCTGAAGCCTACAGAACAAATATCGGTTCTAAAAACCCGATACCCATATTTCCCGATATTACATTTTTAACTCAATATCGGCCCATAATATCGGAGGGCATCCCTAATTAATAGATCTCAAACGTCTCATCAAACTCAGTGGTTAGTACTGATTCCTCACAGCAAGATGGTTTCCGGGTTCGAATCCAGACAGGATAAAAAACGAGCCCAGCGTGGTCTACCGGCACGTCTTTGGCAGCTACATCGAGAACCGACTGGCCACGCTGAAGTCATACGCTCGTGAGAACGGAAGATTCACAACCAAACTGGGTCACTGTGCCGCCGCTTCCTGCTCGTCTTTGTGGGTTTAGCAGATAAGTGGAACACTAAGTGGTAGCAGTGGCAGCCTCGGCGTCCCATAGCTCGGTCAGTCTTTACGCCCTGAGGCAACATCACCATTTTTTTCTCTGGCTATATCCATTTAAGAACGCTGGCAGGGGGAGGAATTAGGGCTGGGGCAATGATAGGCGGCAGAAAACTCTCAGAGGGCCTAGATTTAACTCTTATTAGTTCCTTTGAGTTCATTGTTACGTTTCAGATTGAGTGAATAAGGAGGAAACCAGCAACTAAAGAGTCGAGAAGCTCCAGTGAGGCTGGTGTTTTGCTTCCCCTGACCTCTGACCTTTTCCCGAAACGACGCTCGGGTGCCAGCCTGTTTCTCACGCTTGCCTCCCGTCTCTCTCCTCAGATCTCCACGCAGCGGCGCCAGGGCCGGACTCTGTTCTCCACCGTGCCAGAGACCGCCGAGAAAGAAGCTCACTCTCTGTTCGTCCAGGAGGTAAAAGCAACACTCAACCTCTCCGCCTTCACTGAAACCCATTCCGTCCTCTGGTTTGGAGCGCCGCCATGTCTCCTCTCCTTTCACGCTGATCGCAGGTGCTTTGCCTCTGTCTCGCACCCTGGAGACCAATCAGACGCTGGATATTGTCAGATACAAATCGAGCCTAGGATTCTCTCTGATCTGCGAGCAAAGACGAGCACCGTCGGATTTCAGAGAAAGTTAGCCTTTACGTGAACTTCCATCGGCGTCCCCCCGCCCTCAGATGGAGTCGGCAGCTCGCCGGCGGCTCGCGTCATGTTGTTTCAGAGGCGCCGTGCGCTGGGGGTTGCTAGGGGTGCGGCGTGATAGGTGATAGTCCCCGGCGGCTGCAGCCAGGGATTACATCACGGCCGCATCTGGAGCAGCTGCGTCGCCCCGTTGCAGACGGGACGATGTCCTGGATCTGAATTTATTTTTCCACTTTTCAAAGAGAGGAACACGTGTTCTTCATGCATACGCAGGAGTGGTGATCTCACATCGCAACAAGAGAGACCACTGGTGTTTGGATTAAATCTTGGATTGAGTCTTTTCAACAATCCAGCTCTGAAAACAGCCGAAAAGCAGCACATTTAGCAAACATTTGTTTAGAAAATGACAAAAAACATGCCTAAAACCCATTCCCACTCACCCTCTTCTTCTTCTTAATCCCATTTCTCTCTGCAGTGTATCAAAACCTACAAGTCTGACTGGCACGTGGTCAACTACATGTACGAGGAGTACTCTGGAGACTTCCGCCAGCTCCCAAAGTAAGTGCCGAGAGGTTCTGCAAAGGCCTCTTAAATGCCGCCAGGGATCAACTCTTGAGGAGCGGTTCTTAAAAGTCAAATAAAAAAACAAAGAATGAAGTGAACAGCGCAGAAAAAGCAAATAACCCCTTTAAATAAACAGAATTGCAGAATCAATTGTGAGTGCGTGTATTATCTTTGTAGCTCGTCCTCTCAGCGCGCCAAAAAGACCTCAGAGGCCTTCTGTCAATGCTGTTTGTTTACAGCCCAGCGAATGGTTTAACCCAGACCCCTGGAAACACTGAAACCTCCCCCTCTTCCACAAAAACAATAGAAGACTTCCTATGTTATTCCAACAAGGATAAGCAGTGCTATTCTAGGACCGGTGTCATTAAAAAAAGGCAAATCCCACAATGCCTCTCGTGTCCTTGGACGGGCCACTTTCCTTGACGGCGAGAACGAGCTACGCAGATGTCCTAAAATACCGTAGAGCAGGAGTTAGACAAGCTCCCCCGACCCCGACCTTGGCGCTGTTTACATGAGTAGCTCCCCAGAGCACGCCGGGGTCTTGTAAAAGTCAAAGGGCAGAGCGTCCTTGTGGGGTTGGAGCTGTAGTCGGAGAAGCAGCTGCAGTGTTTCAGCTACATCCTGTGGAGAGAGGAGCATCGCTGAGCGTAATAACTGCACGTTTCTAAGAATTAATTAGTTAATTCGGCTTTAATGTTAGAAATGTAATGTCAAACAGTAAGAAACAGTACATTTGGGTTTTTGCTTGATTTTACTGATTACTTACCCTAAATATCTGCAGTTTTTGCCCGTTGCACTGCCCCCTAGTGGCCATAAAACAAGTTAATTCAGCTTTAATGTTAGAAATGTAATGTCATGAGGGAAGCAGCTGCAGTGTTTCAGCTACATCCTGTGGAGCGGGGAGCATCGCTGAGTGTAATAACTGCACGTTTCTAAGAATACGGGAATAGGTTTTCAGTGCGTTCGTACCTCGGCGCCAAGAATGTGACCGAATCGGCCGCTTCTTTAAATGCATTCGACTCAAATCTGTTCCACTTTGTCTTTTCTACATAAACCACCTGCTCCAGTCTGCAATACAAACAGAGATTCCTTCAGTTATCAGCGAGAGCAGCCATGTCTAAGTTGCTTTCTCCTTTTGTCCTTTCAGTAAAGTGTTGAGACCTGAGAAACTAGCAGCTCACCTGTTTGAGGTGGATGAAGACGTGGAAAAAGATGAGGTAAGATCATCATCCCAAACATCTCTCCTCCTCCTCCTCTTCTTCTTCTAGTCCAGCCTATTTGCGTCAGTGATTCTCCTCCGCTCATGTGAGCAGCACATCCGGCTATTTGACCCTTGATGAGTTAGTAGTAGCGACTCGGCCTTCCTCCAGGCCTCCTCCAGCAGAAACTCAATTACACGCGAATGCATTACTTTTTATTTATTGCACGCAATGTATTCCTTTAATTTAATTTCAGACCTGCTTTACAAGCCAACCTCTGTCTCCTCGCTTTAATGCTCTGTTTCCAAGAACATGTCTCTGTGGCGCTTTAAGGACGCATCCCTTCCCGTTAATTACCTCCAGGCATTGATTTAACTGAAGGTCAGCGACCTTTAATGGACACGCCGTCGTGGCTAAAATCCCCAGTGATTAGAAAAGTCCAGCGCTGATGTTAGCGTTGATCCTAATGAAGAGCCTTCCTATTGGACAGTCAATAAGGGCCTTTCCCTCCTGTCAGCAGATCCCTAAGCTCAAAGCAAAGTGTAAAAGTGTCGATTTATGTTTTGTCTACTTAGTCACTGGTTTTCATTTGATGGTTTCTTCCATTTCCTCCTCCAGGACACGGCTTCTCTCGGCTCCCAGAAGGGAGGAGTGTCTAAACACGGCTGGCTGTACAAGGGCAACATGAACAGTGCAATCAGTGTTACCATGCGGGTGAGTTGATTAAACGTTTTGCGTACATCTCCTCCCGCGTGATTTTCTGCAGACGGCAGTCATGGTTGCGTCCGGAGACAGTTATGATTTATGGAGATTAATGGCTCTGCATGCAACTGGATAGTCCTACAACCAATTAGAGACATTAGAGGTTCTCTGTTTTCGTCCTGTAGTCTTTCAAGAGGAGATACTTCCATCTGGCTCAGCTGGGCGATGGCTCCTACAACCTCAACTTCTACAAAGACGAGAACACGTCCAAGGAGCCCAAAGGAACAATCTTCCTCGACTCGTGCATGGGAGTCGTTCAGGTAAAGCGCCAAGTGTAATAGGGTGCATACTCTGTAGATAACAGGTGGAAGCTACTTTAACAGAGCATAAAATCACATGAAATCACTGTTTGTATTCGTGTTCTTGCAGAACAGCAAAGTGCGTCGGTTTGCCTTCGAGCTGAAGATGCAGGACAAGAGCACGTTCCTGCTGGCTGCGGACAGCGAAGCGGAGATGGACGAGTGGATCGGCACCCTGAACAAGATCCTCCACAGCAGCTTCGAGCAGGCCATGCAGGAGAAGAGGAACGGAGACCTGCACGACGGTATGCGCGTCCGTGTTATTTCTGCATGTAGTTATCTGCCAGCCAATTGTGTTTGATTAAATATGTGTTTTGATGCTGTCTGAGGGGCGTCCATGCTTTTTGCCTGCTCCTCTGCAGAATAAATTATCTCCAAGATGTTATTTTTTATTTATTTTTTTATGGAAAAGCCGTCACATCATTAAGTTTTTATGTTGGCGCTAACAGAGCCCATGTTGATCTCTCCAACAGATGAGGAGCACGGAAAAACAGACCTTTCCTCCGGAGGTTTTCAAGACACCTTCCAGGTAGTTTTTCCTTCTCCACGCTAAAACAGTATTTGTAATCGCTGTTTGACCTCTCAGCAAGCCAACTAGCTTACCATGTATCGGCTCTTGCTGCTGAGCGGCCTGCGAGTTCCCGAAACGTAACTGGAGCTGCGTTCTGAGCAGAATGCCTGAACAGCTGTAATTCCTGCAATCATACGTTTTCCTCGCACATCTGCTATAGTGTGTCTGGCATCCGAATGTGGAGGCCAGACAGCGGTGGGCAGTGGAACGTGGCAGTGTGGAAACAAACACTGATTCTTTAATCTCCCGCATTAGGTCAACGCAAGAATTTAAAGCTACACGTATTAATATTTTTACACGGATCAAGTGAAATGGATCAGATTACCATGTGTGATGTGAAAGGAGTTGATTTCCCTCAGCTTTATTGAGCCTTTTAGCATCTTTCAGCTCACTGAATGGAATTGAATTGGTTTATTGGCTCACAGCTTTGGCAAAGCTTCACTTCAACAGTTAGCGACTAGCTAGCTAACGTAGCAGACGGTAGAGCCATAAAATTAACCGCAAGTCACGCTTTATGATACTTTAACTCTATAAGATGTGTAAACTGTTACTTACCCTAAATATCTGCAGTTTTTGCCTGTTGTACTGCCCCCTAGTGGCCATAAAACAAGTTAATTCAGCTTTAATGTTAGAAATGTAATGTCAAACAGTAAGAAACAGTACATTGGGTTTTTGCTTGATTTGTTTTAACAGACTGCCAGAGATATTGAATCTAAAATGAGGAGTGAAGCTCGCCTCAAGCTGTTCACTCTGGACCCTGATACGCAGGTAAGGAACATGACACTGTGTTAGGTTTTTCGGTTTTATTAACACATAATTTAAGCATTTAAACTTCCTGTTTCCACAGAAACTGGATTTTTCCGGCATTGAGCCAGATGTGCGGCAGTTCGAAGAGAAGTTCGGGAAGAGAGTCCTGGTCAGCTGTCACGACCTGGCGTTCAACCTGCAGGGCTGCGTCGTGGAAAACGAAGAGGGGCCGACGACGAACGTACGCAGTCAAACGGAGCTGTCGCGTTATTCCGGCAAATTTAGCCAATGGGGGGGCTTAAATCGTTTAAGGAGATCAGAGGCAGTTCAGATGGCCCACTTGGCCGGCACCCCTCGTCAGAACTGGCGTGAAGAATGGCTGCTACCGTGGCAACCGGAGCTGGCCTCCCAACGCGCATTAGCACCAGTCTGAGGCTGGTTTCCTGCTGTCACTCTCCGCGGTCTGTATCTCTGCACGAGAAGGATTCCTCTGACAGCTAACGCTAGAAAACAGCCGCTGTTACGCACGCACTCTCACCTAAATGCACTGAGTAATGGAAATGCTTAGTGGAAAGAATGATCTCGGTGGAAAATGAGAAGTGCATTAGGAAGGATGAGCATCCCTCAAACTGTTTAGTTTTTCATTTCCCTTCCTCTCGTTTTCCGTCAAAGGTGGAGCCCTTCTACGTGGTCCTGTCCCTCTTTGACGTCCAGAACAGCAGAAAGATCTCCGCCGACTTCCACGTGGATCTCAACCACCCTTTGGTCAGACAGATGACATCCGGTAACGGCGGCGGGCCGGACCTGCTGATCAACGGCAGCGGCCCCCAGAGGCTGGCGTGTGGGCTCCCGGAGGGGGCTCTGCAGTATCCCAAACTGGGGGTGTTCTCAGTCACTTGCCCTCATCCAGAGATCTTCCTGGTGGCTAGAATTGAGAAGGTCCTACAGGGGGGGATCACCCACTGCACCGAGCCCTACATGAAGAGCTCCGACTCTGCTAAGGTGCTGCAGCAGAGGTGAAGAGCTTCTTATCTTTTTATTATTAGTCAGAAAAATAAATCATTACTGTGTTTGTGTCTAGATCGCTCAAAAGGTGTTGAAGAATGCCAAGACGGCTTGCAGCAGACTGGGACAGTACAGGATGCCATTTGCCTGGGCTGCGAGGTATCTCTTGGGAGGGCTACATTCTCAAACTTGTGGTAAAACTACTCCTTTTTCTCCGGTTTAGTCAGCGTTGCTTTTGTCGTTTGCAGGCCTGTGTTTAAAGACGCATCTGGAACTTTGGACAAAAGCGCCCGCTTCTCCGCTCTGTACAGACAAGACAGCAGCAAGCTGTCGGACGAGGACATGTTCAAACTGCTCACTGACTTCAGAAAGTGCGCCTCTCTGCTCCCTTTTCCTTTCGCTGTGGCTTGTTTTGATCCGGCGCATAACTGTCTTTTTGTTTTGTCCCGGCAGACCAGAGAAAATGGCCAAACTCCCCGTCCTCTTAGGGAACTTAGACGTAACCATTGACAGCGTGGCGCCGGATGTGACAAGTAAACCCTCCAAATGTTTACATAATCACTTCCAAACCATCTATTTATAACAATAATAACAGTATGACCTTAAACTCATCCGCTCTCCTGCCTTCAGACTGCGTCACTTCCTCGTACATCCCCGTGAGGAACTTTGAAGGAAACGGGCCGGGCAGCGCTCTCCTGGAGGTGGAGGAATTCGTGCCCTGCATTGCTAAGTGCTCCCAGCCCTTCACCATCTACAAAAACCACCTCTACGTCTACCCCAAGCACCTCAAGTACGACGGGCAGAAATCGTTTGCTAAGGTACTAACAGCCAGGGTGCTCAGTAAGAGCTTTAATTTGAAGCTTTTCTGGTTGTCACCCTTTATGTGCAGCACAAAGAAAAAAGCCTTTCTGAAAGTAATGCTTTCGTTTGGCGCCGTTCTCTCAGCATCATCACTTTGTGTTCCCGTTCAGCTTACGAGACAACTGGCATCCGCCTGGAGCTCGTTCAGCCGAGCAACAAAGCTGGATAGAATTATCCTTACGCAGATTGGCAGCCTCTCATTTATACATTAATACAGGATCGTTCTTTTCTCCAGGTCAGCTCCATACAGGAAACCGACTCGCCTTCTCTCTACATTTGCTTGACCGCCCTCTGCTTCATCCAGTCTGAAATGTTCTTTTTTATTGAGGCTAATTGACATCTGAAATAGCCCCAGAGAAGCAGAGGATAGGGGAAAAAAAAATCTGCCAATAGACGTATCCTAGAAACCTCCTTTTGCCTTTGTCTCCTTTGTTCAGGCGAGGAATATTGCTGTATCCATCGAATTCAAGGACTCGGACGAGGACGACGCCCAGCCGCTCAAGGTGCTTTTTGCATATTGCACAGTGCTGCTTGCACACATCCAGCACATGAAACTAGACGGTTAAAAAAGCAAAAAAATAAAAGCACGCACCCATCCTTCTCATGTCATGATCGACTGCTAATATTCTTTTTGAATTTGCTGCAGTGCATCTACGGCCGTCCGGGTGGGCCTCTGTTCACTAAGCAGGCGCATGCCGCCGTCCTGCACCACCAGCAGAACCCCGAGTTCTACGACGAGGTACTTCCCCGCTAATCTCAAGCTATCAGAGCAAAGAGTCGTAGTATACGCTCTGTTTCTAAAAGCTCTGTGTTTTAAAGTAAGAAGGAGCACATTTTTCAGAGGAGGATCCTCTGCAAGCACTTTTCGGTTTCATTTTCCTGAACAAAGCCTCGTGTGTATTAGGGAACCAACCCCCTGGAATGTGTTTCTCTCGCCTTCAGATAAAGATAGAGCTGCCTACGCAGCTGCACGAGAAGCATCACCTCCTCTTTACCTTTTATCACGTTAGCTGTGACAGCAACAGCAAGAAGAAAGACCTGGTGGAGGCTCCAGGTGAGCCGCAGTCTCTCACTGTGCATATATTAAACCTTCGTGTCTATTTTATGTTATTGCACAACAAAAAATATCATATTTCTTTTTTGCCCTCAGTCGGCTCCGCGTGGCTGCCTCTTCTACGGGACGGCAGAGTCATTATGAATGAACAGCAGCTGCCTGTGGCTGCTAGCCTACCCGCTGGGTACCTCAGCTCCCATGATGGTGTCAACAAGGTAATAAAAAACAACCAAAAGTTGGATTAAGTTAAGTTTCAAGTGGACCTGGCAAGCCTTAAAGGTCATAGGAGGGCCGTGAAAGCAAATGTTGAGCAAACAGTTTGAGATTCATTTTATTGTAAATGGATAAAGTAGAGCAGGGCGATAAAACGATAACGATATATATCGCGATAGACACGTGGTCGATATCAATAGAAAATACGTTCGATAGATGAATGTTCGATAATTTCACTTGAACTCCGTTCGAGAAAAATAGGAAGAAAACCCCGAGCCACAACTGCAAGTCATTCTGGGGGATGTAGGCAGAGGAAGGGCTTTAGCCTCTCGACCTATCACGGCCCAGCTAAGCCAACAACAACAAAAAGAACGGCGTGGATTAAAAAGAGAATATGAGCAATTAAGAGCGACAGCGTGAGAGGTAATTGCAGATAAAAAAAGAAAGATCACGTCACCAGTTTGGCAATATTTTGGTTATTTTAAGTCAGACATGAGTCAGACCGATGTTGTCTGCAAACCTGGTGGCGAGTGAGCATATTAATTGGCTCTTTAAAAGTCGGTTAAGTGTATCTGCCGGCCGAGTGAATGGCTGCTGACTCGGTTAATCAGATCAACGAGCAGCGGTTATGAGTCGGTTAAGTTTCGTTTCTCTGCGTATTGTTTGCTGCTCAAGTTGGGTAGTACGTTTTGTTTCTCTGTCGGGTGAGATGTAAGATGTTTGAACGGTGCCGTTTATTGATTAACAATCAAACGCGGTCGGACTCAACTGAACCGGTTAAATATACTCTAGATTCATTTAAGTCGACTTTGATGGCCGGTTATATGAACCGAATCTTTTTTTTTTTTCACCGCTACTGAATTAATTAAAAATGAATGAAATTTAAATGCTATTGAATATTAAAATGACGGATGAAAATGGGTTATGACAGGATTTTTAAGACCCTGTCAGTCTAGCGCACTGCAGCAGTGCCACACGACAAAACATCAAAGCGATATAAAGAAATAAAGGAGCCTAGCTTAGCACAGTTGAGAAGGTAGAAAAATGATTCAATGATTATCGATATGATATGAAACACTTATATCGTGATAAATTTTTCAGCCATATCGCCCAGCCCAAGGATAAAGTATTAAAAAAGTAACACATGAAAAACCGATCAGTATTGTCCCATCGCAGAGGCCCTCAAGTGTCGTTTCTCTAATGAGGGCAAATAAGTTTTCTGTGCATTTAATTAAAGCTCCAGTGTAATGTATGCAAATGCAACTCATCAAATAACCATTTTCTGTGCAAGACGCCCAAAACGAGTGGAGGGGTTTGGGCATCAGCTGCAAAAAAATAATACACTGCGCAATCAGCCGTCTCTGTTTGCAGAGCTCAAGTTTTCTCTAGAGGCAGTTTGTTGTTGTTTACCATGTCCTACAAGTTGATCTACTCAGCTCCTTGAATTTTATCAGTGTTCATCGCATCACGGTGCGTTTTAGGATTAATATTTCAGCCGCTTCTCTTCACTGGCTTCCCGTAGAATCGTGACTAGAATTTAAAATCCATCTCTTTGCATGTGAGCCCTTAAAGGCGTAGCTGCGTCTTATCGTGAAGACTTCGTAGTACAGTATCACCCCAACAGATCGCCCCGCTCTCAAAGTGCAGGCTTATCTGCGGTTCCTAGAGTTTCTAAAAGTAGAATGGGAGGTAGAGCCTTCAGCTGCATGGCTCTTCTATCTTCCGGAAGCAAGTTTGGCTTTGGCTTTTAATGTTAGACTTAAAACTACACTTTCTGATAAAGCTTATAGCTCATAGTTATGCTGCAGTAGGACTAGTCTCTCATTTCTGATCGATGCAGAGGAGTTTATACGGAGTAATTTATGCCTATTTGTCATTGCAGCTCTCTGGTTTGGAGATCAAATGGGTAGACGGAGGCAAACCGCTGTTCAAAGTCTCAACTCACCTTGTCTCCACCGTCTACACTCAGGTATATAGCCTCCAGTGAAATAATCACATCAGTGTGAAATATCTTTTTTTAACATGTCATGTCTTCCACTAGGATCAGCACTTACACAACTTCTTCCACCACTGTCAAAACATGGAGGTGTCGGAACAAGCCTCAGAGGGAGAGCTGGTGAAATACCTGAAGGTATCTAGAGCTCTGTTTATTACCGATAGGACAATCAAGCGTTTAAGAGAATGAAGGCGGAATCTACATCTCAGCGTGTCTTTCCTCATCCCCCACCAGAGTCTCCATGCAATGGAAGGTCATGTCATGGTCAACTTTCTGCCCACCATCCTCAACCAGCTGTTCTGCGTCCTAACCAGAGCCACGCACGAGGACGTAGCCGTCAACGTGACCAGGTAAACGCCGCTTTCAGGTTTTTTTTTATTCCCACATTTCTCTGCGACGTCTCATTGTTTTCTATTCCATTTTTTTATTTCCTCATCTGTTCCTCCTCCTCTCCAGGGTGATGGTTCACGTGGTGGCGCAGTGCCACGAAGAGGGGCTGGAGCATTACCTGAGGTCTTACATCAAGGTGGTGCCTTTTTTCCATTATATTTATGCTGATGACATATAGACGAAGCATTTCTGTTTCAGGTATTTTTTTATCCTCTTGTCTTTCTACTCTTTCAGTTTGTGTTTAAGCCAGAACCTTATTCCTCCACGAGCGTGAAAACCGTCCACGAGGAGCTGGCTAAAGCCATGACAGCCATCCTCAAGCCGTCCACCGACTTCCTAACGAGCAACAAGCTGCTGAAGGTAACCTACATCTGCTTCTAGTCTGATTTAAACCAAGAGCAATCCAAATACCAGCATGTTTATCTTGCTCCACATCAGTCCTTCCTAAACAGAGGTTTGGTTTCCTTGCACATATTTGTGTTGCAGTACTCGTGGTACTTCTTTGAAGCTCTGGTGAAATCAATGGCCCACTATCTCATAGAGAGCGGGAAGGTCAAGGTAGGTCCGTCCTTTTTCATTTTCTCCTCACCCTCAGGGGCTTCCCCCTTTCAAGCCTTTTTCCTTTCCAGATCTCCAGGAACCAGCGCTTCTCCGCGTCCTTCTACCACGCGGTGGAGACTCTGGTCAACATGCTGATGCCGCACATCACCCAGAAGTACAAGGACAACCTGGACGCGGCTCGCAACGCCAACCACAGCCTGGCAGTTTTCATTAAGGTTTGGCATCCCTCGCAGATTTAACCCTTTAGCGCCTTATTCTCAAAGTGTCTGGCATTCTTGCCGTTGAAATTACCGTAATGGCACCACAAGGGCTGCAAAGCGCAACCTTTTTAGCTTTTGGAAAACGTAATTACGGTAATCCAAACGGGTTTTAAAGGGTTAATCTGTAGACGAGCTTGCAAACTCAAGGATTTATGCAGGAGTTATGCATAAATCATCCTTACTGCACATAGTTTAATCAGAAAAGATATAATATATTAATCCCCATGAGGAAATTGCTTTGTGGCAGATTAGGTAAATTGTAAAATTATAAAAGGGACTTCTGAATTATGCATTCGGGTGCAGGACCTTGTCCGGTGTAACATGATTGACCTGAAACTAAACTAAGATAAGAGTCGCCTGTTACATTCTGCACGTACGGTTGGCGTTTGGTTTACTAATAATCCCGTGTTTGTTCCCTCCTCACGCAGCGCTGCTTCACCTTCATGGACAGAGGCTTCGTATTTAAGCAGATCAACAGCTACATGAACTGCTTCGTGCCCGGAGACTCCAAGGTCAGCACTTTCTCCTTGCTGCACGCTTTACCGCACTTTAAACAGGCTGTCAAACGTGAAATTAACACGAGCGTTCTCCTCTGTTCCTGCCAGACTTTGTACGAATTTAAGTTTGAGTTCCTGCGGGTGGTTTGCAACCACGAACACTACGTCCCTCTTAATCTGCCCATGCCCTTCGGGAAAGGCAGAATACAGAGGTATCAAGGTAAAACTGACGCACATCTTAAATTCTGAATCACTTCCCGGCTCAGTTTCTTAATCCCCGCCGACCCGCGCTCGCTGCAGATCTCCAGCTAGACTACTCTCTGACCGACGACTTCTGCCGAAACCACTTCCTGGTGGGCCTGCTGCTGAGGGAAGTGGGCGGGGCTCTCCAGGAGTACAGGGAGATCCGTCAGATCGCCCTCCAGGTGCTCAAGGGGCTCATGATCAAGCACACGTTTGACGACCGCTACTCTGCCAAAGTAAGCTCTAGTGCACACAGCTTTGATAGACGCATAGATAATATATAAGTCTCGTACTAAGAGCCTTTTTTTTTTTTTAATAACCAGAGCCAACAAGCCAGACTGGCCACCCTCTACCTCCCTCTGTTTGGCCTGCTTCAGGAGAACGTTTACAGACTCGACATCAAGGAGTCGGCTCCTCTCAGCATCCACAGTGTAAGCCTAGTGACCCCTAGTGACAGGACAGTGAACTGCAGCCTGCATTCCTAAAAGCATTAATTACTGGGTCAATGCCAGCTTAGCGTACCACTCTCATTAATGTTTTCACTTTGTTTTAGAGCACTTATGTGACTTTAGTTGCACAACAACTAAACCTGAACACTTTGTGTTTATAACAGAACACGAGGGAGGACTCCCTGGCGCCCAACTCCATGGTGACGCCTCAGAAACCCGTGAGCTGCATAGAAAACGTCCTCCATAAAGATGTGTTTGGGGTCATCTCTGGAACAGGTGACTCCTCTCAGATCACCCTCCCCTCCTCACAAACGCAGAGCTAGAGTCGTTCCTTTTGTTTTTTGGTTGAAGACCACGCTCAGAGCATTTCTTTCCCGCAGCGTCCCCTCACAGCTCCACTCCGAACATCAGCTCGGTTCACCACGCAGACTCCAGAGGCTCCCTCGTGTCCACCGACTCTGGGAACAGCCTGCTGGACAAGAGCAGCGACAAGACTAACTCCCTGGAGAAGGTAGACGACTACTTAACTCACAATAATAATAATAATAATAATAATAATAATAATAATAACGATTCCTCCCAAAGCTAATGATTCCCTCCAGAGCTCAGGTCCACCGTTACGTTCCAGACAGAAACCTCTAACTATCTGCATTCTCGGACTCCCATCCTCCCTCCAGACCTCCCGCACCGCCTCTCCCTATTCTGTAACCTCCCACCTCCAGCAAAAGGAGAGATTTACCAGGAGGCACTCGGTCAACGTGCCCCCTATCCTTCTCGAGCCGGAGGAGCCGCGCCCACCTCTGAGCCGCGCCACCAAGCGGGTCACCATGGACTTCTCTCTGCTCACTGTGCCCCTGCCTGACATCCCGCAGGAGGCCGACACTGATCATGACAAGCCAGCTGCGGGCCACGAAGAAAACATATCCATACAAGTATTTGATCTTTGCGGCGGCTTTTGGTTATACTTGTACACCGTCTTACAAAATTAGCGACTCGTAGACCAGATCTGATGATCTGAGTCTTCAACCCAAACATTTATCTGTACAATATATCCAAAACGTTCCTCCCAGCATTCCTCTCTTCTGAGTGTCCCACCTCTGGGAGTTTTGGTGCTTTTACCTTTCCCAAAGTTGACTTTTCACCTATTTCCTCAGAAGCTGAGACTGTAAACGTGTCTCCAATTCATGTTGCTATCTGAACACACAGAGCTGCTGGGGCAAATGGGGCTTCTTTTGCTCTCGTGTTTCTCCTACCACCTCCCCTTCCTCGCCCCGAGAAAAATACTTCCCCATTTCTCATCTCTGAAGTTTGGCTTCTCTGAGTGACGTGCTTGATCTCTTTCAGGCTCTGATTCTCGGCTCTGCCAGCTGATAACTAAAAGATATATATTTTTTTGTTCTTCTTTGCTCAGAACCAGTGCGCGTCAGCTCTGGGTAGCACCGTGCTGCGCTGTGACAAATTGGACCGGGACGAGATCAAAAACCTGCTCATGTGCTTTCTGCACATCCTCAAGAGCATGTCGGAGGGTAGGCGAGCACGTCTCGAGTTCGGATATTTGACGCGCACGCGCTCCGATGTCTAACAGAAATGTTCGTTTCTTCACCAACAGAGGCTCTTTTTGCTTACTGGAACAAAGCGGCCGCCTTAGAGCTAATGGACTTCTTCACATTGATAGAGTGAGTACAGAAATAGAGCCTAACCTTTTTAAGATTGTAAACTTAGCAAAAAAGCTTTGGGGAAAGCTAGCTAGCTACCTCGTCAAAAGGTAGGTAGCTAGCTCCAAACGTGAGCCAATTCACTAAGGGGGTAATATAGAGTCATTTCTAGTGATACCAGAAGTCATTAGTTGTTTGCTTTAGATAAACTAATCTCTCTTCTGTCTGGGTTTTTGGATAATACAGTTTATGGGTCATTAACTAGACCTTTAAAAACAGGATACAAACTGTATTTTCATTAAATACAGCCAGAGAACTTGAATGCAAAGTGCTGCGTCTGACAGTGACATCTGCTGTGCTCGTGTGTGTCCTGCAGAGTCTGCCTCCACCAGTTCAGATACATGGGGAAGAGATTCATTGCGAGGTACGATGACGGCGATGAAACTATAAGTGCTGCTGTTGTTTTTCTTCTGTGCAATAATACGACTCACACGTACAGGGGCGACAAACGTGAACCTTTTAACCCTTCTCTCTTCTCTAACACTGCTGCCAAGCTATTTTGCAGTTAATGTCACAGCCCCAGCCCCCTCCTGCGTGGGTAAGAGAGCTGCCTTTCATTCTCTGTTTGCTCAACTGAACGCATGACTCGCTTTCAATTCTGTCTGCTGCCGTTTTCTTGTATGCACTGATTTTGTCGTATTGTCCTGTGCCTCTGTTTTTTCTGTGCTAGCCCGTTAACGGTGTCTCTCTTCTTCCCCGAACAGGAGCCAGGAGGGGGCGGGGCCTGTAGCTCCAGACAGGAAGTCTCTTACTCTCCCCGTGTCTCGAAACAGGGCTGGGATCCTGCACGCCCGCCTGCAGCAGCTGGGAACTCTGGAGAACGCTCACACCTTCAGCAATAGTAAGGACGTCCCGTAACTCCCATCAAAGCTTTGACAATTAAAATAAATCCAATTTAGCTAGCTAGTTAATTAACCTGCACTTTACTGACCTCTAGTGGTGAACTGTAAGAACGGCAACAACACAATACATTATTAGGCACTGATATCACAAAGCAATCTATCATAAGCTCGCCGTGCTCTGCGTTATCGCTCCAATAAAACGTTATCTTTATTAGCGGTGACCTTGCGTCTGTTCTCTCGGCGCAGTGTACTCCCACACGGACGCAGACGTGAGCAGTCAGTGCCTCCTGGAGGCCAACGTGTCCACAGAGGTCTGCCTGACCGTGCTGGACACGCTCAGCATCTTCATCATCGGATTCAAGGTATTAGCAGCTCGCGTAGGCACAGGCTCCTAGCATGCGTAGCATACTGCTGCGAGTGACGCGCGCCCTCTGTGCTTTCAGACCCAGCTGAATTCAGATCTGGGTCACAATCCCCTGATGAAGAAGGTGTTCCAGGTGCACCTGTGCTTCCTGCAGATCCCTCAGTCTGAGACCGCCCTGAAACAGGTCTTCACTTCACTCAGGACTTTCATCTACAAGGTGAAATATCTCTTTGGACCTTAGATCCACATACACGTTGTTAAGAGTACTTCGCAGGCAATGTGTGTCCAAATGTCTTCACCTAAACCTCCACATCATCCCCTCCAGTTCCCTTGCACCTTCTTCGACGGCCGGGCCGACATGTGCGCCTCCCTGTGCTATGAGATCCTCAAGTCCTGCAACTCCAAGCTGAGCTCCATCCGCAGCGATGCCGCCCACCTCCTCTACTTCCTCATGAAGAGCAACTTCGACTACACGGGCCGCAGGTCTTTTGTACGAACGCACCTGCAGGTATGCGCGCGTCCTCAAGCGTGGCGGTCGCGGCGGGCCGCCAGCATGAGGTTGACTTCACTCATTTTAACAGGTGGTAATCGCCGTCAGTCAGCTGATCGCAGACGTCATCGGCATAGGGGGCACCCGTTTCCAGCAGTCTCTTTCAATCATCAACAACTGCGCCAACAGCGACAAGAGCATCAAGGTGACTGCAGTTCCTTAGTTTTGCGACTCTTCCTCATCTGGGTGTAGATTTCTTTTCTAAATGATCTAAACTTCTGATTCCTTGCCGACGCACTTTGCAGCACACGGCGTTCCCGTCGGACGTGAAGGACCTGACGAAGCGCATCAGGACGGTGCTGATGGCCACGGAGCAGATGAAGGAGCACGAGAACGACCCGGAGATGCTGGTGGACCTCCAGTACAGCTTGGCCAAGTCCTACACCAGCACCCCCGAGCTCCGCAAGACGTGGCTGGACAGCATGGCTCGCATACACAACAAGAACGGAGACCTTTCAGAGGTACATGTTTATTTAGTACACGCTCATATTTGGATTCAAGTAAAAGACGATTTTAGCCTCGGTGTGGTGACCCATGTGTTTGTCTTCTACGCACACGCAGGCAGCCATGTGTTACGTGCACGTTGCCGCTCTGGTTGCCGAGTACCTGTGGAGAAAAGGTGAGCTGGGAATGTACAGTAGGAGTTTGTGTCTCCTCAGACTTTTAAGCTTCCCTTTACAGTAAACTCTGTTCTAATATTTTTATCGTCCTCATTCTTATCGCTGTGTAGACGCCGTAAACTGAGTCACTGGTCAAGTTTACCACAGTTAGATTATCTTGGAACGCATGATTAACAATTTTATTCACTTGTTGTGTACTCAAGAATGATAATGGGCTGTAATAAAAGTCATTCAGCACACCAGAACTTCTACAAAATAATAAGACGATGGGTAAAATAATAAAGATAAATACAAATAAATGAAGGAAAATAAAAGATTCTTGTTATTCTTTGCACCTTCGCTCGCTCACAGGATGGTACACCTTCATGCGAGCGCAGGTCCAAGGGTCACGTCTTTGTCCATGTGTTAGAAACACTGCGTTACCTAGATAAGGGCCTCTCAGACCGGATACCGGGTTCAGACTCGACCGTTAACAGCAGGGTCGGGAGTGTGAAAGGGTGGGCTGACGTCCCTGCAGACCTTAGAGGAAACGACGCGAGGGACTCGGTCTACGCATGTGCCTTGAGTTTGCACACGGGCAGTAGGAAAGCAGAGTGCAGTCAATATTTAAAGCATCCTGTCTTTACTGGTCAGTTGCTAAAGTAACATAAATTATTACATAGTTCATTTTTTCCTTTTATAAATGTCTTACCCGTAAGTTTGTTGAGTTTCTACCACAAGTTTTGGTTCATTTCTGGCCTATTCTCCTCTTAACCATCCACAGACAAGATATATATCACTTTTAGATTCAAACAGTTACCATGTGCTATGCTATGCTAGCTAAGCTAAGCTAAAGATAGCATGCCTTTTTTTTGTTCAAATGCCTCCCTGCAAACAAACTCAAGCCCACTTATTTCATTTCGAACATTTATTTAAGCGCCTTCACTGAATCTTTCTTGTGCGTCAGGTATGTTCAGGCAGGGCTGCTCGTCCTTCCGCGTCGTCACCCCGAACATCGACGAGGAGGCGGCCATGATGGAGGACGTCGGGATGCAGGACGTTCACTTCAACGAGGTTAGGTTTCCCCCCTCCTCCGAAGTGTCCCGGCCGCTTTGCGCCGTTCGCACGTTTGGACAGGTTTTTTATGAGGCCATTACTGTAGCAAAACTATCTGCAAATGGGTATTTCAAGATTTTGTGTAACTAGATTTGCAAATGTGTAAAAAAAAATCCGTGTGTGTAACCAGATTTGCAAATATTTAAAATAAAACCATGTGTGTGTAACTGGATTTGCAAATGTGTAAAAAACATCTGTGTCTATAACTAGATTTGCAAAAAATCCGCAAATGCGTACATCGATCTGTATGCACGCCATCCAGCCTCCATTGCATCGGGATCGAGACCACTGTTCACATCAGCCATACAGTCTGTGATACCAGCCTACCCAGGTAGCCGGTAGCTAATAACATTGGGTGATATAGCCTAGCGCCCACTGGTGGTATGTAGCTGTATAGCTACGGCGACGCACAGACAAATCTCCACACGCATTTGCAAATCGCTGCACGCATTTGCGGATCTGCCGCGGCAGAAGTGTAGCAAAAGTCACGTGTAAGAACACATCCAATGGAAAGGCCAGACATTTACAGATCACACATTTACAGGTTTATCTACGCAATACAGATCGATGTACGCATTTGCGGATTTTTTTTTACACATTTGCAAATCTAGTTATAGACACAGATGTTTTTTACACATTTGCAAATCCAGTTACACACACACGGTTTTATTTTAAATATTTGCAAATCTGGTTACACACACGGATTTTTTTTACACATTTGTAAATCCAGTTAGACACACACGGATTGAAATACACATTTGCAGATAGTTTTGCTGCAGTAATGTCCTCATAGTTTTTCCTCATTGCCGTCACATGTCATGCAACTGCTGTCAAGAAGAGCTCTTATCTCTGGGAAGATTATCAATAGCCCTGCGCAGTTATCAAACAAGGTCAGAATAGTGACTTTGACACAGGGCTTGGTGCGTTTGTTGTTTCTGGAGGAAAACACTGAGCTAGCAGACGGAGCGATCAGCGTTAAGTGTCTCGATCAAGGACACCTCGGCGGAGGATTGTTGACACAGAGGCCTAAGACCAGTTCTCCATGAACTATTAACCCTGTTAACACTGAAAGTAATGGCTAGAATGTGTGAGGCTTTATGATCCGAACACAACTTTTACCTTTCCATCTGCTCTGAAAAGCTCTTTAAGACCTGGAGATGATGATAGATGACGTAAGAGCAAACAGCAATGTCCACTTTTGCAGTAGTTAAGTAGCTTAAGCTGAAACTGTGAGGAGGATGAGGAGGTTTACGGAGTGGGGACGTTTATGCATTTTCTCCATCCTTGCGTTGGTTCTCAGGAGGTGCTGATGGAGCTGCTGGAGGAGTGCGCCGACGGCCTGTGGAAGGCAGAGCGCTACGAGCTCATCGCTGACGTCTACAGGCTCATCATCCCTATCTACGAACAGCGCCGAGACTTCGAGGTAAAAAGCGCAGCCGACCTTTATCGCCTTAAGGCTGAAGGCCCAAACCTGAAAACTGCTGCGCTGTCGTTACAAGAACCTGCCAGCAACCGTGACATGCGTCTTGGGAGTAAAAGGTTGCAACCTCAGGAGCGTTGTGCAACATTTTTTATCTTAATTTATTATATCACCACCTTGGTCTGTAATCGTGACACCTCACCAGTTGCTGATGCGCAAATCAAAGCAGGCATCAGATAAAGGACAGTCCACATACCTGCCCTGCCCGATTTTTATTAAGGGCACTTGGGACAGCCAGGAGTCCCAGAATGCATTTGGTGGGAATCATCCAATTCCAACATAAGAATAATTCCTAGAGAGACCAAACAACAAAGTATGCATGATTGAAGTTTACATACTTGGTATTGCTTTAGCACACTAATCCCTCCCAAACCGTTTTTTTACACATTTGTGGAACAGAAACTGACGCACCTGTACGATACGCTGCACCGTGCCTACACTAAAGTCATGGAGGTGATGCACTCGGGCAAGAGGCTGCTGGGCACGTACTTCAGAGTGGCCTTCTTCGGACAAGTAAGTCTCCAAAAAAGACACATATAATCCAGCAGCCAGCAGTTTCTGCTTAGCATGAATGCTAACCTCTCCAATAATAAAAGCACGACGTGTCATTTTGCACATTTAAATCTGAAACTCTCCTTAATTTGCCTTTCTCTTGTTCTCCCTCCCCCTCCAACAAAGGCTGCGGTAAGTGAGTAGAGGTGTAGACCTGTGTGTGTTGCAGAGGTGTCAAAAGTATTCACATTCTGTACTTAAGTAAACGTATGGATACTTGTGTGAAAAAAATACTCTGGTAAAAGTAAAAGTACTGATTCAACTCCTTACCTCAAGTAAAAGTAAGAAAGTACAGGCTCTGAAATGTACTTAAGTAAAAAAGTAAAAATGTTTGCCAGATTTTTCCATTAACAATTCATCCGTTGATAATTTTGCAAAATGAAAAAGTTCTAGCAGAATAATCTAGACTTAACGTGACCAGATGTCCTGCATGAGCATCTGGATCATTTTTAATACTAAACTGAGGGTTATTGTTATTTTTAAACCGCTAGCTAGTGTTAGCTATACTATCAAAACGGTGTGTTCCCATAGCATTGCTAACGTTGTAAACTAGCTTCCAAAAAATCCTCAAAAAGCTAATGATAGCAACAGAAACCACACCATACCTGAGTTTGTTTGTTTTTTCACATTAGACCAGTAGTTCTCAAATAGTGGGGTCAGGTGGACTTTCAGTTAGTGTCTTTATTGATGCTTGAACGATAAACAAGCCTCCAGTCACTAGGTGGCAGCAGAGCTCAAACTGATCAACAGGCTGCCTGTTCAAAACAGTAGAAGAAGAACACAGGACGCACATCGACTTTCCGTCTCTAGTCCGATGCTCTAATCATGTCCGATCATGTCACGTCTTTTACTTCTTGTCATCCGTGGAGGTTAAAAAAGTAACGAGCCTGTTTTTCAAATGTGAAGAGTAGAAAGTA
Organism: Planiliza haematocheilus; assembly: GCA_005024645.1. Classification (NCBI taxonomy): domain Eukaryota; kingdom Metazoa; phylum Chordata; class Actinopteri; order Mugiliformes; family Mugilidae; genus Planiliza; species Planiliza haematocheilus. The sequence goes on along the minus strand of SRSE01001266.1, from coordinate 397,309 downwards.
CAGATATTTGTGTACAAATGTAGTAAAAGTAAAAAGTCTAAAGAAAAAGAAATACTAAAGTAAAGTACAGATACCTAAAAAATCTACTTAAGTACAGTAACGAAGTATTTGTACTTCGTTACTTGACATCTCTGGCGTGTTGGCCTGCCGTCTTTTTATTGTCCGAGGGTGTTTTAGTGGTCGATGTAGCTCCTGGGGATTAGCGACAAGTAACGTGGCTCACGCATGTCAGAGTGTTTGCTTTAATTTTTAGTCGGAGGCGATGTTTCTGGGATTAGATCGTCTGTTTCCGCCCACACACGACTTGAATAGCTGATACGTTTGCATGAATGTAACTGTATTTACGTTGGTGGTTGTGTAGTGAACAGGGTGACTCTTGCATGTCTGATCCCCTCTCTTTTCTTTGCACTGACTTAAATGTAGTATCATCTGTAATCTGTGACGTAGAGTTTAAAAAATGTTGTGTACGAACTGCAGGGCTTCTTTGAGGATGAGGACGGAAAGGAGTACATCTACAAGGAGCCCAAGTTCACGCCGCTGTCTGAAATTTCCCAAAGGCTCCTGAAGCTGTATTCAGACAAATTTGGCCAGGAGAACGTCAAGATCATCCAGGACTCTGGGAAGGTGGTACCACCCTTGTGTTCTTACCTGAAGCTTAGCACAATCTCATTTCAAATCACCGCGTATTAATGCTGTTGCCCCTGCACCGACAGGTCAACCCCAAGGACCTGGACTTAAAGTACGCCTACATCCAGGTGACCCACGTCACGCCCTACCTGGACGACAAGGAGCTGGAGGACAGGAAGACGGACTTCGAGAAGAGCCACAACATCAGGCGCTTCGTGTTCGAGACGCCGTTCACCGTGTCGGGCAAGAAGCAGGGAGGGGTGGAGGAGCAGTGCAAGCGGCGGACGGTCCTCACCAGTGGGTCGCCCGTTTTTGCTTTTCTTTCTGTGTGTCATGCTGATTACAGTGACCTCGAGTGTTTTCGAGTCACATGAAATGTTAGCCAGATAAGGAGAGGTGAGCATCCATGCATGTCTGTTGCCGACGCTTAAAATCCTTCTTTCTCTTCTACGAATCTCCGTCCTGCGCAGCCACACACTGCTTCCCCTACGTAAAGAAGCGCATAGCAGTCATGTACCAACACCAGACGGACCTGAGCCCCATAGAGGTGGCCATAGACGAGATGAGCGCCAAGGTGGCTGAGCTGCGACTGCTGTGCTCGGCCTCCGAGGTCGACATGATCCGCCTACAGCTCAAGCTGCAGGGCAGCATCAGCGTGCAGGTGCGTCAACGCCGCTGATCCGAGTCGGGAATTTAACCGTGGTAGCTCTCGGACAAAGCGGCTGATGACCTCTCGACTGTTTTCCAGGTGAATGCAGGCCCCCTCGCTTACGCCAGAGCCTTCCTTGACGACAGCAGTGCCAAGAAATATCCAGACAACAAAGTCAAACAGCTCAAGGAGGTCTTCAGGTACTGATTGTTTATAGTTTCTGAGCCTCGGGGGATGTTTTCTACATCAGATTAAGCGCTAAAATCCCAGTGCGCCTCTCTCCAGGCAGTTCGTGGACGCCTGCGGCCAAGCGCTCGGGGTGAATGAGCGCCTCATCAAAGAAGACCAGCAGGAGTACCACGACGAGATGAAGGCCAACTACAGGGACCTCGCCAGGGAGCTGTCAAACATCATGCACGAACAGGTGGGAAACAGTTGCTAAACGTATATACTTCCGTTGTAATCGTCTCATTTAATTGCTCATTTACTAACCATGTCTCCTATTTCCTGCTTTCTTTATGCTGCCTTGAGCAGATTGGATGGTAATGCTGCTTTTTTTATTATTTTCATTCGATCTATTCTGCCGTAGAAAACAATAAGCGACCAGCTCCATCAGCAATCATGTAATTATTACCCCATGGTATCTTTACAGGGGGGAAATGATGCCTATACGCTAACGTTTCCCTTGAAATCATTTTCCTACACTCCCTGAACTTGGCTTGACCCGTGTGTAAACCACACAGAGTAAACATCCCAATCTCCTTCTAGATAAACCCAGTGGAAGACGGTACAAGGAGCGCTCTGTCCGACTCCATGGGCATCTTCAACGCCATCAGCGGCACGCCGACCAATGCCAACCTGCACGGCGGCTCCACCACCATTCTCTGATAAGGACATTTCAAAGAACTTGAAACCATCCTCCGTTGGCATTCTTCCCTTCATGTTAGCCCCTTTGTTTCCTATGGAGACTCCACCGCTGGCTAAAACTGGCTCCTTTCCAGATGTGGGTCGGGGTTTTTCTATCCTGTGCAAGAGATTATTATTTGACAACTCGGCAAGCATGTACCCAAAACTGTGACTTAACACCGAGATGTTATCTTATTGCTCTCGTGTCTAAAGCCCCACCCAGCAGCTGGTGTCCATAGGTTAAACCCAACCTGGGAAACTGTATTTGCATTTGACCAAAGTATACACCTTATCTGTTTCACCTGCGGGGCTCCCAGTCATGTGCAGCGTTTGCAGCCGGGAACACACAAATAAACGCCACTGCTGTGACGATGCACACGTTCTCTAACTGACACACAGTATTTTTCTATTTTTGTTTCTTTCTGTATGATTTACGCAGCGGCCCAGTGACGGCACATGCACATTTGTACCTTTCCCTGCTTCGACGTCTGAAAGAATCACTATTTTTAGGCCGAAAGACGTGTGTAGTGACGGTCTAAAGCCGAGCGAGCCAAGTTTCAACCTATTTTCTGAAGAAGGGGGATAAAAACAAAAAAACAACAAAGGCGTGTGCAATATTTTCTATCGTTTTCCGATGCTACCTGCTGCACAGGAAGAAAAAAAAAACAGTCTTAGCCAAAGACAGCAGAAAAAGACAATTTGTAATCTCCCCCTTTTGTTTCTTTGTCATTTTTACTATACGACTGCTCATGTAAATATGTTAAAGATTTACATTAAAGATAAAACCTGTGATAATACCCTTTTTGTTTGTTACTTTTTCCCTAAGCACATTAACCATTTCCTGTGTTTTTCCACCTGGGAACTTTGTGTTACTCTTGCTGACGGCGGTGAAATCCCCTCTGTGCCCCGCGTCGTGTCAAACAACAGCTAATCCTCCCTGCGCTCGCTGCTAAAACTCACACAAATAAACAAACACACACACTCGTTGTTGGGTTGCCGCTCCCAGCTGTGCCACTGTTTGAGAGGCTCAAGCGTCAGGCGTGAGTCAGACTTCATAATATTCATCTAAATGTCCCTTAGCAAAAAGAAGTTTAATCAAGTGTACTACAAGTATACTTATTTTATACAAAAATTAAGGTAGTATACTTGAAATTCATTTTATTAAGTATGCTTGAGTATAAGTATACGTATAGGAGGTATACTACAGACCATGTACTTGTAGTGTACTAGAAAGTATACTAATTTAATACTTCTTCGGACAAAACTGGAACGTTTTTAAGATTATGTAAGTATACTTTAAGTATACTTTATGAGGTAATTTTAAGTTTACAAAAGTACACTTTCAAGTATACTACAAGTACATGCATCTGTATATTACTTGTGTACTGGTCCACATTTATAAAAGTATACTTAAATATACGTTTATGTTTACGTTTATAGGATACTTTCTAGTACACTACAAGTACACTCATCTATATACTGTACTACTAGTGTACTAGGTATATACTTCTGGTCCATATTTTAGTTTATAAAAGTATACTTAAAACGTTCCAGTTTAGCCGGAAGAAGTATTAAATTAGTTTACTTTCTAGTACACTACAAGTACATGGTCTGTAGTATACTTACTATACTTGTACTTGTACTCAAGTATACTTAGTAAAATGAACTTCAAGTATACTTAATAAAATGAACTTCAAGTATACTGCTTTTTGCTAAGGGTTACTTGTTTGTACCATGTTTGCTAGCTTAAACGACTCTGTTAGCATGCTAAATGTTACCAGGAGAGTTCGTTACCCTCTGTAAGGCACGTGGAGAAATCAAAATGTTCTACTCTTTTTGTTTTACAGAAGCCAGGGCCTGACGCATTAAAGCGGAAGGTGGCTCCACTTTGCCCCAAGCTAGCCAGGTATACATTTATTATTATTAGCCGTTAGCTAGCCAGGTATACATTTATTATTATTAGCTGTTAGCTAGCTTAATAATTAGAAAACAGGCAAAAAGGGTGACACTAATGCAGACTAGAAACGCATTTCTCAAAGGTGTGGGACACATTTTTTTTATATACCTTGGTGTAAACAAGTTATTTGGACATATATACAATTAGTATTAATATTTATTGAATAACTGGAAGGAACGGCTTGGTTTTATATTTTCCTCTGGGCCCAAGCTTTGGAGCAACAAGATGAGATCTCTCTCCTGAAAAACAGATACATGTGATAAACATATACAGCCACGTGTACATGTACACATTCACAAACCATAAAGTCCTATGTGCTTTAACAAACACTTAATTGCTCAGTGCATGTACATACACCTGGTTAATTAACACAGCTGCATTACAAAGCAATAAGCAACACACCGCTGTGGTAATCAGCTGTTTGGTCCGATCCTCTTTATCTGCGAGGCAAGACCCCTCTCTCTGGAACCTGAGTTCCTTGAACCATAAACCAATTACAGACTCACGCATACATGCAACGCACGCCCGTGATAAGGCCGGAGAGAGGATGTGCTGGGAAGCGGGGAAACGGTGGAGCGTTGGACTAGGTTCCACAGTCCAGCATCAAGTGGGCGTTGCAGGCAGGTGAGGGCACAGGGGAGGTTAGATAAGGAGCCAGCCGGACCTCGGCTCAGTCTTCACGCCTCGGATCTGGAAAGGAGTCGGTAGTCTCTCTGTCTCGCGTGATTTTACTAAAGGACGCCAAGTGGACGCAGTCAGCAGCCATGGGAGGTGAGCGCCGGATGAGTTTTTACTCAGATTGCACGTCCTGTGAGAAAAATTGTGACTCATGATGGCTGATTTTCTTTCAGGCAAAGAAGAAAAAAAGGCCAAGAAGAAAAGTGTAAGTTCTGCTTTTTGGTGTCATACAAAAAATAAATAAAAATACACATTTATTACAGAAAAATACACTTTTTCCTTTTCCCTCCTGCAGGCTACAGTCTGTGGCTACCCAATAAGCATCTTTTTCATCGTGGTCAATGAGTTCTGCGAGCGGTTCTCCTACTATGGCATGCGAGGTGAGTCGGATCTCAAATTTCTTGCGTGGAAACGTTAAATAAAATGGTGCAAAATGTTTAGTGAATATTTATTGCTCCTCTAAAGTCACTGGATAAATGTGGTTTTGTACTTCCGTGGCAGTTTTTTTGCAGGATTTCCCTCAAATCTGCGCTCCCACCACTTTTAAAACAACATTACTTCCACGCTATGTTTGAATGCATGTAAATACTTTGTCTGCAGCCGTGCTGGTGTTGTACTTCAAGTACTTCCTAAAGTGGGACGATGACTTCGCCACCACCATCTACCACACCTTCGTGGCTCTCTGCTACCTGACGCCCATCCTGGGGGCCATCGTGGCCGACTCGTGGCTCGGCAAATTCAAGTCAGTCTCGGAACCAAAAGTTCTTCTCATCCAAAGCCGGAGTCCGCCTTTTTAACTCCCTCCCGTTTCCTCCTCCTCCTCAGGACGATCGTCTACCTGTCCATCGTTTACACCGTGGGGCAGATAGTCATGGCCGTGAGCGCCATCCACGACATCACCGACGCCAACAAGGACGGCACCCCCGACAACATGACTTTCCACGTGTGAGCTGACCTCTCTGGGACCCGATGCGCCTCGTGCTTCCCGCCGCCGCGCGCTAACGTGTGCTTTGTGCTTTTCCCCGCAGGGCTCTGTCCATGGTGGGGCTGATCCTCATCGCCCTGGGGACCGGAGGCATCAAACCTTGCGTGGCCGCCTTTGGTGGAGACCAGTTTGAAGATCATCAGGTCAGATTTGCTCGCTCGAGAGCCCTCTGTTACAAACAAGAAGCAATCTGACTCAGCTGCAATCATTTGCATTTGCTCAGCACTTCTTCTATCTCTGTTAGTCGTTTATTAACTAATAACCGCACTCACAGCTGCCTCCGTGGGTTTATTACTGTCCTCAAGACCAGGGACAAAGATCAGTCCTTGATATTAACACCGTCTTCAACCTTCTGCGTCCAACAGGAGAAGCAGAGAAGCACCTTCTTCTCCATCTTCTACCTGTCCATCAACGCTGGGAGCCTCCTGTCCACCGTCATCACCCCCATCCTCAGAGGTAGACCCGGACGCAGGCTTGCTCAAAAAATAAATAAAAAATAAACACAAGCTTTGAATGTAAAGACATGTTTGTGCCGTTTCCAGCTCAGGAGTGCGGCATCCACACGCAGCAGAAATGCTACCCGCTGGCCTTCGGCGTCCCCGCTGCTCTCATGGTGGTGGCTCTGAGTAAGGACTTTATTTCAAACTCTGATATGAGCCGATCGGCACCAGCGTCCTTTGATTCTTGCTGGATTTTCTCATCTCCGCTGCCGTTTTGTCAAATAATCCACTCTCGTCCGCAGTCGTGTTCATCGTTGGAAGTGGCATGTACAATAAGACCGCCCCGCAGGGCAACATCATGGTGAAAGTCTGCAAGTGCATCGGGGTGAGTATCTCCTCAAAGCCGCGGCTCGTCGGACCGCGCCGCCCGTTCTGACCTTCTCCTGTCCGCAGTTCGCCGTCAAGAACCGCTTCAGGCACCGCTCTTCTCAGTACCCCAAGAGGAAGCACTGGATGGACTGGGCCGACGAGAAATACGACGTAAGGACGCCGCAGGGACGCGCGTGTGTGTGAGTACTGACGTGTGTGGCGCGGGAATGCTAACGGTCGCCTCTGGTTCGGTTTAGAAACTCCTGATCGCCCAGGTGAAGATGGTGCTGAAGGTGCTGTTCCTGTACATCCCCCTGCCCATGTTCTGGGCCCTCTTTGACCAGCAGGTGTGTATTTGTCCACTGATGCTGTCACAGATCAATAAACAGACTAATGAAGAGCCGTGTCTTCCGTGACAGGGCTCGAGATGGACCCTCCAGGCGACCACGATGGACGGCGACTTCGTCAGTGGATTTACTTTTCATTCAGAATTCTTGCTGCCACGTGAAATAAGCAACGTTTAAAATGACGTCCTGTCTCTCTTCTCTGATTCTTCAACAGGGTATTCTCATAGTCCAGCCCGATCAGATGCAGGTGAGGCTCTTTATTGCATCGACGCCACTTTAGCTTTAGCTGATCTGACCGAACAGGGTGTGACGAGAGTAACTGTTCTCCTTCCCTTCCCACCAGACCGTCAACCCCATCCTGATCCTGATCTTGGTGCCGATCATGGACAGCATCATCTACCCCCTCATTGCCAAGTGCAAATTGGACTTCTCGTAAGTTTCGCTTTCGGAGAAGCAGTTTATTCGGGGAAAATGCGCCAATATTACATATCTGTGAAGTTGTCTGTCCAGAAGCCGTTTGACGCGTGCGCGTGCGTGTGTTTGTTCCTCAGTCCGTTAAAGAGGATGACCGTGGGGATGTTCTTCGCCGCTCTCGCTTTCGTGGCGGCCGGCCTGGTCCAGCTGCAGATTGATGTGAGTGAAGCGTATTTATAAAAAAACAAAAAAGAAGATGCGCGTGAACCTTTGCGACTCACTGTTCTGCTCCCCTTCCAGAAAACCCTGCCTAAGTTCCCGTCGGACTCCATGGGCCAGGTCAAGTTCATCAACATGTTCGGAGAGAAGCTGGACGTCGAAGCTGGAGCCAACACGTTTACGCTGGACCCTTTAAAGGTACGCTAGCCGACACCAGACTCTCTACGCGGACTATCAAACACGCTGAAGCTAAAAATGTAGCTTGTTCTTTGTTTCTCTGCAGGCTAATGTGGATTACCTGGACTTTGGGGAAAATTTTGTAGTAACTTTGCGGGCTGGTGTCACTTATCCTGTTGATGTAGAAAAAGGCAACCGCACGACCTACGCTATCATTAAGAACGGGACCCGACCCGGGCTCCAGCCGGTAAGCATGCCCGCCAGATGGGTTTCTTCGCTTTTATTGGGCAATCACTGTGCAGACCGGGACCAGAGTTTTGCAAAATGGTGATTTGAGATGAATCGGGATCAGAATCAGGTTAAGTGTTGCTCACGGTGTTTTTTTCTGTCCTCAGTTCAGCGACATCACAGAGAAGCCACAGCAGGGCGCTAACGCTATCAGGCAAGTCATAAAACGTTTTTTTTATCAGCGATTACAGCTTCGAGGAAGCGACAGTTAATACAATGCACAGTAAAATCACACTTCAGCAACTGTCAGTGAACATTTACAAATCATTAAACGTTAAGGTTTAAATGGCTCGTAAATGTGCACAAAGGTTGCGAAAGTCCTACTTGATTATGTAAAGTTCTAAATCTGCTATTGTCTGGTGTGTAATATCTTAATCAAAACTTCTCCTTCATCAGATTCTTGAACGGTTTCGGTACAGTTTTAAACGTAACCAACGGAGACGAGACGGATTTGGTCATGCCCGACCACGTGACGGAATATTTCTCCGTGCCGCAGGGAGAGTAAGTCCCGACGTCTGCGCGTCGCCGCCCACACTTGAGCGAGTTCTCCTCTCTGACCCTCCTCCTCTGTTCTGTCGCGGCAGTGCCAGCTTCCAGATCGTGGACCAGACTGGGAAAGAGTGCGCCTACACTCAGAAGCTGGGCTTCGGCAGCTCTTACACGCTGATCATCCCGCCGACCTTCACCTTTGGGGAAAATGTAACTCATCGTGCACCGTACCTCCATTGTTTTGTTGTTTTTCTTCTTCTTTTTCTTTTTTAATTTAACTTTTTATCTGTGCACTCCAGTGCCAGGACAGCATTCAACAAGTGTTGGACATCTCTCCCAACACCTTCCACATGGCCTGGCAGATCCCTCAGTATTTCCTCATCACTGCAGGGGAGGTGGTGTTCTCTGTTACTGGCCTGGAGTTCTCCTACTCACAGGTAGAGGGCGCTCTCCTTACACGTCTCATCGTGTTTCATGAAATATGTTTCATTTTTTTTTTGTCTTCCTTCTCTGCAGGCGCCCAGCAACATGAAGTCGGTGCTGCAGGCCGGCTGGCTGCTAACTGTGGCCGTGGGTAACATTATTGTGCTCATTGTGGCGGAGGCCGCGACTCTCGAGGACCAGGTGGGTGGATCATGCGAACTGCGTCACACTGGCACGATGAACAAACGTATTTGTGAAATGTGTTTGCTGAACACCGCGGGCGTTTTCCTCTCTCCGCCAGTGGGCCGAGTACATCCTCTTTGCCTCGCTGCTGGTGCTGGTGTGCATCATCTTCGCCTTCATGGCCTACTTCTACACCTACATCGACCCGACCAAGATAGAGGCCGAGTTTGCGCACATGGAGCCCGAAGACAAGGAGAAAAGGAAGAGCTTGGAGATGACCAGGAAGGACTCGGACAAGAGCAGCGGCAAGCAAAGGAGGAGCTCTGATTCCAGCTCTGACGAGGAGGCCAACTACCAGACCAAGATCTAACACCCCCCCGCTGCTGGGTTCTGTGCTTTGTGTCTGGAGGGCGTAGGCATGAGTGTGAAGAGATGACCTGAGTGAGATGGTGCTGTAGTTGAAAGAACAAAGAGGTGGAGGCTTCAGTGCTTCACCTCTCGGTGGACAGTGTTAGTGAACGATTTTTTGAAAAAAAAAATTTGCAGGGATAATCCAAACACCCTAATAATTCAGATCCCTGGATCTTTGTTAGTGCTTATTTACACTGTTGCAAATGTATTTTATAATGATTTCTCAAGCACTGTGGAGCAACATCTTCAAGTAATTATATTTTCTTTTGTCTTATAGCCCCGTGTAGCATACAATCACAAAGAAAGCATCCCGATCTTATTTATTTCCTAGCACAGTGTTGTATGTATTGTAATATACTGTTTTATACATTCTGTATGTGGTGTTTCACATTTGCTCCGGGAGAAAAATCAACTCTGGGAACGTGTGAAGAAGAAGAAGATGGAAAAAATAATAAAAAAAATGTGCAGGAAAGGCATTTATAAAGAAACGTCTGCATTAGCGGCGGTTTCATGAGGCCTATGTAGGCTAATGGTATTATGTAAAATAATTGTTGTCATTCTTAGATTGTCATTCTTATTCTTCATTAAAGTACAAATGTTAAGAGTCTGATGACTGCTGTTTCTTTTTTACGATCAGTGTCCACATACTAGATCAATGTCGGCAATCCAGTGAAAAAGGTAGTAAATCAAAGAGGCCTTTGTAAAAATAGCGCCCTCTAGTGCAGGGGAGTTCTTAACATTTTTGACCTCAGGGTCCAAATTTCCAAGCATCAAGTGGCCTGGGCCCCATTCAAATATTAACAGTGTATTAGTTGAAACTGATCTCACTCTCGGTTTGATTTGTTTCCAGAAACTAATTCAAATAGATTTACAGTTTAACAAGATGAAACCTGACACAATGTGACTGTCACAGACATTTGTTTATCGTGTGTATGCACTACAGCAAAAAAAGGAATGAAGAAGAAAATTTAGAAAAATAAAGTGATGTGAAAATAAGTACATTTTCAACTTTCTGTCACTGTTTTGGCGTAGAGAGGGAGGGGCCTGAGGGGCGGGGCTAGTAGAAATGCAGTTTTATGTTTATAACGTTTGTTTTTGAGACAATGCGTTGGCAGTTGGCATTCGTAGACAATTCAAAAAAAACTGACATCGTAAAAACATCTGAAGACTGTCATTGAAAAATAAAATAAAATCCTAATAAAATAAGATTTTCAGATTTGAATTATTTTGATTAGTTTCTTTTTTTCAGTGCCAATACTTGTTTCAATGCCAATGTTTCCTTTTTCAGTAGTAGTTTTGTTTTCAATGCCAGTAATTATTATTATTATTATTCATTTTATTTTATTTATTTAATTATTTATTTATTTTGAATGCCAGCTTTAGAAATTTATGTTCAAACTGATGGCACAGAAACACTTCCTTAGAATTCGTTAAGCATGTGACTCACTCGTGCTACCAATTAGCGAGAAGCTGTATAACCTGAGCGCCTCCGGCCCTTTAGGTGGCGCTCTCGGCCCAACGGTTTATAATTACTACTCTAGTGCTTTACACCACCTGGTAATTGGTAATTATCAATTAGGCTCGAGTTGTTTTGTGTTTGCCGATGCTTTCAGAAACGGCGGAGGTGGAAGGTAAGCTAATAAGAGTGTAGATTGGTTGAATGTAGTCCGTTGATATCCACATAAATAATAAGAATGGCCTAATTTTTATAACATACTTTCACGGCTGAGTCGCTAGCTTGCTAAACTGTTAGCCTCCGTTGCCTAGCAGCGGTGTTCTCACGTCTCACGGCTCACGTTACCGCTTGACCGTCAAGCATTTCCTGACCTTTTCATGACCTACTGTGTTGCAAGATCACAAGTATTCTTTGGTGTATTGCTTTTTATATTTATTTTTATTAATTTATATTTTTTATTTATTTATTTACTGTAGCACTCCGTCGACAAGGGTCCAGGAAATGAAGCCCAATGCGGAAGTGCAGTTCCTCGAACGGCCACAAGAGTGGGTTAATTCCCCACAGACTTGCATGTTAAAATCAAAATACACAGCTTTACCACAGAAATAAACGTGTTTACATCCTGGTGAGTCTATACATATAAATGTTTAAATATATATATACTGTATGGAGGTGAATATTTTTGCAACTTTTTTTTTTCTTTTACCCATTACCCAGGAAGTAGGATAAGCGCTGACAAGATACTGACGTCAGGTACATTGAGCCTCAAAACATCCTGCAGGAATCCTGTGATTTACAGTGTAAGTTTAATTTTTTCTTTCTTTTACAATTTTATCTTCGTGGGCGTACGCGCGAAACAATGAAGAGGACGACACCGAGCTCTCAGTTAGCATTAGATCTTTATTTCTCATGTCACTTCGAAAGCTTACAAGGAGCTTACATTTAACTTGGGAATTCTCAAATGACACAAGCAAAGATTATATACAGTACTATAAACTGTCAGCTATGATAAAGGAGACCAAATGTACACGTTTTGTAGTTATTTCCGTAGCATATGTTTTTTTTTTTTTTCTTCCTGTAAGGTATAGATATTTTTTTATTTTTGCCAGAGGCAGGTGCCCATATCCATAAAGCATTCCATATTTCCATACTTTGCAGTTATAAAAATATCAGATATTTCTTAGTTTCTTTCAATCCCTGTGTTGACAAGTGCGTCTTGATGCAACTCCTCAACATTATTGCTGCATTAGCACAGTAGTAAATTCTGGAACTCTTAAGTAAACATATATAGTAAAACATGGCTATTAGCGACTTTATTTCTGTTTGTTTGTAGTTGTTTTGTCTTCCTCACACAGGTCTCTTTAAATACACACTTTCAAAGTGCAAAAAAAAACAAAAAAAAACAGAAAAGGTGCAAATTATACTACAAATATCTGGTGAAAGCAATAAAAGAGGACATGGCACTTCTATAGCACGGTGCGGAGGTGAGAACTATCGAGGATGGCGCTCAGTTCTGCTGCAGCTTGGCATGTCCCGATCTACGGAGTTGATTTGGCCGTGAGCAAAAAGAACATACAAAAAAAAAAAAAAAAGTGTCGTGGTGTGATTGCCTTCTACGATCCTCGCCGCTTCCTCCTCCGCTTTTGTAGCACTGCTGGAGGAGAAGCTGCGAGCCGACGAGCAATAATACTTCGCGTGGCGTCGGCGTCCGTCTCGCCCATAGTGGTTCCCCCGCCGTAACTGTCCTCCACCTCCGCTCTTCTCCTAACTCCAAAATAAATTGTCTAAACACAAGTACAAGGTAACAGCTTCCTCCTCTAAACAGCTTAGTATCACGGTTAGTTTGACGACTCAGCAGGTGATTGTAACGAAAAACCGGAAATAAAAAAAACACAGGCGGGCCTCGCTCGTTTGAAATGAAACCGGAGATAAAGTAATAATAATAAAAAAGAAAATGCCAGGATGTAGATGGACGTGAGCGTCCCAAAAAAGAAGGCAAGGCATTTTCTGTTGTTTCCGTTCCGAGTAACTTTAGAGATCTTTAAATATCTACTTGTTTTTTTTTCTCCTCTTCTCATCAGTATCTACAAAATGCGCGTGACCATTTTGTACACAGTGATTCATTTCCCCGCGATGACGACTTGAAATCATGTACAGCGTGGCGACCCCCTCTAGCCCCCCTCCCCAACCCTTTCCCCTTCCCACTGCCTCGTAGGACAAAGTCCACTTAAAGCACTTTACCTGAGGTTTCATTAAGAATGCTGCAATTTGCCTAAACAGGGAGTCTTGCGCACACACACACTCACACTCAGACACACACTCATCTCGCCCACTACGATAGTTTCCCTGCAGGTTCATCAAGCATGCTTTCAGAGGTTCTGGGGATGTGACGCCTGGAATAAGAGGGAGGACTTGAAGTCTTGCTGGGGGAGAATTTCAGCTCCTCGTCGAGCAGGTTCCACGTGGAGGCTTCTCTGGGCGAGCCGCGAGGTCAGAGTCTTGTCCCATCACAGCCCGAGAAGCTCAGAGGTTCCTGTTCGTCTCCGCTTCAGAGTTCAGTCATTATTTTTATCTATTTGTTTTTTTTTTATTATTATTATTTTTTTTTTTTACAGGCTAAGATAGCACACCACCCCCCTCCTCCACACGCACCCACATGAGGGAGGTCGAATGCGGTCAGCTGGTATCGAGTGACTTGACCCCTGGCTTTTAACCCTCTGACTTGGCTGCGGTTGTTGGAGAGGGGAGGGGGGGAGCGGGCGGGTTGGCGGGAGGGGGCCTGGGAGGGGAGAGTCAATCACTACGGGGAGGAGGAGGAGGACGTCCGGTTTGTGGAGAAACTGCAAGAAACGGGAGACGAGACCGTTAGCATCCCCCGGCTCTGTCCGGGCGCACGCGTCCGCTCTGAACGCGGGCGGAGCCGTTACCTCTGGAGCCTGTGCACCATGTGGGCCACCAGCGAATCGGAGATGCCTGGGTAGGCCTCCTCAGCCAGCAGGATGGCCTCCCTCAGCTCGTCCAGGACCATGGGGTTCCCGTTCACCTGCTCCTGCCGCGCCTTCAGCTGGGAGGAGACACACCTGGTTAGACTTTCAGGACTTTTACTGTAGAGGTGAGCTGCTGAGCAGACTGCTTCTTACCTCAGCTAGTGCAGGAGAGATGACTGTGGCCAGGCTCTGTGAATAAGGCCTCTTTGGAATGTCTTTTGTCTGCAGAGGGAGACACGATCGGTGTGAAACAGCCTGAAAATGTGCCCCGTCAAACTTTTAACCTGCGCCGATTCATTCCTGACCTGGTCCGCCGCCCCCGACTGTCCCTCCCCGTTCTGCAGCTTCTTGGGGTCCTTCTCTCGGATGGTGAAGATCCAGTCGTCGCTGCCGAAGTCGTTCCCGCCCGACGCCTGGCCGTCCTGCTCTCTGACGGGACAAAGAGGATTTGAGCCGACGCCTTCGCACCCGGGTAAGCGATCAAAGCTCGTCATGACATATCAAAAACGACTGTAACTCACGAGTCGGACTCGTCAGAGCTCGACTCCGCGGCTCTGGACTGCTCCGCCTTCCACCTCTTGTACTTGTCCACCAGCTCCGTCAAGTAGGAGGTCTTTTTAGCGTGGCGGACGATCAGTTTATGCTTCAGCAGCTCTTTGGCAGTCGGCCTCTGTGGCGGGAGAAGCAAAGTGAGCGGGGGAAGCTTAAAAGCGTAAACGGGCAAAGAAGCAAACCCGTACTCACAAAACTGGGCTCTTTGTTGAGGCAGGCCTCGACGAACTCCTTGAGCGGTTTGCTGTAGCTGCCCTCCAGCGTGGGCGGGTTGTTCTTTGGGATGAGGAATAAAACCTTCATGGGGTGGAGCTCCGAGTGGGGCGGCTCGCCCTTCGCCAGCTCGATGGCCGTGATGCCCAGGGACCAGATGTCGGCCTGGAACGCACAGGAGACGCGGGGACGAGTCTAATTATGTCAACTCTCACTCCCTGAATGTTCTGACGGTGCATAATTTGTCGTCTGCCAGCTTTTGCACGACAGCACGGACTGTACCGCAGCGAGCCGCCTGCGACCACTCCGCCGATGCGTCAACGTCTCGCGGCCCCCGCCCCGAACTCACCTTCGAATCGTACGCCGACTGTTTGATGACCTCGGGGGCCATCCAGAAGGGCGTGCCCACGAAGGTGTTGCGTTTGATCTGGGTGTCCGTGAGCTGGCCGGCCACGCCGAAGTCCGCCAGCTTCACCTCGCCTTGCTCGGACAGGAGCACGTTGGCAGCTGTGAGAGAGAGAGAGAGAGACAGAGAAGCTGAGCGAGGAGCGCCCGCCACACATCTCCAGACGCTTCTGCCTGCGCCATTAATCTGCATCGCCGATTTATTTAATAAAGAGGAAACAACTGTCAGAAGCCTTTTAGCCGACGCTGCAGCGGCGGCCTCAAATCCCCGGTGGAACGCAAACTATATAATGAATGAAACTGGAATGGACGTCGATAGCATTAAGACGCTACGCGATATCTTTGCGCGCTCCGTTCGGTCGGCTGCTACCTTTGATATCCCGGTGGATCTTCTTCTCCGAGTGCAGGTACTCGAGGCCCTTGAGGATTTCTCTCAGGATGGTAGCGATCTGAGTCTCATCCAGGGCTCCCGGCTCCATCTTTGGAAGGAAAACAATGAGTCTCTTATTGCTCTGCAGCGTAAATGCACATTACCGACATGCTTTTGTTGTGCAAGCTGAAACACTCCATCAATTCTTTCTTTCTTTTAATAAAATGAAAACAAGAGTTGCACATATGGACGAGCCTCCGGCCTCAGCTGATCACGAGGTTGAGAAACTTGATTTTCACCATGCTCTGCTGCTTCTTCTTCTTCTTCTTCTTCTTGGATGAAAAGATTAAAAGAGAGGTCGCTTACCAGATCCAGCGCCGAGCCGCCGCCCAGATACTCCATGATGATCCATAGCTTCGTGTCCTAGAGCGTGGTCAAGAACAAGACAGAGATAACCGGCTTACCGCGAGGCATCAAGAGCTTAGAGATCACGGCGTGAAACACCCAACTACGCTACGTGACCCTGTACCTTCAGGTAGGAGCCGTAGTACTTGGTGACGAAGGGGCTGTCGCACTGGCTCAGCACGGTGATCTCCTGCTGGATGTCCTCGATCTCGTCCTCGGCCTCCTCCAGGTCGATGGTCTTGATGGCCACCACCTTCTGCGTGCGGTTGTCGATGCCTTTGAACACCTCGCCGAACGAGCCCTTGCCGATGCGCTCCAGCTTGGTGAACAGCTCCTCCGGGTCCACCCTGGCGTTCTGGTGGTCGCACGGGGAGGGGAATATAAAAAACAAAAACAACAGGGGAGGAAAGGGAAGGAGGATTTAAACAAAGTAAAGGGAAAAGAACTGACTGTTGGGTAGTAAAGAGGAAACACCAGCAGGGCGCCACTCTTACAGGATGCGTTAATTCACTCAGTGCAACACCTTGTGTTTATGTGCACAGAAGAAGAGACACAGGAGAATGAAAGGGAAAGTGTGCAACAATTGGAGAGCATGCAGATTAAAAAAAAAAGAAAAAGATGCGTTTAAATAAGACTGGACACATCTGGAGCTTTAGGGCTCACTCTTATAAATTCAGCCTCTTTGAAGAGCGGCCGGACAGTTTAAAGAGAAAAATCCAAGCGGACCTAAACGCCTCGCTACAAACCACGTGAGACCATCCCCTCCGCTGACTCGTCTGCAAACACGGCGAGAGGAGCGAGGGGTCGTCCATCGTGCAGCTTTTCCAAAACTCTGCATTTTTGTCTTCATCAAACTTCTTTAACTCAAATAAGAAACAGGTCTGTAGAGGTGTAGATGCGTTTGCTCTGCGGGTTTGGCCGGGCGCCTCATTTCTACTGGCCGAGCGGGTGGTCGCCACAGCAACACATGTCCACACTGCTCAAAACAGGGACAAAGCGTGCGATTTACTTCATACTCGAGCACACAGGTCAGAGTCTTCCTGATGTTTTATTTTACTCGCGCTATACCCTCCTCAACCGTCCCCGTCTGAATTTCACACGGAAAACAGGCAACAAGTTTTATCGGCGAGGGAAAAGCTGGCCGCGCTTCCGCCCGAGAGTTTGGGCCAAGCGTCCGGGTTTTTCTGGCGGCACGCGCATCCGAGCGAGGAATGAAGCGAGGGAGGAAGTGAACTAAAATGACTCAACTCTCTCGAGGCTCTTATGTGGGAAACACAAGAGCAGCGGCTGAAAAAAAAAAAACAAGAACAACAACAACAACTTCCTTTTGTGACCTCTTTTGAGCAGAGAGGGGTTCACTATGTCCGTTTTAAGATAAAACGGAGGCGGCTGCTTTGTGCAGAAAGAGGAAACCTCACGCCACAAAAGAAGAGCCTTTGGAGAAACTAAACCAGTCATTCTGGTGGTGAAAACATGTGGCGCAGGACAGATTATAAGTCAATAAAGCAATAAAGTCATGTTATATTTCCACAGAACACTAGATGCTTTGTTTGGGGAGGAAGGGGTCAAAGCTTTCCCCTCGCCAATAAACCTCAGAGGCTATATGAAATCGCACAACAGCGCTCGGGATTGTTTCTCCTTTCCTTGTGACTTCGGATCTTTCTTGCGAGCGATTTCATCCTCGCTTATTTACAGGTACGGCACCTTAGCATTCGGCATGCCAGGCACATTTAAATCTTGTTTTTTGCTCCTGAATTAGCTGCGAGCGTGCACGATGTGATTTTAGTCGTGCAGCTGCAACTGTCCAGGCACTGGAGGAGCGTAACGGGGCTTGCAAAAGTAACTGATTTCCTCAGATATGCACGCTGAATGCAGACCGGGCAGATCTGCTAACAAAGCCCGCAAAGGGAGCGTAATCTGGTGCGTGAGGCAAGTTTACATTAGGAACACTTATCTCCTCTGGTTATCTACCCAACACATTTATCCCTATAGGCACAGTCCTAAAGATAGCAGCAGGAGCCAGAACAGGGCTCTTGCGTGCATGGCTTTATCCAGGGGAGACACAGAACCCTTCAAGGGACGCTTGGATCGTCGGAATTTCTGCCTCCATTGCGCGGTTTCAAAAGATGCGGCATTCAGCGTCAAATTAGAAAACTCGTGTTGGCGTGTGTGTGTTGAGGTTTTATTTAGTTAGCGCAATAAATGCGCATATGATAGCAATAGAAACGTCCCCGACCTCGATGATGATGAATTTTACGAGCAAGCACCCGAGTCCTTAAACGAGCCAAAGCACTGAGCTGCTGCGTGTGGGTGTACGGTGGACACCGCGCAGACCCAAAAGTAGGGAGCCGAACACTGTACATTTTGTTCCGACTGTGACCTCAACTTACTGCGGCACACATCCAAAATAAAAAAATAAAATAAAAAAAAGAGTCTTACCTGCATCCCCGGCAGGTTGCCCTGAACGGGAGAATGAGCCATGGTGGCTGGTGATGCTGGCTGGATTCACGCCTCGTCCGACAACGCAGGGCTGAGATCTCCTCGGCTTGACTTGTGTTTACAGTCCAGGCTGAGGTTCTGGTGATGTCCCACAGGGTTGCTGTGGGACCCCGCTGCCTGCCAAAAGTACTCTTGTGTATGCAGAAAATTTTCTTCCACTACCCCCCCACCCACCACCCCCCAAGAGACACACACCAGTGTCACTTTCCTGTCTCGGAGCAACTCCAAGTCCCTCAAAAAACAGCTGAGCAAGCTAACAGACGTTGGCTAATGCTAACTCTGAAGCTGCAAACAAGAAATCCGCAATGTTAGCTTGCTAGCCCCCCCTTCGCTCAGCCTCAACTAGTGCGTTAGTTTAATTTATCGCCCAGGGAAGTTGTGCTGCAACGACAGGTCTCGGTTCTCGGAAACGAACACCCGGGAGCAACTATTTATTCCGTTATCCCCCAAAGTGTCACTTTCTGAAAGCGTATTCTCTCGCTAACGGTGCTGTCAGCTAGCTAGCATGGCTAGCGCGTTAGCCTCGCTAGCCAACGCAGACGACCTGACAAACGTTCCGTTAGCTGGGGCTGCCTCCGAGCGCAGTTTGCCTGCGTACGGGCGAATGTCATCCGCGGGGGACGGAGTCTCCGACGAACCGAGGCGTCTGCCTCTGCGCTGGTGCGGGGCGTCCTCGGCGGCTCCGCGCGTCTCGCGTCTGCGGCAAGAAGACCCCCCTCGCCAGTGTGTTTTTGTTTCCTCCCTCACTTTCGTCCCGTACTCTCGGCCATCTTGTCGGTGCCTGCCGTGACGCCTGGCTGGGCGGATCCGGATCCGGATCAGCGGCGACATCCATCCATCCATCCTTCCATCCATCCAGCCAGCCCGACTCCTCTCACGCCCACTTCAGCTCAGGTGGTGCCAGGTGGACAGACTTCCACCATCCAAACAGTCACAATTATTAAGATGCATAAAGACACCCAAAACCGCTTTGTTATGAATGTGTCCTGCACCAGAAGAGTCTATAAACACGAGTTATTCATTTGGTTGTAGTCGAATAATGTAACAGTGCTGCATTAATAAACAATGTACACTTTAGTTCAACGTTTTGTCTTCAAATACCAAATGACTGCAGGAGGCAATGCCGCATATTAGCCCTAGATTTTCCATTATTAAATGCTGCGTATTTGATTATAATTGTGTTTTATTATTATTCTGTAATACCGATTTTCATTCACTTGCATTACATTCCCCTTGCAGTGAGATTACATTATGACTGGGTTTAATCAAACGTTTCGCGCCTGCTACCACAGGAGGGCGCCAGAGTATAAACCTTCACAGCTGCAGACGCATCCTTGTGCGCAATATGGACACTGGTGCCCCGGTCCATCAATGTGTGCTGCAAGCTGAAACAACCGAGGGGCATTTGTGGATGATGCACAAGCATGTTTATATACGTACAAGCAGTGCAGTGTAGAGCTATAGCAGAAATACTGGTTAAACTACGGCTGCGGCTGTTTCAGTGCGTGTTGCGCACAATTGATGCACTGCAGCGTGGTTTTTATTGTGCATAGATGGGGTTTACTTTTTGTTTTTTGGCCCAGATTCCGATGTATTTAACTGGCATGACTTAAAATATAGCCCATATCCTTGTAGCAAGAGCCCTCGCAAATGAATTTCTGCATACACGACATCGCTTGAGCGTCTCGTCGTTCATCGTCGCTGAGCGCGTGTAATGGGAAGCGCTGCCTCCCTCCTCCATGCGTAAATTATGTAGGGCAGGACGGAAACGCTTTGGCTACCTCCGTTTGAGAAGGGAAAGAAAAAAATATAACCGGCTGGTGGATGTGAGAAAGAGAGGGCAGAAAAACAGAAATTAAATCAACAAAGAAAAAAAAAATCGTTTCCGATCGTCGTTTTTTTTTTTTTTTTTTGACAGAGGCGGAGTAGCGCATCACGACTCGCCTATTGTGAAGCAAAGGAGAGGAAAAGATGGACATCACGGATCAAGGAGCTCAAATGGAGCCGCTCTTACCTACGGTGAGTGGAAAGAAACACGCTATTAAATGTGCTCATGCTCAATTTCATTTAGCGCCGCCGACAATCCTGAACATCAACCTTGAATGAACTGCCGCTCATCAGTGGGGTTCTGTTTGGGGTGAAGCTGTTGGTATAAAACGTCCCATGATGGATTTTCTGTTCATACGCGTTTTGAAAATCTTGCCGGTAATGTGTCGTAATGTGGGTAAAAAAAAAATGGATGCTGCGCACCTTAAACGGGGGAGAAATTGCACACAGAGACCATGTTGCACACGCGTTTTGCCTTCACAAGAAGCCATGTATGATGCACTGCAGTTAGTTTTATTTCACCTGCACCACACTGCATGCAGAGATGCCCCATGACTATTTGAATAACCCAGTTTTTTTTTTATTCACCGTGTGCTGTCAAGCTGTTGCTTTACTGCAAGTCCAAGATGTTATCCTGGGATTAGAGTATGAAGTGTTTGATCCTGGCTGTGAGAAGGCAGAAGGATCAGTTGGATGCAACAAGCTCACTCTTTTTTTTTAAATATATCTTTTCATGAGAAAGATTACAACCCATTCAAATCATAGAAGCGTGCAGCATAAGCGTCCGAGCATGTTGCGGAGCTGTGCAACAAACGGGTCAAAGATGTGTCCACTCGGGTCAGAGCCTTCTCAGGCCGCTGGCGGAGTTTCAAACGCCTCAAACGCAAGGCTCCACTAGAAGCCAGAGGCTGCCCCTCCTCATTAGCATTCAGGTGAGCCTGTGAGGAAGAGAGGACCAAAAAAAAAAAAATGTCTGCTGAGCTGTCCCGACTGTCAGTGCCAGGGGAGGGAGAGGGAGATGAAATATATTGCTTTATGCCCGTCGTGTTTAAAAGCAGCAACTGCTCTGGAGGCAAATCAATATTCTCCCCCCGTTTGCTCTATTTGCGGACGTGTTACGTGAGGATTCAGTTTTCCCTGCGTGGCTTACAGTGTACAGTGACGGGGCTGAAGCGGCTGCGGGGCGGCTGTTCTGTTCTCCCCTGCAGTCTCAATGCGGTGTGGTCGCTTCCCTGTCACTGTAACTTATCGCCGTCGTTGTTCCTCCTCCTCCTACGCACCAAGCAGCGAGCGTTGTCATGGTTTCCCCAGGATGTGTATGAGTATGTGAGGTGTCAGTATGGCAAGAATTTCAGGGGCTTCTCCACCAGGCTGCCATGTTCCCAAGGTCAAGCATGAGTGCATGTTTAATTTACAACAGGAAGGAGTGCGTTTGAATGCATCGTTATTGCTGCCACATCTCCCTTCTGCCTTTGACTTGGGACACTTGAGTTAACTGCACATTGAGGCGATCCTTAACGCATTTGGCCTGATAGCAACGCTCTCGGACGCCTCGCTTTTGTCCCGTTGACTGATTTCTTGCTGTTCTTCGTCTTGCAGGAACAAAGTTCCCAAGAAAATAAAGATGTGGTGAGTACATCTCTCATTCTCTTCTTCTTGGCCTGCAGAATGTCACACTGATTCGCCCAGCAATAACAATGACAACTCAGTTTAATGCACTGGTTTTTGTTAAAAATGGCACAAGGCACAGAATTTGAAAAAAATATCAATAGTCAAAGCAATAAAATAAGAAATACAAAGGCCTAGGCAGGAGCTCTAACTGGTGTCATATTAAAGCAAGTCTGCAGAGTGTGCATTAGTACAATTTTAGAGGTTTAGCTCAATATTTAAAATCAATTCCATTGTTGCTCTGTGCTTGCTGGATGTGTAAATACAGGCGCAGAGTTCTCCACATCAACTTTATGCAGTAATAATGTGAAAATAGTTCCTCAAAACGTCAAGAAAACGCACTCAGGAAGTCAAAGAAAGGAAGGTCCAAAATGTTGAGTGGGTTTTCCATCGTCCACCAGCTAAAATTTAACTAAGAGCTAATCATCAGATCATCCAATCCTCCCTCTCTCAGCCCCTCAACCCATTAACAATAGCAAAATGAGCATCTGGTCACGATTAGCAATCCAATAACGCCGTAAACATCTTAGCTAGGGCAGCCTCCCTCCATCCAGATTTCCTCAATGGCCCCGATGTCAATAGTGTGATCACATCTGGCCTCTTAATCCACGTTTTCTATGATCTATATTCGGCAGCGCGACGCGGCTGCATTCGACTCGCATCTTTAATTAGCCAGCTCGCCGAGCAGACGTCAAGTATTTTTAGATCACAATGGTCGCAGCGTGTCGCCGCGCATCTGGCGCGCACAACAGGCATCCATAAATAAATAACCACCGATAATGGGAATTAAGTGGAGCCGGGCCTTTCAGCAGCGAGCGAGGTATGAGCATAACCAGACGACGGAAGCAGCCGCGGAGAGGAGTTTGGACGTGTGATCTGTTCTGACTAAACATTGTTTATGCAGTGTTTGGGCTGAGAGCCAGACTGAGACCAAGAAAGACTCTACCGCTGGCCAAGATGTCAGTCTTGCGTGTGGACTTAGATATTACACAATTACAATTTTAACAAAAATTGTTAAGTGCTCTTTGGCGAAGGTGTAGCATAACAAATGTTTTAGGCGGCATCCCTTATCGTCTGCAGACACATTCTTGTTAAGGGTTATACGAGAAGCCTGTAAATTAAATATGGAGAAGCAGACCGGTTGGTTGGCCGAACGCCCAGACGCACCAAACCGTCATCAGAAGAACTGGCGGGCAGTGACGTGGCCTCGTGCCGCCTGTGTCTGGAGCAAAAATGTAAACCTCAACAGACAAAGCAATGGGAATGTTTGTTTTGCGTGAGCGGAAATACCTCTCCACACCAGCAGGTGGTGGTAGTGTGCATTTGTCATTTTCAATTGGTTTGTAAAAAGTTGCACTGTTTCCACAGCAGCTTTGCAGGATACAACTAGGGTCAGAGACACCGAACAATGGCTGATTGTTGACCCTAAGCTCAACATAAAAATAAAAATTGAAACAGTCTTTTTGTATTACAAATTAAACAAATTAATTTAAATTAGTTAGCTAAACTTAGCAAAATGCTTGGACCCGTAACACCTTGCAATCTCGCCAGTTATATTGTGGTTTTACTAGTGCTAACATCTCAAAGGTTTCACAGGCTCTTTATATGCCAAGCTTACTTTGTGCAGGTTCGACTTGTACGTTATATTCTGTTTACTTTTGAAAAACTCGTCACAGACTAGTGCAACTTCTACAAAGTCATCGATTGGCGCATCTCTCAAGGAAACGTCATTTTTGAGCAGCGTTGTTCTCTTCGGTCGAGTATAACCCTCGCCTAGTGTGGAGCACCGTTGATGACAGTGGTTGGGTGTCCCTTTGGAGCTCCAAAGCTTCACAATAAAACTGGTGACGATTTTAAAAATGATCTTCAACCTTATTGGTTTTGGCATCAAGTGGTCCTGGATCCGACTTGCCAGGGGTGGTCCTATCCCGTTGGAGAAGATCAGGAGAACAGATGGAGGAAGTGCGCTGGAGGTGCCCAGGCTTGCTCTTTCTGTTCTTGGATCGGTGCTAAATCTCCGTTCGACTTGGTGATCCAACTCTGCGTGAAGCCTCCCCGCCGCAGCTAGGAGCCCGGGCCGGCTGTGCTCCTTTCCGTGGTTAATTATAGCAGTGTCAGTGGAGAGGAGGGCGAAGAGGGCATGGAGGTAGGTAGAGGGAGAGGTTGGAGAGCGCGAGAAACAGATGGGTTGATGATGAGAGAGGAGGGAGGACTATTGAAGGTAGATTGAAAGCGCTGTTAAGTTGGATGCTTTTAAAGAGCAACTTGGCTGTCTGATCTTCAGCCGACCCAAACCACGTTTTAACTGCAATTTGACAGGCAGCGCAGCAGAAATATCTGCTCCTTCCTCCGGATCTGTTTCGAGCACACCATGTGCTAGGACAGATTCGCTGACAATGCACTCCGGCCAGAGAGCAGCTTCTTTGCCTCAGGTAGGTTCTGCAGACACACGCGCTTAAATATGCACGTACTGTACACAGCAAGGCTGCAGCGCCGACATCCTGCTTACTGCTGCTTCTTCTTCTTCTTGCTCGGAGGTGTGTGGTGACCTGTGGCGGGACATGTAGCGCGGCGAGGTGTGTCAGAGCCGCGTGAAAGCCCCTCGTACAGCGGGGGGTTAGGGTTCAACTCCCAGCGACCTAAAACTGGTCTTAGGTAACAGAGGCACAGAGCTGGGAGGCTGTGTGCATCACAGCGTCGGTGATGTCAGAGCGCTAATCTCTCTCGGGGGATTGGCGGATGGACGATTGTCAGAAACATTTGATGCATCCCTGGATGAAAGCCGTTGGAGGCAGAGGGAGAGAAGGAGCCGGAGCCGAGCTGCCCGCTTTTTGTTTTCATGTCGTGTTCGCGGGGGCTTTTCGGAGCGAGGTTGCCGCCGTGTTCCAGGATGGGGAGAGCAGCTGAGGAGAGGAGAGGGTCTGACTGAGAGGCACAGAGAGACGAGCCGACTCCGTCTTTATCTGCGATTCTCTCCGACTCTTCCTAAATAACAAAACACTCGCTCTGAGCTCAGAGTGGGGCTCGGGCCCTGAGCCTTAGCCTCTTACCTTACAACTGCCGCAAGCACAAGGGGAGTTAGCGGGCATCCTGCCCCCGACCTTACAGGAGGAGCACCATGCTCACAGTGGACCTTAATAAAGCCTTTGCCTATCAGGTAGGTCAAAGTATTCAACGTGTTATAGGTCCAGCATTACTTTGACTGTTGACCAATTCTAGAGGCGTCACAGAGTTTAGTTTCATTTTGTTTTCAGACTGATTGGGACGCACCATTGCTCTGGTGCCTAGGTTAAAACAATGACCTAGAATACATATGCCATTGTTAATGCATGTATAGGTAATAGGTTGCGGTAGGCTGGGCTTCCTACGCCGCAGAGAGGACCGGTTGTGCTGCTGTGCA
This sequence comes from Planiliza haematocheilus, assembly GCA_005024645.1. NCBI lineage: Eukaryota > Metazoa > Chordata > Actinopteri > Mugiliformes > Mugilidae > Planiliza > Planiliza haematocheilus. Next base: position 371,965 of record SRSE01001266.1, on the reverse strand, counting down.
TGCGAAAAAGTCCCGGGGAGGTTGGCTGACAGATGGGACTGACTGCCATTCTGGGGCAGCAGAGGAGCTTATACCCGCTGTACTGACCCTGGTGATCTCTGAGGGGAAGTGGGTGAACAAAAGCCAGGAATGTCGGATTTGTTTCAGTTTGAGCACTTTGTCACACACTCATATATATTTGCCGTAGTGTTTTTTTTTTTTTTTGTGAGCTTTTAGGACCTGCAGGAAGATTTCCCTACTTGCTCGCTCAAATCCCAGCAGCGTTTAAATCCCTCCGCCTCACTCGTCGCTCTCAGAAGACGGCGTTTGCGCTTCCTGCGTCCGAGCGAAGTTGCAGATGTAGAGATGCTCCGAGTGTACTCAGCATATTCCTCCCCGGGATGCTGCCGATTCTGATCCTGCTGCTATTGCCACGGTAACGATGGCCATCTGTAGGGATGGAAAACCATGACAACAGAAGCGCTGGACCAATCGCAGGGCTTGAACAGACGCCGTTAATCCATCCCCCTCTTAGCTAGCTACAAGATATAGAACCACTCTGGCTCTTAACACATGTAGAAGTCCACTAAAGCAGATTGACTAAGCATGAAACGCCACCTGCTTGGCTGTTTTTTTTTTTTTTTCTACACGCCACGGCCCGACAAGGAATACAACGCACTTCATCCACTGAATGGTTGTGTGTACACCTCCTGGCCTAGATCTCCACGTATAATAACGTTAGCATTCATCATCCCTGCCATTGTGAAAGCCCCGGGAGAGATCACGGAGGAGCGCAGAAATGAGGTCACATATCTGCTTCCCAGAGAGTCATGTGGTAACACGAACAGGTTCCTGGAAGGGAGGTTGTGAGAATCAATAGGTCCGTCATTTATCCTGGCCTGGAAAATGAAATGCAAGCTCTCATGAAGACGTCCTCTCTGTTGGTTTAGAGACAGTAACGCCCCGAAAGACAACATTGCTGGATAGATAATGTGATCGGCTAGCGTTGCTTTTGCCGATTACGCTTTGCGCAGCTAAATGCAGCTGCTACTGACACTGTAAGTACTGAAAGCATGGTATTAAAGTCTCATCTCTCTGCAAATCATGTTTTTGGTAATTCTCATGTGCGTTAGTCCAAACCAGATTCTCCAGTCCCGCTCTTAGCATGTTGAATTTGATGGTCGGAACCAAAGTTGTGGGTGGCATTTCCTAGGCGTAAATGTTTGGTGAACTCGTAAGTCAATCACTCTTCTTCCATTTGCAATGTAGCGCAGCGATTACGCCAACTAATACATTAGTCAAAGCTCGTCTCCATCATCTGTGCTCTGCTACGCCAACCCCAGTTACAGTCATTGCATTGTCTCCCTGGTTTCCAGGCGCGGCAGCAGGGTGATCTCCACATGAACAAACGCTGACCCAGCTGTCACGTTGAGATTTCCGATCCAGTGGCATTCGACTTTTAACTTTCAAGCAAAAAAAAAAAAAAAAAAAAAAAAAAAAAAATCACGAGGAAACTGGAGCACACTGTAAAAGGAGGAGACGTGGTGATGCAGCTGCAATGTGAAGTCTTGTCATAGAGGTGTATTTGCAGCAGGCGTCCTCTGAGTTGAAGCAGGTCACTTTCACAGTAGTCGGGCTGGGTTTATTTTTAGGACTGTATCGCAAGCGACGGCTCTGAAACACAAGATGCTGTGTGCGAGATTAGAAGGTACAGTAGGTGTGCTGCGTGCGAATCATTTGTTTCACTTTTTACCCAATGAACTCGACGGCACACTGGCTTACTTGATCCTTTTGTGTAAATCACATACTCTGTGTCAGATATTAAAGTCATTAGATTAGTGGTTGGGGACACAGTGTTTTTGTTTTAGCACATAAAAGGACATGGAGGTAGATGAATTTGTGCCTGAGAAGAAGCCTTGGGAGTAAGTTAACCATAAAGACCTTTAAATCACAAAATCCATTGGCTTGTTGTTTCTAGTTTCCGCCAATTAGGCCAGAGGTGTCAAACTCATTTTAGTTTGGGGGCCACATATAGCCCAATTTGATCTCTTTGATACTGGCCAGACCAGGAAGACCTGTTTTAGTGCAAAGAACAAGTAAATTAAAAAAAAAAAAGATAAAAATTCACAAGTAAAGTAAAATAGTAAAATATGTGCAATTTGGGCACATTGCCGTCTGCCGTTTAGCCTTGCATCTCAGTGTTGTCTTCTGTCCACTTCTTACTAAAACAATGGACAAATTAGTCAAATCAGTTATTTTCTCGGAATTTTCGCACTTTGCAAATTCATGCTGTGGGCCAGATTAGACCCTCTGGCGGGCCATTATTGGCCCACGGATCGTATGTTTGACACCAAGCGTTCAAAAAGCTGCTGCTTGCTTCTCTTGGATGTTGTGAACGAGGCTAGCTCACACGCTGGATTATATAAGTACTGCAGCAGAGAGAGGAAGAGACTGCAGCTGCATTAGCTTAGCATGAGGATCTGTGCGGCGTTTACCGTCCACAAACCGAGCTGCTTTAACTTGAGCTGTTCTTCAGTGATAGTCAGTCATTCTCCTTCCGTGAATTTCAGTGTCCCTGCATCGCATGGAACACGTCCAACACTGTTCGGAAGTTTGAACATGGGTGCTCTCGACTGCTTTTGGGCGTTCAGGTCTACCTTACCCCTGGTGGGTGTTGTTCTACGTGCTAAACTTCAGATTCATTCATATCTGAACCATATTTCGCACAGTTATGGTGCAGCAGATTAGCTCAGTTTAAGGTTTTCAACTCCTAATCCACGTTAGGTTGTTGTATTAGCATCAAACATTACATTGGAGTACTTCTGTTTTAAGGAGGCCTTGGTTTGTTTGGTAGTTGAATCAGAAAGCCCAAGCTTTTGTTGAATCAGCTGCTTTAAAGTGTTCATTGGTAGGATAATGAAATGTAATGTAATTTGCAGTAAAGTCAGTTACCCAGCGTCTGATTAGAGACGGCTAACATTAGCTAATAGCTAGCTACCTTATGGTAACTGAGCACATCAGGCCTTAGCTGATGGTTTACCCATTTAGCATACATTTTTATTTTGGTCATACAGCCTTCATGTGTGGAAGCGTAACACACAATTTCCAGTTGTACATGCACGGATGCAAAGAATACATGTGTTTCTGCAGGGCTTTGACTTTGAAGCACCCGCTTCTATAGAGTGTGCACTGAATCAGAATGAGACCGAGACCAATGTTAAACCTTTCTCCTGAAGGTCACGCCGCTCGGCTTAGCACGCCTACACGGTCATGCATGCTTAACACCGTGCGACGTCAGAACATCCCCTGGTCCCCTAGTTCGCTTCCAGTCCTGAAGCCTCCTCTTCTTTTGTGTGCCTATATGAGGGCCTATATGTCCTTTTTGTATACATTTGGACATCCTGTTCTTGTGTGCGTCCAGCTACGCGTCACAGAAGCACAATACCACGCGACGATGAAAAGGCCTTTGAAATATGTAGATGCAATGTACATTCATGTGACATTCAAGTGTGTCTGCTCACGCTTGGTCACATGTCCACCCCTCCGCCACCACCACCCCCCACCTCTCCCATCTCGACTCCCCCCGGTGTCTCGGTCACATGTCCCGCACTCCCGTCCCCTCCGAAGCCCTCCATCACTGCCCGGCGGACCAACCAAGAAACATCTGATTTAATTCCCCTTCCGCCGCCCATCCCGCGGTCAGAGACGAGGTTTTTATCCCGCTGTAAAGGCTGGCAGATTAATCTCAATCCAGATTGGCGAGCCGGGGCTGTGGCTGGTCTAGGGTCAGCAGCGTGAGGCAGAGAAACCCGGCGTCTATAAATAGAAGCAGGCACCTGCAGGCTGGAGATTCTGGCTCATCTGTCATAGTGAGCAGCTTTGTATATCGGAACGCCATTGTTTCATAGTTAGTGTACAGGATAAGAATAAAAGACCAGATTAGAGCGTCATGTATGCAGAAAATAAATAGCGGAGGGTGGTTTATTTGCTCATGGGGTCTCACAACTCAGCATCCCAGTCAGACTCTTATTACGGGACAATCTGTGCGATAATCTCCGATCGGGTTCATGTGGACTTGTGAAATTATTATCTCGCAGCCCAAGCACTGTTCATTCCACTTGTGGCCTAAATTTTAAAGAGAGAAAGTAATCCCTTCGTTTCAACTCTGCAGCCGGTTTCATCCCCCGTTTTTGAAGTCATCATTCTCTGAGACGGTGAAAGGTCAGCCTGTAATCTCAGGACCTTCTGAGGTGACCGTCCGCCATCGTCCCACTGGGAACGGCCTTAATTTGTCCCAATTCGTCCTATGACTGAATGAACAGTGGACAGTTCTTTTACTTGAGAAAGGTGTTGGAGATGTCCTCGGTGCAGCGGCCACTGCAGTGGTAATTCAAGACCGATACACATGTAGGGGATCTGAGAAACACAATACTTGTAGTAGACTGGCGCAGTGGTTTCAGGGCTCATCCCAGACTCGGTAACGTGATGTACAACAAAAATAAATAAAAGAGCAACCAAAACACAGCCTTACGTTGCTTCAGTGAAACTAGAAACCGCCTACATCTGGAATTTGTAACTGAAGGGGCGCAGCCACCTAGCACCAGCTCTAAGCCCCACGCCTTAGACAAGAAATCACATCTTGGGCCATTATGAGGGCGAACAAAAGACAGAGTAATGTGTCAGCGCATCGGTTTCTGTTCTTTTCAGCTCCTCTGACCACTCTAAAATTGGGTTTTTGTCGCTTCGCCTTCCGATTATGCATGCGGCTGCTCTCAGAGCAGATGGAGTGCAGTCATCAGTTTAAGTGAGAGGAGGGTTAGGACGGGTGTGAATTTGATTGCAGAGGCACGCACGATGACACAATTAACACAGAGGAAAAAAACATCACGTCTTTCAGATCACCGTTAACCATCTGCCACTGGAAGTCCGTCCGCAGAGGCTTCTTATCTGGGCCCATGCGTGTCTCCGAGTAAGCGAGCAGTCGCTAATGTCCCCGTAAGCCCACCACGCCTCAGCATCTGGCCGTCAGTGTCAGTCACACAACCGGTGCTTTCATTTAATCTGGCAGGACCGGCGAGTCATGTCCAGCGTCCGCCACCTTTCAGCTAGTCGCAGTTTACCAAACACCTCCTGTGCCATGCATATTTTATACAGTCTGGTCTGCAGTTTTGTTTGTTTTGAGGAGAAGCAGGACTAGTGCAGGTTGGTTGATTCGATTTTAAAAAGACTACCTTCTGAGAAGTGTAATTAAAGCTTGAGATTTGATTTTACGCATTACATTTTGCACTTCTGCTATCAGTTTAATATGTTTGCACTGTGTGGGAAAAGGCAATCACAGAGCCAACAGGCAAAGGAGCACAGAAATACACAGAATAGAACAGGCAAACCAATGAAAGGGCAGAGAGGAGTATACATAGACCTGGAACTAATAGAGACATGAGACCCAGGTGATGGTAACAGAGGTGTCAAGTAACGAAGTACAAATACTTCGTTACTGTACTTAAGTGGATTTTTCAGGTATCTGTACTTTTCAGAAAAAAATACTCAAGTAGACTTTTTACTTTTACTACATTTGTACACAAATATCTGTACTTTCTACTCCTTACATTTGAAAAACAGGCTCGTTACTTTTTTAACCTCCACGGACGACAAGTAAAAGACGTGACATGATCGGACATGATTAGAGCATCGGACTAGAGACGGAAAGTCGATGTGCGTCCTGTGTTCTTCTTCTACTGTTTTGAACAAGCAGCCTGTTGATCAGTTTGAGCTCTGCTGCCACCTAGTGACTGGAAGCTTGTTTATCATTCAAGCATCAATAAAGACACTAACTGAAAGTCCACCTGACCCCACTATTTGAGAACTAGCTACTGGTCTAATGTGAAAAAACAAACAAACTCAGGTATGGTGTGGTTTCTGTTGCTATCATTAGCTTTTTGAGGATTTTTTGGAAGCTAGTTTACAACGTTAGCAATGCTATGGGAACACACCGTTTTGATAGTATAGCTAACACTAGCTAGCGGTTTAAAAACAACAATAACCCTCAGTTTATTATTAAAAATGATCCAGATGTTCATGCAGGACATCTGGTCACGTTAAGTCTAGATTATTCTGCTAGAACTTTTTCATTTTGCAAAATTTTCAACGGAAAAATCTGGCAAAATTTTTTACTTTAGTACATTTCAGAGCCTGTATTTTCTTACTTTTACTTGAGTAAAGGAGTTAAATCAGTACTTTTACGAGTGTATTTTTTTTACACAAGTATCCATACTTTTACTTAAGTACAGAATGTGAATACTTTTGACACCTCTGGATAGTAATGAGGAGGAGGCACAAGGCGAGACAGGTGTGAGCGATCACAGATAGAATAGGAAGTCTACCAAACTACAATGTTACGGTCGGAGATGCAGAAGTTGCTATTTTAGCATCGCTACTTGGCCTGCCTGGTCAACGATCAATATTTACTTCCTGCACCAGAAACGTGACGGGTTCGAGGGCACGTTATATCTCCCCAGAATCACAAACACAAATTTATTTTAGGAGCTTCAATGATTTGTGCTTTCGAACTGATTTCTATTTTATAAGTTTATTGGAACTTGAGAATCAAGAGTGGCGGTTTAATCTGGACCAACGCATCCATTTGCTTATTCCGTTTCGTGTGCATCATTTGAATCGGAGTGAAACAAAAGTGCAGCATTCCCCGTGGAACAACAGCGTGGGAGGAACAAAAAAAATAAAATTGCGGGCGCTAATGAGCACCAACGACCTGCAGGACCGCTGCACGGTCATACACGACTCACGGCGAATTCACAAATGGTAAACACTAGACCAGAAACGCACACACACACACACACACACACACACAGGAGAGATATGGAGTCAGGACAGAGATAGAGGGGAGGAGGAAGCATCACCATGACGACTTTTTGTTCTGGCGTTTGGGGCCTGGAGGTGTTAGCGTGCAGCTAACTGGTCAGCGAGGTTTTGGGTTTGATAAGCACACTCCTGAGGCTGAAACCGTGTTTGTCCCTGCAGATGTGTCCATTGACAACAAGCCAGTGTTTACACAGAATATATAAAAAAAACAAAAAAACAAAAAAACTAAGCATTCAAACCACCTCCACCAGTCCCCATTTTAGTTTATCAAGGTCAGGTCTATTTATAGAATAACCAGAAATGCTCTGAACGCTGCATCCGTTAGCACCAGCCCCGCGTTTCTTCCCCTCCGTGCTCGGGAGCGCGTGCAGAAGAAGATCGGCCTCGCCAGGGTCGTGGGCGGCGAAGCGTTTACGTTTTTTTTTCCCTTCTTGTGCACAATGATGCATTCTGGTCAGAATCACGACTCAAAAACATAACATGGGCTGCCTTTTGTTGCCATGGCGACAGCCGGTGGAAGTCAACGTATAATGTGTGTGTATTCATTTCAGAGCGCTTCGTCAGTCTACGCTGATAGGGGGCCGGCGGGGTGAGGTGTGCTCTTATGCAACAACTAAAGTCCTCCTTAGATGGACCCGTGAAGCCAGCCTGAGCTGAAGCAATTAGCCGTTAGCGCTGATTAAATGGCGTCTAATGCACGGTGTCGATCTGCAAAAGCTATGAACTGATAAATAAACATGCTAATGTGCTGTTAATCTTGTCTCCTGCAGAGAACCGATGAGGAGGCGGTGGTGGACCGTGGGGGCACTCGCTCCATGCTCAACACCAACTTTGAGAAGGAGGAACTGGAAGGTAACGCCCGTGCAAATAAAACAATGGACAAATGTCCCAGTGCTGAGTCACTGTGGACCGAGCGACTCCACAAATAGCGCAGATCAATAGAGCGGTTTTCCAAGCGCCGTTTCCAGCTGTTAAATCAAATCTGTGGTCTCCAAGAACTCGCTAACGCCGTGATTTGACGCCGTGACACCGGAGAGCCTGCCTGTTAACGGATCATCACAGGCGGGTGTTAGGTTTGATGTGAGCTTCGCACACGGCATCAAAGGGCCACATTTCAGATCTCATTGTGCTCATTGCCGCACAAAACAAACAGCCTCCCAAATACATGAAGGACAGGTTTGATTTCTATGGGATTTGCAGGTAACTGGTAAAAATATCAGAGGCTCAGGTTGTAGACATTGGTTGATCTGTACTTAGTGACCATTTACAACTAATGGGAGCACATAGCATACTGTGGTAAATCATACTTTTACAGTAATGAAACCGAAGGACAGCTGACAGTTTGAAATTCAGTATATACTTTGGGTTTGGGTAGAAAAACATGAAGACAGACTCCTGAGTACATCCCATGCGCTACACCAAGAATAGAAAGCTTCGGTGCATTCAAAAGAAACGGGTTCTCCGTCAGCATCCGCCGGGCCCGGTTGCCAGGCGACGCGGGCCGAGGCAGCCGCAAGAAAGACGCCACTCTTTCATTCTGACACTCGTGCCGGTGCGATTGTACTTTCATCTCAAGGACCCTTCAACCCTGGATGATGGTTTCCGTAATAACTCTCTGCCTCTCTCTGCGTCCGTCTGCCGCTGTGGGAACAGAGACGGCAAACACAGCAGGAGGAGGAGATTCTCCCGAGCTCTCAGCCCGTAGCCAAACACAAACCAAGATATAATGGATTGGTTTAATACCAGGCGGAATGAAAACAATGAATATATCATAGGTGCTGTCTCTTAGAGGCGCTGTGACCGTAAATGAACCGAGTTCAATATAGTCACTCAATATTATTGTAACATAAAGGTTTAATCATCCTTTGTTTGATTTGAAACAGAGAATATATGATATGGGTTATCCATCTGTTTCAGATTAAATAAAAGGGCAAATTTGATGTGAAGTGGAAGTCTAGTGAGAGTCAAAAGTGTTTCATTTTCAACAATTCTTCCCACAACATCAATATCTTATAAAAGATCAACGTCTGATACAAAAAGTATTCAGAATCTGGTGACAAATTTCAGACAGAATTAAAAGGTTTCTTTCAGACAAGGAAAAAGACAACAGGCAAAACACACTGAGCTTCTAAAGAGTGGAGGTGGCAGCCTGGGCCGCCCCGGCCGTGCCCTTTTATCCCCGCCTCCTCAGGTGCAGCTGATTGGGGCCAATCAAGTCTGAATGGAATCACACTCGCTGCCCCGCACAGGTGACGCTGATCACCTCGTCAAAGGGAGAACGCGCCGGAAAGTTGTAACCCTTCGACTTTATGTGCGATTAAACTTTATAAAATGGCCGTGATTAAATATTTTAATTCCTCCTATCGTTCTTCTTTACCACGAACACGTAGTGACTGATTTTAATTCTGCTCCACTGTTTTAATATTCTAGACCAAATAAGGACTAATCCAATGCATTTGATTGAAAAATCCCCTAGTAACAAAGAAAGTAGTTAAAGCATAGAGAGACAATATATTGTTATATATATATTTTTTTATTCGAGTTTACTGACGTATAAAACAAAACAAAACAATGAATTAATTAAAACATGCTGCTAACCTGACATAATTATATAATCACTTCCCCCTTAAAAAGATTTATTTTCCACAGATAAATCTTTAATTTTACTAATTTTGTGGACGTTAGAGAGCATACATTGAAGCCCAGTAACTGCGGCTATCCCAGCTAATGAACATCACCCCCCTCTTCCCCTTCCAGCCACTAACAATTGCTCACGTGAAGCCGCGCATACATGACTACACACTCGAAGCGAACCTCGGCTCACCACTGCGTCGAATTCAAGCCACGACTGACTGAAGGCCGCTGAGACGTGGCGACGGAAGAAAAGACCTCCTGTGACGTCAGCAGAGAGAGAGAGAAAGAGCTATTTTTGTAAAATCCTTCCACTTACAGGACTCATGAAATATAAAGCTCTGCCTGTCTCCTCTTACATTATCATCCGCTATGTATATATATTTTTTTTGTTGCAGGACTGTGCCTTACATTGTGAAATTCGCTGCGTGTGCACACCGAGTCTCTCCTCTTTCCCCCTGCTCCTGACATGCATAATTTACTCGATGCTAAGAGCGGTTTGCTCTGGATGGGTGCGTCTGCAGCGGCAACATGCTCTGACAGCGACGACAGCTCCAAACTACAAATATATTTTGACATATAGTTAGTCGTCTCAACGTGTTCTCTCAGACCTCTCTTAACCTCTATCGCTGATTCTGAGGTGATGGAGTGAGTGTCCCTCCTGAAATGCTCCTAGGTGATTCACGACGTGCCTGTTGATCGCACACTCCTCGTGCCCTTCTCATATATTTTCTTTTGCTTTTGCAGCAGACAAAAGAGCTGCAAAGAGAAACACAAAGGGAGGGAAAAATATGTCTGCAACACCTCCCCTCTCCTCTCATCTGGATTTTGGTGGTTGCAAGGACAAAAATAATTAGATCATACTTAAAGAAATCTTTTGATGTGCGTACTTTGTGCTGATGGGGAAGAAAAAAACAAAAAAACAAGATGACATTTTCATCTAAGTAATTTCCCCCATTTTGCAGCTCCCGAGACTCAATTGCCCCGGCAATAGATCCATTCAGCGTCGCATTAAGCCGGACACTGTGGCGCCTCATATGGCGCTAGGGACGGATGAAGAGTACAGGGTGTCCGGTAGTCTTGTCTGTGTCCGTTCCGCTGAGCCGAGAGCCGCTGGGAGGGAAGCCGCCGACCGGGCAGCTCGGCGCGCAGCAAAAGACGAGAAAGTCAGCTCGGATTATCTTCACGCTGACCCTGTGGAGGGCGCGCTCATGTGTCCGCACGCCATGCACGCATACACACACACAGATTCATGCTTTTATCTATCCTTGATTCATATGAAATAAAAATTACTTTCATTGTGAATTTAATCTAACTGCAGAAGCGATTTCTGGAACCTCAAAGAGGACTGTAGCTCTTTATCTGAGCACAGCCAGAGCAGGGCCTGGAGGTAGCAGTTTGTTCGTTAAGTGCTCTTCTGGTTCCTCTCTCACTGACTAAATGACTTTCACTGCTAAATATTGCTGCGTGTACAGAGAGTGTTGTCTTTCTTTGCATTTTCTCCAGTTATTTCTCTATTAGCTGCAAGCTCTGAGAGCCTAGTCCCAGGACAAATTGCATGAGCTATGGTTACTCCTATCTTTGAGGCAGTGAGTGTTGGTAGTATGCTGAAGACACAACCAAAACACAATAATGTACTCATGCATGTCCTTTGCTCAGATCATGACAGTGGAAAACAGCAGCTGATTTTATTCCCTGCAGCCTTTTCAGTCCTTCCTATTCACTGAAGTTCCGCAAGGAGTAGTGTATGATCCCCTTAACTTTTCAGTTTTTCAGCTTTTCTCAACATTTTTTGTCACTGGATTTGTCCGTCCATATCTTCGTCTGGCTCTGTGATATTTCAAATGAATGATGGAGAACCAAAGTTTAACCTAAGCCCTAAGATTTTCCTATGAAAAGCGAAAGTCTAGGTTTGGTTTCAGGTTCTTAAGTCAATACATTTCCTTTGTCTGGATTATTTGAATTCCAGGTCACCGCACTCTCTACATTGGGGTTCACGTCCCCCTGGGTAGGAGGTCCCACCGTCGCCACCGTCACCACGGACACAGACACAGGAAGAGGTCCAAGGAGAGGGACTCCACAGCTGACGATGGACGAGAATCCCCTTCACATAGTATGTGTTCCCGATGGAAGATGACATTTTAATCTGATCTAAACTACATGTAAATGTGTATTTTTACTCCCTGCGTTCTGTTTTTTTCCATTCCCTATCTCCATTTCTTCGTCTCCCGCCCGGTCCCATTCGCTGCAGCAGACACGCCAGCTCAAAGGGTGCAGTTTCTGTTGGGGACTGAGGATGGCGACGAGGAGCACATCCCCCACGCCCTGTTCACTGAGCTGGACGAAATCTGCCTCAGGGAGGGCGAGGACGCTGAATGGAAGGAGACAGCCAGGTACACCTCTGCAGACGGCCACATGGGCTAGGCCCCGCCAGATGTGAAGTGTTTCATCTTCTGCACCTGAGGCTTTCATCTAGTTTCTGTCAGACTGAACGCTTTTATCATGAGGCTGCTGAATCAGTATACTGTCTGCTATCATTTCCAGGTGGCTCAAGTTTGAGGAAGACGTCGAGGACGGTGGTGAGCGATGGAGTAAACCCTACGTAGCCACCTTGTCTCTACACAGTCTTTTCGAGCTTCGCAGCTGCATCATGAATGGCACCGTGATGCTGGACATGAGGGCCAACTCGCTGGAGGAGATTGCAGGTAAAGACCAGCTGCAAAAAAGATGGTATTCCCCAAGGCTCTGTACTCGGGCCTCTTATGTTCAATATCTACATGTCCAAAATATGTAAAACCATACACTATAACCAATATCTTAGCATTAAAACGTGACTATGATCCCACACAGTGTCAAAATAAAATATTAAACTTAAATAAATAGTTGTATTTTGGACCAGTGAATAATTAAACTTCCTCCACGTTGACAAAATGCTGACATCCACCATTACAAAGATTAATCACCTTAATAAAAAGTCAGACACAGCTGCTTGAAACCAAGAGATCGAACATCAGTCTGGTTGTCTGATCTATGAATTCTCTTCCTGTTTGGGGATAAAATATTGATTTCCATCCTTTGCTGTTGCTTTATAAAGCACTAAATGGCTTATGCGCTAAAAAACCATCAGTCATTTCCTTCTCTAATTTGAAACACCCAGACTTCGACCTCAAGCCATTAAAATATTAGTTTTGCCATAGCCTTTAGTTAAATTAAAACTCATGGATACTGTTCTTCGTTTGCTCGCTTTGAGTCTGCTTCTTCTGACGAACCTTTCAAGGGTTCATAGCAGTGTGCTGGGGTACAGATCAACACTGTCAGCAGAAGTTCACGCAGAAATACAATCCCAGCGACCGTTTGACTTTGTTCAGGATGAGTCAGGGAACTGTGTTTCAGTTTTTGAGATCAGCACAGAGAATATTTATGTGATTACAGCAAAAACTGTTCCACCGCTGAGATCTGTTGAACTTAACCTGGTTTGGTGCGATTAAGCAGTGGCTTGGTTGTCGTTGGAATTATCGGCTTAGCGTTGCTGGCTGCCGCGCGGCAACAGACACAATCAGGGGAAGCCTCTGTGAATGTACAAATTACTTAAAAAAAAAAAAAAAAATAGGCTGCTAAACACACATCTGTGTTGTTCTCTGTTTGTGTTTCCTTCCTCAGACATGGTTCTGGATCAGCACGAGGTGTCTGGCCCTGTAGGTCAGGATGCCAGGAGGAGGATCCGCGAAGCCCTGCTCAAGCAGCACCACCATCAAAACCACAAGAAACTGGCGAACCGCATCCCCATTGTACGCTCCTTTGCTGATATTGGCAAGAAGCAGTCTGAGCCTCATTCCATGGATAAGAATGGTGAGCAAGGCTCTCATACACACCTACACCTGTAGACAGGACCACAGGCTTTTATTATTTCCATTACAATCATATATGTTGTTGTATGTGAATAAATTCCGTATGTTTTTATGTATATAATCCTTTGCATGATTTTTCCAGTGTGTATCCATCTGTGACTTGCTGTTCCACTATTTGATATCTCATTTTCTCCTCTTGTTTGTGTTTCTCCATGTTTGTGTGTGTATATGTGTGTTCGTCTCCTGTCTCCTGCACGTGTGCATGCGCATGTGTGCGAATCGCCCAGTAAACGGCCGTTGTTGTCAAACCATTAAATCTCCGAAGCATTTGTCAGAAAAACCACTCCTCAAGAATGCTTCACTCAGAAAAGCCTTCTCTCGTAGTGCTTATCGGAGGTGTGTATGTTGCGTGCCGTGTCCGTCCGCCAGTTTGTCACCTTTGAGCTCCGCCAGGAGCCACGTGAACACAGACTCGTCCCTCGGTGAAACCAAGACCAAACGTCTTAGTGTCCTTCAGGCAGTGGCGCAAGGCTACTGTCCCATCACACAGGAAGACGCAGAGCAGGAAATCTACACAGGCAACCAGAGCGCCTAAGCCAATGCTAAAGTCTAGAGATCATAGTAGTAATAGTATAAAAAGAACACGTTAAAGGGGAGAGTAACATCATGAAAGGCTAGAAATGGGTTCTCTTCATGCAAAGCACAAGACTTTTAAGCTTTTCATACTTTTAAGCAAACTTTTTTTAAGAATCAAAGGGTTGTTGACGTACTGCAGAAGTATTCATGTACATAGCCATTATGATGATACTCTTCACTTCATGTCATTGTCATTTAATGAGTTTGAAGGGTCAGATTCCAAATAACAATCACTAATAACTAATATCCCTAGCCACTAAACACTAAAAAAATCATGATGTAACTTAAAGGACTCAATAACAGACCGTTAGCTTAGCTTAGGACGTAGCTTTTCGACAAATATGTCCATATCTTGTTGGCAGGTAAATATGTCTAACTCCCAAACTGTTCCTTTTAAAGGAATCATTTCTAACTAACTAAGACAGCAAAGAAGTGCTACACAGGGTTACTGTGGTAGCGTCACGTTCCATGCTAACACATTTGAGCATTTTAAGCTAGCCACAGTCGTAGCGTTGCCTTGAAGCGCTTTGATTTGCTCGAACGGCTGAAACCTCTGGTTTGGTGCCACAGGGAACTGCTTAAAAATGTAAAGGGAGGAATCTTTGACTTAAATGAAAGAACGTTTTTAAATGAAAGTTGAAGATTTCCCCGTTTTTAGGCTTAACTTGGAAAAACGAAGCCTACCTTTCAGGTAACATCATGATCGCCACTGCACCACTATTCACCACCACTCATCAAATGCTTTTTTTTTTTTTTTTAAATATAATGCTCTATAAGCAGTTCAGCTATAAACAACACTCACCTGGTACACTCTGAAAAAGGTACAACATTGTGTTTATTGCCACTAGGGCTAATCCCTTTTCACCAATAGATAGATAGATAGATTCTGTCAAAATGACTCACTGTTGTGTTACCTTTTTCAGAGAATGTAACTGTACCCCGTAGCCGCTCACTGGAAACCTTTGTCTTGTGGGAAAGCAGTATTGCGATAGGCTCAGCACCCCTGGAAAACTCATGTTGGTTTCCTGCTCTTACCTGACAGGCCAAACAGTCTCGCCCCAGTCCCAGCCGGCCAACAACGAGGGCAAGCAGGACGTCAGCCGAGAAAACAGCGCCGTCGACTTCAGCAAGGTGAGCAGCCAGGACCCACCGCTGCTCCTGCTGTTTATCCGCAGCCACTGATAGCTGGGCTCATAACTAGCGCTGTGTGTTTAACCAAGCTTGGGTTACGTGTGAATTCTTTCACCGCGGGCTTCCTACCCTGGGAAAATAACGCACATTTGTTTTGACCATTAGAATCTGCTAACCCCTTCACTCAAACGTATGGTTTGGTTTTCTTCCATCTCACAGATTGACCTCCACTTCATGAAGAAGATCCCTCCCGGTGCCGAGGCGTCCAACGTGCTGGTGGGGGAGCTGGAATTCCTAGAGCGCCCCGTGGTGGCCTTCATCCGCTTGGCTCCGGCTGTACTGCTCAACGGCCTGGCTGAAGTTCCCATCACCACCAGGTAATATCCCTTCCTGCTATGCTCTCTGCGGGAAGGTGAGTCAGTAATCCCTTGAATGCTTCATTAAAAAAGGATTTGACATTAACCCTGCTTTGTTCTTTGTGTTGCACAGGTTTCTTTTCATCTTGCTCGGGCCTCTGGGAAAAGGTCCCCAATATCATGAAATCGGCCGGTCCATTGCTACACTGATGACTGATGAGGTGAGTGGAAAGTTCAAGCCACATTGTCGTCCTGTTTCAAGCTACATCTATTATCCCTGTCAGTCAGTAAAACCATAAAAGTCAAAATACTGTTTTGAGAAAGACAAAGAATTTAATTTCGAGAGTCTTTAACGTGATTTTCTGATCTTTTTTTGCTCATAAATAGTTAAATAGGATTAAATCTTTGCCTTTTTTACTCGTTTCTTAAATAAAGTAAACTAAGGCAGTATGTTTGGACATAATTTACTCATTTTTTTTTACTAATTTCCAATATTCCGAGTACAGGAATTTCTACAAAATAAGAAAAGATCACTTTGCCCTTTTCAATATATCATGATCTGCATGTCTGAGAAACTTGACACTAACGCACTTAGCAGAGAACGCATTTACTCAGAGATGGGATGCTTACGTGCACCACTTGAGTAAATGTATTTACTTTAGTTATTTTCCATCACTGGATGCCAATTTATTTTAAGAAAGAGCGAGAGGCTCTGGAAATGTTCGGCTCCCAGGATGGGCTCTTATTTTCATTAATATGAAATATGCCCAACCTGAGAAAATACACATGTCTTATTTTTTTTATATATAGTTCATTCCTTTTGGCATTAGTGCAGCTCAGGGAGCAGAGAAGCCGCCCTGTAAATCAGTCCACCTACCAGCTCCGGGCTTGTTTTTATATAACCGAACCCGACCTTTGACTTACAGCGAGGAAAAATAACAACAACCAAAAAAAAAAACCTTTGGGGTGTGAAATGAAAATCGTGACGGGAGATTTCCCACGGTGGAGCTATGAGCTAATGTTACTCACCAGCAGATGTTGCTTCTTCTATTTTTCAGCGGCCCTTTGGGATGCATGAAAATAGACGTGTGTGGATGTTAACCTACTTCGTCAAATACGGGAATGAATTGAAGCCTGACGCCGTGATTTGATTTCCTCACAGTCACATAAACAAATTCTGATTATGAGGAAATGAATAGGACGTATACGTTTGTGTCCCTGCGTAGATTTTCCACGATGTTGCGTACAAGGCCAAAGACAGGAATGACCTGGTGGCGGGCATCGACGAGTTCCTGGACCAGGTGACGGTGCTGCCCCCTGGAGAGTGGGACCCCTCCATCAGAATAGAGCCTCCTAAGAATGTGCCCTCTCAGGTAAATTTCTCATTTGAGCGGCTGCTTATAGCTTTAAAGCCTGTGTGTGTGTGTGCACTATACAGCCTGCTGAGAAATATTTAAGCATCCGCGTTCTCCTTTAATCTCCACTGCCGTGTATTCTGCGCTTTGATGCCGCTCCCTAGGGTCCTGTTCTCAATCCTCTGCAAAAAAAACAAATTTTCCTCCATTAGTTATTTTGGTCCACTTTCAAAAAGAGATCTTGGTCGGGGGAGAATCTTATCCGAGGTTGTTTTAGGTCTTCACTCTTCATCATTAGGTTCCTGCGGCGGCTTAATCACACACCGCCGCGCAATTAGATTGTCGTGTGTATCAGAAGCTAATTTAAAGCACCGTGGAATTGACATCTTTGCCTCTGCAGAGCCTCAACAGCTGCCTTGTCTTGTTTTGTTATCGCCCGCGCGGTGATGATGTTGATGATAGTTGACTGACGGTGATCTTGACCACACAGGAAAAGCGGAAGATCCCCCCTGTTCCCAACGGAGTGACGGATCTGGGGGAGTCGGAGGAACACGGAGGGCACGGCGGCCCCGAGCTGCAGCGCACTGGGAAGTAAGTGTCGGAGAGTAACGGCCCCGAGCTCTTCAGGCCCGTCTTCCTGTCGCCTCTTAGCTGCTGTCCTGAAACTGTAAATTTAGCTCTCTGAGCTTTAAGAGGCTCCCTTAAAGAAGACTCCTTTTGTTTGAGTTTAAATTCACTGTGACTTTAGCAGAGGTGTCAAAAGTATTCACATTCTGTACTTAAGTAAAAGTATGGATACTTGTGTAAAAAAATACTCTTGTAAAAGTACTGATTCAACTCCTTTACTCAAGTAAAAGTAAGAAAGGTCAGGCTCTGAAATGTACTTAAGTAAAAAAAATTTGCCAGATTTTTCCATTAACAATTCATCCGTTGATAATTTTGCAAAATGACAAAGTTCTAGCAGAATAATCTAGACTTAACGTGACCAGATGTCCTGCATGAGCATCTGGATCATTTTTAATAATAAACTGAGGTTTATTGTTATTTTTAAACCGCTAGCTTGTGTTAGCTACACTATCAAAACAGTGTGTTCCCATAGCATTGCTAACGTTGTAAACTAGCTTCCAAAAAATCCTCAAAAAGCTAATGATAGCAACAGAAACCACACCATACCTGAGTTTGTTTGTTTTTTCACATTAGACCAGTAGCTAGTTCTCAAATAGTGGGGTCAATCTACTTAAGTACAGTAGCGAAGTATTTGTACTAAGCTACTTGACACCTCTGGACTGTAGATCAGTCTGAGCACGCTAACCCACATGAAGTCACATTCTTCAATATTGCAGCAACCTTTTATTATTTAACGCTTACTTTGCCACGTGAACACACACCACTCCTTTAAATAGAGTCTTTATTGTCAGTAACAAGCACAATGTACGCTTATTTAGCCTTATAAAAGAAAAACTACTACACTTTTTGAGAATGTCAGCTCTAGTTGACGTTGCTCTTGTTTTATTTTATTCATTTATTTTTATATTTTTGTGCCGAGTAATCACTGGGATAATTTAGGAGCAGAACTGGAGCACGGTTGTGATAATGTGAGCTTAGATGGCATGAGCTTGACCCAGTAATTCTGGGACTGTTGCGTTGCACAAACGACAACAAGGCAGCGGCGTCCTAATTTCAGTTTCTGTCGCCGAGCGGCTGGAACGACAATGAAGTTTTTAATAAACTTCAAACGCTACGAGGGGATTCTTGAACCGCAGCGCGAAACAGTGAAGCGCAGACACATCTAGGTGGTTTTAATCGCAGAGGAGTGAATGATGCGCTGCTGCTGAGCTGCGCTAACGCTGCGGCACAGGATCTTATCCCCAGCCAAACCCTCCCACCCCCCACTCCCTACTCCCCTTCCCCAACCACCTCCCGGGACACGGCATGGCTGCCTACCGCTCCGACTGAAATAAACATAACGGTCTGCTCGCTGTTGCCGTAGCAACCGACCCCCCCTCTTCCCTCCTCCTCCTCCTCCTCCACCACCATCCTCATGTACTGCAGCAGCACGCACACACGTGTGACGGTTCAGCACGGGGTGGTTAGGTAATAGTTTAATAGTTGGAAATGTACTGGAAATTAATGAGCTCGTACTCCTGATTTCAAAATAAGAGCATAAGCATCTTTTTTTCTTTTACGAATAAAACTTTTATATTTTTTTGCAGGTTCTTCGGCGGGCTCATCTTGGACATCAAGCGAAAGGCTCCTCACTACCTTTCCGACTACACGGACGCCGTCAGCCTCCAGTGTCTGGCCTCCTTCCTCTTCCTCTACTGCGCCTGCATGTCCCCTGTCATCACCTTCGGAGGACTCCTGGGCGAGGCCACGGAGGGCCGAGTGGTAAGGAGCGACCCGGACCGCAATTAAGAGCCTCTTCCTCCTCTTTTGCTTTTGACTCATCCTCCGACTCAGCCCGGCTTACGCTTGACCGAGCTGACTTCCTGTCGCTCGCCGCATGAGTCACGGATGCTGCCTGAAGCTGCAGCGTGACCGCTACTGTCACGCATGCAAATGTGCTAAGTCGTGGTGCCACATAGGAAATCGCTGAAACATCTGCATGCTTGCATTGTTGCCTGCAACCAACACTTGTCTCCTGTGTTTCCAGAGTGCTATCGAGTCCCTGTTCGGGGCGTCCATGACCGGCATCGCCTACTCTGTGTTTGCTGGCCAGCCGCTCACCATCCTGGGCAGCACCGGGCCGGTTCTCGTCTTTGAGAAGATCCTCTTCAAGTTCTGCAAGTAGGGCTGTTCTCTCGAGCGCAGATTTGTGCAGCATCTCCATTCAGACTTCAGGCTTCGCTGACACATCCTTCTCTCTTCTCCTCCTCCTCTGCGTCATGCGTGCGCTCGTCCTGTTGCCTCTCAGGGAATACGGCCTCTCCTACCTCTCCCTGAGGGCCTGCATCGGCCTGTGGACGGCCTTCTTCTGTCTCCTGCTGGTGGCCACGGATGCCAGCTCGCTCGTCTGCTACATCACGCGCTTCACCGAGGAGGCTTTCGCCGCGCTGATCTGCATCATCTTCATCTACGAGGCCCTGGAAAAGCTCCTCCACCTGGGGGTGCACTACCCCATCAACAAAAACAACGACCTGCAGAAGCTCACGCAGTACTCGTGAGTGACAAACGTGGAATCAAATCCGCAAGTGCATCGCCGCGTCACGACAAGACAGATGGCAGTATAGGAGACGCCCTGTCTGTTTTTTCCTGTAATGGGTTTCGCTTTATGGCGAATAATCCCATGCTGAGTGTGTGTCCGAGGCACTGCCATTTATCCCGCCACATAAGCTGGGTGGCGGCTCAAGCCAAGAACTCCTTCTGTGGATTTCTGTTGCCAGCAGACGCAGTCACTTCACTTCATTTATGCACTTTGCAAATGCATTTTGATTGCACGCTGGCTTATGAAGTGTCAGTAAATAGCCAAACTGCCTACTGCGAACTCCCAAAACCCAAGAAGACATATTGAACATGCTCACGCTGCAGCAGCAACAGCCCAGAAATATAAAAATCATAAATAATATCATAAACTCTGAAGAAAAAACCCTAAAAATATTGAACCCAGACGAATTTATCCAGATCAGCTGCACGTGCCCCCGCTGAGAGTCCAATTATGTTAATGCTTTGGACGACCACAGGTAATCCCAGCTGCTGCGGCTGTCACCTTGAAAAGGCACCATCCTGACAGTCTGCTTAGTGGCGGATGACAGAGATACCTGCAGACACTTTGAGGTTGAAAAATAAGACGAGTTCTAGAGGTTTAAAGCATCAGTTCAAGAAAAATGCGTGAAATGTCAAAGTATTTAACCATTAAGAACCTCAAAAATCAAACATCTGCATGCCACATTGCTATAAATACTATAATATATTCACCTTTTTGTTGTTGTTATCACTCCACAGGTGTGCGTGTGTAGAGCCCAGGGACCCCAGCAATGAGACTCTTCGCTTCTGGGAGGAGAGAAACATCACAGCCTCGCAGGTCAACTGGACCATGCTGGAGGTCAAGGTAAGGAACCCTCGTCATTTGGAGGGAGGCGTGTAAATCGGGGGCCGAGCTAGCCAAAAATCCCCTCACAGCTGTGGGGGGGGGGGGGGGTCCTCTCAGCGGCTGGCGCTGCGTTTTGCTTTGCTTTATCAAGAAGCGTCGTAAATCTTAGATGGGGATTAAGAGCGCGCGGGATTCAGGATTTCACGGGATTTAGTCGCGCGGAGATGCAGCGCGGCGAGGAGCGATACCACGAATCAGTCAAGCTGATGCCAGCGCGCTGCGTCACTCCTACACATTACATGTGTGGTGGCTAATGTCTCGGGGGAGGGCTTGATGCAAACCAATGACTCATGTGCTACAGACAGCGAGGAGAATCGGTAGTGAATGCTCCAGGCTGTCGCTATTCAGACCTCACTAACTCATCACTGCCGTCAATCATTTTTATTGACATCATTACCCCCCCCCTCTCCCCCCTCTCCCACCCTCCTTCTGCTTTAACACCGCCACCGTCATCACCGCCGTGTCCTCTGGGGCCAGTAGGAGTGCGAAATGTTCCACGGGGAGTTCGAGGGCACCGCCTGCGGCCCGCACGGCCCCTACATCCCGGACGTCCTCTTCTGGTGCGTGGTCCTCTTCTTCTCCACCGTCTTCATGTCCGCCTTCCTCAAGGAGTTCAAAACGAGCCGCTACTTCCCCACCAAGGTACACCCGCCGCATGTGCAAGTCATCTTTGAAACTTAATCTGCTTCATTAACGATACTCAATTCTTGTTTAGCCTTGGGACCTGCTGTTCTAACTTCTTTTAGATTATACCGCCATCTACAGGTTGTTCTGTGGCACAGCAAGCGTCCTGCAGCCTTGCCGGCGTCTGTGTGTGCAATGGTTTATCACTGAGGTGACGATGTGTGGCGTGATGTTGGCGCACAGATCTACAGTGTGCCGGCGCCACCTTGTGGTGAAAGTGGTCCGGCTGTACGCGGAAGATGCAACTGCTCTCCTTTAATTTAATTAACAGAAGTAAGTACGTTTACAGTGTCGCCTCTTTCTTCTAGGTGCGGGCCATCATCAGCGACTTTGCCGTCTTCATCACCATCCTCACCATGGTGCTCGTAGATTACGCCCTGGGCATCCCGTCGCCTAAATTACAAGTCCCCAGCAAGTTCAAAGTAAGCCGTGCAGCAAAGATCGTCAGAGAATAGCACAGAAAGCTAATTGGGAGAATAATAATAATAATAATAACCCTCTCCAGCCAACCAGGGATGACCGAGGCTGGATTATTAACCCTGTGGGGCCCAACCCCTGGTGGACCACCATCATCACCTTCCTCCCTGCCTTGCTCTGCACCATCCTCATCTTCATGGACCAGCAGATCACAGCCGTCATCATCAACAGGAAGGAGCACAAACTGAAGGTATGTCACGACTCCTGAACCGGAACTGGATCCAGCAACAGTACAATAGCTCGCCCTATTTGCGCCTCAATCCAAAACTAAATACCTTGGCCCCGCCCTTGCAGAAAGGCTGCGGCTATCACCTGGACCTGTTCGTGGTGGGGGTGATGCTGGGCGTCTGCTCCATCATGGGCCTGCCCTGGTTCGTGGCAGCCACCGTGCTCTCCATCTCCCACGTCAACAGCCTGAAGCTGGAGTCGGAGTGCTCGGCGCCCGGCGAGCAGCCCAAGTTCCTGGGCATCCGAGAGCAGCGCTTCACCGGCCTCATGATCTTCACCCTGATGGGCTGCTCCGTCTTCATGACGTCCGTGCTAAAGGTCAGGGATTGACACTAATGTAGAAGCATGCACAGTGACGGTTTAAAGGGATGTAAACCATGCTACGTATATTTCTGTGTCTTCAGTTCATCCCCATGCCAGTGCTGTATGGAGTCTTTCTGTACATGGGGGCTTCTTCTCTCAGAGGCATTCAGGTGAGCGTCTCGGTATTTTAGCTAAACGATCCCGAAATATCTGCAGGATGAATGAATAAACGTGCGTTACTTGTGCAGTTCTTCGATCGCCTGAGGCTGTTCGGCATGCCAGCCAAACATCAGCCAGACTTCATCTACCTTCGCCACGTCCCTCTGAGGAAGGTCCACCTCTTCACCATCATCCAGCTCACCTGCCTGGCCCTGCTGTGGATCATCAAGACCTCCAAGGCTGCCATTGTTTTCCCCATGATGGTAACACACGGGCCGTTTGAGCGAGAGGTCAGCGGGTGAGACGTGGTGGATGTCAGTCTGTTTTCTGCCCCTCTAGGTGCTGGCCCTGGTGTTCATCCGCAAGCTGCTGGACTTCATCTTCAGCAAGAGAGAACTGAGCTGGCTGGATGACCTGATGCCGGAGTGGAAGAAGAAGAAACTGGAGGATGCTGCAGAAGAGGTGCAGTAATAACTCTCAGGTTAGGTGACCTTTGATTCGTATGAGTCCGATGTGGAAGATGTTCTCTTTACCTTTCTTCAGGAGGAGCACAGCATTATTGTGGAGGAGGAAGGCATTGTGCAAGTGCCATTAGAGGGACACTACAAGTAAGCTGTTTGGACTTTTAATCCTACTTGTTCCTGATTAATTAATCTGGAGAATCTGCGTAAGTGTTTCCACCTTTCATCTCTGCGCTGTGCGTTTCAAGGAGTGACCCAGCCACGGTGAACATCACCGACGAGATGTCCAAAGGATCTTTCGGGAATGTGTGGAAGAGCGTCAACCCCTCTGAGAGCTCTAAAAAGGAACCAGGCACTAAAAGGTTAGCGTCACGTCCACATCGGTGTCCCTTTATGCACTGATTCCAAACTCTAAGAGTGTACTGCAGGATAAAAAAGAAAAAGTGTTGCTATAAAAGGTATTTCAAGAGCAGCAGCGGCAGCTGTTTATTATTAAATGTTATGGAACATTTACATTTTTCCAAGAAACTGAAGAGCTAGTGTGTTTATTCTAAGAGCAGGCCTGCCCGTGCAGATTTCCCACTGGATAGACTAACATAGTGTCTCCTGCCTGCCTCTCTCGCTCCCTCTCGCCCCCTTAGCTCCCCTTCCTAACCTCTCAGAAGCTGATATCCCAAAGGTAAGTTGCTCCCAGCGGCTCCCTCTTGGGATGTTCTGTGTGATCACTGGTTGCACAAGGAAAGTGGTTGTCGGTCTGAAATGCTGCAGTTAAGGTGACGGGAGTTGACGGATTAAATAGACAGACACGGCATGGCACGACATGGCATGGGTGTGCATGGACACATTTTACGATGCACCACTTGTGTGGCCTTTGCTTGCCAATAAAACAATTTTACATCTTGCACAACATCAACAACACAGTTTTTGTTTGCATGCTTGCATGACGCTTAACTTCACGCTTTTATTGTCTCGTTTTATTACTTCGGCTGCATTTTTTTTCTTCTTCTTCTTCCCTTCAGCGGCGGCGAGAAGCGTCACAAGCGGCGGAGGCATGACAAGAGCTTGGACAGGGAGACAAGTTTGTGATGACACATACTGGCGGTGCCACCGTGCAGTCAGTCGGTAGATCAAAAAATAAAAAACAAAAAACAAAGCAACTATACCGTGCCACACTCAACCACCTTTGTACTGTGCTACACTGTGTTTTTTTGTCATGTAAGTCTGTGTGCAAGTTGTGTAAATCTAAGAAACATTTGTTAGGAAACGGTATTAATGCAAGGAAGACACATTGGTGTTTTTTTTTTTTTCTATGTACTGTATATCAGTGTTTGGTGATACCAGCAACAGAGGGAAGCCAGAATTATATGACACCTACAGTGACCGCGGTGTCCATGGGCCAATTAAGTCAAAAAATTTTAAACAGTTTTTAAACTTTATTTGTATTTTGTATGTTTTTATATTTTTCCAACAGCAACTGCGAGTTGTCCTTTTAAAATAAAAAAAAACCTGCCACAGCGAACCACAAATACATGTGGAGCATTTAATGCTGCTGTCGAATTTAGCACCTCACTGATAGAAAACTGAGAGAGTAGATATTTGCCAATGCTGATCTATTTCACCGGTATGTAAATGAGTTGGCTACATAGCGAATCTAGTAGTTTTTTGAAAGTACTAAATATACATTTTATATATTCTGTATATGTAAATGTTTTTTGTGACGGCGACCGCTCATATCACTCCAGAGTCCTCTCCACTGTTGAACAAATGTCTTTCTTCCAGTGAAGCATATCCCCAGTGAGTCAAAGAAAGAAATGAGCGTATTAGCCTTGTTGCCGAGAATTAGACGAGGAGATCGATACCACGCTTATGTCTATACGTTAAATACAAAGCTAAAGTTAGCCGCCAGTTAGCTTAGCTTAGCACAGAGACTGAAAATGCTGGAGCAACCAGTCTTACTTTCTGGGAAATTAGCATATTAGGATTAGATTGAGGGAAGTTTGACATCGCTCTCATATCTGTACACTAAATATGAGGCTAAGACAAACAACCAGTTAGCTTAGCTTAGCACGAAAACTGAATCAGTTAGTCCGACTGCTCAACAGTAACAAAAACTGTTTTTCTGGGGAAATTTGTATTAGCTTTGTTGCTAAGAATTAGATCAGGAGAATTACACAACTCCCATGGTGTGTGCTAAATATCAAGCTAAATACATCAGCAGATTAGCTTAATTTACCACAAAGGCTAAAACCTGTGGCTACCATGACTCTGCTCAAGAATAACAAAAAACTAGCGGCTTTCTGGGAAATCACCATATTAGCTATATTCCTGAGAATTAGATGAGAATGATCGATACTGCTCTCGTATCGGTATGCTAAATATGAAGCTAAAGTTGGCAGCAGGTTAGCTTAGTTAAGCTAGCCTGGATCTCCTTAAGGGTAAACAAATGCTAAACGCTGCATTAAGAGAAGGGACAGATTTGTTTGTGGTGTATCATTTCTTGCTAGCGTTGGCTTTGTGTTTAATTCACAGCTACAAGAGACGTGTTACGTTAATCTCTTCTCAAACATCAAATGAGTTTATTTCTTTGGACTACACTACATTTCAGGGGCATGGGGAAATGACATTTTTAAACTAGCATGGTGGCATAGTTTGGGAACTTTTTGTCTCTCTTGCTATTTGGCCTTGGCTTTAAATAATAATAAAAAAATAAAAAAACATTTTTGGTGACTGTAGACAAAGCTCCATAACCCATCCACATACTCTTCATCATCATGTCAGTACGTGTCATCCATGGACATGTGATCTCCTCTCCAAATGATCCTCAGTGTGTTAGCATCTGAAGCTAATTGCTAAAAAAAAATGTATAAATAACTAAAAAAAGACACCTGCATGACGGTGAAGCAGCCGCAGGACCATGGTTACTTCTAGAGATGCAATAATACCTTTTTTCTGGGAAGGGCAACATGTAATAAACGGTAAAGAGTCTTAACAATGTATAATACATAGTATATTTTATTCATGTAAAATGTTACTAATATATTACTAACACCACGTCAATGTTGGATTCGGGTTTTCTGTTGTAGATGTTCTTTTCCCATTGTCTAGTCGATGGTTCCTAGTTTATTAGAGAAGCTAATAATGGGTCAAATTTATATCAGTATCAAATATTTTGGCCACTTCTGTGTGGGATTCTGCCTTAAATCTGGTAGGAATAGTCGTAACACTTTTATGTTTAATGATTTAAAGTCACCTGTATAGATCCGTTTAGATCTGTTGTTCAAACTGTGATTTGTTTCATGGGGATGAAAGAGAGCGAGAGAGAGAGAGAGAGACACAAAGAGTGAGAGCATAAATAAAGATATTAAACTGTTGAAGAAAACCACGTGGTGCTTTATTTATTTTTATTTTTTGGTTGGCTGGTTTTGGGGGAGACTTGGAGGAATCTGGAAGCAACTTCTCACAATCATCTCGACTCAGCGCCTCACGTATGGAACATTTTAGGTGACAATTGATTATTAAAGTCACATTTTCACATTTTAGTCATTTGAAACCAAAGTTTGTCTTAAAGCAGACCCTAGATGTATTTCCCTATATTATGTGACATAAATACTATATAGAAAACTGCACCATCACAAACCGTCCTCAGGACATTTTTATGCCATTTTTATATAATTTTGACCATCATCCTGCAAAACTTTTAAAATATAAATGCTTGCAAACAGTTTTGTGGCTGGTCATAATCTCAGCTTTCAGGAAATAAACTGAAACACGAAGCGTCTGCAGTGAGTGCGGAGTTTATTGCCGTTCAGTGGTACCAGTCTTCTGCACATGGACAAAATCTAAGCCCTTATAATTTCAAACACTGGGCGTTGGATGAGGTGGAAAAGCGTGGATGTGGCCCCTAAGAAGACACTACGCATGGTGTCTTGTTTTTAACTGTGTTCTTGCTTATTTTGCATGTTCTGATTTACTTTTTAATCGGTTTTCCTGATGGCGTTAAGCTTTCACCTGTCTCACCTGGTGTTTTTTGTCTGCAAGCTCCTCCCCTCATTGGTCTCACCTGTCTCTTGTTACTCCATCAGCCCTTGAGAGAGTATATATACAGAACCCTGCCTTTCCCTGTTAGCCATTTGTTAGGTTCTCTGTGGTTCATCTTGTTGTTGTGATTTTGTGTCTTGATCCTTTAGGGCTTTTCCTGTTTCTTCCTCCCTCTATATCCTGCATGAACCTTGCATTTAGTCTTTAAATCCAGAAAAGTTTACTCAGAGCATGGTTTCTTTTCATCTTCACGCCTTTTATTTCAAATCTAGTGCCTTTTTTTATTTGTTTTGTGGCCACATTCATAGACCGTAGACCGTAGGCATGTGTCCTACACACAAATCGCCAGGAGGGGGCGACAAAGCACCGGCTCTGTCAACACACTCAACACACTCAGTTCGTCTTCCACTCTTCCCTTCCTAAATAATCCACGTTCTATTGGATTATTTCAGTTTATTGTACATTATAATACAAGAGTGATGCTGTAAGCACACAATCAATGAAAAGCTTTATTTTGCAGGGCTGATCATTAAAATGAAATGGCAATCGACTGCACTACACTACCCTACACGTGCTTTAGGCCTACCTGAGAATTCACCTTTTGTGTTCTTGTTTTCACCTTTTTAAAAATATAGAAAATAATTTAAATTTGTAGAAAATTTTCTCTATTCTTTTTTTTTTTTGTATCTTCACGTGATGTTTTACAATAAAGTTAAAAAACAAAACAAAAACAAATTTAAACATGCAAATCATTATGGCTTCCTGTTCCTCCTGTTTCACGGCTTTGTGTCCAGCACGCGGAGGGAGCTGCTCCCGACGGGACGGCCCTCAGTCCTCTCGTCTTTTCTTGCTGCGAAAGAGAGAAAATCACAATCACGCCAAGCCCCGTGCAATCAAAACCCGATCGGGTTTGCTCCGAGTTACCTTTCCCCTGAAGGCTTGGAGGTCATGACCCAGAGTAAATATTCCTTGGCCGCCATGGAGTCCAGCACTTTGTTCACATCGCTGGTGAAGCTTCCGTCCACATGCCTCTTGCTGAACACTTCCTCCCGCCTGTCCATTTCAGATCTGTACACAGGCACACAACGTTAGCGCCGCCCGCTGAGGGTCAGCAAACCCCCAACAGCGTGGAAATGTGCCACTGGAGCTCTGGCGTTTGATCCGAATCAGAAAATGATCAGTTATTATTTTTGTTACCTTAGTGATTTCATGATTGATTCTGCTCACTCATTTTGTGTCTCCTGATGGTAACACACCAAACAACACGGTGGAAAAGTTCAGGGGATTTATTTTAGCACAAGCACATGAAACAAAAAGGCAACAAAAGAGGAGGGGCAGCAGAGAAAGCAACAAGAAGAGGAAGAAGAAGAAGCGACTGATCGGTTCAAGGTCTTTGTTTGTCTCGTCATCACCACGCCGGAATCAGACACAG
The DNA here is from genome assembly GCA_005024645.1 of Planiliza haematocheilus. Lineage (NCBI taxonomy): Eukaryota > Metazoa > Chordata > Actinopteri > Mugiliformes > Mugilidae > Planiliza > Planiliza haematocheilus. Next base: position 343,281 of record SRSE01001266.1, on the reverse strand, counting down.
GGTCTGTGGGAGGAGCGGGGGAGGGGGAGAAGATGGGTGGGGGAGGATTAAAGGTGGGACAGCCTACTCTCTTCTGACTTGTCCAGACTTGAGCTTGGCAACAAAGTCTTTGATTGCTTGGTCCTTGAGGTAGGAGCTCACGTCGCTGGTGAAGGTGCCGTCCGCGTGACGTTTCTCCGCAGCCCTGAAACAAACGGCAAATGCAGAGCACAAGTGGATTAATTCTCTTAGATATACCCTGAATGATTCCACCAACAAGAGTGTGGGACATACAAGAAACCAAGATTACAGTGAATCAATCTTTTGATTACTCAACAAATACCAGCCAATGCTAAAATGAGAAGAGTCCTCAACATAATCATGTCAGGACCCTTCAGATTTATCTGGTACCCCGCTGGAGGGGCCTAAACTCTGGTTTAGGAAGCAAAATGCATGCAACGCTAAAAGTCTGAACGCTCACGAATCTGCCGATCACCCCACACTGACCCGCTCCTCTTGTTGTTCATCAGCCACCGAACGAAATCCTGCGCCTTCCTGTCCTCCAGGTACTTGCTGTAGTCGTTGGAGAACGTTCCCTCCGAGTGCCTCTTCATGTTCGACAGCTCGGCGGGCTCGCCGGATAACGTGTCGTCCGCCTCAAAACTGCGGCATGCAGAAGAAAATTTAAGAAATAAAGCACTTTTTTTTTTCTTTTTTTTTTTTACCTTTGCAGATAATAACAAATACACAAACCAACTACAGATCCAAAGTAAAGCGCAGAAAACTTTGAACAAGGCTGCATTGTCCTGGCACGGGAATGCTGCTGTGAAACCGATTGCTGGTGGTGAAATGGTGAAAAATACACACTGCTTGATTATCCAGCTGTCAAATAAAACTCAGTTACTATCAGAGGTAGTAAAAAAAAAAACAAAGATGGAACTGTATTTCTGGGTTTAATGGAAGCCCAAGGGACAATTTCTACCTTGGGGCCCTCTTGGAGTATATGCAAACTAACGCCAAGTGTTAGTTCCTGCTATAAATGCAACTTAATTTATAGTTTGTTTGTCCTTTTGCTGTCCCAAATGTTCCACTTGCATTTACTACACTTGTCCTTGTCACAAGAGAAATTCGGATGCAATAAAAAAACCTTCTGTTCTTTTTAAACGACGCTTCTGTGTTTGATTTACCTCAAGATGTCGTCGACCTCTTGCAGAGGAACCTGCCAGCTGCTCTGAACAACGGCAAGGACCAGGAGGATGGCAGCCAGGGTGTAGATGCTTTTCATGATTGTAACCTTCGATCCAAAGACACGGTTTGAGTTGGACAAGGAAGGAAAAACTCAAAAAGCGGTTTCACCACTACAACAAGGCGCAATACGACTCACCCTTTTCCCTTTTCCACCAACTGCTGTGCTGTAAAGTTCCTCTGCTTGTTGCCGGTGTCTGTATCTAACCGCCCTCTCCTCCTCGCCAGCCTTATATAGGAGGAGAGAGCTGCTCAGGTGGGCCCGTTTTACCGCTCCGCTCCGGCCCCACCTGTTACTCTCGACCCATTAGACACAGGGGCCTAGCATGGGCCGACTCAACGAGCCGAGCGTTTGCTGGTGAAAGGGAAGGCGCCGTTCATGCGTGATGCCAGCTGGTACTTAGGTGTTAAGATCAAACAAACGCGGCTCATCCTGTCAAACAGAAGACATAAAAAAAATAAAAAGAAGACGGGGAGATGCTCTTATGTGCTACCGTGTCATCAAGACGGGAAGCGATGCGCAGTATTTGCCGATAGTTTCCGATCGGATTCAGAAGATCGGAAACTTAAAAGCCTCTGATGGTGATGGGATCAATAAATGTTCATGTGTCACTCCATGCTATGAAATGTCATAGATTTGATCAATGTAGCGTCACGGTGGAAAGAACTAGATATCCCAAAGATTGAAGCTTTCTGTTACGTTTTTGTTTCGGGAAAACACAAAAACCTCCAGAGCTAAAAAAAAAGCAACTAGTTAGCTACTAGAGGCCAACTCCATAGGTCAAACAAGATGGTGACCTTCAAAGTCTGGGTGTTTCCCTATATGCATCCAAGTATTCCTTTGACACAGATGTTGTCTTGCCCTGCCACTTTTATCAAGGACGCAACAAGGAGGCAACTTGTGTGGACAGCCACATCTCCCGTGGTGATACGCCAAGTCGGTGTCATCGTGTGCCCTGCTGTTTCAAATAGACAAAAATTGGTCATGTCAAGTACAAAAAAATCCAGTTTGCAAGTCCAAAGTTGCGTTTTTTAGGTGGTCGTCCATCTCTGCACACAAAAAGAACACAAAGGTGCGAGAAACTGAGGTCTAAACATAAAATATTCTGCACAAAGTCCCAGCAAATGTGGCTCTCATGTGACCGTGTGACATTTTACCAGTGCCTTGGGCAAAAGGTCGATTTTACGAAAGCCTAGGGTCCCCCTGGACATCACTTTGTCTTTTCATTCGAGAAAACTATTTGATACTTTGATAGTTGACCCCTTTATTCTCTCCTTAAGAAACAGAACCTGAAGTTAAGCTGGTTTTGGAGTTGCTATTTGGGCACCACTGTAATGTCAACATGCCAATGCGTGAACAGTTAGCACATGCTCTAGTAGCGTGCTCCTGTGCAAACGTTTGCTAATCAGCGTCTTATCTACCATTTATCTTCTGATAATTGGTTTTAATGGTGTTTCTGCAGATGTTTGTGGATATTGCCAATTTTTGATCACACTCTATGCTGACGACGCCCCGTTTTATTGTATTTCCTCTATATCACAAATATGACTCATTCTTGCTGTTTGAATTTTTATTTTAGAAAACATTTAATACAACAAACAGTCAACAATCGTACAGATTTAGTAAAACGGTATAAAAATCACTTTGGTATTTCATGTCTCTATGCATAATTTAATACAATACTGTACAAATTCTTTAGATGTACAACTGTAGTTCAGCTTTCACAGATAATATCATTCTTCACGTTAATTTATGTATGTTCTTAAGGTCAAGGAAGGACCTTATATGAGCATTAAATACACACACAGACAAAAAATAAATCACATTTTTTGTGTAGTTGTGATACAAGAGGCTGGTATTTCAGATTGAATATATCCAAGACGACACTTCATAGACACAGAACAACATTGTGACTCAGAGCGCTTCTTTATTCATGAGTGCATATGAAAACTGAGTTTTCTTTTATTCACATGGGACAATGGCGGTCATCCAGTTGGCTTCACGCAAAGCACCTCTGCAGGAAGTGACTCATGTGCGTGTAGACGTGTTGGTTGGCCGAGCCGGTGAGCCCGTGATCTTTGTCGGTGTACCACTGTTGGGAAGGGAGCAAAAAGGGATATTTGAATAGTTTGCAATGCTTAAAAGTCATCCTTCGGATTCCCAAGAGTACTCACCATGGCTTCAAAGTCCACATGCTCTTCCACCAGAGCCTCTGAGATCTCGGCCGCCTGTTGGAAATGGACGTTGTCTGGAAAAGAATGCACATATGTTAATAAGGCAAAAACACCATGCTAAATATTTTAATGGTACTTAATTTAAACCCTTCCTGCAGAATTCCTGCAAATGCACCAGTACTTCTTACTGTAAATGCTGCTCTATGCACATTATATATGAATGCATCCTGCTCACACCTACACACAAACCTTTGCTCCATATGTATAAAACAACACCGTCCACGCCATCTGTGTCCAACCTTTTTATCAGACCTAATAACCTAAGCATGCATGGCCGAATAAGTCTGAAGTACACTCATACGGCTGGTGAACCGAAAGAAACGGGAAGACTGGCTCTATTTAAGAACGAAAAACTGCCTTCTTTACTGTAGAGTTAGTCTCTTCGGTTAGGACTGTTATGATAACGGCTTCCAGCAGTCTTCACCACTGCCTAGCAACCTTGAATATACTGTTACTATTAAGTATTTTATTACTGGCGCTCTCAAACGTACATATTTGATTAATGAAATTCAATCTTCTGGCAAGTGAGGCTGAAAATGCTCCGGGAGACCGTGTGCCGTAGGTCAGAAAACGAGCGAAACAAAAACATTTTCCGTGCTTTAAATATACAAACCGGGTCTAAATGTGTAAATTTGGTTTAGCATCCCTTAGACTCATTTTTTGGAAGACGCAGAAATAAAATCCCACGGTGACTCACCGTCGGCCGTTCCGTGAACCAGGAGATACTGCACTGAATGAAAATTCTTGGCCCTGGCTGTTACCGTTGAGTTCTGCACACAGTCAGATTAGTCATGTGAACACAGATAATACCGTTGCTACGACTGCTATTAATAATAATAATAATAATGGATAGATGCCATGAGTGTGAGACTTACTTGGTAGCCCTCTGGATTCTCTAAAGGCTCCATCATGTAGCGCTCTGTGTAGATGGAATCTGGAAATGAACAGAGACATTAATTTAATTTAATGAAAGTCACTGGATTAGGAAACAATACAACCGCTCCATTGGAAACTGGCTAAGGTAAAGAGGAATAAACGGCAATGTCGCTGAAAAACAGTTGAGGGGGGTCAACAATCCCAATGGAGTGTTACCAAAGCTCACTTTATGGAAAGAATTGAGTGAGGCTACGCTAAGACATACCATAATATTCCCATTTGGAGACCGGAGCCACTGCCATGCCACATTTGAAAACTCCACTCCCAGAACCCAGGACCATTGACGCAACATATCCACCATAGGACTGTTGGAGGATAAACAGCTCATTACTGAGGCGTATCTCTCGTTTTAAGTAAATGCCAAGCGCGCTGACTTGTTTTTAGAGCCATTTACTGCCCATTTGAAGCATAAGATAACACACAGTTACAGTATATTGCCAGAGGAACACTTAAATGATTGCGATGTGTTTGATTTTTATAAGGTTAACTTACCCATCCCCAAATAGCAACTCTGTCTGTGTCAATGAAGCCCATTTTGATGAATTCCCTTTAAAAACAAAAGAGAAAATGACTTTATTTCTTGACCTTTCCACTAAACAGAGTCTCTGTGTGTGAGTGGGAGCAAATTTCATGTCACAGGAACGAGTAAAATCCAGTTTTATCAAGCTTTCCCAGGCAAAGGGGGGGAATTCGTTTGTTTGAGATGCATTGACTTGTCTAAACAGCTCCTCGCTCGCCTTACCTGGCCGCTGTTATCTGATCTTCCACCTCATAGGTTCCCAGACGTTTGTAGATTTCATGCATTAACTTGTCGCCCTGGTAACCGCTTCCTCTTCCGTCGAAGCTGGCGACGATGATTTTCTCAGTGCTGGCCAGGTATGTGGCCCAGTTCACTCTGTAGATATAGTCTGCTTTCTGGCTGCAAGGGCCTCCATACCTGGAATTCAGTAGACGCTCATGAGCTGTCCTTTTTTTTATTTTAAACACTTATTGCTGCTTGAATGTGTTCTTACACATCTATCAGTAGAGGATACTTCTTGGACTCTTCAAAGCCTGGAGGCAAAAACATCTGGTACCAGAGATCTGTCAAAAAATGAGAAGATGGCATAAATAATGACAAGCCGTCTCTCTGAGAGGTATCAGGATTAATTAAGAGGTTGTAAGATGATAGAGCAACATTGGAATTGTTTTTAGATAATTTAAACCCTCTTGGTAATGGCGTCCCACAAGGCTCTGTTTTTGGTCCGTTACTGTTTACATTACACACAAAATTATTTTTCCACATCAATGTTTTTTTTTTTTTTTTTTTATGGTGATGATGACACAATGTCTTATCAATTCAGGCTCTAAATCATACTCGGTTCTGCTTTCCAGTCATCACTTCTTTGACCTTTGCTCTCGATGAGTCATGGAATTGCTGCAGTAAATTGGACTTGACGTAGGACTCGATTTGGCGTTCCACTCAAAATCCAACCAGGCTTTTTTTTTTAAAGGTGGGACAAAATAAAGAATTATCTTATCTTATAAGTATTCTGTACTGTCACCGCGCCCAGTCATCACTTGGGGCGTTACACTTTATCTCTTCACACAGATGTCAAGTTTCGCATTCAAGAAACAACCATCTACCGATACTCATAAACAGAGGTGTCAAGTAACGAAGTACACATTCTTCGTTACTGTACATAAGTAGATTTTTCAGGTATCTGTACTTGAGTATTTCTTTTTCTGAAGACTTTTTACTTTTACTACATTTGTACACAAATCTGTACTTTCTACTCCTTACATTTTGAGAAACAGGCGTCTTGTCAACCTCCACGGATGACAAGACGTAAAAGACGTGACATGATCGGACATGATTAGAGCATCGGACTAGAGACGGAAAGTCGATGTGCGTCCTGTTTTCTTCTTCTACTGTTTTGAACAGGTTGCTATTAGCTTTTTGAGGATTTTTTGGAAGCTAGTTTACAACGTTAGCAATGCTATGGGAACACACCGTTATGATAGTATAGCACTAGCTAGCAGTTTAACAATAACAATAACCCTCAGTTTATTATTAAAAATGATCCAGATGCTCATGCAGGACATCTGGTCACGTTAAGTCTAGATTATTCTGCTAGAACTTTTTCATTTTGCAAAATTATCAACGGTTAATGGAAAAAATCTGGCAAATTTTTTTTACTTAAGTACATTTCAGAGCCTTTACTTTCTTACTTTTACTTGAGTAAAGGAGTTAAATCAGTACTTTTACTTTTAGGAGAGTATTTTTTTACACAAGTATCTATACTTTTAAGTACAGAATGTGAATACTTTTGACACCTCTGCTCATAAATACTGCTCAACGCTCACGTCAGTGTCAGTTGGATTCACTTACTGTATTCGCCAAGTTTGATTTTCCCTCGACGCATGGTGGGCATCTCAATGTCGGCAATCAAGCTGACAAATGGGGTGTTGTCCTCCAAAACTTTGACCTCTGCGATTATATAAGAAAAGGGAGGCAGCGCGTCAGAATCCGATTAAACGTGTCCTGAACCGATTCAAAATCTTTTACAAAGCTTCCAGCTTACGGTTGTTGCTCTTGTCCACGAGAGAATAATAAGGAACGTTGGGACCTTTAGGGAGAAATGCCAAAAACGGTCTTTAAGTGAAATTTGTATAAAAATACTGTAAGCTGCAGAAATTATAAGCGGGGAAACAACTGACCTCTGCAGCTGAAACGGTAGTAGGAGGCATTGTGGCTGAAGTAGGCCGAGTTATAATCACAGCCTTCACGTAATGAACAAGTCAGACACTTTGTCTCTGTTGCTGTCCACCTGACGCACAAATAAAAACACAAAGTCTGAATATAAATCTATGCATATGCTGTGTAAAAAGGTAAAATAAAGACCCTTACTTGTACACGTTCCTTCCTCCTGGCCTGCCCCCATCCTCGTTACTCGAGTAATATCTAAGGAGGAATTGAAAGTGAACGAGTTGAGGAAGGCGGCGGCGTATTGCAGCGACTTGTGCATTCATACATGCAGGGAATAAATAATAATAATTCAACTTACACATTATCTGGAGTGACTTTCAGGATATCAATGACCTCCCATTCTCCAGAGGTGATAGGTGTGGCCTTGTCCTGCATGAATGAGCCAGAACAGACTGTGAGTGGGCGGTAGTAGCATGTTATCATAAACTATTCATGAAGGATATTGTGCAAGATTTACAAAAAAAAAAAAGGGGATGATTTAACTTTTAGATAAGACGCAGCTGAATGCCAGAATAATCATGCTACCCACCCCGACCACATGATGGAGGTGCTTGTATCCCTTGGAGTCGCTCATGAGCAGGTAATAGCTGTTGTCTGGGGCAAAAACTGGTTCTGGAGGAGAGAACTAAGAGCAGCAGATATATTAGCACAGAGTGCTAGGCTTTAAATGTTGGAGCCATTGTTGGTTTGAGTCTTTCCAGGACATTAGGCACATCTTATCGCTTTAAAAGTGTATTTAACCTACACGTCCGATCCATCCCGTGCTCTTCACCTCCTGTTTCTGTGAAAAGATGGAAAATGACAATGACAACACGGCAGCCACTCTGAACACGGAGCGCACGCGGAGACGGTGACTCATGTACAAAATGCTTCACGCCAGCAAGTATGGAAAAAAAAAAAAATCAAAAAGCCGTGGTTTCATTTTATATACATGAATTTTTACATCTGCACTGCTGCAACTGAAATGTTGCTGGCAACCTGGTGGCTATTAGTAGACGGTGTTTTTTTCTCTTTCTGCAAGTGGAAGTCTTGAATAGAACCCAATCAAATACATGAAACAGAAATATTACACTTATTACACATATTTTTTGAGAAAATGAGCCAATATTACATATCTGGGAGGTTCAAAAGGAAGTGCACCTTTAATATTACAAATTAGCCAAATCTATTTAATCTAATGAGACTCGAGTGTCCTGTTTGACTGTGCATGGGTAACCAAGCAAAGGTGAACTACTTAGTAGTGAATGGATGTAATAAATGTACTAAAAGAGCAGCTGTTTGGCATGAAATGCATCACTTCTATGTGATTCTCAGTTTGTTATGGTACAAAAATGTATAGAAAAGTTGTTGTACCTGGGTGGGATTCCAGCTGGATCCATTAAAGTTGTAGACCTGAAGGATGAGGTGGTTCTGTACTCTTTTCAGCCACTGGACGGCCACACGGTCGTCAGCCACCCAAGTAACGGTGGCCAAGTAGTGTTCACTGAAAAGAAAAGAAAAGTTAATCCCCTGATCGACTGAGATTTCCTTGGAGGAAAAGGCACACGTGGAACTGTTGCGTTACATCGAGCTGAATACGTCTGGAACAGGAACTTGAGTAATTTTTGCCGTGTTGTTGGTGTCCACCACGAAGAGTTTCACGATGGGGTTGGGAGTACCTGGCTGCAACGAGGAGGAAAAACAAAACGATGAAAGATGCGCCGTACAATGACAGCTATGCAACATGAGATCCCACATAGACGTCCCACCTTAGGATAAGGGATGGAGACAGTGCTGGGGTACTGGTTCTGGCCGTACCAGGAGTACTCTATGGCGTGCACCTCTGTGTCGTTGAACTCTGCGTAAGCCACATACCTCCCTCCGGGGGACCACCACAGGCCCTGACTGGATGAGAACATCTCCTCTGGAAGTGGAAAGAGTGTGTTTTAGAGAAATTAAAATGTCGTTGGGCACCTTGTGGAATGTGTGACTCAGAGATTTCAGATTAACGAAATATTCAAGGAACACAATTGTGCAAAAACATCCCAGTCCAAGGATGAGGTTTAGAATTTGGAATGAGATTAGGTCTAATCTGATTTTGTGTAATCTAAATCTGTTCTGATGTTAAAGATCTCATCTAATTTGATTTTATCTAATACAATGTGATCTAATCTAATCTGAATTTTCTAATCTAAATCTGACCTGGTCCAATAATTTTATGTAGTGCAACATAAACGGATTTAATTTAAATTTTCTTATCTAATCTCAATCTGATCTGATGTAATGTAATTGGATCTAATCTGAATTATTCTGATCAGCTAATCTAAATCTGATGTAATCCAATAATCTGATGTAGTTTAACATAATGTGAGCTAATCTGATCCAGTAATCTGATGTGATGTGACGTATTCTCATCTAATCTAATCTCATCTCATCTGTTTTTTATAATCTGATCTAATCTGAATTATTCTGATAATATAATCTAATCTAAATCTGATGTAATCCAATAATCTGATGTAGTTTAACATAATGTGATCTAATCTGATCCAGTAATCTGATGTGATGTAACGTATTCTCATCTCATCTGGTTTTTATAATCTGATCTAATCTGTTATTAAAAGTTTTTAAATTGTTAAAAGGCCATCTGTACAGGATGTTAAATTGGGAGAGAACCGGGATCCTATCCAAAACCACATCCAGAGGTAATCAGGTTCACATTAGGATGAGCCTTCTGCCAAGAGCAAACGTAATCTGTTCAGGTCTGACCACATTCTTGACACAAAATTCTCTCCGGCAACGTCACCCAGCTGAGCCTCCTCCTGCACGCCGGCCCTAGTGCGACACCTGAATGTAAATAAGTGTTATAAATCCTGCGCAGCCTGTTCCTCTTACCCTCATACACCCAGTCCGGGATTCCATTGAAGATCTTATTGTCCTCGCCGCTGAAAGTGACTTGCTGTGCCGGGGACGTTAGACTGGTCTTTACGTACACATTATTCTTCCAAACAAAGGCCTTCGAAGACAAGCATACGCCAAGATCAGAAAACCACACATTTGTTTTTGCTAAGCTCTTGCCTAAGAAAAGTGTTTGGATAAGGTTGTGTTTGATAATCTATCACCCACTTCAGAACAGAAGTGTCGTTTTGCACATAGAGAACAGAATCATTTGTTTGTCTCTTACCAGTTTGTTGCCTTCAGGGGCCCAGGCAAAGTACTGGACGTCATGATAAACGCCATCGGGGGTGATAAATTTGCTGAAAGGGATTTGTAAATATGTATTGAGTTTGAATTACTCCGGCTAAAAGCAGTGAGACAAATTTGAAATTCAAAGTCGGGGTACTTACTCCAACTCCCGGTCATAGAGCGAATATGTGGCTGTAAATGAATGTCTCCACAGCTAATGAGGCAAAAACAAAGCAGGGTTCAGTGAGATCCCCGAGGGGCTTCAAGTATGCACCGGCTACGACTCAATTCAGGAACACAAATGTAGTTTACCTTGGAGTAGTTGCTCACGAATGCAACATATCTGCGGTCTGCAGACAGCTGGTAATCATTAGCTTTTTTTTCATTCTGTGATTCAGACAGAGAGAGAGAGGGGGTTTTGGACACTGAAACCTCTCGGACAACACTTCAGTTGTCTCCGCAGAATTCCCGCCGACATCATGCGGTTTGTTTCACGCACACATAAGAAGCTTGTGAGGGCACTTACAAACTTGTCCCTGCTCAAGAACTCGGTGGCGCTGTCCCCGGCCACGTCGTGGAGGACGATGGAGCCCTGCTGCGATTTATGCAGGTACTCGTGATCTGCGGCACAACGCGACAGAACAGTTTACTCACAAGGGAAAGCGAAGTGACGGGAACGCGTGCGTAAGGGAGGATTTCAAGAAGGTTGTGCAATGGATTGCTCAAATGTTTTGTTTTACACATGTTCGGCGATTTGCTCAGCCAGCAAAAACAAACTTGGCTCTGGGGATGAACCCATTCACTTGGAAAAAAACTAAACATTATAAACTGAAACTTAGGAACCTGGAACACAAGTTGTTTTGAAGCAGAAACTAAACGCCCAAATCGGCCTCTCATGAGTCCAAATCTATTGAACTAAACATTGAACCTGCAGTGACTCCCTTCCTTATTATAGCTAATGAGCCTTTAATTGCATTCAACCTGTTTGCATCTTACTAACATAACATTATGACCACCTTTCAAATATTGTGTAAGTCTCCCTTGTGCCTCAAACAGTTGACTCATCAGAGAATGGATGTGGACCTTCTGATGGTGTCCTGTGGTGTCTGGTAACGGGATGTAGACCCGTCCGATTGGTTTTACGTGTGCGTGACGACACAGATCAGAAGCCAGAGCCTGAGATCAAATCACCGCGACGTGTTTGTTTCCAGGAGGAAACTCGTTTTGCAACAGTAACAGCTGCTGCAGGTCTGCGCGATGTGTACATGTCACAGTTCTGGAGAATCTGTGGCAACTTCTCCACAACAAAAATGTGCAAGGCGCACAGATTTGTGCAGCGCAGAACTAGATAGATGCAACTTTCAAATGAACGTGAATTTCCAGTTGATTTGCTGTTCCACGCACTGATGTGTCAGTTAAATGTTACGTAACGATGCCCATGCACTTCAATTAGGGGGATCAATCAAAGTGAATTAGTAACCCATGTGAATATTGTTGCTGACAAAGTCTCCTCTGTTACACATTCACAGTTTAGAACCGGGGCATGCCCGGATTTGCAGTAACTCCCACCTGAGATCCACTTCAAGTTGTAGGACTTTGGTTTGAGTGAGCTGTTGAAGGCGTCCTCCAGGGTGAAAGACCTCTTGCTGCTCGTCTGCGCCTCTTCTGCACATGTAGAGGGGGGGGGGACAAAGTCAGGATTTGGCACGGACTCGAGGGTCACATGTTGCAGATATCATATCATAGGCACACACAGTGATCGCGGTCATAAAAAGGTGGTAAAGGCTGTAACCGATAATGCGAGCGGAATATAGCTTGCGTCAGGAATTGTCACAGTGTGCAGATATTTACGCATGTGTGGCGTCAAAGAAACTAAACTGCACTCCTCAATGTGTGCTCTGAACAATAAAGTAAAACGGATTCATGAATTCCATCAGATTGTTTTCTCTTAGGTGCAAATGATGACTTGAACCGGTCATTGTTTTGCCTTTTAACGAGGATCAATAGCGAACCGTGCGTAATGACGCGTGCGTAAAGCGCTCTCTTGTCGGCAGACGTGTTTAACGGTGCGTGGGGTCCACATGCGATGCCAGCGCGCCACGCATTTTCCAAATCGACTCACCTCTTAGAAATATAGTCGTGGGCACCGCGATCAAAACGACGACCACTGCCAGCCCAAAGACTCCGAGGAGGATCTTGGCGATGGTGCCCTGTTAAGGAGTGAACGCAGCAAAGTCAGACAGAAAAAAAGAAAAGAAAAAACAAAATAAACTCCGCGAAGCATGTCTGCCTGAGCACAACGTCGATATGTAAGTAGCAGCAAACCACCACCAACCATTGTTTCTGCGCGTTTTGGTGCGAGGCGTCAAACCAGCTTATCCAGTATCTGTCCAAATCACCAAAACACCATCGATCCAGTCCTCTTCAAGCGCGGAGAGCACTACAGTTATGCGCAGCACATGCTTTGCTGTTAAATATTATCTCAAGTGAAGTTTCAAAGGTGGGACAATAAACGCCCGGTGGAGTAAAGTTCGCTGGTTTTGATGCCAGTGCTTTTTTTTTTTTTTGTGCTCTGCCCGTCAGGCTGCTCCGCTAACTGTCCTCTAAAACATTTCAAAACAAGACCTTCATATTCATTCATGGTATGCCCCCTCCCAGAGGATACGACCATGGCACTTTTTCAGGAAGTCTTTACATAAATGTTATCAACGTCTGAAGGGGAAATTAGGAAGTTGGAAAATGGTGCTATGTGATTTCCAGACTGCCTTATAAGCTCAGGGGAAGTTTGAACTGTAAACTAACACGTGCATTGTAACAGTCTAAACAGGAACTTTGGTGAATTCTTTAAATAGTTATGGTGAGGCTTCACAGAGCGTAACGCTGGATTTGGATTTGAAGGCTGAAGCAGCTGACTCATGATACACTTTTATTATTATCTATATTAGCTCCATGTTTTTACATATGGAGACACTAAAGAAACCAAACTAAACTGACTATAATAATACTGAATACTGTGATTATAATAATGACTATGGTAAAAATGGTAATTATGTTATTATATTATTATATGATGTGATATGAAACATTACTGGATGATAAGATATGAAACTATACGATACAATGTGATCATAATATGGAGCAATACAGTATGAAACAACACAATACGACACGGCACGATACAATATGAAACCACAATACAATGAAACAATACTATATGATACAATACAGGACAATACGATATGAAACGATAATTTGATACGATATGAAATGATTTAATACGGGATGTTATGATATGAAACGATATATGATACAATATGATCATAATATGATGCAGTACGATGCGAAACATACAATACGACACAATACTGCACAATACACTATTAAACGATACTATATGATACAGTATGGGACGATACGATATGAAACGATACGAGACGATACAATATAAAACGATGCTATAGGATACAATACGGGATAATACGATACTATACCGGACGATACGATATGAAACATTACGATATAAAACCATACTATACAGGACAATACAATATTAAATGATTCTATACGGGATGTTACAATATGAAACGGGACGATACGATACGATACGGGACGATACAATATGAAATGATACGATACGATACGATATGAAACATTACGATATAAAACCATACTATACAGGACAATACAATATGAAATGATTCTATACGGGATGTTACAATATGAAATGATACGATACGATACGGGACGATACGATACGATACGAAATGATACGATATGAAATGATACGATATGAAATGATACGATACGATACGGTACGAAATGATACGATACGGTACGAAATGATACGATACGGTACGAAATGATACGATACGAAATGATACGATACGTACGAAATGATACGGTACGAAATGATACGGTACGAAATGATACGGTACGAAATGATATGGTACGAAATGATATGGTACGAAATGATACGGTACGAAATGATACGAAATGATACGGTACGAAATGATACGAAATGATACGGTACGAAATGATACGGTACGAAATGATACGGTACGATACAATGCAATAAGGCACGACAAAAGACGTTACGTTATGGCACGATACCATGTGATACAATATGGAAGATACTATACGATACAGTGTGTTACATTACAGTATGTAACATGTCTTATCTAGTACTGAGTCAGAGCTTTTATCTCTTATTTAAAGATCTTTCTGTCTTTGCACATGTTTACAACAAACACCTTCGTAACCATCACTATTACACATCAACATTTTATCTGAGCGTGTGATGGTCTGCGGTTTATAGAGTCTCTATCTGTCAGAGATAACAGAAATGATGCCCTGTCCAAAATCTCAGTTTATTGTTGGCTGCTCTTATCGAGAGTCATATTTATATCTATATATCTATATATATATATATCTATATAGAAGTTGTTGATGAGTCACCAAGGCAGTCTCTTAAAACTGCAGATAGTCACAATCTGTTCATATATTCCTATTGACAGTGAGGTGCATTCTCCACTCGGCGGTTATTTTTTCCACATTGCCTCAGATGTCTTTGCATGACTTGAAGTCGCCTGATAACGTGCGCCAACCTGTGCGAAGGCTAATGAGCCATCCGTCATAAACGTCACAACATAAATTACGTGTATTTGCGCAGTCATTAATGCACTTCCTGTTTTTATCAGCTCCCAAAGGGCAGCGTGGGAACTATGTCACTGAAAAAGACGACCGACAAATATTCTGGTGTGAAAACAACAATAATAACAATAAAACTATGCGTGCGTAATAAAAAATAACGACTTTCTTTTTTTTTTTTTTTGAGGATGGAACGACTCGACGGCATCGAAAACACATAAAAGACTATATTAGCCCCCTGCTGCCTCCTCTTTGTACATAGTGTGAGTGCCGAGCAGTCCCAGTAAACGCTAAGAGCCCGTTAAAAGCTTCACAAATAAAAAGCTGCGCCTTTTATGCGGAATAGACATCATATTCCGCACTTGTTCCCCTCGCGCCGGACATCCTCAGCAAACAAATAGACACGCGGACGTCTTCCCTAATGCAACGTGGCTTGTTTGGAGAGTGCCACTTCACAGATACCTCCCTTCTACCTGACACTTAACACGACCGGGGGCCGTTTATAGGTGTCGCTTTGGTCAGATGGAAAAAAACAAGAGGGAGGAAACGGAGATTCACTGCCAACAGGATGCTTCTTATGTATAAAATAATATGTTGTCCTAAACTAACCTTAGATTGTAACCTCCCCAGAATCTCAGATAAATACAATACTTGCAACTGTATTACCTATTTTTTTTTTTGTCATGCATTATCAATGAATGATCAGGTGCATCATTCATCCCTGCACTGGCTCTGCAGGTTAAAAGTGCGAGCATCTGTCAAATCTGTTTACATCCCACCAGGGACACCTTCGGTGCCGTCTTCAGCTGCAGCTGGCTCCTCCAACCCGAGCGTCCCAGTGTTTACGGCTGGCGATAAACACACGAGCGGCGGGGCCTCGGCTCCGGCAGACGTGCCGCCGTGGGGCCCGGCGCGGTAATGGCATTCTTGGCTTGAGGTCGGGAGTCGGCTGCCGTTTGGGGACGGGTGAGTGGAAGTTCCTGCTAACGGCCGCGGATCTGCTCGCACAACCCACAGCTGCTTGTGTTTCTGCACTGTCTGCCTGTAGCAACTTATTTCCCCCTCGAGGATCAATAAAGTCTTTTATTATGTTCCCTTTAAAACGCATTGGGACATGAACAGTTCTGGTGGAAAGCATCTAAGCAGGCTTCCTCAGCACCTCTCTTTAACTGAATGCATTTCTTTCTATTGCATGCTTTCACTTCCTAAAAGCACGTTTCTACTAGCAAACCACTGATGCATGCTCTTTACTTTCAATATTCACTGAAACAAGATTCTTGCAGGACGTCTTCCAGACTGTTGCATCGTCTTTGACCCCTGCACCACAGTTTGTGATATATCCTGAGTATTTATTTAACAAGAACATGCAGCATATCTCAAAGCCAAAGAATTTGCGCTCTTATCGCTTGTTTTTTCTTCCTTGTCAAACAAAACGGGGGTATTTTTCAAACCTGATGTTTCACAGCTCCACATTTTACGCCTTCAAATTCTGTCACATTTTTATTTTTTTTCCCCCCTCTATGAACTTCGGCATCCACACTTTCTCACGCGCGTGCTATTTACCTTCATGGCTGGCGGTGTGCGTCCTCGTGAACTTGCAGCGCGCTCAGACTCCCACAGCACCATCCCCGCTTCCACTAACTGCCGCTGCATTCAGGTTTCAGAGTGTTTCAGAGTGTTGCATCTGCGAGGGGGGAAACGGGCGCCCCTCCGCAGATGTTGGGCTCAGTTAGAGACACATCACAGAGCGCGACAGAAAGAAGAAGAAGTTGCATCCTTTGTACATCGCCCACATACACAGTTCCCTATCTGAAACTGATATTTCCACCGCTTTACGCACGCACCCACGGTACCTCCAGGGTTTCACTGAAGGGTGAAAAGCGGCGCAGGTGTAGCTCCGTGCTTTCTTTCACGGCTGTGGATTCTCACACCCTTGTAACTCCTGATAAATGTCTCTCACAGCTTTGCATTGTGTTTACAAAAAAAATAAATAAAAAAAAGCAAAAGGCGTGTGATAAATGAGAGTAAAGTGCAGCTGGAAAATATAGAAATAGATCTGTTTAAACTGTGTTACACAAAGTAGTTCCCATGCCTTATCCCAGATGACAGAAATAAACATTATACTTTGGTTGTTTATGAGTTCAGCCAAGTTTCCACAGCACCATCTAGTGGTAGATGGAAGAAATGTATTACAACATGATTACAACACAAGAGGAAACCCCTTCACTGAAGACTAGGATTATTGGGAAGTTGAGTACTGTTACAAAATAAAATACGTATTCATAGTTTCGAAGGAAGGATTGATATGATTACTTGAAACAAACTATATTCTTAAAGAATATTTCTATTTGCACTGTTCTCGGAGGTGCCGTGCATTTAAAAGTCGCCGTTACTGCGAAGGGAAACGTTAAAATTACGAGGAGCCATTAAAAGCGTCTAAAACCAAATGGGCGGGGCTCCACCTCCCGCTCTGCATCCCGATTGGTCCGCCGCGCCATCAATCATCGCCGCCCGGACAACTTCTGGCTCGGAAATGATGTAGTAACAACAGTCGAGGCGGAAGTTGCAATAAAGTAGCTCGGGGCCAGTGCCAGTCACACCTTGTAAAGATTTGAAACTTGCGAGAGTTTTGCCAGTTTTTTTTTAATCTCTCTTAAATGGCTTATCCAGGATACGGCGGGGTGAGTAAACTACACGCGACCGTCGTCAGCGGCGTCAAACTAGCTGTATCCGCTAGCACAAGATGCTAACCTTGGGAGCGCTTGTTTCGTGTATGTCGGGGGGAAATTTAACACAGCAGCTAATTCAGACCTCCCTATCCTACCACAACAAGTAATTATGAAATTATTCAGCTATAATAGGCTATTTCGGCTGTGGTTTTGCCTGTGTTGTTAACCAGGAGTGATTGGAAATTGACTTTTAACTCTGGAAAAATGTCTTCCGGGATGCAACATGTTTAACATTAACCGGACCAGTAACCATGTTACAACCAACATGAGAAATAATTTAAATTTTCTTACTTTTAAAGGTATTTTAGTGCAAATTGTAACGTGAAATCTGAATAAAAACCCTGTAATAGCTTTGTCTGCATAGTTATAGGTGTCTTTGGGCCCCTGCACTTATGCACTCATGAACTAAACCCTTTTATAAGTTACGTCCAGTCAGGATAAGTTTGTAGTAAAGCTCAAACTTTGAATAAACAGGATTTAAGCGACTTTTAAGCTTGATTTTCACTGCTGACTGCAGGGAGCTTTCACTATTACAAAATAAGGACTTCCTTGTGTCTTTGAATGAGCCAATAGAAGCTCTCCCCAGGTCACATTAGCTTCATGTCAAGCAGCACGACTGACGCATTGTGCTGAAATATGTAATGAATGCTTATCTCACCTGACCTCCTTTAAACGCCGTTTCCTTCTTCAGTACGGGGGCCCGATGCCGGGCATGCCAGCACAGGGGATGCCGCACCAAGGGATGCCAGGAGGGCCCATGGGGGGACCCATGGGGGGCCCCATGCCCGGGCACATGGGTGGGCCGATGGGGGGCGCTCCAGTCCAAGGAGGGTACGCCCCCTACGGAGGAGGCGGCTACCCGGGCGCGTTCGGCGCCCAGCAGCCAGCGGCTAACGACCCGATGTGGGGCTACTTCACGGCGATCGCAGGCCAGGCAAGAAACCAAGCTTTGGACTGATCTATAAATACGTGTGGTTTTCACCTCAGGCTTCCTTTCACTTTCACATCTCGAGCCTGGACACGAGACGAGCGCTCTCTGCAGATGTTTTGTTCCAGCGCTTGACCCCGGTGTGAATCATGTATAGATAGCACAGCTTTTAAAAGGACGTTTTTTTCTTTCCAATCCCCTCCCTGATCACCTCATGTGAGCTCTTTCTTTCTGTAACTGCTTCCTGTCGGCCAGTCTAACTGTAGGTTAAGTCTGTGAATGACTGTCGGTAAATCCCGTCCCTGCGGGAAGCCGCGCAGACTCGCACTCTCTCCTTCTCTGCTCTTGCGTTAGGGGGAAATGGATCATTTTCACTTCACTCACAGTGTCTGTTATTGTTTGAGTCCCAACGCATGACCGAGTGTCGCTTCCTGCTCTGCGCAGGACGGCGAGGTGGACGCGGAGGAGCTCCAGAGGTGCCTGACTCAGTCCGGCTTCACCGGCAGCTACTCCCGTAAGTCCGCCGCCCTTCCTCTTTTCACGGCGCACATGTTTTTTTGTTTTTTTTTTGAGAAGCTGCAGAAATGTGGAAAAGCAGAGCCCCTCTCCCACCAGACATGCACGGGCACATGTATATATGTTCACGCATGCCGCGTTATAGACACAGTTTTATTGGAATTGCCGGCTTGTAAGGACTTGTGAGATGATATTAGCGCAGAACAGGTTTGCAGCACGACCAGCAGCCTTCTCCTCTCATCGGCTGCTTTCGTATCAGAGCTAAAACCGCAGCCTGATAACAAAGAGGCTCTTCACATCAAGTGTTAGTTTCTAATAGAATTAGCGCTAACTGCACGCACGCGTCCCCCCACAAGCCACTTCCCCTAGAAGGAAGCTGTACGTGATGTGGGCTTGTGGGTTTGTTCTGGGGAGCCACAAAAAAAAAGGACGCTTTCTTTGACGTACCTCTGCAGGCCTGACCAGCCGCTTTGTTTACTGCAATGTTTCCCTGTCTTCCGCAGCCTTCAGCCTGGAGACGTGCAGGATCATGATCGCGATGCTCGACGTATCCTTCCGCTTCGGCTAAAAAAAAGCGCGCCCCGTGTTTCTGATCACAGCGTCCACAGGTGCATTTACACTTAACCGCATCCACACCAGAGGGACTTCACGGGCAAGATGGGCTTCAGCGAATTCAAGGAGCTGTTCACGGCTCTGAACGGCTGGAAGCAGAACTTCATGATGTTCGACCAGGACCGGAGCGGAACGGTGGAGCCTCACGAGATGTCTCAGGCGATCAACGCCATGGGTGAGCGCCTGGCTCGTCTTCCTTTTTATTACAGCAGCGCAGCGAAAGGATGAAGTGCCGTCACAACCCATCCTTCTTCACTTAAACGGGTGTAATATTTCATCGGGTGGTCCAGTAGCCGTTTGATTCATCTTTTCGCTACCTTTTGTTCCAGGCTACCGCGTCAGCCCCCAGGCCCTGAACGCCATCCTCAAGCGCTACAACAAAGGCGGCCGCATCTTCTTCGACGACTACGTGGCCTGCTGCGTCAAGCTGCGGGCTCTCACAGGTGGGCTCCGACGCCGAACCGGTAGTCGCTGAAATGAGATTTGTTTTGTTTTTTTAAACCGTGACCTCTCTGTTTGCTCTTCCAGACAACTTCAGGCGGAGGGACACCATGCAGCAGGGGGCTGTCAGCTTTCAGTACGATGACGTAAGTGTCACTGAATCGCAGAGCGTGAGGGGAGCCGCTGGCATTAGCTGCAGCGGCTCCACGTGCATTTCCTCAGAGGTATGCTGTTGTTCCATGGAACACGAGTAACGCTTCCACTAAACGTCCAGGAAGTGTTTAATAGTCTCCATTAGCTTTTTTTTTTATTTTTTATGCTTTTGGTGGTTTCATCCGTCCGCAAATGCACTCGCAAGCCCGGACGGTTTAAGATCTGCAGTGATGACGAGCTGCAGCAGCACGCTTTACATCCGAGCTCATTTCCTCTCTCTCTCTCCCTCACAGTTCATCCTTTGCACAATGGCCATCTAAGAGCTCCCCGTCTCATCCAGGGTCGGCTGCCGCCCGGACGCGGCCTCGCGGGGAAGCCGAGCGAGAGGCCGCTGTATCGGCGTCCATCCACGGGCTGCGACGAGAAAGCGCCCAATGCTTAGAACGCTTATGCTTTAGTCTTGTATATCACACAGAGGGGAAGGGGAGGGGGGCCGACGATGTATCCCACACACACACCGACGTACTACCACATTAAAAGAGGATTTGTTGCAGACGACATGTCGTGTAATCAGTTGTAGTGTCTGTAGAGAAATAAGGGAGCGTGCACGGTGAACCGATACTCTACAGACGCCTGTGAGACACCTGTAGTGCCATTATAACCTCGAATGTATTAATATATAACGTATGAATTACTTTACACTGAACATTAGACAGTAATGAACTTTATTACAGGAGGAGCCTTTGCTCGTGTGCATTGTATTCTCTTTTTTTTTTTTTTAAATGATGCTCTTGTGTTGTCTAGAACT
This sequence comes from Planiliza haematocheilus, assembly GCA_005024645.1. Lineage (NCBI taxonomy): Eukaryota > Metazoa > Chordata > Actinopteri > Mugiliformes > Mugilidae > Planiliza > Planiliza haematocheilus. The sequence continues at coordinate 322,141 of SRSE01001266.1, read as the reverse complement.
AACAGGATGTTAAATACACAGCTGCAGTATGTTCATGTGCTTGATATTTTCCTACAAACCGCCATATTTTTCATTCTGTTTCCCTTCCACACGTCATCCCAGCGTCGTATGAAAATCATGTTTTGTTACAATAAACTCTTTTTAATCGCCGCCGTCTCTCTCTCGCTCCTTTTATTCGCTCACACAACTGCGCACTCCGTCCCCAAGTCTATTTACACAATATATTTTTTATTTCTTTAAATATAGTTTAAGAACAGAAACATTCAAATTAGCTGTTAAGTGTTGCATTGTATAAAATACAGTGGCAAACATTTAAAAAAATGCATAAAAACAATCGTGGACAGCACTAGATTTTAAAAAGTGACATTAAGATCCAGCAAGGTGGTTGTTTTTTTTTTTTTTTCTAATCTCTGTGCAAAAGTTTGCAAATCCCATGAAAGTTCAGAAGACGACTCTTAGCAACTTTTGTTCTACATCTGTGCCGAGAAAAGAAAAAGAAGGAAAGCTTATCGGGGGGGGGGCAGAGCGTCGTTCCGCGTCGTCGCTCCCCCTCACGTCTTAGTCGTGGGATCAAATGACCTGCTTTAGAGGACGGGGTTGTGTTTTTAAATAAGCGAGCCCACGGGGGGAAAAGTAGAAACTCTGCAGAAATTATATGAAAAAAAAAATATATATCTATGTGCAATATCAAATCAAGACAAAACGGTTCAAACGGCGTACAATCGATGCAACACCCAGCCTCGTGTTGCCCATGTCTCACCTGCTTGCTACATTGAGAGGCTCATCATCATCATAATAATAAACCCAAGTCCACAGCATCACAACAGCAGGTACATAGAAAAATAATGGCAAATACTTTTTTTTAGGTTTTTTTTTTTTTTTTTTTTTTAGAAAAATAGGCCCAGACGTCCTCTGTGGTTATGGATACACGGCTGATCGAGACCTTTTTTTTTTTTTTATAATCCCAAGTGCGGCCTCCATGCAATACACGAGCTCGTGTTGGGAGTTTACGTCGTCGTCGTCGGAGGACTAAAAGCGCTAACTCGCTCATGCCTGTTGCGTACATTTACACGTCGGACGGTGAAACGCGGGAAGATAATGGAAGACCTAAAGCGTGCGACGGGACTAAAGAGCAGGCTGCTGCTTCGCGTCCAGCAGTCTGAGAGTCAAACATGCACTGACGCTGTAATGTTAGCCAGGAGGAGGAGGATAGCGCTTCAGCTGCTCTTTTTCTGTGACTAACAGGATTGAGGAATGCACTTCTTCGCGGAATAAATAATAGATTCCCGTGTCTGACGAGAACACGAGCGGTCTAGATATAAGATCTGTGGATCGCATGTCGATATCCAGGCAGAGGTCACATGTTAATCCCAAGCCGTGACCTCCAGGGCTGAAAAGCAGTTCACCAGGTGACCACTAGGGGGCTGGTCCCAAGAGTGAGTCAATACTACAACGAGTTTGAATTGTTTATTATATAATAATGCTTAAGAGTGAGGCCTTTAAATAACAGGTGGGGGTCTCTACAAGGTGCTAGCTGTCTGTTTGGACGCCGATCAGCCGTAACATTAAAACTAACAGGAAAATAACATTGATCATCTTGTGACGACGCAATGTTCTACTGGGAAACTTTAGGACCTGGCACTATTTAGACATGTAGCACCCACCTAGACCAGACCAGGCACCCCCACCCCATAGCAAAAACTGTGGACAACTGAAAAACCACGAGGAACAGCACAAGGTGTTGACCTGGCCTCCAAATTCACTTCTATGAAATGCTCAGCAACCAGTCGTCACAGAAAAAGAACAGCTTTGACATTAATGTCCTTCCGAGCTCATGTTAATATGATGAAGGTGGTTACATGGTTAAATGTCTCATGTTTTCTGATATACTACTTTATTTATTTATTTTTTTACAGTTGACTGAAAAGTGTGACTTTAATCTTTGCAAGCAAATCTAACCCACAACATAAATGCTGCTCGCTCTCTTCGTTTAGGGTCGTATAAAATGACTTCCAGAGAGTGTCCGGCTCCAGAAATGAATCTAGATCCTGTGCTGGCCCATCGTTATTGCTCTCAAAAGACGTCGTTGTGCTATGGGGATGCCCTCGCAGTCCCGCGTTCTCGCTGGGGGGGGGTCAGTTCATCGCCGCCATCATCATCATCATCTGCCGTGGCAATGTGGTGTATACGGTAGGCACGCTAAAAACATACAGACGGATTCCTGCGTCGTGTTTATTTTTAATCATTTATCTCGGAGCTGCTGATAAAAGCCGTGGGGTGGCGAATGCCTCGGAGAGAGAGAGAGTTTCAAGTAGCTTTTATTCCCTGTGGAGGACGGAAGAGTTGTAGAAAATGAGACTGGATAGCTACAGGAGTCCGCGAGCATGCCGGGATCACACCTGACCGGCCCGGTGAGCTGCAGCGTGTGAGGAACATGCGACGGACAGGGGAGGGAAAAAACGTGAGAACCCAAATCATGCATATCTTCTAGAAAAAGCACATCAGGTGCCTCGTGTTGCTGGCAGTGTTCTATTTGAAGTATGTACACAGTGGATGATGACTTCTTTACATAATAATATAGAGTATAAATACCTCTGTATAAATGGAGTTTATACATCTAAATCGGAGCGCAGGGAGGGGGCGGGGCTGGGGGATGTTCTCAAAAGGAATGGAAGAAAGTCTACAGTTTTTAATCCTTTGCATATTCAGTCTTTCTTAAACCCTGAGTCAAGCTTGAGAGAAGACCTTCAGTCATCGTCAAAGGTTGTTGGGGGTGGTGGGGAGCGGTGGGTAAGCGTGGGGCTAGTTTCCTGGAAGCCCCGGGTCAGACACCGGCCTGTGGAGTCCCAACGTTCCTGAGCTGCCGGGGACGTCGGGCAGAGAGGCTTGCCGGCCCGACGGGAACCTCTGCGGCTGGCGCCGGTGCTGCAGCTCCGCCGCCGGGTCCACGCCGTTCAAGTTCCCATCCGGAAGAGCCTCTGTGCGGAGGAGGGCCGGGGAGGTTTCTTTGGATTTGTTTGGGGCTGTCTCTGAGCCGGGGCTCTGGGGAAGACACGGGGAGCGTTAAAACACCTTGCAGCTGGTGAAAAGATTACAAATTTATATCTTTCTAGATGAATCACGGATGAAATAAACTAAATCCCAGCCTCCACACCCTAGTTCCGCTCCGGTTCCTCCTCACCTGCCTCCAAATCCACCATTTAACTCATTTCATGTCAAAGCGTTAAAAGGCGTACCTGCGGCTGAGGCAGGACGGGGCCGAGGCCGAGGTCCGGCACCGGCTGGACCCTGATGGCCGGCCTCTGGTACTCGGGGCAGGAGGTGACGGTGCTGTAAGCGGGCGGCCCGGCCGCCGTCTGCCTCTGCAGGAGCTGCAGGATGGCCTGGATGTCTGCCGTCATCTGGGACTCCAGTCTGACGGATGGACGGAAATCACAAAACGAGAAATAAACAACACGGCGCTCGGCTGCAGAGCTAAGCCAAAGTTCACTTCGTCAGAGTGAAAAACAAAAAACGAGTCAGGAGAGGTAATTGTTTAGATCCTGAGTGTTTCTAATCAATACTGATTTCCATACTGACGACAGCGGCTGATGAGATCCGCACGCCAGCTCTCACACACATCAGTCAGATATTTAAATGAGCCTTGGATGACACCAGCAACGAATCTGCTCTAAGGCTTAAATGAAGACGATCATCACCAGACATTATTATTATTATTATTATTATTATTGCTTTGTATTTTCTTTACGTCAGTGCTCCGTTTCTTTTTGCACTTTATCATTTCATCTCATCGCCACCGAGAAAGGCCCGCAATCAGCGTTATGACTCCAGTCATTTTCCCAACAGATGAATGGATTTCGATGCGTTCAGCCTGAAACGCTACCTCGCCTAATGACACACTCAGAGGCGGTTATGACAGATGGGTGCTGACGCCGATGTGAAACACTAGGGGGAGACTCTGAGCTTACAACCGCACGCTGCGCGGTCAGTAGAGTAAGAGAAGAAAGATTAAGGACGACAAACCAGTGAAGTTCATTTGAATTGCTTGATTATCTGCTGAATGAAGTGATTAAATCTATAAAATTATTGAGAAAATGCTGAGGGTGGAAGCATCTGAGTTGGTGAAACACCTGTCCCTCTCTGTTTCCGTCCCTCGGCATGAATAAAAAGCACAGGAGCAGCAAGCAGAGCATGCACAGACCATTTTGTCACTTTGCCCGCTGCCTGTTTTCTCTCTCCAGAGGGCAATGAGTGCAAATAAACACTCTGGCTCAGGCCTGTGTGAAACCAGGCTCGGCGGCAGCTCAGATTTGGAGACCCACCTCCACATCTCTACGGATTACTGAGCCCAATCCGTCAAATAGGCAACTTCTAACTAACCGGACCTCGCGGGGGTGACGTCAGAAGTCCCTGCCTGCGTCGCGTGACTAGGTGCTATAAATAGGCGGCGAGCTGACTGTCTGCCTCCCCCTCATCTGTATCGGTGCGCCGGCAAGAGGAACGCACGAGCTGCTCACGCGGTCTCCTCTCTGCATTAATGTGGCTGCTGCAGGTGGCTCGGCAAGTCTTCAGCCAGTTGCAGGCAGAATTAGGGGAACAGAAAAAAACGCCTCCTCGTTCAAACGTTAAAGCTGCCTGGTGGTAAACAGACAGTTCGGTCGGACAACGCGACCCTCTTGCCCCCGCCGCGCACCTGTTGAGGTGCTGCTGCAGCATGTCCAGCCGCTGCTCCACCTCGCCGTAGGTGAGGTCCGTGTCGCTGTCGTCCTCCGCCGCCGGCGTCTCCTGACACGGGGCCGGCGCCTCTGCTGCGCCCTCGTCGGCGCGGAGCTCTGGAGGGAGAGAGACGGGATAAATGATGTGTGTTATTAGAGTGGCGGCTAGGAGGGGGACGTCTTTCCGCGTTGTGCCTTCTCATCATTTAGCTTTGCTAAGCTCTCAGCAGCTTACCGCCACCTGAATCCCAACGTCTGGCTGCAGTTGGGGAACATTTCTATATGTAGCTAATCGATGCTATCTTCTCTTAACAACTGAGTTATCAATGCTAACTCAGTGCAGAACGATGCTGAATTAACTCTGCAGTAAAAATACAGTGGAGTAGCAAAGGTTACGGCATGTGCGCTGATTTTTTTTAAAGATTGAGGGACAGGGAGTCGCACAAGCACAGGCTGCAGACGCAACCCGCCGCCTTTACTCCACGCGGCATTTCTCCCTGGACTGGGCTCTTTGTGTGGAAGCTGCTCAGTCAACCCTGATGGCTCTCTCGCCGTCTGAGGGAGGATTTCGTAACTCGCTTAGTCCGAACGTCTGCGCGGCGTCACAGCAGGTACAGTAATGTCAACAAACCCCAGTTCACCCAGTGTTTCAAGCAAATCCCGTAGTCTGGTCTTGACCGGGCGATCAAACGGGGATGACTCGGGGCCCGGGTGCTGCGTTTAATCCTCTTACATTTTATTACTGAGTGGGTTTTAGGTTCCACCATAATCACACATAATCCGTGTTTGTGTTTTTAATAGGTGTGACATTCCTCCTCTAGGGCTTAGGTTTATTTTTTTTTTAAATTAACTTCTGCGCCAATTATCACTCTGGAGTAAAACTTTAGAGAACAAGTGTGCAGGTTCGTGATATTTGGAGGCAAGAAAGTAAACGAAAAGTGTCGTCACCTTTGTAGTTTTGGTTCTGCGTGTCGTCTCCAGGCTGTGCATCCGGAGCGCTGCTCAGTCCGAGGCCCAGGGCGTGGTCCCTAACCACCGGGTAGCCCAGCACACCGGCGCACAAGGGCCTCTGCTCCTCCTCCTCCTCCCTGCCGTCCTCCTCCTCCTCGTCCTCCCCTTCCTCGGCGGACTCCCTCCGCTCCTCTGCGGTGTACGCCTGCCGCCCCTGCTTGGCGTCGCAGTAGGCGGCTGCCGGCTCTTTGCCGTGGGAGCCTGCGGGGAGAGACGGCAATCAGGAAAAATCCGCAGAGGGAACACTGACTTCTCTGCTTAGGCGTCCTCCGGGGATGACGGGGTTGCCTCATTATCTGTGACTACATATAGCTTGTGTTTTGCTTCAGGGTGGAAGTCAGGACAAACAATGTTAAAGCCAGCCCTTTTATGATGCGAAACGCATCAAATCACGCCGCTGTGACTGCGCGTTCAGGTCAAATAACGTATAAAACTCGTCCGACTGAAATCCGAATCTTCGCACCGCGTGAGTGGCGACATGACGCCGGCTGCCGGACTGTGAAATGGACCGTTTTCCTCTGTCCTCGCTCGTGTTATATCGGGAGACACTGCGTTCAGGCGGCCACGGTAACCATGGCGACCAATTAGATTCGCCCGAATCGAAGCCAAACTGCCGAGCGCCGCTGTGCAGAGGCTCCGTCTCCAAGTCCCAAGTCCCCCCCGGCTGTTAGAAGTCAAATTTCAACAACTCCCACGGCGCGGGCTCAGACACACTGTTGTGTGGAAGCTGCCCCGCTGTCTCAAGGCGGGGAGGCCGCTGTGTTTTATCTACAGTGGAAGCGAGCTGAAGAGAGATTTCCCTCCCAGGACGCACTCCGACCTGAGGAAGGGGAGGGGTGGTGTCCAGGCTGGCTCAGAAAAGCGGGGTTTTAAGAGAAGTCCCGTCTCGAAGGAGTCGGACAAATCGAACCACAGCGGCGCACGGAGGAGGCAGCTCACTGCTAATGTGATCAGACTGCGTCCAGAGTGGTTTGCGTGACGAGTGTAAAACGGAGAACAGAGACGTCAAGCGCCAGTCACGGTGCTTTACAGCGGTTTGCTCCGCTAGATCCGAACAGGGCATTAGCAAAGTGTCTTCAGGAGATGATCGCATGTTTAAGGCGCGTGTGGGAAAAGAGATAATCGACGTATGAGGTGCAATGCGTGATTCAGCTCTGCAGGATTTGCAGATGTGATCGGAAGTTCATTTAAGTGACTTCAGAAGAGAACAATAAGGTTTCTTGCTAGCGGGCTAAAGTTATCTCTATTTTAACTGCACAAACGTTGACTAGAATGCTGTGCAGGTGCTTTGGAGTGAGTTGAGACGATCAATGAAGCAACAAAGAGGAACCACTGAGGAGGATCTCTGCTTAAATGTGTCCGACTGGAACATTTTATTGGCTTATGTTGCTCGAAACAAGCGGCATCAAGCGTTATCTTGGCCGCACAGTGGTTAGCGCTGGTGCGGGTTTGATTCTCAGGACCTTTATGTGTGGGGTTTGCATGGGTTTCCCTCCACCAGCATCAAAAAACATGGGTGCAAGGACTAACCCTCCATCCGACCACGCATTTTACCTCTACTTTAGTGTGGCTTTATCAGACTTAACTTAATGTTCTATGCATCCATGCAGTTACCTATGCAGCTCCAGCTCCCTCAGCTCCCTAAATGCATGTGTGCAGTTTTTGTGAGATCCAAACCGAGGCGCGTGTGGGTGAGGTGAAGGTCAGAGAGCGCGTATTGTTTGGGTTGCTCCGTTACAGCTCACCGCCGCAGTTATTGTGCTGCAAACACGCGGGTCAGGCCAGGCCACGAAACAGGCCGGAGGCGTCTGGCACCGTGGCTCGGTGAGTTTATTTTTATTTTATTTCCGGTGGACTCGGTCTGCTCCAGGATCAGGTGAGAATGTGGCAGGATCGAGGCCTGACACGGGCTTTTTACACACAGAAACTATAGGAATTCTAAACATAGGGTATAAAATATATTCAGATTTAATCCTGCCTGTCGTCTATTTGGTGTTTCAACAGCTGGGGTGAACTCCACACCTGACCGCTCCTCTACGCTTCAGGGAAGGGGAATGAGATAACAAGGCTGAGCATCTGCGCATGCGCACGGTTTGATTTAAGCTTTTTGAAGACCACACAGCAATTTATTTAACTGAAAATTGCACGTGGCGAGTGCAATTAAAATAGCCAGGTTGAATCTAATCCCATCTGAGTGATCTGCAAAATGTTTGCAGGCAACAGAGTTTCTGTTCTGCAGCAGCAGAGCCACAATGAGGTCTAAGTCCAAAATAGCTGCGAGAACGTCACCAGAATAGCTGCCGAGAGGCGAGACTTGCCTAAAAATGACCCTGGGAGACGGTATTTTCAGTGTTTTCCGAAGTGAGACCTTTCTTTTCTTCAGTGGAGCAGTTTAAACTTGGTAACGGCTCCTACAGCACCCGGGGCTCCAGGGCTGGAGCCGCGCCAGCACACATTTATGATTAGTGCATACTTCCACGCATTGCATTCATTGTGCAGCTCCATTACGACCCGGAGGAGTCAAAGTATTGACTGTCTATTTACTCCACTGACTCAGAATCACAACAAACATTTGGTTTGTCCTGAGGCCCAGACCGATTTTTCAATGATTAAATGTTCCCGACAAACACACAGTGCGGGTTTGTACATGCGCGTCCACAATTAAACCTTTAACAGCCGTGATGCTGTGCCTCAAGCTGACCTGTGGAGGATTTCCTTTTGTACGACGTCCTCCTTCGACACTTGATCTCATCCGCGTCGGAATTGGCTTGCGTGTCGCTCGCCTGTAAAGGGAGATCAAACCGGGTCACTTCTTCTCTACTAGACTCTCATCCTCACCACACAACATCGGCGACTGCTCCTCGTCTTTGCGGCCCTTGATGTAATCCTACTAAACGTCCTCTTGTGTCTTGTCTTTTCCGCTGTAGTGAATAAATAACAAAGGGACGACGCAAAGTGCACCTAAAGCTTTCTAACTCAAGGAATTAATGTGGATTCACGCTCACATAATGCAGCCCTTGCACTCAGTTCATTATAATTAGAGCCTACATCATGTCCTCTGTCTGTAATGTCCACTCTTAGAGCTTCGCTAACACACTCTCCGTCTCATTCTCGTCTTCCGGCTAATGGCATATTAAAGAAAAAGGCTTTAAATTAGCCATAGAACAACTAGAGCACAAGACGAATTATTAAGAAAGCAATTTGTCCAATGTAAGTGGACATGGTATGAGAAATGGATTCTTTACATTTAAGTAGAACAAGTCAAGTTGATTCTACAGAAAAGCCTTCAGGAAATCGCAGGAAGGAGCTTTTTCCGCCGCTACGTACCTTTGCGTTTTCATCCCGGAGGTCGAACGTCAGCTCCAGGTTGGTGAGGAAGTGGTCGGCAAATTCCGGGTACATGTCCAGCACCTCCAGGATCTCCTCCCTCTGGATGGTGTGCAGGTCGCAGTAGCTCAGCGCCCGCACGTCCGCGCACGACTTCCCCGGCTTGGCGTACAGGTGGATCATCTCGCCGAAGATGTCGTTCTTGCCTGGGGGGGGGAGTGGGAAGGCGACGGAGTGAGACGTAGGCAGTGAAGTAGACGACTCCATCTGCAGAGCGTGCACTGATACACTGATCAGCCGCATTAGAGCCACTCGCAAGTAATGAAGTCGTATTGACTTTCTCCTTACGATGCAATGTTGTGCTTGGAAACGTTGGCTTTCTTGGGGATGGCACTCAAAGACTTGCCACCCACCTAAGAATTGTTGCACATCTCCATCCTGGCAACGGCATTTAAACAAACACTGCCACGAGGCAAAAACTGCACAAGGAACGCAACAATCTGGCCCAACGAGCTTTAACGGGATGCGCCCGGATGTGCTGGGATGCCCAACCCTCGATCAGGGTATAGCTTTCCAGGTTTCGTGATAAAGACATGGGCCGCCTGACAGAGAAGCCCGAGAAGGATACAGAAGCCATCAGTCATGGTTTATGCAATGCCAGTTGGTCCACATGAAGCCAAATAACGTGACCTACACGGTGCAGGCCAAAAGGTTTACCATGCTCGCTCGTGCAGCCTACAGTATGCATGAGCTAGGGAACACTGCCCAAGCAATGCATGCAACTGCCGCGTCTGTTTAGTTGCTAAAGAAGACAAGGCTTTGATGTTCATTGCGCATTTATTTGAGCTTTAATCGCTCTGCAAACCCTAGCCTTTCCACGTGTGTGCTGCAGTCTAAAACACGACCACATGAAACTGGAGTAATCAGCAAATCCCTTGGTGCAAAATACGCTGACTCGGCTGTAACCTGCAGCTCCCACCGTACGTGGTCTTCGCTCATCGTGACCCTGTTCTGTCAAGGGGCTTATTGGCTCAGGGACGTCGGCCATTAAAAGAAAGCAAATGGATGGAGGGATCAGTGGGACGCACTGGGACAGAGCTGGGGTTGCCAACCCTCGTTTCTCTTTCTAACCATCTAACGTCATTCATCTCCGTTTGAAAGTAACAAACGCATGCTTCGCTGCTAAAATCCCCAAAGTTTTAAAGCGCGTTCTCTCTGAGGATGGAAGGACTTCCCACTCACCCAGGATGGCCACAACAATGTCGTCCTTGAGGATTTCGATAGAGCCCCGGGAGATGAAGTAGAGCGCCGTGAGCACGTCGCCGCTGTGGACCAGCGTGTCCCCGGGGGGCGCGTGCGTGGTCTTGAACCTCATGGCCAGGGCCCTGAGGCAGCCCTTGGTGGCGCCGCGGAACACCTTGCAGTCGTGCAGGAGGGTCTTGTTGAGGTGGAGGCAGATATCCGCCTGCAGGCACTCTGGGAAACCCTTCAAGACCTGAAGAGTGCGAAACACGGGTTCAGAGCACACGTTACTACGGTTAGCTGCGATTCATTTGTTTATTTCTAATGTGTGTTCAGTTTGGTTTGGAGTTGCGGGTCAAATTGACTGGCTTCAGAGAATTTGATACAATTGCCACTTGTGTTCGTTCCTTCATCTCAAAACCTGCGTTTTTACCGTTCACTCTTTTATGGCGAGCCTTTGAGCAGCTGAGGATGAGACACGAGACAGAACATTTAGAGAGCCGGGGGATGACCGACGGACGCGAAACGCTATCTTTAAGTCGTCTCCGCTTGTGGCAGTTTGACGGGTTCCTACGTTTTTGAAGAGCTTGGCTGCCTCCGCTCCTCCGACATGATCAAACTACTCTACGAGCAAGAAACAATATCCGGAGAGAGTCTGCTGAAACATCCCTCACACATAATCTTCTGTCGAGTTGTCAAAGAAGAAGAAATGAATATTGCAAATTTTGAAACCTTGCTCGATTGAGCCTCTCCTACCCATTCGAGCCAGTTAGCGTGGGAGAAGATATGAGAGATAGAATATAAATAGTCATGACTTTACACTTTCTGATGCATTTAACACAGACTTCTAACACACTTACCACTTGAAAGACAAAAACACTGACAAAACAACCAATGATGCGACTTGAACTGACCGTAAACCACACTCTCAAACAGCGGAAGGCAAGGGAAAGAGCTTTCAAAGACACACAGGGGACAGTTGAAACAAGAAAACACACATTTCTTATCTCCGTCATTGACACATAAAAGTACAAATGTGCTAATGACACAAGCACAGCAAGAAATGTCGCCCAAACTGTTGTTTTTTTTCCGACTCTGAGAGGCTTTTTTTTTTTTTTTTTTTTTTTCTGTTGCAGGGAAACGGCAACAACGACAAAAAAAAAAAACAGAAAAAAAAGTAGATTTGGAAAGGAAAGACTGAACAACATTTGGCAAGCGCAGGTGCCACCGCCGAGCGGGCGGCCAAGCCTCCCGCCGGTGGGAGGGAAACCTGGCGGCGCCCGGCGAGGCTGTACCCACTCTCGCAGGCGTGATTCGCTCGGTCTCTGGCGCCAGGTGACTGTCGTGGGGTCGTATTTGAATACACAGATTTCATGCAAAAAAAGAAAAGGGGTGGGGGGGGCAAACAAAAAACGGGACCTTGAGGCAGGCCGCATGCAAGTCTACCAGCGGTTACTGGGGCCTGCGAGAAGCACTCTTCTGCAATAACGGCATGCGTCAGTTGATACTGTAAAGCCGTGTGTTTACAGTATGGTAGTGCAAGGGATATGTCTTCTAATCACATGCATGTTTGGAACAAGAATGAAGATATTAAAACCCCAAACGTAACACAATGTGTATGTTTTTCTGTGCATTAAAAGTAAAAAAAAAAACAACTCAAACCACTACTCAGACAGCTACACAAAGCTCTATCACTGATATATATAGATATATACAGTATATATATATAACAGTTGTGTTTGCACATGTACCTCCTGCTCTTACCAGAGTGGTGTGGTCATTCCATTTGACATGAGGCAGACATGGAAAAGACAAACTCATATAAGTACCATGAGCAGTATCATGATGGAGGGAGAATAAATAAAAGCCAGAGTTGCTGCACGCACACACAGGAACTTTGGCTTTCGCTTCGCTCGTGGCTATGGCTGAACATTGCACAGGGTAATCGTGATGGAAACATTACACTATGCCGGTGATACAGCGAGATTGCTTCGAGTAGACCTGAAATGGTGCGCTACAAATGAAACTGGAAAGGAGAGAAGAAGCAACAGCGTTTCTCGTTTTCCGTCTGCGGCCTTAGAGAGCCGCCCGCCACCCCTCTCCGTACCATGTTCATGTCGATGCCGTTGGTGTACGTCCAGGCGTGTTGGAAGTACTCCTCCAGCCTCTGCCTCAGCGGGTTTGGGATCTGGTGGAAGCGGATAAACTCCTTGACCCGCAGCATCTGGAGGTGATACCTGGCCGTACCTGAATACAACCTCTGGATGATGGCGGACACGTTCCCGAAGATGCTGGCGTACATTAGAGCTGGGAGAGAAGCAATAAAGATGTTGAGTGCTGCTTTTGCAGGGAACCACCCACCTGACTTCAAGCTTTCCCTTAAACATGTAACAAAAAAGGCTTTCTAGTTGTAGATTGAGCTGCCACTCACATCCAATGAGCATGACGCAGATGGAAAAGATCTTCTCAGAGTTGGTGTTGGGGGACACGTTCCCGAAGCCCACGCTGGTCAGACTGCTGAAGGTGAAGTACAGCGCCGTGACGTACTTGTCTTTGATGGAGGGGCCTGAACTGGGGTCGCTGTAGTTGTACTTCTTCCCTGTTGCAGACGACAAACAAAACATACAGGAATTACCTCGAAATGTTTAGAAGTGGCACGAAAAGCCGCAATAAAAACCAAAACGACCGTACCAATCGACACCCCCAGGTTGTCCAGCCAGCCGATCTTGTGCTCCAGGTAGGGCTTCTCCACGTTGCCTATTGCGTACCAGATGCAGGCCAGCCAGTGGGCGATGAGGGCGAATATGCACATGAGGAGCATGAGGACGGCGGCGCCGTACTCCGAGTAGCGGTCCAGCTTGCGGGCCACCCGCACCAGGCGCAGGAGACGGGCCGTCTTTAGCAGGCCGATGAGAGTGGTGGTCTAGGAAGCAAGGGAAGAGCGGACCAGTCAGCTGAAAATGCTCTGCAGGTGGATCTAAACAAGTTCTAGTCTTCTGATATCTGCAACATTGCGTCAAGGCACATTTGCATCTTTGTCCAGAACTGGTCCAACGATGCAGAGGCAGAGATTTTAGTTGCAAAGAAACAACTGGAAATGCAATCTGACTCGGTCAGACATAGAAGTCATGCATTTAGCGATTTAGCCTGGAACCCAGACCAACTACCCCTTCCCCACCACAGTTTTTTTACAAAGCTGGTCTGGAGTCACTCCATTGAGAACTAATCATTCCCCTGCAACTATCTGTCGAGCCACTCAAACCACTGAAGTGTTTTTCTTTCCTCTTCATCGACTGCAATCCCAATTGCTCGCAGCAATTTACTGTTCTAGCAGCTTGTGGTGGAGCAATTCTTAATTACACTTTTAGTTCAGTGGCTCCCGAAGCCGCTATAATAAAGGCTCACAAGATAAATCTGATGAAAAGACTAAAGAGAGAGGAAGTTCTAAAACTCAAGATCTGAAGCCAAATTATTGGACCCAGCCACTTTAATCTGTGTTGCATTGCTTTTAATTTACTCCATTCTCCGCATGGCCCCATAATCCTCTTTCAGGTGTTTGCAAAAGTGTGACCATCAAACCGAGCGGCGCCGAAATCTAAAAGTCAAATGAAATGGTTTGAGAAGCAATGCAAACGCAACGCACGCGCGCGCAGGAGAAAGAGAAAACCCTGCATCACATCACGTATCCGTCACCAGACACCCAACCTCCCCGAGCGAACCAGTCGTTTGTCTTCCCGCTCTGTCAGAGGTTTGGGGTCAGGGTGAAGCTCGCGACTGGAGACTTAAGAGCTCGCTTAATCTTCTTCACGCTATGCACGTTCCCGGATGGTTTGTGCTGAGCGATCGGAGATTTCAAGGTCTCGGGCCGTCCCTCAGTGTCACTCCAACTTCCAGCAGACTATGGACGCGGTAGCCCGCGGCTCCACAAATCATGGAAGTCAGTATGGATCGGGCTTTGAGTCAAACAGACTGGCGTATAAAAGAGAAAGAGAGAGTGAGAGAGGGAAAAGGAGAGGGGGGATGGTGAGTCATCTGCTGGCTGGTGATGAAGCAGAAAATCCTGCATGTGACGACGGCAAAATTAGCTTTAAAAAACATAAATACCAAGAGCTTGGATTCTTTGTCGGAGCCGCCTTAAAGTCAAGCCGTGGGAGGAAAATTATTGTAATTTATCGAGGCCTGTTTAAAGCATATGCACGCACACACAGAGAGAGACAAAGCCTCCATGCATAGCGAGCACATACACACTCACACGCCGCCTCCCGCTCTGTTTAATCCTCCCGTCTCAATATCCTTAGCCCCGGCTAAATGAACACGCATGAAGGGAGCCGGGGAGAGTTGGGCGGCGTGCATGCGCGACACAAGTCCCAGTCTGCTACTGTCACAAAATCTGTAAACACAATAAGAGGGAGCGCTAATAGGTCTTACCACTCCCTATCACGCCTGACAATTACCCTAATATCCTCGGGGAAATCATTACCTGCAGCTTCCTGCAGTAATTGCGCTTCCTTACATCCACGCTTGCTTATTTGCACCTCTTCTTGCAGGTGAGCATGAATATGATGTGGATTATTCAAAGCAGGGAAAGCACAAAGGGGACCGAGGTGTTTTTCTTTTCTCTCTCTACTCTCTGAAGGGCAGTGATTTAGGGTGCCGAGTGTGTCACGGTGCGGAGAAGTGCTTTAGCGGCTTCTGATGGGTCCATTCTAGAGCCTCGTCCTCCCAATCTCCCCTCTAAATCACCGCCATCATTCACCGCCGCGCATCTGGCCAGCGCGCCCTGCCCGCTGACAACGCGGAGAACGGTGAATGAATCATGGATGTGGAAAGAGATGAGCTACCCGCGAACGGTGTCTGCGCACGGACGTCGGCTTGCTGCACAGATGACACAGCACGAGTGGAGCGTTGTTCGGCAACTGATCTATGAGGAGCCCAGGTGGACGCTGGGCCACACTCTTTTGGGAAGGCTTTCCTCAACGTTTAGGAGTGGGTTTATGAGAAGTTGTGGCCGTTCTTCCAGACACTGATGTTGGATGAGAAGGCCAGACTCGCAGTCTACACTTTAATTAATCCCAAAGATGTTCTATGAGGTGCAGGCCGGTCAAGTTCTTCCACATCCATGTCTTTGTGGACCTTGCTTTGTGCACAGTCACGTTGGAACAGGAAGTGGCCATCCCCAAACTGTTCCTGCAAAGTTGGGAGCATGGATTGTCCAGAATCTTTTGCTATGCTGAAGCATTCAGAGTTCCTATCACTGGAACTAAGGAGCCAAGCCCAGCTCCTCAAAAACAACCCCACACCATAAATAATCCCCCAAACTTCACACTTGGCACAATGGAGCCAGACAAGTCCCATTCTCCTGGCAACCACCAAACCCAGATTCATCCATCGGGTTGCCAGATGGAAAAGCATGATTCGTCACTGCTCTAGAGTCCTGAAGGCCACGTGAAGTTTGGAGGTCTGCAGCGATTGACAAGTCATCACATGGACTTGTTGCGCAGGTGGTGGCATCCTCCAGAGAGCGACTCCTTCGTTCAAAAATGTTTGTAGAAGCAGCCTTCACGTTTGATTTTCTACACTTGTGGCATGAATTCAACCAATATAGTGCATTTAACTGTGTTGGGTTTTACTGAAATCATGCAGAAAAGGTGTCAGAGTAGATTGTGTGCAGGAGGCAGAAGGAGTGCTGGTTGAGGAGATGCATCTCAGCCCGATCTCTCGGATGTGTGGTGTATGTGTGGTCCAGCTAGCTACGCAGAAGCAGAAATCTAGCTTCAGTTCCCATTAGCAACGAGATGAGATGAAACATACGAGTCAAATAACCCTCTGGCCATCTGCTCCTGGGACTTTGAAGGCCCACATGGCCACTTTAAAACATCAAGAATCAACTGAGGGTGTGATTATCAGATGTGTTTTTTGTCTCCACCAACTTCTTCTAAATCTCTGGTTCTTCACTGGGTGCTTCGCTTATGTATTTATTTATTTATCCGACAACACACAGCTAGACTATTGTCTGAGCAAATAGATTCGCAGGTCCGCAAAGCACACATCTCTGTCTACTGCGCCGCGAAGGGCAGGGCGAAAAGTGATTCTGAGGGGGCCCGCCTGCTCCGACGAACCTTCCTCCGCTCCCTCCTTTGTTTTCGGTACAGCCGTAGCCGCGGGTTTTTGCAGCATAATCGACTCGAGAGCATTTCTGCGCGGCGTGCCCGCAACCGGAGGCGAAACAATGCACATTTTATACTCTGACAAAAACGAATTAATTAAAGCCGCCTGGTTTAATTAGCATGGAATAATTCACAGAACATCTGGCCTTAAAAGAGAGAATGTGCTTCGCTGTAAGCTCAAAAGGTTAATTTTATATTTATGAGGGTAAACTGCTCTCACTTGATTATTGAATAGTTAAGTCGCTCATGCCCCATGACACTGGGCAACTGGGTGTTGGCTTTAGTCCTGATTTTCCTGAATCCTGCACAGGATTAAAGGATAACAGCATTTTAATTTAGCTTGAGACGTTCCTTTACACATAATTTGCAATCACCTTAAATGTGACCACTCTGCACACGCGGATTTGAACATCACATGCAAATATAAGAACAGGGCCTCAATATGAAAATGACAGATGGCTCTTAAATCCAGCAGTTTCTTTCCGTTTGCCCGCACGGGCCGAGGTTTGAGCTGCTAATGAAATCAAAACCGTGCTGTCAGATGTGGTTCCCAGGCAACAAAAGGTGCACGGGATTAGCCGTAAAAATAGCTCCCCGCCTCTGAACACCGAGCCAAAATAGCACACCTCGAGACGAGAGCCGCCTGCCGAGGCGTTATTTTCGGTTGCTGCCGGTGATTGAGCGGGCTAAAAATAGCCACTGTGGTGCGGCGTCCTCTGGACACGGGAACAACGCGCTCTGCCGCGGAATAATCGAGCGGCGGCATGACGGGGCTATACGTCGGGCCGCGGCTGTCTGCTCTTTTTTCTCCACCTGCCACTCACTCCACGCCTCCAGGAACACCTAATGGTAAACAGTGACTCTGCAAATGCCGGGCCCTCACATAGAATGTGCTTTGCATGTATTATCTATCTATTAATCCAACAGATAGACAGACAGAGCCTGATTTGAATATGGTGGATAAATGAACACCACAGACACCAAAGATGATCTTGAGCTTGCAGTTTAAACCGATGCCGAGAAACGGAGGCAGTTTGTTGCGCCTGACACGTGGATGCTGAAGCAAACAGCCTATAGAACACAAAGCTTTAACGGCTCAAACACAACCGTGTCACAGAGTCGTCCGAGTGCATGCCAAAGAGGACGTCACGTGACGCGGCGAGCTTGCAGCTTCATTAAACTGTATTTGCTAACACAATTCCATATGCAAAAAAAATAAAAAATAAATCTCTTTGGTAATTACCTTAGAAAATGCAAAAACCTCGCACTGACGGCCGTGCATTGTGCTTTTTTTGCTGCAGAGCTGTATCTAAAAGACACATTGCAGACGAACACAATGCCTAATGATGAATTTAAAGCTAAAATAAAATGTAATGGAACTTCCAGCACCTCCCATTAACGATCCCAAGATGTGTACCTGCCTCCATCTCCGTGCGGAACACGCTGTGCTAGACACAAAGCATTTTGTGTATCCTCATGGTGAGGTTCCTGTCCTTTGTTGCTCACTTGTTATTGCACTCTCTGCGAGCGTTAGATAACTTTCCCGAACCATCTCCCCCGGATGAGCAACGTTTTCTCGCAAGGCAGAGAGGTCGGGGAGGCTGAAACCCTTTTTAACTGATCTGGATCGGATAGCCCGAGGTCCTTCCAAGTCTGATGAAAAAGAGAGCGGAGGCGAGCAGATGCGATGGATGAGCGTCAGACTCTAAGCATTCCAGCAAAAAAAACCAGCTCGGAAGCACGACCGCAATAGCTGCGCTTCTCAAAAATCACCGCTGTTTTACATGTTTTCTCTTCCCGCGACTCACCTCATCTGATCCCGAGCCGAAGATGAGCAGGTCAAACGGGATAGCGGCCACCATGTCTATGAGGAACCAGCCCTTGAAGTAGTGGATGGCTATCTTGGCCGGGTGGCTGACCACCTCCTCGTTGATGTTGACGTAGGTGGTCCGGAAGTTTATGAGGATGTCCACGATGAACATGATGTCCACCATGAGGTCCACCACGTTGAGCGGCGAGCAGGAGTAGCCGCACTCCCGCCTCCTCTGCTCCTCGATGTCGTTGAGGAGGAAGGCGGCGGAGTAGGGCGTGAAGATGGCCGTGTAGATCACCAGCAGCAGGATGAGCCAGTCCCACACCGCTTTGAAGGGGCTGTAGTGAAGGATGGTCCACTTGTCCATCCGAGGCGTCTGGAGCTTGTACTCGGGGAGGACATCTGCACCCAGAGAAAGCACCTGGGGATGGAAGACAGAGAATTTATCCACTTAATGAAAAGGCATTTTCAAAATAAAAGTGTTCTCCAACGTATATTGCGCTTGCATAGATGCAGCGCTTACTCCAAATCCGCACTAAGAAAATGGGTTAAGTCCGTTAAGCCAATATGCAATTAACATGTCTGCAGCTTTACATCGTGGTGCATGCTAATGAAGTTAGTGGGCGGATTCCCCTCGGGCAGGGTTTCCCTCGCAAATAAATCCCGTCGCGCCTTGAGCGGAGGATCAAATCTTGACCACACATGACGTAATTGACACAATCCCTTCGCTAAGCTTGCAGCTGCCGTCACGGGGAGTAAAACCTTTTATCAGGGTCGTGCGTAAAATGTGTGCAGGAAAGCGTATCAAAGAGCACGGAGGTACGATCAATCCCAGCGAGCCTGGATGTCGCCAAAACTGTCTTTGTTGTTGCAGCTACTCTCTATATACCCCAATGGGTTTTAACAGCGGTAACACAGCAGTGTCATGCAGCATTTCGGATAAAGAGTGCATGGCATTGAGGATATTTCAGATGGTATCAGAGTATTTTACCGCTGACTGCGGTAGCTCTAAGGGGGGATGCAGAGTAACCGGCAGATGGGTTGCAAGGGCAGGTGAGTCAGTCGGTTGCAGATGCTACAGGGCAGGGCGAGTTCAGTGTAATTTCTGCACGAATATAATACACGTTGCAGCTTCCTTCATCACAAGAGGGGGGTTGCAGGTCAGAGTTTGCGTCTGCAGGGATTCCCTGATGAGAAAAAGTCGTTACCTGCCACCTACACGCTATAAGGTCAGATTTATCAATGAACTCGACCTCAGGGGGGAAGAACGACTCTGGTCTGCAAGTTGCTAGATGAAGCTTCTGCATGTAAGGCAAAACTTAAACGCTGAATCAATCAAAACTCCTCAGTAAACATTTACTGCTAGCTGCAACCGGCGCGCCGTCTCCAAGACGGCTTTCTTTGACTTGACCCTCCATCTGCCGGGGCTGTCTCTCTGCGAGCGAGCCAAGCGGCACAGCGGAGAGCGAGTCCGCTCCGTACTTGGTTGCGGCTCGGCTGGTTTTCGAGACATCTGCTGCTTCTTTGTGAACACCGAACGGCCCGCGCTGTTGTTAGCCGTTAGCTTGCTGGGGAGGAGTCAGCTGTTCGGGAGAATGACATTTCTAGATCAATGTCTTGCAGCCAATCTGTTTCTGAATAAAAGATCCAGTCTTAATTATTTAACCTGCCTACTGTAGCTACGTGTGCTTGGTGCAAATGAACTCTCTCCTGTGGGAGAAGGGAAAGCTTCCTCTGTGTTCAAACAACATGCAAATCAGCCCCGGCTTTCTCCTCTTACCCGGCTGTCTTAGGTGCGCCGGCATTATTTATTTTCTAAGAGTGGAGCTTCATTTAATGTTTTATCCCGCGATAAGTTTAGACTCAGTGCGAGCCACGTGCGCCGAGGTGTTCAAAGCGTAGCGAGCAGCGTGTCAGCTGCGAGTCGGAGGGCTTTGGGCCGACCAGCTTCCTGGGCGAACCCTCCATCTGCCCGGGCTGGCTGTGAGCGTGTCTGCTCGGTCGCCTTGATCTCGGCGTGGCTGGTCTCGTGACATCTGCTGTTGCTTTGTGCTCCTCACAGTCAGGTGTCTGGAGGACTGTTTACAGACTCAAAGACGAGGGAGAGGGAGAGGACGGTATAAGGGGATGACTTACAGTAAGATCTCCCAGCATGCTCTGGAGGCTCTAAGCAGTCTCACGCTAATGCAGATGATGCAGGTTTAATTTCCTCAGTGTTCGTATTAAGCAGCTGTTTTTTTAGGTTCTTCCAGGACCTGAAAAAGCTCGTCTAGGCTCGCTAACTGCAAACGGTCGGCGTGGTCTCGCACATTTTCGGGCTTTGAGCCAAAGCTGCCTCCAAGCGCAAACAGGGGTCAACTTCCATGCCCTCTGTCTGTTATATAGTTAACAGAATGGAATCCATTACCGTATAGCATTTGTCCACTCTTGGTGCCGCCTCTTGACTGTGGCAGGGAAGGTGAGAATGACCTCTAACCCTGCTTGTAACTCTAGAAACGTGCCCTGAGCCGTGGATGCGGTCTGGCTTCTGTAAGAGTATATCCCTAATTATCAAGTGATACGTATCGGACCCCTTGAGTTGCAGTCAATCGCGCCGAGATGCTATCTGCAATGCTCCACCGTCGGCTCAATCTGTACAACTTTGACTGTGTCTTAGTTCAGTTGTGTGCATGTTATATGCGTTATCACAGGTGGCTAAATCACTTCCCTTTGCAGTTTGCATGCTAGTTTAGTAGCATTGCATGCAAAAAGGGTGAATTTACATGAGTAATCTGCGGATTTTAGCTTTCAAGCCTGCGTTTGCATGTTTGCGAATTGCTAAATGTTACGCACTGAACTGATTTTTCCCGCTTTTTCGGGGCATCCAGGTGGGGGGGGGGGGGGCCTTACCTGCGTGACCTTATCCGTGACGTTGTGCGTCCGGTCTTTGACCTTCGGCGCGATGATGGTCTTCTCAGAGGACGGAGGGGACGGGCACTTCTTGTCGTTGTTGGCCTCGGAGAAGTTGAGCGTGATGAGGGGGATCTTGTTGATGGTGCTGTAGCGGTTGAGGTTGGAGTCGGAGGTGGAGCCGAGGAGGCTGGACTTGATGTGGCTGAACGGCCCTGAGATAGAAGATATCAATGTTAGCAAAAAAATAAAAAGTTATCTCATAGTTCGTTAGCGTTGATCGAGCTGTTGAGATTGCTGGACACCAGAGAACAGTCTGGTGTTCATTTGTGACTGATTGTTGTGACATGGTTTCATGAGCATGGAGTGGCCCTTGCTTTTTTTTTTGGAGTGAGTTCAACCACAACACAACACCGAGTATACAACAGGTACTGAATTAACAAACTCGACACTGTTAGATTGAGCCGTCTAGGATTAACAGGCCTTTGAGGTTTGTCATTAAAAGATAATGAAGAACAGTGTTGGTGAAAGAAAAGAATGGTTAAAGAATGCGCCTGCACACAGTTAGTCAAACCATCTACCCCCCCCATCACCACACCACCCGATGATCTCTACGAGCTAATGAAAACCGACTTCCCCGGCATCTTGCATTCAATATACAACAGCACTACACACACCGACGAGTGGCGGTGGCCGTATGAGACACGCATGTGACAGAAAGGTGAAAAAGAGAGACACGCCGATTTAGCGTAGCCCCCTTTTCGCGAAGCACGGTGGGGTGACAGGAGGAGCTGAGGATGGGAGGTTGCATGCGCCGTTTCACTGCATGCCACGGTCATCATATGGCAGATCGTAAAAAAAAAGAACTTAAATGATAGAAGCTAAGCCATACCCCCAGCCATCCAGGAGCGAGACACTAGCAAACCGGGAGAGAAGAGATAGGAGGTAAAGGGGAAAGTGGAATTATGGAGGGGTGGATTCTGGGATCATGGATACAGGTTACAGAGTAATTACAGTACTTACAGTTATGCTAATATTACATTCCTACTTTAAATCAATGCATTGTGTGTAAATGAAGAATACATCCAGGGACCACCATTGCTGTAAAATGCATGCAGCATCTGCACTGCTCCACTTCAGCGGGATTTAACACGGGAGGAGTGAGCACAGTTTCTTTTTCATTCGCTAAGCTAGCGCCAGCGCGGATTCAGAGGTTACACAGAGCAAAACACAGGTTACAGACAGTGGGAGGTATCATCTCCATTGATTTTCTCCAACGAGCAGGCAGGAGAGGCGTTTGTTTCTTCATGCAAGCGTGTGCAGAGGTGAGCCCTCCTCCGGGCGACCGGCTCAGGTTAGGCTAGGGCGTCGGGGTTAAGCCGCCAAGCGCCAGTCTCCCGAGTTGTCGCAAACAAGCTCCTCTGAGGCGTTTGCATTCGGCACAGACCCCCCCGCCCCCCGTGTGGGAAAACGTCATGCAACAAGCAGGCTCTGTGCAGGTTTGTCCGTAAGACGTGCTAAAACTCATGAGCTCAAGATGCAGCAGGCTGCTCTTGGTTACCTTTCATACTGCGACCATTGTCTGCGACGGCAGCCGGCGGAGGAGGGGAAAGAAGAAGAAGAAGAAGAAGAAGAAAGGGGTGGGATCGGGGGGGTGAGAGAAGAATTTCTATTATGATAAATGGCCGTAGGCATTAGAACCCCGCTACTGTCCCCATGAACAATTCATTACAGTGAAGTAGACGTATTACTGTGTCAGCCACTGGGAGCTGTTTGAATGGGGATTGGAGATAAGCGGATGGGGATGGATGGGTCGGCCTGGAGGAAACAGGGCCAGCCCGGGGCACTTCTACCCTCCACCAAACGAGGGCCAAAAGGCTAATGAGTGATTCAAAGGAAGATCAATAGCGCACGGAATAGATTGTGACTCATTATGATACTCATTAAGAGGCTGGTGCACCGCATCTTTTCCTATTTTGGGATCACATTGGTAATTGATATAGCCATTGTTGCTCGTGGGTAATCCAAACAGCAACATTTGGCTACATTTCAGTTTTAATAGAGACCCTTTAAATGTTTTCTTCTGGGAAATGTCTCCTACTTTAAGGGGAACTACTGTTTTCTACAACCTGGACCTTATTTCTGGTACAAAATACAATCGTTTACTCACCCATGTATGTTTGTAGTCACTGTAGTCAGATATAGTGGGAGTGAATGGGGCACCGAAATGCAGCCTCTAAATAACTCATTATCTGCCGCAAAACTCGTTCATTTAACCAATATTTTGTTATGACAATTTGATCATTTGCTTCTGCTAGCTTTTTGCAACATGGCTGACTGTTTTTCCAATTCTGAGGTTGCGGACAAACCACAGCAGTAGCAAATTACACGGCGCTCAGAGATGACATCATCCAGGTCAGAAAACATCATCATCATAATGATAACAGGTAACACCGGACTCAAGCGCACTTAGCACTAGCGTACGCTAACAAAATATTGGTGAAATTAATGATTTTTGGGGCAGAAAAGGCATTATTTAGAGGCTGCACTTCGGTGCCCCATTCACTCCCACTATATGGATATACGCGGATCTAAATATGCCCAGATTGACTACAAATGACATTTTAGGCTGGAAAGGGTATTAAAAGAAAAGAAAGCACAGTTCAAACCTGTTTGCTAATAGTATTTCTTTGGTTATTTACAAGAGTTGGGGATTCCTACCTTCACTGGCGTGTCGGTCCCTGAATGCCATGTTGGAATTTGACCCAGAGCCTTCCATGTCATGTACAGAGGAAGCTCTGCGAATACTGCACACAGTCTCTCTGGAGGCGGTTGGAGTGAGGCCCGGGATTGTTGGAGCAGCGATGAGTGTGTCGTCTTGGCTCTGGTGTCGGGCCTGGTCGGGGTACACCCGCCCCCAGGGGCCTTTGGGCGACGAGTGGTCCAGCGGCCCGGACACAGGGGTGGAGCAGTGGCTGGGGCCGATGAGGGCGCGGGTGTCGTTGGCGTAGGAGGGGCTGCAGCTCTCGCGGGTGGCCGGGAGCTGGTAGTCGCGCGTGGCCACTGAGCCGTCGCTGTGGCGCGGGGAGTCCACCATGACGGCGTCGGGGTCTTCCTGGGGCAGGGACTGCTTGCTGATGCCCAGGAGAGGTAATGCCGGGAAACGGAAGCGAAAGAATCTCCCTCTTCCTAACAGAGAAGAAGAAAAAGCAATGAAAAAAGAACACTTCACACTGCCTCTATTACCGTCACATTATTCCATACTAACACCCCATTAGGTAAGAGTTTACGATGACCAATGACACAGAGTATAGAGAGCCTGAGGCGACTCATTCTGAGGCAGTGGAGAGGTGCTGCTGTGAATTAATTTGAGCCTAATTTGACCAAAAACAGAACGTACGAGGGGCTTCAATGAGCCAGAGGAACCCCTTCTGACAAAAACCACTGATATCTTGCACTTGTTTGCCAATAAAAGCCTGCCACCAGGAGCTATCCTGAAAAGACCCCGGCGGTCGGATCAAAACAAATGCCCGTTCCGCCTCGGGCTCTGCTCCAATCTTCAATTTCCTTCAATTATTCACGGGGGTGGGGAGAGGGGAGGAGGGACGACTGCTTATGCATCATAACAGCAGCGGTGCGTTGAGGAGCAGGCCCCGTGAAGGATTACCAGCTGGAGTGATTGATAGCTCACGGGGAGACGAAGAAGGACGTAGGAAAAATAATAAAAAAAACAAGTTATATTTATTCTCCTATTGTCTGGAAAACTTAAAGGATAACGGGCAAACGGATATTCAGCTGCGTCTCGCAAAGTGAGCAAACATGTCAAGAGAGAGGCGTTCACGCTCACGGGATTTCACATATGGACTGCAAACTGAGGCCTCCATGTTGTGAATCATTTAGCTGCCTGAACATATGCCTTACATGCCGGGATGTCTCGAGAACGAGTCGACGAGGCGCAGTGAAACCCGATTCCCTTTTCTCGTCGCCCCTCTTTTGTTCGGGTTGTATTTGACGCGGCAGTATCTGCAAAGTGTGAAACAGCTAAAGGGTGTTCGATGCTCAGCAGGGGTGCATCTTTAGTATCCCCGCTTCTACACGGTGCGACGCTGACAGAGACGAATTTTAGACCCAAAGCGTCTGTTTGGGCCTCTCTGCCCAGGTGGTGCGCTTAAATTAAAGTCTCCAGTCGGACGCCGGAAACTGTGACTTGTTTGCATTTGATTGGGGGTTTTGCAGCAGGATCTGAAGCCGAGGATCAGTCAGACACCAGAGATAAGACTGAGCTGGAAGACTGAAAGGGCTGAGCAGAAACACCGTCTGATTCATCGCTCTGAAGAAAGCTAATACGGCAAAGACTGAGCGCATGGTGACGTTTTTACCACTTAATGGCAACACAGCACCGTGTACACCACAGATCTTTTAATTAGTTCACAATTCAGTCACGTGCGCATGCCGACCGGGTGGCGAGCTCGTGCACACCGCTCGTTCGTCCTCCTCCTCCTCCCTCTCTCATTCTTTGCCTGCAAAAAAAACTCGCCGCCGGCTTTCACACGAGGCACGGCGGCGGACGCACCGCGGCCCCTTGTTGCTACGCTACCGGATAGTAACATTTGCATTTCAGATCCCCGCGTTGTGCAATGCCTTTCTGTGTTGCAGACGTGGCGGAAAACCAACCTGTGGTTAAAAACGACTTTGTGTCCTTTTGTGTTTTTGTCTCCTGAAGTTAAATTAAAAGAAAAAAAAAAAAAACAGCAGCAGGAGAGTTAACGTGCTTACGAGCTGATTTGCCGTTTTATTTATTTATTATTATTTTTTTCCCACAACGGCTCCCTGCTCTCCTATTACTCACCGGCTAGAGGATAACCGGGATAATTCTGCTGTGTCCCCACTTTACCCGCGCTCATTTATTAGAGGGAAAATTAGAACGTTATTGCGATGAGCCGGTGCTAGTGCAAGTTAGCTTTTTTTTTTTTTTTTGATGGGATTTCGCAGTTGCCAGGAGATTGTGAGAGCGCACGCGGGCACGCAGAGGCAAGAAATACATCTTTAATTGACTGTAAAACACTACACACTTGTTTAATTCTCTGGGTCCATAGCAACTGAAGATGAAATAAAAACCTTAAAGTTCATGTAAAGCACAAATACGTTGTTCGGCATGTTCTGGAGGATGTAATCCAGGTGCAGATGCTTGACAGGCACAGAGTGGCGAGGCTGTGTGTCCTTGCGCCTCGACCGGCCTGCAGCAAAGCACACGTCGACGTCCGACTGATTTGTTTAATTTGGATTTGTTGTATTGGCACCGCCGCAACCCATGTCCTCCACTCTGCAATCACTCCAAGTACAATATGTTTCTTTGTCTCTTATGCACAAGTGTAAAGCTCCTGGTCACGAGTCGTTAAAGGGAAACTACTGTTTTTCCAACCTGGACCTTATTTCTGGCATAAAATAGGATTGCTTACTCACCCATATAACTTTAATGTCTTTTGTAGTAAATCGGGAGAGCTGCGTTTATCCATATAATGGGAGTGAATGGGGCACCGAAATGCAGCCTCTAAATAATGCATTATCATGTGAAACTCATTCATTTCACCAGTATTTTGTTACATCTTTGGTACTTTGCCACCGCTATGGTTTGTCCACAATCTCAAAGTTGGAAAAATATTCAGCCATGTTAAAAAAAAAAACAGCAGTAGCAAATTGCAGGTAAACAAGCCGGCCGTCGGGGGTGTGCGGGCGCTCAGAGATGACATCATCTGGGTCTGAAGACGTCATCCGTGGGCCTGTGGGATTAGCACTAGCGTATCACAACAAAATATTAGTGAAATGAACGAGTTTCGCGGCAGATAATGCGTTATTTAGAGGCTGCCTTTCGGTGCCCCATTCACTCCCACTATATGGATATACGCGGATGTAAATATCTCACGATTGATTTTATACCAGAAATAAGGTCCAGATTTGAAAAAATTGTATTCCCCCTTGAAGTGGGCGAGGGCTGAGAAGAAATGAGAACATGGACTGTGTGGTAAAAGTAGAGGTAGGGACAGATGGTGTCTAGCATCAGGATTTGGCCTCGTAAGCAAATCTGGAGCCGACCACCAAATTTGCTTACAAGGCCCAGTCAGATAATGAAAGTGAAAGAGGGACTCCTCATCGGGGAAACGACTGAAAGGCTCACGCATGGTTTGACCGGCGCTTGAGTGTGCATGAAATCAGCACAAACAGACCGAGGACGCGCTTTTACACCGAACACACGCGTCCCGGCTCCCTTCACGCCCCACGAGGCTGTGCAGCCTGTTAGGGGGCCCCTCATCCAATTACAGCCATCTAGAGGTGACCTCTGGTCCACGCGCCGCCGCTTTCCGTGTCGCAGACGGAAAATGAGCAACGAGAGACAGACACTTTGAGGAGAGAGGAGGTATCAAGATCGCGTCGGAGAGCACCGCTGGGGAATGGCATTACACGCTATTACGCCGACAGCTCTGGGAAGAAGAGTGCTCCACAGCGCTGCTCCGGCAGTTCATCAGGCCATCCTGGCAGGCTAGGAGCTATAATTGGGCCAGACCTTTGAGATGATGGCGGGCTAACACGTCACTGTCTGCTAAACGCTGTTGTCAACATGCCAAAAAGAGGTGTCTAGCAGGGAATTCCAGCAGCTGCGCACGTGATTACCGGCGCGAGCTGAAAGGTATGCACAAGCCGCAGCTGCACGCACGACGGAGGATTACTCTTCAAAGGCAGGATCCTAAAGTAGAGCGTCAGCGCGGTGAGGATGGAGTGTGGAAGGTTGCAAAAGGTCAACTGGCTTTATTATCACACGTCTTCCATGTTCCCGTCCTAACCTCTGACAACTTCTTTCTCATGAGGCGAACCAGGAAGATCTATTCACGTGTTCTGTCTCTGCTCTGCCACGGTCAATTTGTTCCATCTCTGCTGCTCCATTATCTTCACTTGCATGCTTTCCCACAAGTCTGTTCTCTTATCTTTTTTTGCCCACATCCTCCAAGCCAATCAATCCCAAGCCCTCGTTCCTAAAAATCCATCGTCACTCTGTCTTGCAGCCCTTCCTCATCCTGGTTGTCTCGGGCATCTCAACCAAAGTCTTAATCAGCCAATCTGCTCCACCACCACCAGCTTCCTCAGCGACACACAATGCAGAAATCTGTGCGGAATCCCGAGTTACGGGAGGATCCCACAGCCAGACATGCCGGCAATGCCTGGACCCAGATGCCAAAAAGTGCAGGAGCGCTGTAAAGAGAGGTCAATTAGGCTGCACACATCGCACGGCAACACCTAAACTATTCCCGGAGCATCTCAGCAGAGAACATCCAACCTCAAAGTCTAGTCTAGTGTCACTTTCTTCAGATTTGTTTGGTTGGTGGTCCAGATGCTAATGGAAACGCTAATGTTTGAGCGCAGCACAATCAGACTGTTTTAACATCACACGGCAACGTTATCTCGACTGCTTTCACTCACGCTGCTCGGCTTTGGAAGGCGAGGTGTGGTTGAGCTTCTCCAGCGAGTCGCTGCTGCCCTCGTCCAGGATGTAGTCGAAGTTGAGGATGAACATCATGACCACCCCCTCCTCGTTCTTCACCGGGATGATGTGGGTGGCGCAGAGGAAGTTGGAACCTGGGGCCGGCGAGAGACAGTTAAGACACAGTTAGCGGTGGCAAAACGGGATTGGCTCTTTTAGAGCAGTTTGACCCCGGAGCTTTCCCGTTAATACCCTTCGACATCGAGCGTCTTATCCCAGATGGCGCTGCGGAAAAATGAGGGTGAAAAGGGTCAAGAGGTCCGCGGAGAGGAAAGCCTCCAGAGCCGAATGATTTCATATATATCCAGACGTGTATTAGGAGAGAAAAAATGAATAGCTCTCCCGTCCTTAAGGCCCAATTATTAGTGTTGGCTTCTCGGTGGGAGGTAAATTTAAGGCGACCCTACTCGCTGCTAATGCCTTGTGTCCTAATGTTCTTAATTTATCAAACAGGAGACGAGAGAGAGAGGAACAGAACCCAAACACGAACAAATAAGTCTTTAATGACAAGCTCAGACCGGAATACGTGACAGCGCCGGTTTAAATAGCTAGCTGCACCGGGAGCTGTGACCAGATTGCTAACGTCGAAAATGAGCCGCATGTTAAGTTTTAAATAATAAACGTGGACATCTCTGGAAAATGCTCTCCCTCACATTAGGCTCTAAGTCCTGCTGTCACCAGGAAGCTATTTATAGCTCAACCCAGCAGGCACCCAGCCTACAGCGCTTCTTTTCTAAGGGAGGGGGGGCAGAGACAACACTCAACCGCAGCGCACATACAAAACCACCACACAATAAATGTATATTCTAACAATAAATTGCACAAATCCTCCGCGGTGAGGCTACGGAGCTCCGTTGCGCGGCTTTACAACTACTTCACCGGGTCGGGGGGGTTTGATTTATGTTTCGGGGAGCCTTGAATCCGCTGGGCTAAGCAGTACTGCTGCCCCTAATAGTACATCAGTGTCACCATGAGTGGATCCGGCCATTAATTTCAGTCACAAAGTGTGGGGATGCTCATCTGACATTAGTGACAGTATGCTAAAGAAGCCCCGTGGACCGGGTGAAGGTGTGCCGTTCCTTCCGTGGCCGTCAGGAACAGTCTGTGACTGGAGGGAAATTACATACCGTGCCGTGCGCGGCTCATACACGGACGTGGATGCGAGTGGGGGATTTGAAAATAATAAAATAAAAAGCCCAATTTGACTCCTGAACTTGCAGCTAAACTGATAAAAAAAACAACAACACACAACCGCAGCTGTTTTTATCACCTCAAAAACGAGGCGCAGTGACAAGCGTCCTGTTATTTGATTCACTTTGTTTGCAAAAATTAAAATGATCACGCCTGTCGCCATGGAAACAAGCGAGCCCTCTGAAGAAAGGCAAATTTGCCAACTTGGATATTACTTTCATTTGTCTCTCAAATGAAATGAGATCTCCCCGAGACGGCTCAGCGTTCGCAGGGAGGAGCTTTTTTAGCCGCCGCGTCGGACGCCACGGACATGAAAGCGTTTGACTCCAAACTTCAAAAGCATTCGGTGTCTCGGGAGACAAGAGAGACTGAAACAGCCTGAATTCATAAAAAAAAAGGTTCTCCAATATGCTTCGAACCGTCTACCTGCCAAATAGCTTTAAAAAAGTCATACCCACTACTACTAGTGTTCACTATAGCCTCCACGTGAAGGAATGTAACCCCAGCTCAGTAAAGCAATCTGTGTGTGGATATGTGTAATGTGTGCAGTCTAAAAATAAGCCGCCTGGAATCCATAGGCATTTATAATTCACGAGAGTCGAGTATTGTGTTCTAGGAAGCATAACAGTAGGAAACATTTAGGAAATATACAAGCGGGGGTCACCGAGGCTACCGGATCGGCCAACTGCCTGGGCTCTTTTCGGAGAGCCGACTCTTTCGCCACGGCTCCCAAAGATGAGTCAGCTCTCTCTGCTCCTGTACGACTCTTTATTTGGTATCGTTTGTATCTTAATATTTTATCCCAACACAGCAACTACATATGGTTTGTGTTCTTTTGGATTCAATGTTTTAATCTCATTTTGTGCAGTTATTCTGTTACAAAAGCGTTCTTACTTTTGTTTATTGTTTCAATAAAACTTTAATCGTGCAAACAAATGAACAAAAACACTACACTCAAATCCACACATGCAAAACAGAAGAACAGAAACTCAAACGGTATAAGTGTCCCTGTGCAGGTTTGTGGTCGACCCTGCTACTAATATTATTTTCATTTTGCAGTGAAGACACTCGGCTCTGCCTGACGCTGCTTCGTTTCCGGGTGTCACTCATAACGACTCCTCGCCACTGTCTGCTGTCTTGGCTTCACAGCATAGCACAATCCTCTCATGTGATTGGCCGCACGGCGTGCCCATCAGAGAGAGATGAGCGAGCATAGGGAAAGAAAAAGAGCGGCTCTGACTCGTTGGGAATCGACTCTTCTGATGTGGCTCTTCTGCGCATGACGCATCACTGACTTGCAGCAGATGGTGTGCTGTGCATGCCGTGTTTACATCATGTGCAGATCGGTTAAGGGCATGCGTAGCCACGTCGACTTTAAAGTTTGAATTCTGCGTTCGGTGGCAACGCCTTCGCGGCTTCGTGGCTGCAGAACTGCGCCCATTTCATTTTCCCATTACGCTGTAAAATGTGTGATGAGGCGCAACCGAATGAAGCCATTTTCAAGTGAAAATCAATCCGCTTAATACGATTTATTTTCCATTTCCCTCTCCTTCCCCTCCATTTCCCATTATCACGACTTCTTTTTCACTCACTTCCTCCCCTGCCTCCATCAGTCGTGCCCTCGCCTTCCCTGGCATCCTCCTTCACTGCCATTAAGCCCACCCTTGAGGAGCACATTTGTTTTCTTTCCCGCTGCTATTTCTCTGGCCGTCCCTACGCTTACACCTTCAGCCCTAACGCGCCTCCTCCCTCTCTGTCCGCGCTTCTCTCCGCCGCGAGAGAAATGAGACGGCGGCCCGGGCTCTCTGCAGGAAGGCCACCTGACGTGTTATAAGTGGACAGATCAAAAAGATCCCCGGTGCTGCCGATGCAAATTCACGCCTGTCTGCCCGCACATCCTGCCTCACAGGAGGGTCAAAGGCAAACGCACGCACATCCGCGCACGGGCACGCTAGCAGAAATAACATTTACATTTCTCAGTTGCACGCCGACGGTGAGACAGACAGACAGGCAGCCGCGCAAAACGTGCACGGGCAAACACTAATGAGGTTCACAGATCTCAGACGCGCGCACGCACACACACACACATGGCCACTCACACACAGCCTGTCGGCGGCATTAATTAGCAGAATGTTCTCTGTCCAACTAAATCTAATAAGCAGGCGATAGAGCTGGTTTACATGGCGCAGTGTAATGAGAGAAAGCGCCTTTGAAAGGCACCAGAACAACTTCAGCTGTGGCATCTCTGATACACACAAAAAAAAATCCTCTGGCTTGGAAAAGAAAAGGTATGACTCAGCACTCTCCTACCCAGACTAAAATCTATAGCTGTAGCTGGATGGACTAAAACAGAAACAGAAACACGGTCTGTTTTCGTCTGGTCTCTAATCCTCAGAGGATGGAGGATGGAGGAAAGCGCTGACTCGTACTTCACAACTTTGGCAAGGTGAAAGCGAGTTGATAAACACAGAACTGCCAATTATCCACGCACACACGCACAAGCTAACCGAGCTAAAGCAGAGGCAACCCTATACAGCCCGATACCGCATTGATGCGCTACGCCTCGGGTGTGTCAAAGTCAAACCTTAAGCCCGAGTGGAAGTGGGTCTTATCGATTGGAACATTTTCCACTCGGCTTCATTCCCTCGCTGACGGCGTGCGGCCCACCTGGATTAGCGGAGCTACCTGGTAATCTGTTGCTACACAGATGGCTCAGCGGGGACGGCAGCACAGCGCGGGACGCGGGAATATGCCAAATCACAGCGTGCTCTCGGACCAAAGCGCCGTTGTTTTGAGCCCTCAGCTAAAGCAGAAATATTATTTAAAAAACAGAATCACGCAAAGGCTTTGGATGAGCGGCCCAGCCTTAGACATTAGTCGCGGAATAAGCGCAAATTCGAGGTGGAAACGGGTAAAAGCGGCCGCTCATCTGAGACGTTCAATGCTCAGCTTTGGCCTCGAGGCTCGGCTCCGACAGAAACATCTCTGTCGGAGCCGAGGACCGAGTTCAGACGAGGACGCTCTAATCTTACACCGATACGCCAACTGTTCCCACTGAGTTTTGCCTTCATTAGAGAGCCATCCAATACCCCCCCTCCTTCCTCCGCACACACATCCAGGCCGACACATGACAACGACATCCCGGTTCACCTCAGTCCTCTGACCTAGCGCCTCTTGCCGCCTCCCCCCGTTTCCCTTCCTGGAGTTATATTAATTAGACTCCGAGGTTACGCCGGTTCGTTTTAAAGCTGGAGGGCTCGCTGCTCCTCCTCCGGCAGGCGCAGGTCTCCTCGCACTTGCTTTCTCCCCGCTTTCGTTTCATTCCGCCGAATTAACGCTTTTAAAGCGGCCACGTGTCTTTTCGCGTGAGAAAGGAGAGGGGAAATTCGGGCGCTCACCCCCAAGGCCGTTTCATAAAGCACAAACAAACACTCAGAACGCTTGACTCTGGTGTATCTCTTAAGGCGTCCTGACAGAAGGTAATGCACATGCTTCAGTGTTTCCCTTTATTTTGTTCTTGCAGAAAGCAGCAAAGAACAAGTCCGAGCGGTGGTGTTGGAACATAAAGCCTAATGGGTCCGAGCTGCAGACATGCACGAGCACGCGGAGGCGTATTATAGTCCACACGGTATATAGTCCATTGTTTTATCACACCACAGCCACACAGATGCCCTGCTTGCATCGATCTGAGGTCATTTAACTGAAGTGTGAACTCATAGGTGGTGCGGCGAGAGGGAGTTCCAGTTTCAAGAAGCTGGAAATTTCATTAGATTCTATTTCCACTATCAATAATTAAGACAATGCAGCTCAACGCTCGTTCACAGAGGCAGGGTAGCCCTTAAGTGCAGCACACACACATACGTCGCACATTAAGTCCTCGCCCTCTCCACTGTCCTAATATCTGCACGCCGTGCGATAGCGGCATATGGAAATCTCGTATATGGAGGAGCCAGGGCCAAGAGTATCGCAGTCAGAATAGTTTTAAACTGCAGCCCGTGCATTCTGGCCCGGCACAGCAGAATGGCGTGCGTCTGTGCTTGTGCGCGGTGAGTGACAGTGATGTGCTGCTGGTTGGCGCCGTAACCGCTCGAGGGCTTACGGTGACATCTCCCTCCTTGTTTCCCTGCCTGTCCCCCCTCTCTCTCTCTCTATGCCTCTGCGTGGAGCTTCTTCAGCCTGGCTAATTGTCATCAAAATCAACTTACCCTCCAACCCCGTGCCTGCATGCCACCGTGGTTTGTGAATGACTGTAATTTGTCGTTTTGCACAGACGGCATATAAAGTATGAAGTATTTCGAGGTCTGGGCTGCATCGCAGGCCTCATTGATTAAAAAAAACAGCGTGCAACTGCTGTTATATGATGGCATGAAAAGGAAGAAGTGATCATTTATAAAATACGATGTCCCCAAATGACGTCCATGGTTCCGATACAGTGGTGGGTGACGATCCTTTAGAGCAGGGGTGTCAAACATAAGGACACTGGGCCAGGTTGGGCCCCCTGGCGGGTCAGTTTTGGCCTCTAACAGATCAGGATGTGGGGAATTTGGACTTTGGCTTTGGCTTTTTGTGGAAAGTGCAAAAATGAACTACAAGGCATTAACTGCAATTCCTAATATGTCCACTAGGGAGGCGATATTTTAGTAAGGCCTTATCCCCAGGGTTACAGTGTCGTCACTAGTGAAAACTATGACAAAATATTGTCGTCAACGAACCTGTATCACGTGACTAAAACGAGACGGGACGTAACGTAAATGCTGGACATGCGACGATGACTATAATTAAATGTATAATGCGATATTGTTGACGAATAAAAACAAGACTAAATGTGGTTTACAAAATAAAAACTATGCTAAAATGTCTCTCCATTTTCGTTGACCAAAACGAGACGAGACGAAATGTTACGACGTTATTTTGTCTTGTTTAGTCGCGTTATTATTATTTTGTAGTTTTTCTGTTTCCTGTGTCCAGAGCCCGTTTCTCTCGCAGGCGACGTCACTTCCTCAAGCTCCACTCACGGCATTATTTAGAAGATGCTCTGCTCCAGTGAGTCTGCGACTCTGAGTGAGTACTGAGTAGCGAGAGAACTTTGAGTAGTGACAAAGAAAGGGAACGATGGTCGGCCAGCCGGGGGTCTTTGGTAGAAGAAGAAGAGAAGACATTTGGAAAAACTTTAAATACATCGAAGTGGAAAATAAAACCGAATGTCTTCTACCATGGTTGGTTAGTAAAATAAATATGTTGTAAATTCAAAACAGCGTCTTCCGTGTCTGGAATGGATGTATTCTTGAGTCTATAAGGTAACAATAATATAATAAGAACCTTGTTTGAAATAGGTTTGACTAAAAGTGTCTATACTACAAGGTACTTATACTATATTGATTGAGTTAAATAGAATTGTATTACTAAAAAGAGAATAAAATACAATTTTCGTCGATTAAAACTAGATGAAAATAGTCATGGATAATTCTGACTAAAAAAAAGACTAAAATGCTCAGACTTTTAATTGACTGAAAATTGACTAGACTAAAAGGAGTATGAACATGACTTAAACTAATAAAAACTAAAATAACAGCTTGACACAAAGACTAGAGTAAAAAACTAAAATTAAAACAGGCCGCCAAAAACAGCGCTAGACGTCACTGGCGTCCTGGGGGCTGTCCGTCAACGAGCAACAACTGTATCTGCAGAAAGTGAAGCAAGATTTGCTTCACTACATCGGGGGGGAAAGAAAAATCCTTTCCATCAATACACTCCTCCCGAGCTGTGGAAGTTATCGCTCCCATGGTGAGCCGACCTGAGTGCTCAATATGTTACTCTGCCTCTGCTCATTATATCCGCTGTTACCGGCTACATGAAGATGTTGCAGGAGCCGGAGGCAAATAATGCAACATTACTTTTGGCAGACATTTGCTCAAAAAACAACAACAACAATCTAATATAAAAGCTATTGCACATAGTAAAATGTTGCAAATTAATTCTAGAAAATCTATTACAGGTCAAAAATCCATATGGCTGTATTTCTACTCCCATGCGTCAATTGACTGAATTGATGCGCCGCAACCTTGTGAGAGTGTGGACGCGGGCAACGTTGCTTCGGCTCGAACTCCGGATTGACAAAATCGATGCGGAGAGTTCATGACGGGGAAAGCTCTTCGCTGATTATGGCCCTACGTCGCAGCGCATAATGACTCTGAACGGGACTTGATAATGTCAGCAGCGGGATAATCGATTATTTAAAAGAGACAGTGCGGGAAAGAAACATCTGAGCCACAAGGTCGACGCGTCCTCTTCCAGCTTTGAGGCTGCCCGAGCGCGAGTTTGCGCGCTCAACACAGAGGGAGAAAGTTTAGTCTGTGCTTTAAAGAGAGAGCGAATGAGTCACGCCGCGCAGCAGAATACAAATGGCTGAATCATCTTCTCTGCTCGTCCTTGATTGTGGAGATGTGAGAAAGTTGCTGGATTACATTCAGCGCGCTTCGATTCTGCATCGATAGTGTCTTAAAATGTAATCCAGGATGGAGCGGTGTTTACTACGCATGCATCGCTTCAACACTATCTTACTATATGTCTGCAGCACAGGAAGCAGCTGTCACGATGAGGACTAGATCTGGTGCCAGAATTAAAACCAAATGTGAAATCTAATCATGCCCGTACAGAAGAATGTACCTATTTTCGGTGTGCGTGGAGAAGAGCATAGACTGTATATAAATATGGACAACCTGAGGCCACTTCCTCTTATTGGCTATACTGACGCTATTTTCCCGAGGATACGGGCGGCAGCATCGTGCTATTTTGGAGCCAGTACGGTCCAGAGTAGAGCCGATGTTGTTCGCCACTTTACAGAGCAGTTGGCATGGCAACTGGTAGTCACCATTGTAGCATGTCCTGTTTCTATACCATCAAATAGCTAAAACGAAGCTTGAACAAAATGACAGAAACCATCCTTGAAAAAAAAAACTATTTGACGTTTTAGTGTTTTAGTTTGAAAAAGTCCCGCCCACTAACACCAAGGGGGCGGGGCTTATGACCTATATGGCAGCCAGACACCAG
The DNA here is from genome assembly GCA_005024645.1 of Planiliza haematocheilus. Classification (NCBI taxonomy): domain Eukaryota; kingdom Metazoa; phylum Chordata; class Actinopteri; order Mugiliformes; family Mugilidae; genus Planiliza; species Planiliza haematocheilus. The sequence goes on along the minus strand of SRSE01001266.1, from coordinate 285,202 downwards.
GGGGAGCTCTACTTGCTTTTCCTTCACTTTAGAGGAGCAGCTCCGCCGTCGATATTTATACTGTCTACGTAAGAGACGCCGTGGTGCGAGTGTTCATGCAGAACACTGTGTTCCTTGTCACACCACAGCGCCGCAGTAATAAACTACTTGTCTCGCATTATCAAGGACTCTAGACTGTATGTCAGCCTGCCAAGAGCCAGGAAAAAGTTCATCCATGGTACGCTGAAAGCAGAGAGGGCCCACGAAGGCACCTCAAATGGACAGAAGACAAACCCGAATGCCAAATTCAAAACTCAACCTGCTAAAAAATATAATTTTTGTATTTAAATGTGTCCTAATGCATCCAGAAATTGACCTACACGGTGGCCGCGTGGACGACAACAATGAGAGCACAGCACACGATCAAATGAATGAAAGAGATTGTCAGACGCGGGGGGGGGGGGGAGAAAATGAATGGCCGCTCATTCACAGATGTGCTCTTTGCATATCCAATCTGTGAATGAGAGAGAAAAGCAGGGATCACGGTCTGAAATCACACGCTGGCAAATATGAGCGACAGAATCAACAGTGTTTCTTAATCCCTGCCGAATGAGCGAGTGAATGAATGGCGTCGCCCGTGCACGGAGCTGCTGCTGCTGCTGTACAGCTGCGCTTTGGTGGTTTGTGGGTGAGGGGTGCGACCCCCTCAATACAGCAGAAATGAGAGGAGACTGTGGGGGAGGGGGCCGGTGCACGGTGAGGTGTTGGGGGAGGGGGGCTGCTCTCAGACTGTTTAATGCAGTGATCCTCACTATTTTTTTCACAAGAGCCACATTGGCAGTACAAAATCAAAAGGAGAGCCACTACGTCATTACATCTCTTTTATTTCCTTTTCTCAGCACCGGACATTTTGAGCGTACGGAACTTCCAATCAAACAGCAACATCAAATTTTGATCAGTGGCCAAACCATTTTTGTGTTGGGGATGGGGGGGTTCTTGACCACTATTTCAAGGACAACTCAAATAACTCAAATATTATAGATTTTCTTTCCACAAATATTCCTATTTTATTTATTCCATAATTTAATGAGGGCCCAGTTCTGGGGCCCCCCTATATCCTGGTCCCGGGACAGCAGACCCGTTTGTCCCCCCTATCGGCGGGTGTGAAGTCACCTTTGTGCATATAAATTGGACATCCCACAAAAAATAAATATTACGGGCAATATATTTTCATTTAAGACCAGATTTACTTCGATGCGCTCGTTTCTCGTCTCTTTTTTATTAAAAACCGGTCCATTTTGTGTTTTACGCTAGCTAGCGGAGCTTACATCGCCTGCCTGCAAACGTACGTTGCGGTCAAGTTTTGTAAAAAATGCCACATGGCCACTTTCATTCGCGCTTTCCGTGATTCAGCTGCGTGAAATGTATTACAATTTATCGCCACGAGATGGCAGTTTAAGTAGCATTGCCGGTAAATAGTGGATTGCAATTTGTAATTAAAGGCAAGTGGCAGTGTGATACTGTAAGCTACCATGCGAGCCGCCAGTTACAGCTTGACGAGCCGCATGTGGCTCGCGAGCCGCGCAGTGAGTAACTGTGGTTTAGTGTCTGTTTGCTGTAATAATGACAGCGTGTGCGGGCTTAATCCATAGATACAAGACCAGGTTGACCTAGATCCATGCGCTGGCTCAGGTTAAACTCCTGTTGATATCGGTCGGTATTGATATCGGATCAGGTGCAGCGGCGCAATTTTCTTTTCTTTTGGCACGCCGTTGAACATTTGCATCCAGCTGCAAAAATTCAGATGCATTTGGCTTTGCATTACGGCACAGAAGGGATTACTTTAGAGCGTATTAAATTGTGTTGGGCGGCATGTGACGGTAAAAAATGAGCAATGGGGAAAGGGGAGGGCCGCCGAAGGAATGGGTTATTGATCCGAGTGACCCTGTTCCACATCAAGAGTAAACTTTTAAGACGAGCCACAAATCATCTATCTATGTGGGACAAGCCTTTTTTTAGGTATGTATTTTTTTTAATTTTATTTTTTTAATTAAAGACGTTGCAAAGACAGAACTGATCATTTCTCTGCATAAACTCCGTGAGCTTCATGTTTGCGTCGCCTCTGTGATTGCCTGATTGGTTCCACCTGGTGTGCTCCGCCATCGTCAGCCTCACCTGTGTCTCGTTGACCCCTCGTTTGTATATATAGTGCTGCCTTTCCCTTTGTCTGCTGCTCTCAAGCTGCCTCTGTTTTCTCACCAGCTCATTGTTTTAGCATTGTTTCCTAGTTTTTTTGTCGCTTTTGGTTCTTTGATTTCCCTGCCACTCAAGTGCAGTGCCTTTTGTTTCCTTAACTTTTGTTTCCATGCCTTTATTTCATTCAGTTCCTTGTGTTTGCCATTTATGCAGCAGAAACAGTCTGATACATCAATACGACACCCTTCCTGTTCGAGTCAGTTTAAGCCCACTGTTTGTATTTAGGTGATAAAAGTCTACCTGCTGAATATAATGTAAACAAGTCTGCAACCATCCCTTCAGTACGTTTCAAACACAACTACAAATTTCCATCTGTCTGCACTCGTGAGAGCAGCTCGTACCGCTCGCGTCTGAACCCGCGCCGCTCCGCGTCGGATTGTTCTTGGCAAACAGTCGAATTCCGGGCTTCTGCCGGCCGCCCGGGTACTCCCGGTGGTTTTCGTCCAGCGGCTTCGAGCCCCGTCGGCAGGCATGCCAGGATGAATCTGCGAGCTGTGATGATATGCCGTGGCTTCTTTCAGCGGTTGCCAGGACAACGCTATGTTGTAGTGCACAGAGACTTCTTTCTTTTTTTTTTTTTTATGGGAAATTGGTGCAAGACGGGGTAGTAGGAAAAATAGCTGGAATAATGCTGTTTAACATAACACCGACCAAGAAATCTGCTAAAAACAAAAACTAATGGTGGAGCGTCTCCTGGGGAAGAGTCTCATTATAAATGAGATCCTTTGTGAGGCATGAGTGTAGAGGAAATCGAAGCCTCTGCTGCACAAATCTGTCTGTGTCACTTTAGATTGAGAGTGTGGTGGTGGTGGTGGTGGATGAGGAGGTGGGGGGTTTCTCATCACACTGCTTTCTCTGTGGCTCATGAGGACTGATGAGAGCGAGCCGGACAGCAGTATTCACATTGTTTGCACGCCATTTTTTTTATTTATTTTTCCCAAGCAAACCCTTTTTTGATATTTATTTGTACGAGCGCTAGAATAACAGGCTTGCATCGCTCTATAGAGGTAACTAACCCACTGCGCACACACGCAGACAAAGGGTGTTGGATACAGAATTAGGGCTATCCATAATTGAAGCAGCTCTCAAGCGGCTGGACAGAATTCAAGAGGGTGTTCCTGCAATGGAAGAAGCAATCTGATATTCAGCTGCACCTGATTTCTCTCTCTCTCTCGAGCTGACACCTTCATTTACTCTCTCCCTCACTTCATCCCCCTCTCTTTCTCACACACACGCGTACTTAAGGATGAATGCTCCTCTCTTCATCCCCACTCTCCCTGTCTCATTTAAGTGCCTAATTTTGTCTCTGTGCTACCCCGTCCTCCTCCTCCTCCTGATGCATCTGCTCCTCTTTCTTTCGTTCTCTTTGGCTCGTTCAGTCCTCCTCCTCCATGCGTACGTCTGTCACAGACATTCGCCGTCCGCTGTACTCTCTCCGGCACGTCTGAGGCAGGGGACGTGAAAGGACCCCTGCAGTCGAGACGGAATGAGAACTTATCTTGTTCGCGCAGCGGTGGAGCCGCAAAGAATCGCTTTTACGGAGCGCGCTTCCCGTTCCGGAGTCACGCCGTCGGACTGAGGCCGCCTCGGGCGAATGACACAAGCCGTATCAACGTGAGCCCTCGTGTCCGGCTCTGAGGCCACAGGGCCTCGCTGACTAGTTACTTGTTGTTTCACGCAACATGCTGCAGCTGCAACCTCCAATGTTGCTGCAAATTCAAGTTGTTTACATGAGCATGTATCCATAATGTTGCGCTGATTACTGTTCCTAATATTAATATGTTCATATTGATTTCTAAATGAAAACATTTAATTGATGTCAGGCATAGACTGTATATAAATATGGACGCCATGTTCCCACTTCCTTGCACTGGCCAAACGGATGCTATTTTCCTGGAGATATGTAGCCATATTCCGACTTTGTAGCCAGAGTCTGCGCAGTACTGTCCGACAGTGGACACGCGCAGATCCGCGATATCCATGACCAGACCATTTAATTGCTCTGCTCTACCTCCACCATTTACAAGGAAATGTTGGATTATACACTGCACTCGTTTTTTAAAAACATTGTTTTTGCAACTCTTGCGGGACCGCTTTACGGCGCAGTTGGCATGGCAACTGGTGGTCGCCATTATGTTGCGTCCTGTTTCGATATTATCAGATAACTAAAACGAAGCGTATCCACAAAATTGTCACTTGAACGTGCATCAACATTATGTTAACCACCTAAAATGACAGAAGCTACCCTTGTATTTTAGTGTTTCAGTTTGCCCCAAGTCCCGCCCACTAAAATAGAAGAGGCGGAGCTTAAGAGATACTGCAGCCAGACACCAGGGGGAGCTCTACTTGGTTTGGCTTCACTATCTTCAAACCTCTTATTAAACCCTTTGCTGATATCTTCTGAGTGATATTGACTATTCTTCCCACTGCTTTGTTTTTACTTTACTTTCTATGTGATTTAAGCTTTGTTTAAAACCGTGATGCCAAATCAAGTTTCTACAATTTTTATTTATTTTTTAAAGGCGAGCAAAGGAGGAAAAAACAAAACTGAGCATCACCGAAGCGCAACCAACCTTGGTCTATTTATAGCGTGACATTTTCGGTCTCGTTTGCTATTTACAAGTGAGAGCTTTTACCGTGTGCTGAGCTTATGGATTTCTTCTTCTTACACCAAGGACCCCGGGAGGCTGCTCATAAGTATGAAAAGCGGAACGTGGCAATTATTTCATCTGAGTCGCCGAGTAAACGCAGCGCGCGGTGGTTGGAAAGTTGGAAGCTGCTCATTTTCACATTTCTGAACCGTCATTAAGACGATGGCATCTTTAAGTTGTTTAAACGTGGCGTGCATTCATTAGCAAATAGAAGTCTGCAGACTGAGGAGCGCCGACTGAGCTTACTGCACTATATTGTTCATTGAAACGGGCATGGAATGCTAAATCATTTGCCTTTTGTTTTAGACTCCATCATCTCGTCTCGCTGATCCACTTCTCGGTGTTTTATTGGCTAATTATGAAGCGTTAGCATTTAAATAGGCTAACGATATTCTACACAACGCTGCTAGAAGGAAATGAAACTGGAGACGTTCCAACATTTACTGCAAGATGACGAATAATGCTCAGTCGCCCGTGATATATATTGTGTTTTAGTGATGTTTGCCACTAACCTGCTGCGTCAGGTTTATTTCCTGACATTTTAAAGAATCAAATGGTACATCGCCAAATGTCTAGCTGCTCCTAAGCCTGCAGAGGTCACAGAGACTGGAAGGTGACGGGGAGCAGTGGTTCGGTGAAGGGCGCAAATCGCAATGCATTAAGGACGAGCCACGGATTGCGCTGACGTGGACGCTCTCCTACGTCGGCTCTAACGTATTTACACCGACCCGTTGGTGACGGGATTAAGGAGAAGATTGCCTTTACAGAAACCCCAGCGGCCCACCGCAGGGAGAGCAATCAGCCGGAGAAGCGAAGACCTTTTTTCTCCTGGAATTCCAATAGGAGACGATGGAGATGGATGGGGGAGCAGGGGGAGGGGACGGGACAAGTCTGAAAGTATTTTATTAATTCCCGCTGCTCTGTCTCTTTTCTTTCTACTGCCTAAATATGACACTCCGCTGCCACCGGAGAGTACGTGGCAAGCAAACAAACAAGCAGTCAGCTGAGTCGAGACAGGTGTACGACCTACCCCGCAGAACCTCTGAGTCAGGCGAGGGGAGAGCACTGAGGTAATTAGGGGTGCAGGATACAGAATGTTAATGAGGCCCCCTCGTCCCCACTGCTCCAACAGTCAGAAGAAGCCCTCCCGATCTTTTTATGTGCGTGTGTGTGTTTGGGGGGGGGGGGGGGGTTGGGCAGGTGTTTGGCCGTGATTGGTTTCCCCTTTCCGATGCAGCTTTTTTTTTTTTTTTTTTTTTTTTTTTTGAAGATCAATGCAACATGAAGGTATTTGTGTCCTCATTAATGCTGTTTGCTCAGCGGATCGATGCGCATTGAGCTCCCAGCTTGTCTTGGCTGACAATATATTAGCCGAAAAAGGGGGAGAGGGGAGGGAGGTGGTGTTGGGTCTGTTGTGGCTGAGTCTAAAGTGCTTAAATCCTCTGCTTTGCTAACAGTTCGGGATAAAATGACTCCGTTGTCGGTGAATCAGAGGTGTCAAGTAACGAAGTACAAATACCTTACTTTTACTCCCTACATTTGTACACAAATATCTGTACTTTCTACTCCTTACATTTGAAAAACAGGCTCGTTACTTTTTTAACCTCCACGGATGACAAGACGTAAAAGACGTGACATGATCGGACATGATTAGAGCATCGGACCAGCGACGGAAAGTCGATGTGCGTCCTGTTCTTCTTCTTCTACTGTTTTGAACAGGCAGCCTGTTGATCAGTTTGAGCTCTGCTGCCACCTAGTGACTGGAAGCTTGTTTATCGTTCAAGCATCAATAAAGACACTAACTGAAAGTCCACCTGACCCCACTATTTGAGAACTAGCTACTGGTCTAATGTGAAAAAAACAAACAAACTCAGGTATGGTGTGGTTTCTGTTGCTATCATTAGCTTTTTGAGGATTTGGAAGCTAGTTTACAACGTTAGCATTGCTATGGGAACACACCGTTTTGATAGTATAGCTAACACTAGCTAGCGGTTTAAAAATAACAATAACCCTCAGTTTATTATTAAAAATGATCCAGATGCTCATGCAGGACAGCTGGTCATGTTAAGTCTAGATTATTCTGCTAGAACTTTTTCATTTTGCAAAATTATCAACGGATGAATTGTTAATGGAAAAATCTGGCAAAATTTTTACTTTTTACTTAAGTACATTTCAGAGCCTGTACTTTCTTACTTTTACTTGAGTAAAGGAGTTGAATCAGTACTTTTACTTTTACGAGAGTATCCATACTTTTACTTAAGTACAGAATGTGAATACTTTTGACACCTCTGTGGTTAATACCCTTTAAATCAAAACTGAATACCACGAAATTCTTCTAGTCGAACGTACTGGAGCTAGTGAGTGTCCCTTGCCCAGGTTTTCCTTCAAAGAACATCCTTGTTCGGTTAATTACCTCAACAAACATTCCCAGAAGGCTTCTACTTGTTATGATGTTGTTTCACAGTGTGGATCACTCATGGGAACGCTAACCGATCTGGCACGCACATTTTTTTTTTTTTCTAGTATTCTGGCATTTTCTTCAGTGTTTTTTCAGCGACATAAAGACGACATAAACCGAGCCTATAGGTTGCTGTTGACAGTCTTAAAGGGAGCAGGGAGCTGAGGAACATGCCTCCTCCTCCCTCGAGCGTCTCGCTCTATCGTTATCTCGCTCTATCGACCTTTGACCCCCACACATCTCCGTCTCTAGGGCTACTATCGTTTGTAATGGTTCTGTAAGCCGTTATCGACGCAATCAATGTCACCTCTCTGCCTCCCTCCGGGTTTCCGTCTACCTGCTGCCTGAATATGAATCGAGCATCATCGCCACTCATCTGGTGCTGGTTATTTATTATTGTTATTTAGCGGTCTGCCTTCTATTTCGCAGGTTCTTGTACTTTGCACTTCATTATACCACCTGGTTACAGCGATCTCACCAAAAAAATCCACTGACTAAGCCACAGTGCAGCCATCTACCGTGGAATTCCTGCTGCACATTTGAGAACCTTACTCAAAGAACCGTGCGTGTAGTTGTGACCTCCTAATAAACGTCTCCCTCAAAAAAGCCGGCGCTTCACTGTGCCTTTGCAACTTGCTGATCAAAGAGCTCAAGGTTAGTCATCGTGATTAACTGAAGAGGAGGCTTTGAGGTTTCGGTTCAGTTAGACTTTCACATTACTTATACACACCCAGTGGACAAGTTGAAGGCGCATTTGTTCAAAATGAATTAACATTGGGCCCACGAAATGCCACAATGATCACAAGGCTACTTCATCTTCGTCTTCGTAACCTATTGCTAATGTGGAGGAAGGGTAAACTTTTTCTTACTTTGCAGAACGGTTACACGTGCGCTCCTTCGCTCGTGGATGTTTTGCTTGCAACACCACAGTATCAAAAAGCCTAGTGGTGTATTCCTCCAACATACAACTGTATCGTCAAACAACTCCTAGCGTAAGTCATGCAGAGGTCGGCAACTTTCTGCAGAGTCGGTCGCTGCAGACCCCCAGACTTCACGTGGCCTTCAGATAAGCTCATGAACGTGGAGTGGGTGTCCATGCCGTGCATCGGCAAGTGCGACGCAAAGAGGTGTAAAGCACTGGGCTCCAGAGCAGTGGCGTTCTCTGGAGTGACGAATCGCGCGTCTCCATCTGGCAATCTGATGGACGAATCTGGGTTTGGCGGTTGCCAGTAGATGAGTGTGCAGTTTGGTGGCAGGGGGGTTATTTATGGTGTGGGGTTGTTTTTCAGGAACTTGACCGGTCTGCACAGAGTCCTGACCTCAACCTGATAGAACGCCTTTGTGTGGAATTAGAGCGAAGACTGAGAGCCTGGCCTTCTCACCCAACGTTAGTGTGTGGAAGAACGGTCAAAATTTCCCATAAACACACTCCTAAACCTTGTGGGAGGCCTTCCCAGAAGAGCTGATGCTGTTCTAGCTGTAAAGGGTGGGCTGACGTCACAGTAAACTCTACGGATTAAGAATGGGATGTCACGTAGTTCACACGCGTGTAAAGGTAGACGAGCCGATACCTTTGGCAATATGTAACAGTTGGAGACAACCACATAAACTCTCCCTGAACCTTTGCAGATCTCCTTGTAACAGATGCAAAGTCATGATCTGTGTTCAGCATTCATACGCACACGCGAGCCAGATTATCTCAAGTACAGATATAATAAACGGTGTTATAAAAGCAGGAAGTGACATCTGTGCACGCCGTACGCAGTAGGAATGTCGAGGTGATATGAGCACACAAGCGGAGAAACCACACATTCTCACGCTGGTCTTCAGGGAAGTGAACTACATCTTTCCCAGAGTGCCCCATCCAGCGCAGGCTAATGAATATTTCCCAGCGAATCCGCCGCCTGCATCGTTTCAAAAACTGGACTTCACAGCAAAGGGAAGCTTCACAGCTGCTCTTGCTCCCCTCAGGGCTGTAAATGGGCGCACTTGATGATTTGCTGCTGCAAAATGCTCCAGATACAGCCAAGTCAGAACTAAAAATTACCCAGCGTGTACCTCGAGCGCTAGCCTTCGCTCATTTTTCCTGGATTTAAGTATGTTTACGCTGCAGGTGTACGTTGCACACAATGGATTCGGACTCTGTAGCAGAACTAGATGAGCGTTTGCTTGTCTGTTTGGACTTTTTAAATTGCAACTGCGTCCAAAGTGAGACTTGCACGTGCCGCCCGAGCCCGCGCACAAACTTCCCGCAGCACTCACCGTCCTTGCGGTGGTAGGTGATCTCCACCTTGCGCTCCTCCGAGCCCAGCAGCGCCTGGGCCACCTGGGCCACCGCGTGGCGGCTGGTGAACTGGCCGTGCAGGAAGTCGCAAGTGCACGGCTTCTGCATGATGTCCGGCCTGGAGAAGCCCGTCATTTCACAGAATCCGTCATTACAGTAGATAATGGCGCAGTTCTGCACCCGGGCATTGGCTATGATGAATTTCTTATCTGTGAAGGGGGGGAGAGAGAGAGAGAGGAGACGGTGAGGGACGGAGAATGTTAATTTGCCTCACGGTCAGAATATCAATCAGTCACTCGGCTGTAATAATAGGGAAAGATTTGGATAAGCTAGTTTATTAACAACAAACACATGAGCAGGAACAAGCATGACAAATGATTTATTACAGAAGTATACGTGGGTGTAATAGGTTTACGTGGTATTATCCTCCATTATGTTCCCAAATGTAAGCGCTCAGCTGATCCACTAAATAAAAAATGACACAAGTTGGATTTTTTTTAAATAGATAAGATGAAAGATTTCATGTATTATTTTAGTGGCATTCATTTTGCATTTTGTTCAAAATAAGGGCATTTTTTTTCTGTAAATACAGATTTATCAATCCATTTATCAATCAAGTACAAAAAGTACATAAATTAATATTAAATATAAGTGGTAGATATGATTTGAAAGTGATTTAAATCGTTTAATCCTTGTTTCTTCATTGCTACAAAAACAAACAAAACACTATCCAGCTTGAAGCAGGAGTCCACCCCGGAATAATAAACCAAACGTGGTGCCTGAGATCGTAACAGGACAGGCTAATTTACTTAAAATGACTTCCATGGACCTGCTGAAATACTTCTCATCGTCGCATGCAAAACAGAATCGTTGCAAGCTGCATCACAAGCATCAAAGCATGCAAAAAAAAAAAAAAAAAAAGGCCTTTTAGTCGATTTTTGTAACGACTAAATAATTGTTATTGGGACTGCAGCAGGACAGACACAAAAGGCACGCAGCACGCTGGGCGCACTGGAAAGGTAGTACTCACTTTGTCCTTCGAATTTCCGAATAATTATCCCCAAAAATGTGTTTTGTGGCGCAACATGACCCCTCCGGACAGGCATGGTTCCCCTCCAGAGATGATGATGTTAAAAATAAATAGTAGTAATAATAATAATAATAAAAATCTTTGGATATCCAAGTAAGCGCTTTCAAGTTCTAGCGGGTGTGAACCGAAGCCAGAGGGGGCTCCCCGGTTTCTTTGTCACCACTCAGTCATCCTCCACATAATCTCCCCCCTTCTTTCTCTTCTTTCTTTCTTCTTCCTTCCACCCCAAGACCCCCTTGTTTTTCCCCCTTATTTCAACTCCGACGCGTCCCCGGCTGAGCGCATGGCAGTCGCTCCGCTGCGCTCCTCCTCGCCGACGTGAAGCTGCAAAGAAAGGAAGAGTCGGCGAGCCGCGGCTTCACCAACATCTCAACAACCGCCGCTCCTCGAAAGCGCCGTGCGCGTCTGTGTCTGCGCGCGTAGCGGGGCTCTGTTGTGTTGTGAAGGGAAGACGGATGCTCTCCGAGGCCAATGGCTGAGGGGCTGGAGGAGAGGAGAGGTGAGGAGAAGAGAGGAGAGGAGAGAGGCGCAGCGGCGACACCGAGAAGGGAAAACCCACATGGATGCGCAGACAAAGCGACAGGCAGAGATAGGGTAACGAGTAACGAGTTACAGCGAGGTAATAAGCGGGCTTTAGTTGGCACTGTAAATACTTTATATTACTTCAAGCCTACGCCGATACACTTTAAACGGAATCATAAACACATTAACATCTATTTAAGCTCATATAGGACCTTATTTAGGCTACGTCAGGTGTGGAAATGGAGCGTGCGCAGTGGGAGCTAGTTCACCTGCGAACACGGAAGGGGAAGAAAATACTCGGTGTTTTAATTTAAGTTAGATTTTTGAGCGACAACACGACTAAAATTAAGACGAAATAACATGAGAAGTAACGACACGTTTGTTACTATGATTACCTCGCGCGCACCTGCCGCTTCCCCCTCCCACCCCCCCTCCGCGAGGGCTGACGTCAGGGCAGCCTACGCAGGTGTGTCTCATTAACGGAGAGCCCTCGGCTCGCCTTCATCATGGCGGACCGGCCGCTGCCTGGAAACGGATCGTTAGAGCCTCGGGTTTCCGCCTCTCGCATGAGGAGCTCCGCTGTGGCTCGGCAGCGGCTGCTCGGGGGGAGGAGGCGCTGGCCATGGTGCTGCCGAGGCGTTTCACTTTTCCCCCTTTTTATATTTTTATTTTAAAGCGGATTACTCAGAGATAGGGGAGTTTACCTCTGCTTCCCTTAGATAATAAGAGGAAAATCAGCCGCCATGTTTGAGCTTCATTAGCAAATCTTTCCCAACAAGCTACTTCTAAGTAGACTGAAACAAATAGTACGAATATATGCACGATTTGGGTTTATACCGTTTACACTGCATATTTAGCTTCACTAAAGGACTCATTATGTTATATAGGAAATAGGTCGGAGCCTCCTATTGGATAATAACTGCATGGATGATTTTCCTTAAACTGGCAACAAGTTATTTAACCCCAGCTGATGCTATGAGTAGCTTCTCATTTCTTAAATGACCTAAAGGCACATCCCGCGGTTGTGGAAAAGATATTAGTCTGTTTGAGAAGAGTCATTAAAGGAGCATATTGGACTCTGGAGCAATGGAAGAAGGTCATGTGGTCTGATGAGGGCATCAGGGTAAGAAGGGAGGCAGACGAAGTGATGCACCCATCATGCCTAGTGTCTACTGTACAAGCCTGTGGGTTCAGTGCTATGATCTGGGGTTGCTGCAGTTGCTCAGGTCTAGGTTCAGCAACATTATATTGCCCAAAGAACGAGGTCAGCTGACTACCTGAATATACCGAATGACCAGGTTGCAAGATCTTAGTGAAAAACGAATGCAACACCGGATGGAAATAAATCTGGTGACACTGCAGAAGCTTACTGAAACAATGAACCGCGCTAAACGAGCCTTGGGTTCCTTCCTTTTGTGCTGCTTTGCTCGAGCGGCGGCGGGTCATCTGGAGCAGGGGCTTTTAATACTCTCTCCCGCTCTCACTTCTCCCTCAATTTATTTCCTCGCCCGCTCCACTTTCCTTTCGGATTCAATTTGCCGCGCATCTCCCTTTCGCTCCCTGACACGCACGGGCCAACGAGCACACCCAGAGTCGAGCGAAACATCTGTCCCACCCTTAACACTAGCGCTCCCCCCATCTGGTCCATTGAGAGAACCATTCACATTACAAAGACATGGTTGTTGAGTGGAGCGACTACGGTGGCTTCCATGTGCCTGCAGCTTTTGTTCAAGACTCCACTCCTTGCCATATGTCAGCTTTAGATGTGTGTGTTGTTCCTTTTCCATGCCTATTCCAGAGATTCATGTGGTTGCTTTCAAGTATTTATCAGCACTAATCTGCATCTCATGCCCGCTGCTTCTCATCCCGCCGTAATGATATTTGAATTCATAAAAACCTGTTAATCCGCAGTGCAAATCTTTCACTTTCCCCTCCCTCATTCATTCATTCCTCCCTCAGTTTGTCTCTTTTTGCACAGCGAGCACGACTCGCAGCAGCGAGATGGCAAAGGGCAGGCCTACCCCAGAGTCATATTCACATTAAAGGGAGTGACGGCGTTAATTAATTGTGCTGTAGCTTGTGCCATGCCCACTGAAGGGACAGCTGGTAGTGACAAACACCATTTCCGTACTGAAGACAGAGTCTCTACTGTATATTAATGCACCTCAGGACAGATATGTGAGCGTCTCTGTTTGGGATACTGCGAAAAATATACAACACCGGGAAGCTTTTAGTCAGATCATTTCAAAAACCATCAAGAAAATATACGTTTTTGATAAAAGTGTATTCCACCCAGGCCTCAATTTGAGACTTATTATTTCATAACAACACAATGGTTGGAGGAAAGTGGGGGGATATGGACGCATTATTGCCTTGGCAACAGGCCAGCAGCCACAATAAAACTATATAAAGCAACAAACTGCATTTCAGCACAGCTCACACTCAGGTGGGACAGTAAAAGGTTTAAGGCTGCAGACGAGCTGTCTCAAACATTGATGGCCACCACAAAATCCACTCCCGTTTGGTCCAGACTGAGATGATGGCGATATGGGTCTGGTCGTGACTTGACCAGAAAATTTTGAGATGTTTGTAATCTAATATAGGTTGTTAGCAAATGGGTAGAAACATGAATTTAACAAAAAGCTTGGCTTAAACCTGAAACCAACATCAAATGCCAAATACTGCAGTTCCACAAACGGCCACTATAGGGTGTCCTGTTTACGGTTTGCCTGTTTAGTTTATATGAAGCCTTTAAAGTGTGGCTAATGTGGGCGTGGCTGGTTTGAGAGACAGTCGGCTGCCCTCTCAGGTTGCCAGTTGTTCGCCGCCGCATCATCCAACCACCTCAGCTCTAGTCCCGCTTCACCTCTTTGCGATTTTTTAGAATGTGCGACAATTTAGGTAAAGGCCAAGAGCCACCGCACTTGGCTTCAAAGCCGCTCTACGGGAGTCCTAGTTACAGTTGGTGAAGCAAACGCACTAAAACTAAGCTGGTGGATATGCTCAGTACTGTGACGCACCACGTTAGCATTGGCATTGGCAGTGTAAGGATGTTAGCCCTCTAGCATTAGCATTAGTCCTGCTTCACCTCTTTACCCTTTTTTGGAATTCGACACAGCTTGGGTAGAGTCAGGACCTGGCAAAATGGCGACAACCGAGCCACCGCACTTGGTTTCAAAACTGTTCTATGTGCGGTCAGTGTAGCACCGCGTCAGCATTGGCCCACTAGCATTAGCATTTAGCTCAGAAACACAGCCCCACGGACCTACACGACTTGCACGGTTTCAAAACGGTTATTACTAAAATATATTTGCTTTTACACCTTTAGTAATCCTCTAAATTAATCTCTTGCAAACATCTTTTTTCCTACATACTATACATATGTTTACTTGCTGTAATTATAAGTAGAAATAAAACAATTAACCTGTCAGCTCATGTTTACTTGCTTTCTCGAGCATATTGAACATCTTTCCGCAGATCCTACTGGCCACGGCATCGCAGCGGTTTATGGGAACTGATGGCTATAAATAGATGTCGCTGTATTTACTTCTCATTTAACTGGAACTTATCTGTTTATGCCCTTTCATGAGATTTACGAGCCGGGCCAGGTTTATGAGTAATGGCGAGGGGCGGAAATTAAGTTTTATCTCCAATGACGCTGTTAAAGGTGTAATGAATAATTAAGTGGAAATTAAGCAGTGCAGCAGGGACAAGGGTCTCTGTGGTTACACGTAAAGCTGGAGGGTTTGAAAGTATTGCACAGGAGCGTGTCAGTGAGTCCAGGTGTATTCTATTTAATAAAACCAAATGCGTATTTCTACCATGCCCTCTGCCCCTTGGGAAATATTGTCACTTGGTCCAACTCTCTCATGGGGAAATAAATCCCTCCGCTGATGGAGCTCTGCAGCTGTGTGCTAGTAAAAGCTGACAACAGAATATTGATCTTAGAGTATGCTAGCACCATCCGGTCTCAATAAATCTCCTAATTTGTCTTTGGAATTGACATAATCTCATTAAAGCAGAGTTACGGGAGGTTTTCCAAGATAATGACTTTGCTAGCAGTTTTCTTAGCTTGATTGCTAATGGGACTATTAGTTGACTGCCTGTTCGTAAATTTGGCTCAAAGGGCATTCCTCCGTAATGGGTGACGTTCATCATCCAACAGCTCAACAAAAATGGAGGATGTGGTGCACCACACCGGCATTGGGCTTGGATTCACTTCCACCACGGTACGGCGTAACGTAAAGATGCCTTTGCAGCAAAATACTTGCAGAGCGTCTTGCTTTTGACCTTGCCTTTGAGCAGGAGCGGTTTGTTGTTGTGTTGCGTGCGTTGGCATGTCCTGCCTGGGTTTGAACAAGGATGGGGCTGATGGCTAGTTCTCTAATTGGAGCCGAGTCAGCAGGTGAACGATTTCAGCTTTCCCCTGTCGTTGTGATGTATCGGGGAAAGAAAAATGTTTATTAGCAGAGTGTGTAACCTTGCCCTGGGCGTTGCTGAGTTGATATCCTGTCACAAACTTGTAGTGCTTGGTTCCAGTCTGTCATTCTTGTGGCGGTGTCCACCTTCGAGGGTCGAGTGATGGACCGAAACATAAAACATCCATCGTCTTGCCTGAGGTTCTCAGGAACTTTCCTCTTAACATCAGCGCTAAAAATTTTAAAGAAGCTGTCCACTGTCATATAGATAAGCTTATCTGATGCCTCGTTCAAAGCTTAGGGCCAGCTAGGGGTTTATTTTCCTGCTTTTGTGAGTGTAAGAAAGCTAACATGGTTAATTACATGGAGCGCCAACAAACCAGCAGTGATTTCCCCTGGTGCTTGTAAAGGATCTCCATTACTACTGCATGAGGCTTTTTTTTTTTTTTTTTTTTTTTTTTCTGACCTCGGCTCACAAGAGAGGCTCGGCTCCTACTGTAGCTTGTGCAGCAGTCATTAAATTAAACCCGGCGCATCCTAATCCTCTCAAACGTCAGCTCATTCATGACTACGACGAGGAACAAATAACACGTGTGTCGGGAGTTGTTTATGTGTCTCTGGAACGTCTGAATATCCCTTTTTAATGCATTCATGACAGGAGTTCATGTTAGGAGACGGGTTTCCCCCAGTCACAGAAAAAACACAATCCTGGTTCTTACATAAGCAGATACATAGAAAGTACGGTAACCAGTGTGGACTGCTTTCTGAGCGTCAGGAAAACATGCTGAATTAATACATGAAGAAACATGGAGCCATCTGTTCCAATGACAGTTTTAATATAATGTATTGGATACCCTGTGATGCATAGTCGGCCAGAGGCAAACTGGAATTCAAATGAGACGTTGTTAAAATACCTCCATTTGTCAAGCAATAGTGGGAAATCCATTCCGAGAAATAAAATGAAAGGAGAAACGACATGTTTACATGCCTTTCAAAAAAAAATAAAAACATTTTTGGTCTCTATAACTTATTTTCCATTAGGTTTACTGGTTTAAGTTATACGAAGCCTTTAAAGTAAGGCTAATGTGGGCATGGCAGTTGGGGGCTCTCTCAGGTTGCCAGTTGTTAGCCGCCGCATCATCCAACCGCCTCAGCTCTAGTCACGCTTCACCCTTTTTCGGAATTTGCCACAACTTGGGTAGGGTCAGGAACTTGCAAGATGGTGGCAACAGAGCCACCGCACTTGGCTTCAAAGCCGTTCTACGGGAGTCCTCAGTACAGTCAGTGTAGCACGGTGTTAGCTTTGGCATTGTGAGGATGTTAGCCCTCTAGCATTAGCATTTAGCTCAAAACACAGCCCCGACAGAGCAGCAGGACTCGCGCGGCTGCAGCTTTGCCTGTTCCGGAATATCTTTGCAGCATCATCAGTCCGCAACGGAGAGGCTCCAGGCCAACACTGGGAAGTTAGCCCGGCTTCCAGGCAGGAAGGACTGTTTTTAAAGCCCCTTACCTCACAGAGAGGGCCGGGGTAGTTGTCAAATAATCAAATTACTAATTTTTGTTAAAGAATCATTAGTTAAAACGACTAATTCGCCAACAATCACCAAAAGGATTCATCCTCTGAAGACCACCACTCATACTGTAGTGGTGATCATGTGCATAAAGACGTGATTACGACAGTTAAAGGGCTAATCGTACTAGCTGCTGTTGCCAAGCTCCACAAGGATGCATCTTGATAATGATAATGGTTGCGGTAACGATGAAGCTAAATCAGCAGCACTTGTGAGGGTATACCCAGACCGGTCCTATCAGCGCGCTCCTCTGTGAGAAACGCATTTCCCTCCATGTTAATCTCCCAACCAGCATTGGCCTTTAGCCTCCTTGCTGCTGCTGCCGCTGCTGCTGGGAGTGTTTTTGAAAGGAGAATACCCCCCTTCCTCCCTCCCTTCCCCCCGTAAGCCTGACACTATCAGCTCGGCTGGTCCATTCATTTTTAGCTTAATCTGTTCAGTATGTGAAGCAATTTAGATCGGCCAGCCAGGCCTTGGCCCCTAATCCACGGATCACTCCGGGCCAAATGGCTGTGTACACCCAGGGATGACCCTATCTGCCTCTCTATTCTTCCTCAGTTTATTTCTGCCCGTTCTTGTTTTTGTTGGCCCCTGATCTCCTATCTGGCTGGGTGCCATGAAAAGACAACGGGACAGTCAGAAAGACTCCGACTGAATACAAACAGAATAAAAGGTGTCCACCACTTAGGTACAGACGACGAAGACTGACGATCAAGTTATGCATTGTTGCTAGGGGTTTCTCTTTGTTTTTCCCCGTGCACATTTTGTCCCAGACCTTTTCCACATCTGGGCCCCGTCCACTGATTAATGTCTCACCTTTCCACATCCACCGTCTTGCTATCTCTTCATAGTCGACTCAGTGGTTCATGGGAAACACGCGCTTAGGACGCAGTGTTGGCGTGACAACGATAACCCCCGTGTCACAGAAGATACCACCGGCGGCTCTCCTTAAGCCGGCG
The DNA here is from genome assembly GCA_005024645.1 of Planiliza haematocheilus. Classification (NCBI taxonomy): domain Eukaryota; kingdom Metazoa; phylum Chordata; class Actinopteri; order Mugiliformes; family Mugilidae; genus Planiliza; species Planiliza haematocheilus. Next base: position 267,014 of record SRSE01001266.1, on the reverse strand, counting down.
GCTTTGTCTTCTGTCAGTGTCGCCATCACAGCTAAACGCCTGTGACTGCACAGCTCATCGCCAGAGAGAGGTGTCATTCCAGAGATGCATCACCCTGTACATGTCCCCCCCGTCTCCTGGTCCACTCGAGGTGCCGGGAGTGGAGTGTCTCTGGCTCGTGTGCATGTACAGTATGTCTTTTTGTTTTGTGAGTGTACTTGCGTGGCTGTTCTCGTAAAATGGGAGGGAGTAAAATGACGTGATCGGAGTCATAGCCATGTGCTAATTAGCATGGGTGAGGGCAACTGAGGAGAAGGTTTTTCTTTAGGTTCTCTTGCGACCGGAGTATTACTGTCCTCGGTTTGTTTGGTTAATGTTGTGTTTTGCTGGTGCATGTTCTCTCAAAGTTTCCAGAGACGGTGGGGATTTTGGACCCTGGTTGTTAAGCATCGCACCCTGGCTAGGGTCGGGTTAGAGCTTGAATTTTTAGAACATACGTCTGGAAGATCTCAACAACTTTTGGTTGGATTGACACAAATGTCGACCCTTTGCATTTTCATGAAATTTGCACCAGACAAAGTGTTTTATAGATGAATTATCTCAGTCTGTACTGCATGATAGGGCACAAAATGTAGTTTGGACATTCAAGTGTAACCCTAAAATCCCCAAACTAACATTTGGTATTTTAGGTAAAGTGTCCCAATAAATGTTGCGTGGATTGCCCCTTGAGTTCCAGGGATTAAAACTGGCATAACAAGGACAACTGGACTTTTAGACGCTAGGTCCTTTGGTGCCCCTACACTAGGCTTACCCAAAAGCGCGTGGCAAGTGCGTACAAGTGCGTACATCCAAAGAAATGCGTACATCACAAAAAAAAATCAGTTCAGAAAGTGGAAGACTGTGTTTAAGTCCATAACTAACACAAATCCCACGTCAGGTCTCAGATCAGCTCCTTGTGCCAGTTCCTACACCCAAACCCATGAGTATAGCAGATTCTGTTTTTAGCATTTCCCTGCCCTATAATGACTCCTGCCAAGAGAGCCGAGTGAAATCCTTTTGTCATTTGTGAAATTACAGCTGAGCTGCCGGGCCCCCGTGTTGTCTCCTCGTCGTGCACAGCTCCACATGTAAACACCTGAGATTTGCACTCATCATACACCGACGGGTGTAATTAAATGAAGCCGTGATTGCCACTGCAGATGGTGACAATTGCAACTGTTTGTGAGAGCAGCTGGATGTTCCCCAGCTAACACAATCGCAAACAAGTCACATGAATCATCTTCTGGCAACAACCGGTGAGTTGGCGTTTGGATCTATGAAATGATATTGGAACAAAGACATGCAAAACGATATTACTCACTCGGCAGCAAGACTACTTTGGGCAGCATTCAGTTTTAAATAGCCTACTTTCAGCGAAGTTAAAACAAAAAATATGTGCAATATTCACACCCGGGGTCCCACTTTGTAGTCACTGTTGTGAACAATGAGAGCTGTGGGATAATTTCCTGCATTAACTCAGCTTGAGAACGGCAGATGAAACATTGAGGACACGGAGACCAATTAAATCAATAATGCTGACAGAGTAGAGAGGGGGTATTTGAAGACTTTTTAACCTGCTGAGTTAATTCCCAATCATCAGAGAAATTCTAGGGATTACCAGGATGTAATGCTTCACAGAAGTCCCACTGCAGAAACATCATAGTAAAGGCACAGTCTGTGGCTCTGCAGTGTGTAGTCATTCCCCAAGTTCACCATCTGAGACTTGATAAGACGTCTTACCAGTGACTGAAAAAAGCAACGCCGAGCTCAGAAAAGGAAACTCATTCTGTCGCCTTCTCAGCAGTGCCAGACTCGGTCTAACTGCTTTCTGATTCAAAAATAGACAAAGCGGCTGGGGTTGCAAGAGGAGCTGAGGCCGCAGTTGCCGGAATGGGCTGTTTCACGCTCAATTGGGCAGTTTTGAATTTGGTTTTTGGGATCATGCGCACTGCTTAAGTCACTTTCTAAGGAGCAGAGGAGCTCCATGGGCCTGTCAGTGGACTGAATACAACACAACATCTGTTTAGTCGTAGCCAGACTAGGCGGTTGGCTGCTGTAGTGTGCTACTGGAGGATTTTGGCACTTTGTTTTGGCAGTTTTGCTCGTTTTTGAACATCTTCTCATCTAGAAACCATCAGCTATACCTGGGGGACCCCTTGTCAGACTGATATGTATGTATTTCTGCTTTAAAGTTGTGCATTTTAACAAGGAAGTTTAACGGTATTGACTCGCTTTTGCAGCCAGCCTCTAGTGGCCAGTTGAGGAACTGCAATATTTGGCACGTCCTCGTTGGTGGCTGGTACAGATTTCACAGCTTTGCACGCAAATACTCCACACATAACAGAGGACTTCATTTAAGGTCTAAAGATGGTATTTTCAGACTAACAATGATGATACAAACGATCTATGATGTGCTAATGGCTAGTAGCGGAGTCAGGCGCACCTCTGAAATGTCTCCCCTCCCTCCCGAGCATGTAAAGGAAAAAAGAAAAAGTGTCTAACCAGAAAAGCGGAGCACGTAGCAGCTAAAAGGACAGCTATTTTTCCCACAAGGTGGTGGAGACCAAAACAAAGCTTAAAGAGAAAAACACAAGGCTGTCAGCATGAGTCGGCCGCATGTTTACACTTATGAGTTTGTATGATTGTGAGGGTACAGTACGTTCCATCTCTATCCGGCGGGAATTTAAATGTTCTCCACATCGCTGTCAGTCTTGTTTGTGCTCATGAAAGGTTCAAACAGCCCAGCTATTAAGAGGTTATCCTTCTGATGACTCCTGTGGCATCCTCCTCCCTCGCTATCAAACCCGCTGGCAGCGTTTCAGCCGACCGAAGCCGCCTCACCTCCACCCTTCCCTCTCCTTCGGCCTGCCTCTCGCTCGCTTTCACTCTCTGCCAGCTCCAGCCGGTCTGAGGGATCAGGAGGCAGCGTTGCCGTGGCAACTTGTCCTATCCCTATCGCTGGATGGATCATCCATGGATTGTTGTTTCCCCGCCACCTCGAAACTCTGCAGAATGCATGCACGAATCAGAGAAACGGCCAACTTCTTCAGCCCTGCAGCCTTTCAGAAACACTTTCCTTCTGATCCGCTGTTTGAATTTCATTTCGTTCCCTTTTTTAGTATCCTTTCCTTTCCTTATTTGTCAGCATGTGGTTCCCCGAGCCTGAAAACTCTGACTGTACTCCGTGTGACAGCTGGAGTCGGATGAAATAAGCTTTAATAAACGCCTTGTTTAAGAGGTGAGACGTCTCTGTGGGATCCCCCGTCAAGCCTCCTGCGCTGGAAAAGGCATCAGTGACTAGCAAGGACCTGATTCTCCAGGGAAGATTTCAGGGTTTAGACCTGTGCTGTGGCTTTTGTTTTCACGGGCAAATGCTTGTTTATGCATGCATAATGGTGTTTACCCGCGGGTTTTGCATGCAGATGAATACAGAGTTGCATCTTTTACATCTCTCTCTCTCTCTCTCTCTCTCGCTCTCGAGACTGAAATGCTGTTACTGGATCAGTTGAGTCTCAGTGGATGAAGCCAAAAAAAGCGACAGCAGACCGCAGTGACGAACAGGCGCTGAGAGAATAGCTGATCTTTCAAGCACAAGCTATACCAGACTGGCAAATAATCTACTACCCTGCATGTAATCTTTAGTCTAATTTTGTAGACTGCTGACTCAAGGATCACAAGCAAATGTGGCACACTTGCTGTCTTCAGATGGGGTTGTCTTGTTTGCAAGTGAAGTCCCTTCTGATGCAGAGAACCTTGCAACTAGAAATATTGGTGATAGGGATGTCCGATATTATCGGCCGATATTGAGTTAAAAATGTAATATCGGGAATTATCGGTATCGGGTTTTTATAACCGATGTTTGTTCTGTAGGCTTCAGCATTTCCGAGTCTGCATGAACGCAGCATGGGATGTTAACGCGTGCTTGATGACGTATAACAACAACAACACGCTAGTCTCGTAGGTTGCTAACTGTGGCTAAGCTAGCTCGCCTGGTGTATGAGATGTCTGTGGTTTGGCAGTATTTCCAAGTGTCACCTACTAACAGTAAATATGCGATTCGCAATGACTGCAAAGCAAAGGTGGTTATGAGAGGAGGAAACAAGGCGTCTTCCACATCAAATCTGATCACCCACCTCAAGGAGAAACATGCAGAGAAATATACGCTACATTTGTCTTCCTTGTTTTGATATTGTCTGAAGTGTAGTTTGAGGCAAAAATTTCTCTCTAAAAACACAAAAAACTAAATGAATGGCACTTTTTTGGCACTTTTTGGTAACTTATTTTGTTTGCATCCAGTGGGAAATTGGGCATAATGTGTTCCATAATAGGTGATATGTTATGTTGTTACCTAATAATTGTGGTGTAAAAAGACTGCATATATCTGTATCGGGTGATATCGGTATCGGAAATTAAGAGTTGGACAATATATATCGGATATCGGCAGAAAAGCCAATATCGGGCATCCCTAATTGGTAAGGTTTCACACATGTTTGATGACGCTTTATGGAGGTGGATGAAGTTAATATAATGTATATGTAGTTCAGTTTTGCAGATTTTTCTAATAATGCTCAAGAGGAAAATGCTTTAATATTTCTGTTCCCGCGTTAAGATATCTGGCTGTTAGCCTTGGTGACATAGCAACGCTGCAATGTCTCTCCATAACCAGGAGCTCGCAAGTTCAAACTGGAGGCGGCGCCTAAGCTGCCTCCAACAATCAAGCTGTCGAGATGTTCCCATCAAAGCCACAGATCTCAAACTCAAGGTGGTGCCGGAGAAAAATCAGAATTATTCCTCCTCTTGTGCTCATTAATGCCAGATTTTATCCATGCAAAGGCCACGGCACTGAAGAACCATAATGAACCCCAAGACAGCTTCAGAGGAAAAGTCACAGCATCGCAAGGGCTCATCCAAATGAGATCAAGAACCTCTGTTTAAAAAAAGAAAAAGGTGGTCCAATGAAGTAGATGTCGGCGCATTAACATTTTATTGCAATATATTCATCACAGCAGCTGTTGAGATATTTCAGCCGCTCCATTACCTCGGCTTAAATGTAGCCAGAATTTAAATTGATTCACATATCAGTATCTGTTCCTCATTTCTCATTCTCGACTCAAAGAAGTGTGGTTGATTCTGGCTCCAGACCAGGGCAGGGAGAGGGAGGACGAAGACGAAGAAGTATGGCTCTTGGCTGATCAAAGAGCGCGGCGAGAAGTTTCATTTGCATATGAATGCATCCGCCACCCTGCCCCTGCTCTCCCAGGACAGGCTGCACCAAGCATTAAAAGCGCCCCTGACGGTGCAACTAAAACTGATGAATTTGTTTCTGTTTGCTCTTGACAAGTCACCTGAGCGGAGGGGGGCTTGAAAAGTTGCTAAATCTTGTAAATCTTCTACTGACTGCTCTAAAAAAAAAAATGTTTGCATAACCCAAACCGAGATCCGCCAGTACCCATTGCAACACACACACACACTGCTTGATATCTTGACAGGACGATCCATTTAAAAGATGTCAGACAAGGTGAAGCTGCCCACTGATCAATCTCCTCCATTGATTTATGGCTAATGACATTGAGCGATGGCCGCAGAAAGCTCCCACATTTAGCCTATTGACGCGCTGTATCGAGTGACCGATGGCTCGCTGAGAATCGCTTCCCGGGGCTCGTAAAGCTACCCGCCAGCTAATTGACAGCATAAAGCGCTAAATATAAAATGTGGCTTTAATCAACGGGCATATTTATAGCGCTGAAAGTCCCGTTAAAATGTCACAGCGACTTTCGGGGCTTCCAGGAGAATGAGGTGGAGTTGGAAGGAGGGAGCTTGTCCTTCGGCTGAATGACTTGGCGTCAAACTCCAGGTGTCCACGCCGCTTCTGTGCGTTTTGGGAAGACAGGAAGTGCATGTTTCCGAAGTCCTAGAAGGGGAAGCGAGGCCAAAATTTTGCAGGCCACAAATGTTTTGTAGGGACTAAAGTTGGTCTGGAGTCTCTTCGTTGGGAACTGATTATGCTCCAGCAAAGATCTTCCATGTCAATCATATCATTGAGGAGTTTGAGTTTGAGGAGAGAATGGACATGGGCCTTCTGAGGGTGTGCTTCAACAAAATGTTGTTAGTGGGTGGCCTTTGAGTTCTATGGGTTGAGGGGAGGGGCCTCTGTGGATCTTCTTACTAGATCAGTTTGAGCTCTAGTGAATTTGGAGGCCAGGTTTGTGCTGTTTTTTGAGTTTTTGTGTGCCCATGTCTGCCTGCATCCTGCTGGAGATGGTTGCTGCCATCAAGGAGTGTGATTGCTATGGGGTGGAGGTGCCTGGTCTGGTCTAGGTGGGTGCTTCATGTCTAAGTAACATCCACACCAATGAACGCCAGGTCCAAAAGTTGCTAGTGCTACGCAGTGCTAACTAGCTGACTTTAAAGGTGTTGGCAGGAACATTTTTTTTTTGAAAACGAATATGTCGTATTTCAGGATATCATAATTTATGATTTGTGGCAAAAAAAAGCTAACATGCAGTATTTTATTTCTGTTTATTTCGCTAATTGCTGTGCTGCATGGAGTCACTCAGCGCTTGAACCTGGCGCATGCTGTGATTTGTAGATCAACAAACACTTTCGCATCAAATTGGCACCATGCAGTTACACATGTAGTCCAATTACCTGATATTTAATTAGAAAAGCTTCTGCTCGGTTACTACTTTCTGTTTTTTTTTTTTTGAGTCTCCACAGTGCCGATCCACCGTCTGTTTTCTGGAGGGAACGCTGTGAACTGATCCCGCTTAGGCGAGGGCGAAAAACAACACGTAACGGGAGCCGTTCGCGCCGAGTCTTGGTTTACTCTTGTTATAATGATGTAATTAAACACAGTTAATTAGAGCTGTCAGCGGCTGACGGCGTGACGCCATCGGGGCGCCTCGTGTGGTCTCGGCGTAACAGGAGCCGACGCCTCGGACGCTGCCTATCGAGGGCAAGGGAAACTATAGAAGCATCCTATAAACAGACGACGACTGCCACAGCAGGGTTCAGTTTCTCTTATAGGGCACCTCCAAAAGCAGCTGGCCTCATTAGATGCCACAAAGTTATGTCAAGGTAATGATGGATGAAACTTGGAAATAGTTCTGTTTTTTTTTTTTTTTTTTTTTTTTTTTAAGCTGCAACCACATCAATCTTTAAAGAAGTCCCTAGGTAGAGCTATAGGCGAGGTATTATCACCTCCTTGAATATTTTATGAAGAGGCAGCTAGTATGTATATGTACATGCATTGTTTGCATATAGGCCCCTGAACATATTTAGCACATAACAGGAGGGTGTAAGATGCTACTAGGCAGGTCATACACGCATTAATGGAGTTGCTTGCATGGTTGGAAGCATGGCCCGAGACGAGTCCCCGCGGGTCCCTCTAATGCTGGCGGACTAACTGGTTCGTCCTTGCATTGGTGGACAAACCGCAGAAGAAGGCTGTAGAGGTAGATGGATCACCATGGATGCCTTCGTCCATCCCTCGCTGTTGCCCAGATTCCGTGCAGGCCTCTGGTATCGGACCCGAGCTTGAAGGAAAAACGGAGACCGCTCACAAAAGGACGGGCTGTAGCATGTGAAAGCTAAGGCTCGTGTACACTGTGTTACGTAACTCGACTTAGAAGGAGGCACCGCAGCGGTCAGAGGTGGAATTTTAAATCTCAGTGTCTCAAAGTTCCTGATCCGGACAATATTGCTCATACTTTACTTCACATGATATCCCGTTTCATGTGAAAAATTTCTATAAAGGGTCAATATCGCCCTCTGTTGGTAATATTGTTGAAACACACGTGTTACAAATCTGACAAAACTATGATTGATGCTAGAATCCAACTACATTTATGGAGATCAAAAGGGATGTCAAAGGTCCACTGATGCTTAGCAATATAAGCAGCCAAGAAAATTAGCTTACGCTTACACTGATCAGCCATAACATTATGACTGGAGAATAAATAACATTGACCATCTTGTGACAATTCACTGTTCTGCTGGGAAACTTTTGGACCTGGTATTCATTGGTGTCGATGTTACTAGACCAGACCAGGCACCCCCACCCCATAGCTATGACACTCCTTCATGGCAGCACCATTCCCCAGCAGGATGCAGACTGACACTGGCACAAAAATGCTTTCGGAATTAAAATAATACCTGAAGAACAGCACAAGGTGTTGACCTGGCCTCCAAATTCACTAGATCCCAAACTGATCAAGTATCTGTGGGATGATCCGCAGAAGCCCCGCCCTTCAACCCGCATATTTTTGACTTAAACTAAGTAACACTGTAGTAAAAGGTTCTGAAAGGGTTCTGGCAGCGATCTCTGTCCGACCTGAACGAGACTAATCCGATTAATTGAGATCGTTTACTAGTCTTGTTCTCGGGGTGGAACACAATAAGCCACGGCGAAGGCGGCCTGAAAGGCGAGACAGGACTTTCGCGTCTGAGATGGCAGTCCGCACGGACACACAATCACAGGTCTCGACTGTACCCAAGTGCTGCGGGGCTGGGGCAGAGGGCGAGCTTGATTTCACGGTGCGACTCGTGTCTCGATCAATCATTCACCACACCTCGTCAAATTAAACCTGGTGTCCGCTTTGGGCCCCCGCCGGAGTATCACTTGCTGGCATTAACTATACAACAGCTAAAGTAAGAGCAGGGTGAGACTGTCTGCTTCCTTTTCTCCATTACTCGTGCGACGACCCTGACCGGTTTAGGCCTTGTCATGTCTGGAGAGATCTAAACCACTTAGAGGATGAGCGGCGGTCTGAGCTCCCTCTCTGACATCCCAACGCAGCATGTTGAGTGTAAGATGCTGGAGCAGCCCCGTGTAGCCCACAGATAGCAGCTAAGTGCCCTGTTAGTTCACTCTATCTCCAACCCCTCAAGCTCCACTCCCAAGAGCCTCTTAAGAGATGCTGTGCAGTTTGCTTTTCCTCTCGAAAGCAGCTGAGCTCGGAAAAAAAAACACACATTTGTCACACTGGGGAGCTTTACAGGTATCATGGCCTGTTACAGCACATCAGTCTCCTCGTAGAGGATGGACGCTGGCTGCTTTTATCTCCAAAAACAAGCTGAAACACGTAGAACTGGTCTTGTAGAGGCTCTTGAAGGGGTTTCATCCAAGTAGCTTCTTCAGGTTTAAGAGACTTAACTAATCCTGTGGCTAGCAACAGCAACTTCATTGGTTCATTTAGGAAAGAAAGAAATAAAATGGCTCAAAAAGCTAATGCCACATACAGAAAAGCAAAGCAATTATGTGTTTGTTCTAACAAATGTCCACGTTAGTCCTAAATTCTGGATGCAAAATTTTGAAAACACTCTTTTTTGTTTATTTGTTTTTCCGGCCCCAAGACTTTCAGAAATATTAGTTGGAAATAAAATAATTTATTCAATAGGGCCTCGTTTCATCTGCACAAGATGGGTTCATATATGGGTTTTCGTGTGTTTTTAAAAAAAAATATATATATATTTTATTAGATTTTTTCCATTTTTTTTTAATTATTGGTGAAACACAGTACTAATAAAATAAAGTAAAATAATAAAATAAAATTTAATAAAATAAATTTAATAAAATAAAATTTAATAAAATAAAATAGAATTTAATAACATAAAATTTTAAATTTTAAAATAATATAACATACAGCAATATTTACAGAATTAAAACCAAGACACTGCAGGAAACTAAAAACAAGTATTATGGCCTGAAATTGGTTTGATACTTTTGTGGTTCAGGTCTGTCTCTTATACGCCATAATGTGCTGATGTGCACCTCTTCAAGCCATCGGTCCAAAATCTGTCCCCTCATCCACGTTTCGTCCAGACATCTTTTCACCTTTGCTGTAGAACAATGCCAACACACCAGTGCATAGGAACAATTATTGCAATAGTTTAGGCCACGTAGATGTAGTCTGCGATGCAGGACCTCTGCGGTTCAGTCGCAGAAGCTTACGTATAACCTGAATTCATCAATACATCCAAAACGTCAGTGTAGCCAACGGTGCACAGGTGCAAATAAAATCTGCAGCCTATTCCTTATAATGGAGTCCTGCAGATACAGTGGTGAAGGTGTTAGGGATCACAGGCCTCAACATAAAGCATGGAAATAAATGTAGAGGACAGGTTTCACTTTGAAACAGATTGTGCTTCGTGCTGCAGGACTAGCTCACCTGACTGCGTCCCCATGCACGACAACCTTATATGGGCTATAGGCTTACTGACACTAATACCCCTGGGTTATGCGTAACTGGTCTAGGGGTTAAAGATCCCAAAGACGAATGCTTACTGTACTGCACCTTGAAAAAACCACTCCCGTGCTTTTAGGCCCCGGATCGGTTTAAAGAGACGTGACGCTCGGCTGTCAGTCAAACTCTTTCCACTGGTCTGAGGTGTCGGGAGTCACTTTCAAGCGAACGGAGCAGGGGAGGCGGAGGTGAAAGGCAACCCAAGTCCGATCTAAAAGCTGGTCATGTGTTGTTGTTTGGGTTTCATGGGATTCTCCTGATGGGAGACTCGACAAGAGAAAACCAGATTCAGCTTTTGCCGGTTTTAAATGGAGGTGAATCCTTCTGCCTGCCAGGGAGCAGGCGCTGAAGTGGAAAACGCATGCTCACACACTTTCTGCTCTGTTGTGTTTTTTTTGTTAAATATTCATGTCGACTGCGCTTCTGGGGGTAACTCTATAAGGAGAGAAAGGCCAAGTTTCCTTTCAGCTTGTCTGACGTTATCAATAAAACACCCATATTCATCGGATTACAGCACCTACTCAAGGAGAGTACAGTAGAGTTGAACTCGGGCGCCGTCTGACCGTCACTTCAGCCAGACCGGTGTGTCCGCGCCACTTCAGCTCCTGACAGCTTGATCTGCAAAGTCCTGAATCCTGGCTGATTTAATTTGACAATAATAATAAAAAAAGCAAAAAATAGAACAAAAGATTAAACGTATCAAGTGCTCACAAGGACCTGCCAGGGAAAAACTGGCCACTGGGGCTAATATTAGCAATAAACTCTTAATCTTTCACTTGCCATACACAGAAGTAAGCTTACTGTCCAGTAAACCGACCGTAGGCCAGCGTGGATGGATGCATGATGGACTTTAGATGCAGAGGAGCATAGGGAGTGAGACTCTGGTTCCTGTAAAGGAAGACGGAAGTGAAAAGAGAGGGATCTGGAATGAAAACCGAGAGAAAAATAGAGAGAAACAGCTGAGACGCACCTTTTATATGCACCCTACGAGCCTTAAATTAGCATAGCTCCAATTAACTGAGCTGAAACGTTAATAAACTGAAAGGTTTCGCCTAATAGAAGGAAAAACCTTGCAGCTCAAGTTCTGAGTTGCTCGTCGTCATCGACACCAGCAGGTGGCAGTCCTTTTACATAAATGAGAAACCCACAACACAGCTCAGACATTAAAACAGACAAGCGTGCCTGTTTTCATTGTATTTATTCCCAAATAAACCTTTCTCCCAATCAGGGCAATTCTTTAAATATTTAAATCAGCAGATTTCAGCATATTTTATCCCCTGCCGTCGAATTTGTATCTGTAACTAACCGACGACTCGTTTTAAGACCACAGAAATATAAAAAAAATTGAATTTTTTTGTTGCTTATCTCTTTCTGTCATCACCATCAGGCTGGCATCTCTGAAATATATTTTTTTTCAAGGTATTTTAAGGGTGCTATACTGTGTCAGCTAATCTACTAATTCCCTCATTTGAAATAGTAAACAGTGCAGATTATTACTATCCTGCAAATACAAACTCAGATTTAATCTCTGCACGGGTGTCATTCTGCACAATGAAGTCAGCAGCATTGCAGTGAATGCACCATTTGCAAATTTCCAAATGTAAAAAATTGCATTTTTTAAAAAAAAACAACAACAAAAAACTATATGCATAAGTGTCTGTTATTGGAGAATGTAATGCATGGCCTCTCACAGTCTATTTCAGATTATAGACTCGGCCTTATGTGATTTGCCCTGTCATGAAATTTCCATCAGGGTGACATTTGAACATAAAAATATCCTAAACAGTCTTTAACTTTGATTTAACTCATTGGTTTACAGCAGAATCTAAATATTTAAAGCAGATACGGCAGCGTTAATGCAAAAATAACACACGTTTAAATAGTTTAAGCCAGTGAATAACCTCAGCCTTAGTGCACACGTGATTTGCTGCATCTAATCGGTGCATTTAAAATCCTCATCCGTCGAGGAGAAGCTTCACCCGCCTAAAAGAGCTCCTCGTCCTCCCCCCAGCGTGCCACACCGCACAATATCCACAATATAATCAGCCTGTAACGCTGTTAATCACACCTGTGCTTTCCCTGCTGGGAAAATGTCAGCTGTGGAAAGAAAGGTCTGGAGTTACGCGTTCGACTCCTGCTCACTGGAGCCAGACCACGGGGAGGCTGCGTTTATTTACAGCGTTTGCACACGTGGAAAGTGATTAATTTAAGCTGCAAGTGGGGGAGAAAACTGTTTTAAAAACGCACGCGCAGATGAAAATCTCTCTTTTGGGTTTCGGCGTCGGGTTGTGTTGCATCGGCCTGAGAGAGAGATGTGTCATTTGGATAATTTGTGCACACATGCATGCATAAGACAGCAAAAACTGATCCTGCAATAATCTGCCATGCAAAGAATTTAAACATATTTTGAATGATGGTTTCAATTCTTTCATTTCTTTCTTTATCTAAAATACAATTTTGCATTAATTCACTGCATTTATTTGATATTTATCATCAGTCTTTATTTATTTATTTTGTATTATATGACCCTTTGACAGAGCTGGCTTCTTTAAGTTCTCCAGCTATTTTTAATTTTTTTTTAAATTAAATTATATATTTTTTTGTTGTTGTTGTTTTTTTTGCAGTGAACTGAATAAGAAATTAAATATTCCTCTGATAACCCCCTCCTCTATATGTCTTCAGCTAACTCAGAAACAAGGGCTTTGTTTTTGTTTCTCTCGCTTTATAACAATCCTTTAATATTAACGGCATAACGTGGACTGAAGCTTTGTTTAACTCTCTGCCAGACGGCGCTAACATCCGCCATCTCCACCCGTCGTGAGCTTTGGGGGCGCCGGTGGCTGCCTGAGAAGCTGTCCCCTGCATGCGTCCTCTACGTGGAGGGGTTTTTGTTAAAGGTGGAAAAGGCCTGCCGTCCGCTGCGAGCAGAGGCCGTTGCAGGCCGCGTCCACAAGGTGGCGATAAAGCTCAGGCAACGAGAGTCAGCAAATAGTGCACTTTAAAAAAATAAATAAAAAAATCCACCCTCGTTTCTCTTCATGTGTGATTAAGGAGTGGGAAAATAAGAAGCTTTTTATACTTGAGTCGAACAATACCTGTTTTTAATTCCTCCGTGAAGAAAGATTCGACTCAATCTAAATCAACTATGGAGAATATTTATCCAGGTTTTACAGTGTAAATACGTCGGCTTAACTCACCTGAGAAATATATCATTAAAGTAGTTTTTTATTTTAATTTTCATAATGTAAAATGATTACCGTCGACGTGTAATTATCATCATCGTAATGACGGTTTCGAATCATCCACTTATTTAGTCGTTTTCGCGAAACAGGTGCGGGGATCCGTCCGAGGTCACCGAGCTGATTGCGGCCTCTTTGTCTTGGGGGGAGGGGGGAAGCGGGGCGCCTACCCTACAGGTGGGCTTCCTCCCCAGAGGAGGGGTGCTGTTGTAAGAGGGAGTGAAGTAGTAAGTAAGGTAGCTAAATCAATATCATGTGAATTATTAAGAGCATCCTCCGTTGGCACGCACCGCTGCAGATCCCGAGCTCGGAGATGCGCCGCTATCCCTCCCCGCTCCTCTCCTCCCCCTCCTCCCTTAAGTTTCCTCTTTTTGCCCGCGCGGCCACACCAGCTCCACACGTGTGCGTGGCCACACACACTGGTCTTTAAGCTCACCCTTGTTGGAGTGCTCATTAGTCAGTGCAGTGATGCAGAGTAGCCCTGTCATTAGCTGAGAGCTCTCTGTCCTCCACTCCCTTCCCTCTCTCCGTTTTTATTCTTCTTCTTCCTCCTCTACTAAGGATTCGTCTTCATTTTTATCTCGGACGCCGAGGGGCATTCTAGAGATCTACTTGACAAAGATCTCCCTAATCCCACTGAAGTCTAAATACCCTCTGCAGACGGTCTTTATGAGCAGAATTGAGATCAGGTATCCTAATTGCCTTCTTTGCCGTACGTGACAACTTGTTACCGCGGAAGCTGGAGCCGCTGAGGAAGGAGCTCGCCGTTGCCTTTTGTTTCCCGACTTTGGGTGGTTCAGAAGATCTCGCCGTTATCTGTTTTGGTGTGAAACGCAACAGGGCACAGAAGTCATTGAAGTCGAGAAGCAGTGGGTGCACATTTGAAGCACTTTGAGGCCTCGTCCACACGTACGGAACCAATCTTTTTCCTATCCGTTTTCGCTGGCACGGTTTCAAAAATATCCGAGTCCAGACGGATCCGTCTTTACACGTCTCAAAACGCTACTTCATATCCCAGGTCTATAGGTGGCGCTGTTTCAGTTTCAGAAATTCACCAAAAACGGAGAGGAAGAGGTGGCGCATGCGCATGAAGCTTGAGCGCTGTTTACAAATCGGCTTTAGAAGAAACCGAACTCAAGGAAAATTTAGATTTTGCCCTAGTAACCATAATAGGCTCAATATCTTCTCCAGAAGTAACGCAAGCATGTAGTCCACCATTGTTGTTGATGTTGTTATGAGACGTTTGGCGGGATATAAGAGGTGGAAGGCTGCTCCAGGGGTGTGGTGATGGTGGCGATGACATCATCGTTTTCCAAAATGTGGTTTCGTGTAGATGGGGCCTTAGTTCAGGCCCAGTTTGATCTCAAGGAGGCCGACCGGTGACATAATGTCCTAGAAATAACTGCAAATGCACTATAAAAAAAATATTTGCAAATCATGTCAAGAACAGAAATTTCCAGAAATCTCTTGAGTAAAGGAATAAATGCGATTTTGCCGTATTACTGCCATCTACTGTTTAGTTCTGCAGCTCTTATTAAACCACAGCAGCCCCTAGTGGAAAAATGAGGAATCGTAGCTAGCTGCAATTTTAGCTCCTTACGAATTCATCCCGCAGGTCCAGATCAGACCCCATGTCCGTATGTATGACCCCCAGGTGCTTGATTATTTCTGTTTTATGCTCTTAGCCGGTTACGCTTGGAAAAATAAAAGGCTTTTACTGTGCGTTAAGGGATAAGTCGCTAAAACTAGCTAAAACATGCATTCAACCAAATTCAATACAAATTTGTTAATTGATTTATTAATTACATTTGTCACGGATAAAACTACACCCAATAGAGTCTCCGGTAATTTACGCGCGTCTTGCGTAGCCACAACATTATGACCACCACTGCGTTAGAAGCTGCTGCTGCTGCTTTGTCGCCAGAAGTAACAAAATATTTGCAATAAAGCCAGGAATTTTTTTAAGGCTTTGGGATAAAAAAACAAAACAAAATGGCAATGTAATTCGGCCTGATTGTATGAGACACGACGAAAGAGCTGTTGTTTTTTTTTTTTCTTCACTATTAATTTTTTAGAAACACTGTGTTGAATCGATTTCTTGCACCATTCACACAACTTGAGTTTCCTCCAGGTATATTTATGCTTGTTTCTTGGAGACATGTAAGGATGGGTCATATTACATTATTGATTGCTGCTTTTTTTTTTTTTTTTTTTAAATGCTGACAGAATCCAGATTTCATAGTTTCGGAATTTACCAGCTGCTGCTAAGTGGCATTTTCTCGTGATCTCACAAGGGTAGCCCGAGACCCTGTTAGCGTGTAGGAACCTCAAGCAGAAGCCTGCTCATAGGGGGGCGGACCCATCTGCTTGAGGCTGGACAGAAAAAGATAGTGGAGAGGCATGCATTTGGATTTTTCTTATTCCTGCAAACACCTCACCAACCGTCGACCTACATATCCACAGATTGTTTTTTGTCAGCAGCCATATTTTCTTGCCAGTCCTTCACAATCAAAACCTAACCGCCACTTTTATCACTTTGCGACAACATTCAGCAATCACACGGTGAGAAACGCAGACTCTAGAGGGGAAGGTGAGATCCACTGTGCCGCGCCGACCCCGAGGCATGTCTGGACCTGGGGGCTTGACTCTCGCTTTCACTGGACTCGAGGACCTCTCAACTCCGCCGCTGCAATCACCGCAACCCGACGCCGCTGCTCCCTGCACCTGTGTGCAGCCTGCAGCCCGAAAGAAAGGATCCACGCCCAAGGCACCCTGGGAAATGTGGAGAGGGGAAACAAAATCAATAACCGAAGTGGATTTATTATTTTTTTTTTAAACTGTTCCCCGTATAGGGATCTTTAGACGGCGCAGATATAAACTGCGAGCACATCTCGAGAAAATGAAACAACGGAATTTAGCAGGTGCGTTAGAGATTATGGAGCGTCACTGTTTTTGTCCAAAACCTGCAAGGCTCTGTAGTATTTTAACGGGAGGCTTAATTCAAACTTACCTCATTTTTTTCATGCAACATATGTTAAAAAATCCCATTTATCCAGCTCATATGGAGGCCGGCTGAAAGAGAGAGAAGAGAAGAGACGGGAAGAGGAGACGCTAGCAGCAGGACGAACACGCTGATGCATACCTGCAGCATCTAAACACAAACCAGGGTGCCAGATACAGCTGATGCATGTTACATGAGCGCGGGCGTAGAGCACAAACTTGCCGTTACAGGGATAAACAGGAGTAGCGGCGAGGCAAGCAGCTTACCAACATTTGCAGAGTCCGTGCAGCACATTATTAGGTCATAATGTTTCGGCTCAACAGTTTGGCATATCAGCAACACGAGCGCAGTGCATCCATGCATCCATCACTCCTTCTCTTTTCTCCCTCCTGACAGTAATGCTCAGGCCGCCCGGGGATGAATCCATCACAACCCGGAAGATATATTTATTCTGTCTCAGGACGTCCGGCCTCACATCCCAAATCCTAATTTATCTGAGCTGAGAGGGGCCGACGCACACATGCACTCCTATCAGTCTTCCTTCTGCTGCTGCCGCTGCTCCTCCTTATCTCCGGGCCGGCCCCTTGTTTGCAGACACCATCAGTTAAGCGCAACGCCGTCTAATATCTGCCCGACGAGCGGCCTGCCGCGTCACGAGATCGATCAATCTGCCGCCGCCGCCACCGCCCCAGGGAGAGGCGTGAACGGGAATGAACGCGGACTAAACTCTAAAGTTGTTCGGAAACATGGCGGGTAAATTTTCCCGCCAGACATCCGCCTCCCCGACAAAAGCGGAACGCCGGCTATTTCTGCCGCGTAAACACCCATCACCTCCAACCTGCCGTGCTACCAGCTAGCCATCAACAATGCAATTAATGAACACAATGATGATAGCACCGGGAGGACATTCCTCTTTGCTCATCGTGCATTCCACACTGCATGCTATTACAAATGACCAAACACTCCATATAATAGCACATCATTTAGCCGACGTCCTTCACTGGCTCGGCTCCCCGCATACTCCACACTGGCCATCAAAATCTCTCTGATAGAGCACATTAATTACACCCATCCAGAGACAGCTATGATTACAATTTCACACGTTTGAATGGGCTACGGCCATTTGCCACAAAACTGCAGAGGCAGAGCAATGACTTTGGCGAAACGGGAAGAGGGAGGGGAGTTGGGGGGCGCCATAATTCTCCCGAGGACTGCAGATGCGGGATATGTGGACGCGTGGATGCTGACAGTTCTGGCGTTTAAGCAATGCGCCGTAATTGCATCGCAAATGTCCCCCCCCCCCGCCCCTCCACAATCTGTATCTTAACGCATCTTCATTAGCCCGGTTTGCGAGCGTCCGCGGCTCAAGACGCGGGGACAATGGAGGGCCGCGGTTAATTCTTCAGCGGGCCGGTCCCGCTTTCACACTGGACAACTTTAATTAAGCGAAAGATTAAGTTTTGAAGGGACGCTTTAATGCACCGAATCCCATGAGCGCTCTAATAAACAGCAGAATGGAATCAGTCAGCGGTTATCTAATGGGGTTGAAAACAGACACAGACATCTATATTTCCACCACCCAAGTGCTCCTTGTACTCCTACATTAAATAGGCCTTAAACGTTGCACTGGGTGTCAGTGAGTTTCCTCTGCAATGCACATGGAAAATGTAAATGACTGTATACTGGAAAAATACAGGACAGGATGTTGTTGAAGTATTTTTTTTTGTTAAATCCCTTCAATGGCCTTGTTTTTCTACCTCGTTTAGAGCAGGGAGTTTGTCAAGTGGGCACGACAGGCAACCGCCGCAACACCGAATCATTTCTTTCAGTGTAAAAGATGCAATAATATATTATATGTTAATAATATGTATGTCTCTGGAAACCAGGGCAGCTGCTTTCAGTCTGGCTAGTTAAGTGGAGGCAGGTTGTACCTCTTGTGCTCAATCCTTCAGGTTGTTTACTGCTTAGTAGGTCAAGGCACTTTTTTACAAAGCCTGTATGAAAAGTATGAAAAGGACGATGTAATATGTTATCGACACAGTGGTGTCACATGTCTGTTTCTCTCAAAGCATGCCGTGAAAAAGTTCATGAAAGCAAAAATCTTCGAAGCGCTAGTGCACAGATTAAACACGAAAATCTGAAGTTGTGTAAGACGAGAAACAAACGTTGCATCGTCTGGCTGCGTCTTCATTAGTGACGGGCAGTTCATCTCTTTTCTGAGAGCCGACTCTTTTGCCACGGCTCCCAAAGAACAGCCGGCTCTTTCGGCTCCCAAACAGCTCTTTATTAAGTATCACCTAATATTTTAGCCTAACACAACATGTTTTGTGTGTTGACAGACCCTTTTGCATTCAGTATTTTTAACGAGAAAACTGCAGATGCAGAGCAGATTCTGCTTCGTTTCCTCACCGCTCTCAGCCACAGCGGCTGCCAGTTTCTCCACTTTCACATAATGGTGGGATCCCAAGTCTTCACATGTGATTAGCCACATAGCGTGCCCATCAAAACAAAGTTCTACCCCGTCCTGAGACGAGCAGGTATGAAAAGGAAAAAAAAATAAATAGTGGGAAGCCAGCTCTCACTCATTGGGAATCGGCTCTTCTGAGTCACTATCAAGCATCGTCTCTTTTGCACATGACCCATAACTAGCTCCTAATATTCAGATAATGGTAGTAGGAAACAGGCCCTTTTTTTTATGCAAAACTTGAAACAAATTTAAGCTACACTCCACTGGATTGGTTTATTGGGAGTGTTTCTGGCAGCACAGCAGGTATAGAGTCAGTGTTCACTTAATTTTTAGTCCAGTTTTGGTCTCCACCAACTACAAGACTACTTAGTTACTGAATGTTTCACTGTTTTCACAAGATATTCACTCAGTTTTTTTGCCATTTGATACTTGGAGACCCAAACAATGAGCCTTTCTAAGTCAAGTAGATCTGCAACGTGTATCAACAAGGGTCGCAATATAGGCCCACATTATATTCATTCTCCGTTGTAAAGTGTAGCTAAACTTGTTTTTTTTATTTTTTTCCCCTTGTGTCTGGGATCGTTTTGACCTGTAATCCTCAAGATTATAGTGGCTAAACTGCCCACTGTGTGTTTTCATGCTCTTTATCAACTCCTGGTATGCCGGGCTGAGAGGACCGCTGGCCTCTCGATGCCCTTAGCCTGACATTCAGGGATCACAGGGGTAGCTCGCTGTGAGCGCGTGCGTTTGGGTGCACGCGCTCGAGTGTGCCTGCGTGAGCGCAGGCGTCTCCAATGCCCTTGGGGCGGAGACGGAGCTCCTAGGAGGTAACAGCGGGTCAGGGGGCACAGCAATTAGGAAGCAGTTGGAACCATTAATTAGCCGATATATCACTTACACTATTGTTTATATAGACTGTGTACTATGAGCTGGAAATAACCTCTGGACAACTTTCCCCGCTGATTATATTCCTTATAGGCTTAAGCCGTTCCAATTATTGCCACCCATGCTTCAGTCGACCACCAAAAAGCCGATACGACGGAGCACCCATAGAAATACCAAATCAGCGAGTAAACCTCAGAGATGATGTCTGGCGCCGAGAAAGACACTTTCAACTCTGTGCCCCGTCTTCAGGCAACATGTCTCCTGAATTCACATCAAGATTTGTGTTTTTCTGAGGGGTTTTCACCTGTGATCCGAGCCCGCCTTGAGCGGTTTGATTTTCCCCTCCGTGCCTCCAAGCCAGGCTGTGAACTTTCAAAGGATGCGAGCGAAGCCGCGGCGGAAAAACTCAGAGGGGAGAGGGGATCGGGGCGGCGCGGGGGGTTCGCCGTCTAAGCCTGCGAGCTCGGGAACTCTGCAGCTGAAAGGGACGGCGGATGGGTGGAGGCTGCAGTTGTTTGGAAACCGCAGAGAGGAGCGTAGTAATGGGGATTGACAAGGCCACCCACGTGAGGGAAGGACAGTCTGTTAAGACACATGAGGGAACTACTGGGGGAGGTCACGCCATTTCAAAGCGTCGCCATCAAACCCCCCCTCTGTGCGTGGTAAGTGGGGGCGATATCCTGGCAAGCAACACACCACCAACACTTGAGTTCAACGATAAGGCTCTTCCCGCACCCCTCTAACCCACAGCCGAAGGATAAGCGAGAACACAGGGCAGAGCTCCTCAAGAGCGGCTGAGGCCATTTTGCCACGCCACCGAATGATTGACGGGGGCCGGCGATAAAGGAAAGAGAGGAGCGGCGTCGAAGGATGGCAGCCTCTGTGATGGAGTGCGTGCGGTGTGAAGAGTAGCTATTGAATCCTCCTTTTAATCTGTCCGTCAAGGTTATTGAAAGTGCCGTCTTAGTTATTGCACGCCAGCCTTGGGTTTGGAGAGCCCATAAGTAGGAGAACACAACCTGTGCTGGTTGGAGGATAAACAGACTGCAAGCAAATAAATCTACATCAACAAATGTGTAGAAAGACAAATATGCACAGCAACTAACACCAATAAGGATCGCGTCTACGCTGAGTCTGTAAATGTTCCATTGATCCCATCAACTGCTCACATACAGTCGGTCTCTGTGCTCCCATCAAGCCAATGGCTGTTGTTTTTGCCTCTAGACTATCTGCAACCCCCACCTCACACTCCAGTTAGAAGGAGGGGGGCGCCACTCTAAACCGTTACCCCCCCCCTTTTTTAAAATTTTTCAATCGATGTTCATCAGTGGGTCTGGCAATAAGTTGTCAATGGGATTCTCATTAGAATTCAAGTATGCTTTTGACTAATATTGTATAGCACTGAATCACGCTGACAGATGACTGGGTGAGTGGCAGTCGAGAGCTCGTCACGGGGTGAATTTAAATCGAAGGGGAGGATGGTGTCAGGCAGGAATTGATGTGTCCGCATCAAAGCACCGATACCGCACGTTACGGTTTTGTTGATGAAGAGCGGCGTTTACGTACATCCACTACTGCTGTTAGATATTTTTCTTATTGTTGTGAGACCAAAACAGTGAGTGTTGGGCCTGTACCCCAGACTCACTGGTGTCCATGACAACGTACCACTCTTTACCACTTGCCGTAGCTGCAGCCTTAGCTTGGAATCACCTGGCCGTGCCGGGACTTACGGGGAGGTTGTTGGTTTTCAAGCTCAAACTTTGATCTCTGTGTCTTCAGAGCCTTAAAATGTGATCATTACATTCATGCACAACGATGCCAATGGAGTGAAAGGCTTTGGAAAGCAGAACGGATGTTGCCTTGCATTGTAAAGTCTTTGCAAAGAATAAGAGAAGGTGGCGGTGACAGTTAACAATGGTTGGCGTCACTCAACAATGGTTGCCGTCAGGTCTTTGCAGTCTGAATTCTGCAAAGAAAATCTGATTATTTTAAACTCCTGGGGTCACTGTTGTGGGTGCTAATAAACTGTCTTCAATTCAACGTCCAGTTAAAGGGCACGAGGACACCTTCGCCTTTGTCGGGAAACCTTTTCACCCCCGATTTCCATTGTGTCCACCGTCAGTCGGACACATTTCACAGAGTTTAAGGCGGCCCCCGTTGTTTGAGGACACTCGCGCGACGCCAGTCTCGCCAAGGAACGGAAACTTTGCGGAGAGAAAAATTATCCTCATCTGTCCACTGCTAACATCCCGAGCTGTGCGAGCTGCATGACCAGCCGAATGGAACTAAACGTAATTAAGATCTACTCAAGGTTAATTTGGTCAGTAATGGTATTATGGATGTATGGAGTAGCCTTTTTTTTTTTCTAAATATCAGTCCATTAAATCTGTGTTATTAAAAGGCGAAATGAGACCAAGCATATACACATTAAAAATAATGAGTTTGTTCAGCGTGGGGGAAAAAAAAATAGCGTCTAACTAAGGTAGGATCTGAATGTTTATTAGCAGTGATTGTTTCTTCATTCTGGGAGGATCAAGTTATTCATGTAACTTGGTTGGAATCGATTGGTCGACGTCCTCTCATTTGAGCTCCATTCAAACCCCAAATAAAAGGCGGCCCTTTAGAAGCAACTAAGCAAGGAGTGCTACTTGAATACTGGCGTCTCTCCAAGAGTAATAACCTTCCATTCTCTTATTCACTTCGTTTGAAAACTTGGTCACAGATTGCCCTTAAACAGAACAATTTTCATACGGCAAAAGCGTCACTTTGTTATCCCTTGCAAGGCTAGCTTCAATCAACAAAGTGGCCTGAAATTACCAAATAATCCATCAAGAGCCGGCGCTTTTCACCAAGCTCTACCTCGCATCAAAGGCTTACCTTGCCTTGTATTCAAATTTTCCTCCATTTTTTTAATTTTTTATTTTCCGACTATTCATCTCTTTAGAATAATAAATCTTTGGAAGATATAAAATCTGTGAAAGATGTATTCTAGTGCGGCAAAATCACTCATTTGTGCCGTCCCTGAACCGCCCGCGGCTATCAAGAAGGACGCAACAAAAGCGACTATATGTGAATACACTCTTAGTCCATTCAGCTCGCTCAATGTGTCCTTTTTATTAATATAATTTATGAATCCGCCGTTTGGAGTATTCCGCCCGTACAGTCGCTTGCGTTCTCAAGCGTGCATGTGTGTGGGCGCATAAGTGTGCACATGCATGGGAATATTTGTTTAAGAGGGAGGCTGTTATGACCGTCGCATTATCAGGTACAGTTAACACTCCAGTGGCAATTAGAGCGCGTGTGTACTAGCTATACACTGGCGTGCATGCATTTTTCTGTGTGTATGTGTGTGTGTGTGTGTGTGCAACATATGCTGGAGTCAGTGGGGAATAGTTTTCCCCGGAGAGTAGTCGGCGCAGCCCTCTAGTCCGTGTCTCAAATTAGAGGGAGCAGCAGCATAGCCGTGCCTCATCCGCTTTAATAGCATTTTAACTGTTATTGGAGCTCTTATATATGAGCATTCGGTGACGCCGGTCGTGGCGGCGCGCCCGTGAAAAGGACAGTGCCACAGTAGCCTCCAACTGAACTGTGACAGGCCAATTAATGAGCCTTCATTGGGAAACAGTCGTTACATAGGTCAGCTAAGAAGTGTAATTAGACTGCATTGTAGATTCTTATTTTTATTGAGGGCGTTAAATTGAAAGAGGGGGCGCAATCGATGCCGAGTCGTTATAACAACGCAGCCTGATAGATTTGGGTAAAAAAAAAAAAAAGAAGAGGTTGCTGTTTATGAGATGCAAAGCGACTCGTGCACACACATGCAAACACACATAAATGTCGCCCACGAGGCCTGATAGATGTGTCACGGCGGGGATGTGAATGGGAGCCAATTACATTTATAATGTCAAACGTGGCGCAGAAATTAGCTCCGGTATTATTATGTGAAAGCTAATTGCAAAGGAAATGCTAAAATGATTTAAATCGCCGGGGCTATTTCCAGACATTAAGACGTTCTGAAGATAGCCACGGCGCTAACAATTTGCACCACCCCGTTTTATAATTACATTTAATAGGTTGTCTTATCAGCGCTCTGAAAGCGGATTCGGATTATCGCAGGCTGGACCAGACCGACGGAACAAAATTGTGTTTTTTTTTTTATTATTTTTTTCTTGAGCGATGAGTGCTGGCCATTCTGCTCCTAGGAGAAGGGAGAGAGAGAGATAATATTCTGGGGGTTAAACTTTTGGATTGCCTCTTCAAAAGGTAAAATGGAACAGAACACCAATGGCGAGGCCAGGCTTTGTATTTTCAAGAAGGCAGACTGGAGGGTCTACTGTTGGCATTCACCGCCACTTAACTTCCCACCGCAATAGATTTCCTACAGTATGCAAAGACACATACAGAGCGTGTTGCCAAGCCGTCCTCAGAATTGACCCCATCCAGCGGCACTGACCTCGCCATTGTCGGCGCTCTCCGCATTCAGATTGTATGCTAATAAGGGCGGCGAATGGAGGGAAGGGGAACAGGAGACATGCTTTGTTATTAAGCGTACGCAACACTTGAGTTGCCGCTGCTTATTAATGTTCAGGGTCCAACACTTCACCAGTCCATGTGAATAGTGTTGGTTTTACAGAGCTGTACAGTGGCGGGAGTATTGTCCGCCAACGATCATTGTGAAAAGGTCAAAAGGAATTAAATGCAGTCTTTAGGAAATTCTTGACTTTTTTTTTTTGAATCATACAAGTTTTTCCACCAAATTCATTTCACACACACACACACACACACGCTCCAGCTTGAAGGACGCTCAGCACTTAATGCGCTGCAATTCACCGTCTCCGGGTTAGCTGCGTGTGTCACAGGTGCCGCGTGAACTGTGGCTCGGCTTTCGCAAAGTGAGCCGCGGGAGCCGGAGAAGAGGGGCCCGGCGGAGGACGTGATCGAGCGAGCGAGGGAGGGATGCGCGCGGCGTTTCTGAAAAGGGATCTGGATTGTGTATGCCGGAAGCCTCGTCCACAGGTGTACAATCAGGAACATAAGCAATAGGCCCCTTTACCCTAAGACCACATCATCCGAAGGGCCGACCACGCAGATGCGGGGTGCTGCTCGGAGCTTAGGAGGAGATTAAGGTCTCCTGGAGGAGGAAGTGCTTGATTCATAAAGAAATGCTTCCTAATGGTGTATGATTTCTTGTCCTGATAACAAATTGGCACGCATTTAAGCTTCTAAGAGTCGCAAACTTGTCTTCCAAAAGAGCAGCCTAGGGCTTTTAGTTTTGACAATGAAGGATGTTTGTATTTACAAGGTAGAAGATTCTCAAACCAGACTCAAGTGTCATCCAGGTCCTCGTTTCATTGAGAGGTGCCTACAGGGAGCTTTGTGAGGGGAAAATCCGTGCTGGCCTTGATTTGAGAGCGGCGGTAATCAAGCCCTATGATCCACTGCGTACGTAGGCGCGCCGCGGCGAACGGCGACGCTCGCACAAACAGACGGAGCTACCACCTCCGTCCCTCCACCTCACCGGGAGTCATTAGCCATTCCAGACGCAGGGTGATCAGCAGCGCCAGCCTGGCCTGAGACAATTAGAGACCCCAGAGGTGGCTGCACATCACAATGAGCCCCGCGGCCATGATTAAAACATCAGCCGCTCTCTGTGCAACACTGACGTGAAAAGAGAGGGAATGGCGGCTGAGAGTTTAGTTCCACGTTCCTGCTTAAAAGGGAGGGGGGAGGTTTGTTCATTTTATGAGCTGGAAAAAGTCATCAAAAGATGGGCTGGGCTTCATTCAATCGTTATTACACGTACATATTCACCTGCCCTGCTCATTTATAATGTACAAAGATTAAAATATCGCTTTTCGATTGTTTCACCGTCTTCAATGGAGATGTGAAGGAGATGTGGCGATGTGAACATATTCACGGAGCTCAAATCCACAGACGCGCCCGTGTAAGGCGAGTGGATTACCGCCGCCGCAACATTGCTATCTCCTTTGACATTTGTGGCTTTGATATGTATCTCGGTGAAGGGAGATTTAGATAGCAAATCCCTCAAGTGCTTCGTTGAGCCGGCCGAGGTGCGAGCGCCATTCAAGCGGCTCGCAGGCGGCCCAAATACCTGGAGAAAGATAGAAAAACAGCTTTGAAATAGATATATTATATATCAAAAAAAAAAGGTACGTCGAGCCATGTGTAATGCCGGTTATTGACATTCTTGATATCTTTAAAGACGTATGTGAGCGTGTGGTTTTAAATCAGATTCCCAGACATGGATTTCAGAGTCACAGTATAGTTATTTGATGTATTTATTACATGTCTTTCAATCACATTTCCAAATAGAAGTCAAACAAAGGCTTGTTTCAGGGTAAAGCTGCCAAATGACGATACACTGAAGAGTATTAGGGTTAGGACTAGGGTTTAGGGTTTCCATGAGTTTTATGTTATTATTTAGTATAAAAGTGGACATACCTTTCGTTGGATTGCTCTCTCAAAGTTACAGATGAGCTGCTGCATAAAGTGAAGGACTTCAAGTATCTTGCAGCGTTTTTGACTAGGGACGGTAAAGAGGACTGGGAGATTTGGCGGGATACTTTAACCGTTGGCGTGGCAAGAGTGCAGTGGTGCTTTATTCTATCCCTCAGACCAGGAACAAAATAGTATTGTGAGTACAAGAGGCCAAAATGAATACCCCCAATAGGGTGCCTGAGCTCATTCTTGGGCGTCCTAATGGAGCTTAAGGTGGAGTTGCTGCTCCTTTGCATCAAAGTTGGCCAGGTGGTTTGACCGTTGTGAAGGGATGCCTCTTGACTGTCTACCTGGTCAGCTAGTTGGGTAAAGGCGTTTGCCGGGAATGCAATGGGATTCCTGATTGGGAATTTGAATACATTCTAGTGGGATGGGTGTCTGAAATGTCATCTTTAGCTCATGGCGGCCCAACGACTTCAGAAAAGTCTACGTGTAAGCTTGTTCACTGAACTGCCGGGATCTTAAAAAGGCCACATTAAACCAGTCAATGCTCTACTTTATTCACCTAGAAAGCTATTTTTTATCTCTGTTCCAGCCTACAAGTCACTCAGGCATTGCATTCTGATCAAGGAACGGCTGTAAAAATGTTTGAAAGGAACTGTTTAATATGAAATCTGAACTTCCATTTATTGTTTGGCTCAACTGTTCAACTTCATCCCTGAGTGAACTGTCATCAACCTGTCTGTGCTCACATTCTGGCTCCAGTCAAAGGGAAACCACCTATTCACCGCCATTCCCGCTGTGATCTGCCCTCATGCCCCCGGTCTCGTTTCAAGGGCCAACCCTCATCTATCCCCTCTTGGCTTTACCCCTACCTTCTACTCCCAACCCCGCCCGGTTCCGCTTCCCCTCAAGAGCCGGGATGTCCTCTGATCTGGAGCGACACCGGCGCTTACCCAAGGCGGCGGTCCTCCAGGAGAAGGCTGAGCTATCCCAGAGTCCCTGTGGTGTGCAGCCCTCTGTCCCTCTGTTCTTATGGTTCAGTCACCATTGAGCAAAGCCACATGGGAGCTCCACTCCTGCGCCTCCCTCACCCGCAGCGGTCCCACCGAAACTCCCTGCAGGCCTGCAATGTGTTGCTCGTGTTTTTGCCTGCACATCTTGGAGCCGGAGAGGACGACATTTATTTCCAGAGGTGGCTAAAAAAGAAAAGGTCAAGCATTCTTGCTGCTCTTGGACTTCACTTATAAAACCGCATGAGCAATAAACGATGCATAATTAGACAGGCATTTGCTAAATGACGCAAAAACAATGCTTGTCCAACGCAATATTGCATCTAATGGGTCCAAGTTGTGGCCGCCGACGCTGTCTGGTCGCATTTGGGATGCTGCCGCGTCCCCCTTCCTGTTCTGACACGCGCTATAACGGCTAATTAAATGTGATGGCTGGTATTATTCAATTCGGAAACAGTCGTACCTCAAAGAGCAAAGAAAATTACGAAATTGATTTGATGACAGCTAAATTGCAAAAGAAAGCCTTGATTTAACCAGCCAATGTAAATGAGTCCAATTTAGAATCGTGTAATGCGGCCGGGAGAACGCGGCGGAAAATGATCAGGCCGGCCAGTCACAGATATTAAAATGAATTACATCTAATCGGAATTTTAGTCACGCTACATTAACTAATAGAAAGTTATTAACATTTCAAGAGCGCGGGGAGGGAGGGAAGAAGGAGGGAAAAAAAAAAAAAAGCTTTCGCCTGCAAAATTAACAGTGGCTGGGCTGACCCGTAGGGCCCGCGGATGTGAGCACTGTAATGACAGCATAATGGCGTATTTACATTTAAAACCTCACCGGCTAATATTCAGATATTCTGAATTAGACGTCGCGTCAAGGAATATTTGGTTTGCCCCCGTGGCCTCCGCGCCGGGGGAGGGTTTCTCTGATTTCAATAGTACAGTCTAACTTTTAATTTCCTTCCTCCTGCTTAATCTCTTTATGTTTCACGCTTCCTCCACTTGTCACCGCCGTCTTTGGCGCGGTTCTAGTAGCAGTCTTTTATGTAGCATGTTACAGTAAAGTGCCAACTCCTTCCCTTGTTGCTTTTACCAACCCCCGCTCCCCCCCTCCCCCGACACTTTCATGCTTTCATGAGAACATATCTATAGAAATATTGTCTGCCTCTCTCTGGTGATGAGCCCAGCCTGTCATTAGGCTAGAAGGCCATCCCTGACAGCTATTCTACCTCTGGCAACAGAGTTTTGTATTTTAAGTGTTTCACTTTTGTATGATTTTTTTTTATTTTATTTCATCCCTCTTTGCTCGCCCAATATCACTTCAGTCTCTTATGCATCTTCAATCCGCTCCGGTTTTTTTTTTTTTCTCCCTCTCTCTTGAGTTCAAGGGCTGCGAAGAACACAGGAGTGCTTAAAGACGACGCTTTTGATGCCGTTGATACCTGCCAGGTTTTGCTAATTTTCAAAGTACGGCGAATATCCATAATGAAAACGGCGCCCACCAGTCAGCCAAGGACAACACAGGCATTCAAAGGCGTTTCATCGCTTATCACACGCCGAGCCATTAGTATTCAGCGCATATTAGAAGTTTCATGGACATCATACAAGACGATTCAGAGGAACTCGGAGCACAGTCGATCCTTAATAAAGGCATCAAAATCTTTCAGTATTCACAAAGTTTGTTTTCATGACCGGGGGGTTATTCAAATTCCAGTGAGTGAATAGAACAATTTACAAGCACCACAATGTGTATATGTGTCTGCATATGTGTGTGTGCGCCCGCATCCTTATGTGTGTTATTGTTTCTGGGTTTTTCCGCCGGAGTTGGGCTGACCTCTGGCTCAACACGTTCGGCGCCAGACATCACCGCTCCCCTGCTCTCCTCATTTCCACTCCTCCGCTCGTCTGCAGCCGCTCTGTTCATCCGCGGCAAGCGATGAAATTTTTACACAGAACAGACTGCCCTTTTTTTTTTTCCTCTTTTTTTTTATAATTTAGCACAGCACGGGGAAGAGCAAGAACGGACGGCTAGTGGCGCGGCGCAGCGCCGTGTTTTCTGTGTTTGATTGGGGGGAGAAAAAAAAGAAAAGGGGGAGTTTGTCGTGTGGGTTTTAAAAGCACTCTGGTTTTCAGCGTGAATTTTGTGTTTGCGTCGCGGAGACGCATAATCCGGGTTCACGCCAGTCAGGGTCGCATCACAAAACGTTCCCTTTGCGAAATGCACAATGGTATTTGAGGAAAACGTGAATCCTTGTTTCGCCGTGTCCTTTCAGGTTGACAC
Organism: Planiliza haematocheilus; assembly: GCA_005024645.1. NCBI lineage: Eukaryota > Metazoa > Chordata > Actinopteri > Mugiliformes > Mugilidae > Planiliza > Planiliza haematocheilus. Next base: position 237,405 of record SRSE01001266.1, on the reverse strand, counting down.
TTTTAGCTTTTGACATTCATATGTTGCGCGTGTGTGCGCGTACAGCGCCCGCGTTTGCCTTGTTTGTGCCAGCAGTGGTCTTTCGAAAAAAAACGCAACAAAGAGCGTCTTGGACTCTGACGTCCAGCCGCCAGACCTTCCTCTCGGCCCGCCATCTGCTCCCCAGGTCAACAGACAACGCCCCCCCGCCCCTCTTCCACTCATTGCTGCCTGCGAGCTCGGGAGCTGGTTTCAATATCCACTGATGTGTGAAGCACTAAGAGGCTGAGCTCTGATTTTCTGTCGACTTTCTCTCTTAATTCAGGAAATTCCACCTCTAGCTTACGTCCACGCTAACCTTGGAGACGAGCGTTTGACTTTTCACATTCAGAAGTAGACAAAAACACGCCAAGCACCTAATCCAGGTTACATAACTGAAGCCTGTGGCAGATACTGAAACGTATAATAATTCCAAAAAGGGGATTGTGTCTAAATGACAAATGCTGTAATTAGATTTCACCAGTTAGCTTCTGCACGCTGATTCTGATGCCTAAACTCAAAATTTTGCCTCAGGCTGATGTTTTGATGTTTCCACCTGACCCGAGCCCGCCGCGCTACAGTAAAACCAGCGCTGCGGTGGACTGGATGAGCGAGCGAATGCAATAAAGAGGAAGAATAAGGGAAAAAAAAAGAATGACTGCACATGTAGAGAGGTGGCAGTATTTATAGAGCGCGAGATGCACCCGGGCCCAGGTGCTCCCAGTTGCACTAAGTTGACATCCCCGCCTACCAATTACCTGCAAGGCAACAAGAACAAGACAGCAGGAAAAAGCTCTGCAGGACAAAAAGCTGTCTAATAACTTACAGAGTGCGAACAGCGAACCGCCAACTTTGATTAGCTGGTGTATAGCAGGTTGCATGCTCAATACAACATGTGACTTTTAAAATACATCATCATTATTGTGATGCTAACATGCTAGCGATGCCTGTCACGGCAAAGAATGTTTCTGTGTTTAATCCGCTTTGTGTAGTTATCGGGCCTGCAGGAACTTCCTGGTTCCTCCTCGATCCACCTTCCATCCCGGTCCATCTCCAGCAATCCGAAGCCTGCTGTGCTGATTTTCGAGGCAATTGTGAGCAGAGCTAGCCTCTGTGTCGGTTCCTTAGAGAAATGTTGTTCGGTGCATGAGCTGCGCACACGTCTCTGTGTAGCTAATTAGCAGGAAATTAGCTCCAAAAACCTAAGCTAATGGCTAGGAGATGTATTCTTTTTCAGACAAATGACTCTAGATGATGAAATATTACCGCATCACCAAAGTCATTACAGCTCATCCAGCCAAAATGCAAAAGTGGAAAGCCAAGCTAAAATGCTAAATGTGAAGCTAATGGCGCCCTCTACAGGAAATGTCAAGGAATCACCATAAAGATTGTTTTCAAACCACTTTCTCGCAGTATTTAGGAAATAAAAATGTCACATCATTCTCGTGTTTTTCTGTTAGACCCTATCTTCATGCAGGCGCCTGGTTCCTCCTCGATCCACCTTCCATCCCGGTCCATCTCCACCAATCCGAAGCCTGCTGTGCTGATTTTCGAGGCAGCTGTGAGCAGAGCTAGCCTCCGTGTCGGTTCCTTAGAGAAATGTTGTTCGGTGCACGAGCTGAGCACACGTCTCTGTGTAGCTAATTAGCAGGAAATTAGCTCCAAAAACCCTAAGCTAATGGCTAATGGGAATGCCATTAGCTTAGGAGATGTATTCTTTTACAGACAAATGACTCTAGCCAAAATACAAAAGCGACAAGCCAAGCTAAAATGCTAAATGTGAAGCTCATGGCGCCCCCTATAGGAAATGTCAAGGAATCACCAAAAAGATTGTTTTCAAACCACTTTCTCGCAGTATTTAGGAAATAAAAATGTCATATCATTCTTGTGTTTTTCTGTTAAATCACATCTTCATCTGGTCATGAATGGAACCCAACTGGAAAAGTTCTCCTAATACCTTGAGTGTTTGGACCCATGCATTAATGCATTAATCCTCATTTTTAGTTTTTAGTTTGAGTTTTATCTAAAAAAGGTTGAGTGCATTTTCCTCATTGGTGACCAAGGCTTTTATTTATATATATATATATATATATATATATATATATATATATATATCTGAAATCCTCGAGCCCTTTTCTGATTTCATAAGGAAAATATTGCTGCTGCACTGCCGGCAGTGGAGGACGACGCGACCACCCGCCTCTGCGTGGTCGGCTGGTCACCGTGATGGTGTTGTGCTGATTTGTCCCAGAGGCTTTGCTGACCCACGTTGTCTGGAAATCTGCAGAGAGAAGACATTACTAATGCAAAGCAGCAGCCAAGACGCTGCGCTATATGGAAGTAACTTCGCACACATCGGAGACATTTCGGTTGGTTAAAAAAAAGAAAAAAAGAAGAACGCTCCAGCTGCCCTGTGTTCATGTTGGTGATAAATATACACGAATGTCTCGTGTCAAATGTTCTCATATTTTGCTGCAGCGGTGTAGAGCTGCAGAGGGAAAGCAGCATCAGTAATGCTACGTGTTAAATGCAGGTTGCCTTGTCCTTCAAGCGACTGCTGCCTGCACACTCCTGAGTTTCCCAGCGAACGTCTCTGGGATGTTCAAAGCATAAAAATATATACGTTTGGACTGATAGATCACCACTGAGGAATTTCATAGCTGTTTTCTCAACATTCGTCCTCCACAGGAGACATACATAAGTCATTTTCATTTACTACCTTGCTGAGGTAGTTGGATGCAAGTTGTTCACGTGTAATTAAATTTCCTTGCAATGGAAAGTTGTCTGCAGGAGAAAGCAAGCAAGACCTTTTTTTGTGTTTTCTGTACCTGCACGTGCAGCAGGAGACCAAGGTGAGCGTCAGGACACGTATGCAGCATGTCCCCGGCGCTTATGTGTTTTCGTGCCGGAGCGGAGGTGTCTGCATCTAGAACCGTTAGCACCCTGCAGGGGCGAGAAAAAAAACAAAAAAAAAAAACAAAAAAAAAAACAGTTTGTCTCCCCCTACCACTTTACAAATGAAATCAGTGCTGTGAGGCGGTGGATTAATATCATAAGGAAGGCCAGAGTGGGCCATTAGAGTGGTGTAATGTTGCTCCGGGGCCTTGTGATGGATGGCCATCGGCGCTGCGGCCCTATTTGCACACAGTCACCTCTGTGGTGGCCGCCATTAGCAGGACATGGGAGGTAAGGGCTAAGGGATGGCGGCGAGGTGCCTGGACCAAGGTTTTATTATTAGAGAGGTGTTTGTATTTCTCCATGTACGCCTGTGTCAGCGCGCGTGTTCACATTCGTGTGTTTGCAAACACGCGTTTACCGCAATTATGAACGTCTCTGTGTGTGTGTGTTTCTGCATGTGTGTGCGCTCCCGACTCTTCATCAGACAGATGTTGCGCTCCCCGCCCTCCACTCTATCTAACGTGTCTGTCTCTCTCAGTGGACGGCTTTAGTAGGCAGCAAACACACTCAGTGTAATTAAGACAAATTAGCCCGGATGGCAGCTTGCAATAACGGCAACATATGTTGGGAGGTTTGTGTACAGAGGAATACAATCAAAATCATCATTAGCGAGTCACTTATCGTAAACAGAATCACATTTTCCACCTTGGAGCTCTTGTAGATTAATAAGATGCCTTGATTTCTTTTCAAGGCGTCTTTATTGATTTTTTTTTTTTTGCTTTCTTTAACTCACACTCTCTCGCGTTTCATTTCTGTTGCTGTAGAGACTTTCCATTCGTCAGTTTAAGTGTATGCTCTGGTATTGCTAAAATTTTTTCGTGAAGATGTACATGAATCTGCAAAGAGTCTTCCTCTCCATCCCCGGCTGGGGAATCGCTGCCATCTGTTCAGAGTTTTAACTTTTGCTGGCTTTGCGGATTTCCTCTCCAGGTTGCCCTTTTTCATGAGTTTGAATAAAAACGTAGAAAAATAAATTAACAGTATGGACGTTTATGAAGTTTGTTTGGCTAAATTTAGCAATCCTCTTTGTCGGAAACGTGGTTCAAGTCAGTTCAAGCTGTTCCCAATTCCTTCCCCCAGTGGTCACTTATGGTATTGCAACACGAAAAGCATTTTTCACATTATAGACACAATATATTAGCCGAACAACACACCAAACAAGTTAAGACTTTTTTTTGTTGCAAACTTTTGTTTTGTAGCGTCATTTAGGAATAGAAGCGGAATTGCTAATTAGCAGTGAACTTGCAGTAGGTACAACAAGTTGTCCACGAACCAGAAGGTTAGCGGTTCAAATGAGTTTGAATAAAAACACAGAAAAATGAATTAGCAGTATGGAAATTCATGAATTTTGTTTGGTTGAACTTTGTTGAATGTGGTTCAAGTCTGTTCAAGCTTTCTGGCGCCATGTTTGTTGCCAATTCCTCCCCCAGTGGCCACTTATGGTATTGTAACACGAAAAGCATTTTTCGTATTATAGAGGCGATATTAGGCCTACAAAACATCTCAACTTTGACACTTTTTAACTTTTATTTTTGTAACGTCTTTTAGGAATAAAGGTGGAATTGCTATTTAGCAGCAAACCAGGTGCGAGTGAGTGCTTGCTTGTTTGATTTAATTGAATTCTTTGGATGGCCTTTGAATAGTTTGTTGTGTAAATAGCGCCTGTCCATCTGCACCCCGTCCAGAGTCCTGCAGTCGGCCGGTTGCTGATGAATTCCACATCGGAGTACGCTCTGCAACGAGCGCCACACTTTCTCCTCAAATGCCTCTCAGCGCGCAAGCACAGATTTGACGTCTTTGTGTCTGAAGCCGATTGTAAAGAAAATAAATAAAACACAATGAACCTCTTCTTCGGGTGCACGCTTTTCATTAAAATCCCAATGTGCCTAACTGACTCAGCGGTACCTTTCTTTCTAAATTCTTCTTTTCTTTTTCACAATTTGCAATTTGGGTTTTTACTGGTGAATAAACAAAGAAGTCACAGGGTTTTTCGGAAAGTTTTATAGCAAAGTCAGTGAATCCCCCGGTGCAAGAAAACACGACCTCAGATCTAGCAACTACACAGCAGTGTATTGATGCAGGGAATCACAAATCCAGCACTAAAAGGTAAAAAAAATAAAAATAAAAAATCAATTCACTTATTTGTTGTAATAAACTAACCATGTTTATCCCTTTGCAAACAACAGAAAAATTGCAAGTCCTTGTGAATTTAAGTCTCCATTTTATCCAAGTAGGAGTTTGCGGGGGGCTTATTCAGAGCAGTGGCACAACATAACACAAATGTGCATCAGTTTACAGAGCTTTATTAATTCCAGACCTATTTATTGCTTATTTTTATTTGTATTTCCAGTACCAGGGCTAAAAAACTCTAAAGATTTTTTAGCTATTTCCTATTTTCCGTCTTGATTTCTTGTATTAATATCAACCCTCCGCCGCTTGTCTTCTCTCCACCTCTTCCCTGCCTCGATCCGTCGGCCTCCGTGTCCGTAGTTGTGGCGCGGCAGATTAACCCGCGAAACTCGCCGTCATTTCTGAACAGTGCACCTTTGATTTGAGAGAGAATTAGAAGAAAGCGCCTCCTCGTTTGTTCAATTTTCTTCATTTACGGTTTAAAATAAGGATTTTTTTATTGTAATATATAAGAGGAGACGTAAATATGTAGTCCACAGGTCAAACCTGTTTCCTAAGACGCCTTGATTTCCTTTAATTCATCTCATTCGCCTCCCCTGCTGCTGTTTTTCTCGCCGCTGCCACTTTCTTTAATGCTCTTTCTCTCTCTCTCTCTCCGTTTCTCTTGCCTTCCCTCCTCTCCGTCTCTCTCTGTCTTGCTCTATCGCTCTCCATGTCACTCCCCCTTCTCCTCGCTTTCTCTCTCCATCTCCCTCAACATTTCAAAAGAATGAATTACTTTGGGCTGTCACTTGGCCCTGGCCAAGAATTCATTTTTGTGGGTCAAGTGTTTCAAACTGTCATTTTTGACAGGAACCATCTCATACAATAACTACATGGATGGACCTTGACTTGGAGTGCTTTCGTTCTCTCGCTCTCTCTCTCTCTCTTTCTCGTTCCCTCGCCATCTCTCTCTCCCCCCCCCTCTCTCTTCGCATGCATGCTAAAAAGATCTCGGGCCATTGTCGCCCGCGGGAGGGAGACGGCGAGATTGAAGGAGTGGAGAGCGCGGCCGTGAAAGGCAAGAGATCGGCGGCGGATTAAGAGATTCAACTCGACCACATGCAAAGTTCTGCGAGGAGCGAAAAATATAAAGGAGCGCTCCAAACGGGAGGGTAAAGGAAGTCACTCGACGGGAAAGCTGTGACATTTAGTCACCGTGTTGTCCTGACTCATTTTTACATACGTAAAAAAAAACAAAAAAAACGGTTTTCTGGCCTAACGCGTGAAGTCAAGTAACACTGAAGTGAATCTAAAATATAAAGCATATGTGTGTGTTTGCAGGGGACACGCAGGGCTTCGGTGGCATTGGACTAGAGCAGACAATCTATTTACAGTGTGCTCAGGGGAGCTTATAAACAAATGTTGAGTAATTTCAGCCAGGAGTAATTACCCTTGCCGCTGACAAGGAGAGTGTGTTAGCACTCCCCTTCACCCTCGGCCCTGTCCAGAAGGCTTTGAGCTTGTGCACACACACACACACACACACACGCGCACAGATGCACATCCACACGGCAAAACTTCCTTGCATATGTGTGGACGTTAATCCAGCAGTCGATATCACAAACACCCCCCCTCTCCCCTCCTTTTGGTCTTTTTTGCGAACGAGCTGATGAAATATACCCACCTGCTCGGAAAGCTCTTCTCGCAGTCTGGAGGCGTTTCAAGCGATTATTATGTTAATTAGCCACAGTTGAATCCGCCACCCGTAGATGTGCGCGTAGATGTACGGAGCAGCTCTGGACTTGGTTGAGAAACTGGGTCGTTCCACGAAAGAGCGGTGAAAGACGGACAGAACGTTCTGGAAGTCGTGACCCGATCTGCTCCCAACGGAGAGACGCCAGACCAGCTTTCTCTGTTTTCTGTTCTGTGAGCGGGGGGAAACTTCAAGCTGTCCTCCAGGCTTTGAAGTTTTGATTTCTTCCTCCGTCTTTGTTCGGCTGACGAGCAGCTCCCACACCTAAACCCGCGCGTCGGCCCGTTCAGTTTCCGCCTTCATTACGATTCCACGGGCGCGGCCGTCGGGGCCAACAGATCACGTTATCGAATAGAAAACAGGCCATCAAAGTCACATTCATTGCTCCATTGTTTTACATTTTAATCATTTGCGGGACTTAATTACGGGATTGAAATGTAACTAACGAACAAGCAAATTCATTTTCACCTTAACCTTTGAAAGACAAAGCGAGCCACATACAGGCCTCTCATCCCCAGCTGATCGATTATGATCTCTCGGCGCCGACGGAATGAATTCCCATGCAAATTGAGCCGGATCAATCTGCATTCCCGGGGAATCGATGCAACAGCTTTTCCCCCGGCCGTTCCAGAGGCGTGCTGCGTGATTAGGAGACGAGGGGATAACAACCGGAGGAGTAACGTGCAATCACAACAAATTAGATTAAATCAAAACCAAGGACTGTGTGAAAGGGAGGAAGTACTTCTCGTGTTCGCTTCTCCAAGTTCCAAACAGTGGGGCTTTAAAAGCCTCCCCCCCCCCGCGCACCGCTGCCCGCCTCTGTTCTCCCTGCCTTTGATCCTCCGAGCACGGTAAAGATGTGAGAGAGGTGGCTCCTTAGGCTGGGTCTCTTGGCGACTGGGGCATCACTTGTATTCTAGTGTTGTAGCTATTAAACAGCCGGGGAGGTGCAGCGAGCCAAACGAACGCCGAAGGAGGGTGGATGGGGTTTTTTAAAAGGATCAAGTGGTCAGCTCCGTCTTCAGTCAGAATTGTTAAATCGCATCGAGTGATGCCGGTGCGAAGAACGGACTGGCTTTACTTAAAGACTCGGTGGAAATATCGCCGAGTCGTATATCTCGTGCAGGGGGAACAATGAGCTACAGCCGATACCAATAGTTGCCGGACATATACGCTGGACTAAAACCGGCTTTGGTCTCCACCAACACAGAAGAATATCTGGCAACTAAGCAACAATTTTGTGCAGGAAGAGTGGAAATACCCCAAGGTGACATTAGACCGTTGTATGCATCATTGCCAATGACGTAAACTCCTATAATTGGTGGTTTTCACTTAAAGAATCGCTCCTATCCACATGCTTTAACTCCGTTTTGGTCTCCTCCAACTCCTGGCTTATAAACAGTAGCGTTTCCTGTGGATCAAGAGGTTTGGTAAGGTTGAAACTTGAGCCCTCTCATCAAATGGCACCAGGCCTTTGTATTTGACGTTAATTGCCTTTATTAGACCAGTCTTGGTCCCGTTTAAAAAAAAAAAGATTTTCATTCTTCTTTCCGTTCTCTTGCCTGATTCATCCGGTGAAGTACCAGCACACTGCCATTAGCGGTTGTTACGTTACGTCACTTTTTTGGATATAGCATTTAGCATCTTAGCTGCGGAATTGCCGAGGAGCTTGTGCTTTCTACAATACAGCATCGATGTATCGACATGGGTGTTAAATTTTGACTTTTTCTCCAGTCTTTTGCGTCTTCGAACGGTTCTGCACTTAACGGGCTTAAATTCCTCCAAGCCACTGTAGACGTCAGATCAGTAGTTACCGAATATAATACAAGGAGGTCACAGCAGTTACTGAAAACAGGGTTTTTTCTTATTTTTGCATTCGGTGACCTACTGGACATTGCCACTAGCATATGTGATGTTACTTTACTTTTTTTGGATGTAGCAGGACTAATGATATAGCATAGTGATTTGATTACCTTAGCTGCAGAATTCTCTCCGAACAATCGCCGAACGACTGGTGTAAGCTCGTGGTGGCAAACTTACACCTGCCGCCTCAGCTGGGAATGAAACTGAGGTTATTGGAGGGAAAGTCACATTTTCACTTTCCACCGAAGCATTTCAATGTCAAACTTCTCTGCTGTGCCCTCCGCATCATATATACGGAGAGGAAATATATCCTACATCTTCCACTTATAGAGAGCTTCATTTCCATTTTAACACGTTCCTCTCAGTGCACATATGAGAGCATGTCTGCATGTCCTGCACCTGTATATGTTTCTGCAGGATGAAATGCACACTTCTTTGTCCTGCCTTTGAACAACTTTTATTTATTTATTTATGTTCACCAGCTGATATAGTATGCTGGGAGGGTGGCGGGCTACGTTAAGCGCCATTGTGCTGCCTCGGCCGCGGACTGCAGGAAGTTGTGTTTGGCACGAGGCCCAGAAGCAAGGTGAGGACAAACACACCCGAGCGAACGCTCGCTAAAACCTACAGATGCATTTCTGCCGCACGGCGTGCACCAGGAGTCGGGGCGGGTGCGTGGGTGGCGGGGATGAGTGTCGCGGACGCAGCCGAGCACGTGTTCCGAGGGCGTGCGCGCATGTTACGAGCGGGCTCACCTTTCATCTGCGGCGAGATTTGGAAAGGCTTCACTTTGCGCGGGCTCCTTAATTCTCCCTTAATTCATTTGTGCTCCAGATTCACTCTGGCTGCTGGGATAACCTGGGAATGATAATGAAGTGCAGGCGGGGAAAAGAAAGAGATCGAATGAAGGCGCCAGAGACAGAGAGAGAGAGAGAGGGAGGGACATGAAAACATCACAGCGCATGGCTCCTTCTTCTATCTCCCCTTTGAATGTGTTCAAAATGGATTTAGGGCTTTTCACAGAGTCTTTTAAGAGAAGATGGATCTTATTAGCGCTGATTGCTAGTCATAGGACGTTTTCTGCCTCAGGAACCCACCTTACTTAACCCTTTCGCAGACGCACAGAGACTGTAGCCCTGCTAGGAATGAGGGTTTTATCAAAAATATCTCCAGCACTGAGTCTGTGTATTAAATCTGAAACATTTCAAACGCCAGTCTACTCTATTAGACTCATTACTTTACAACCTTCAATTACACGTATGACATGGGTATTCAATTTTGACATCTCAGAACTGAAACAGTTCTGCGCTGAGGAATGGGCTTAAATTCCTCCGTGACGTTTTCGACGACAGATCAGCAGTTACCGAAAATATTCAGATGCTGCACAAGGAGGTCACACAGCAGATACTGAAAACGGGGGGTTTTGCTTATTTTTACAGCCGGTGACTTCCCAGCACATTGCCATTAGCGGTAGTGATTTTTTTTTTGAGAAACTGGTTCGTTCCACAAAAGAACGGTTAAAGAAGAACAAAATTAGTGTTTTGGAACGGCAGGGTCAAAGTTCTGACCCTAATCTGATGTTTATGTGTGTGAAAGCACCTAAAACAAGTGAAGTTCACGCGAGGAAACCCGCCAGCATCTCAGAACCGAAAGAACCTGCAAGTAGTTGTAGGTGGCAGATCAGCAGCTACCAGAAATATTTAAAGGCTGTTAATGCTGCGAAAGGAGGTCCCATTTTCTCGAAAAACAGAATATTTCGGCTTCATCTATTTGGTTGGGTTCTATTTGTTGACCTTATGGACTTGTGCGTCAACCCGTTGCTGTTTTGAATCGTTTTCACGCAGAAATGTGGAAAATTTTATGAATTTTTTTTTGCAGGAGAGTACTTTTTTTGTACCAGGAGAGTCGGAATAGTTTTGGTTTTGGATGAGCACTTTTAGATGACCGAAATACTTGGTTAGGGCACAAAAAAAAAGCTTTGAGAAAGTCAACTTTTCTCAAGTGTTTGCAATTTAATCTAAATTCTTTCACAGTTTGTCTGTCGTCCAGCCATTCACGCTCATGGCAGACAAGGGCACGACCACCTGGAGTAGCTGGAACTACTAGCGTGTGTGTTATTCAGGGACATTTGAATATATTTACAGCGGTGGCAAAGCGCTGAACCGCCAACCCTGCAATTAACAGCCATCTATCAGAAGAGATAACAGTAATAAGGTAATATAGATGCGTTTTTCATGTCTCAATCTGTTTAACTTGAGCATACGAAGCGTCTCTTAACCGAGCACACGTGTCTCTGTTAAATAATTAATCCGAATGGGTTCAATTACTTCTCTGTAACTAATTGATCTTGCCTAAGACAATGGCATCAGCGGCGCGGTCCCAGCAGGACGCGGGGCTCCCTTCCAGCGAATCTAACGGAGAACGCCGCCCGCTAATTGAAATTATTTTTGATTAATACCGAGCCTAATCGGGGCTAACTACGCGGCGCCGGAGCCGGGTCACGCAGTCGAGAGCGCGTTCCCGCTCCTCTCGGGCCCTCCTTCCCGTTCCGACCCCGCGCACCCTCTGTGTTTTGACAGTCTCGACCTCCTCAATACACAAAGCAACAATTCATCCTGCGGAGGAGAACAAGCAGACTCGGGGAAAAAAAAAAAGGAGCTCGGAGCGGGGCCGATCGATAAGCAGAGTCGGAGCTGGGATTTATTTACCGCTGCGTGTTATGTAGAGGCGAGAGGAGGGAGAAGAAAAGCCTTCTGATATGGCCACGGGCAGCCGACATAATGGGGCCCTCTCAATCTTCAGTTGAGTGGCTTGTTGGATTGTCAGGCAGGTTTCCGCCGGTGTTCAGACGCGCTATCCGATCAAACCCCTGAGACGCGAGCGACCAGACAGATGATTACTCACTGTAAACGATCCAGGAGCGGAGAAAAGAAAAAAAGAAAAAGAAAAAAAGGAGAGAAATAACTACAGCGGATATTGATGACTCAATAGACTCAGTGACAGACGATTCCATTTGTGTCCAGATAAAGTGTTGACTGTCTTGGATCAATCATAATATAGGCCTCTTATTGAGCATAAAAACCATGTTTAATGTCATTAAAGGCGAGCTCCCCCCCCCCCCCCCCCCCCCTCCTCCTCCTCCTCCTCCTCTTCCTCCTCCTCCTCTTCCTCCTTTCCTAGAAGCTTGCACATATCTGGCAGCCTGCCGTCTACAGTACAACCACTGCGAGACAGTGGGGGATGGGGGTAAGAGTTGTGTTGTTGTTGGGTGAGAGGGGTGGCGGAAGGAGGGGAGGAAAAGCCGTGGGTGAACAAGGGGTGATGGGAGAAGGAGAAGAAGAAGAAGAAGAAGGAGAGGAGGAGGAAAAAGAAAAGAAACCTCGGAGGCAATCTTTTCTGGCAGAGTGGTGGCAGTCGGTCTGGGTTTGTGCGTGCAAGTGCATGTGTGTTTTCACCCTCTCTCTCTCTCTCTCTCGTGCGCTCTCTCTCTTTTTTTTTGTGATTTCAGACAGTTTGGACGTGACCAGCGCTCTGCTAAGGCCAATAACAGTTTACAGACTGCTGATGTCATCGCATTTTGACAAACTTCTCAATCTGGGGCGACCTCCGTGGCGCTCAGACGCACTCACCTCTCTCTCCCCCTCTCTGTGTCTGTCTGAGCACAGACACCACTCTCCCCCTCGTCTCTGAGCAGAGGTTGTTTATTACGTCTTTATTACGGGACTGTGAGAAATGCGCTTTTTTTCATTTTTTTTTTTTTTTCACGATGGTCTGCAGAGGAGCAAACTTTGGGGGAGTCTTGATTTCACAGAAAGGCTCCTAGCACCAAATGCACCATGGTGAGAGGGGGCTTGGTTTTAAAACGAAGGGCAGCAATGGCAACAGCTGATTCGTGGAGAACCAAAATGCACAGTTTTGATGTGGAGAGACTACTGTATCTGTGAACTAAAAGAAAAGCGGATGAGTCGCTACTGCTGAAGCGTGAGCTAAATATTTGGGTTGGGAAATGCACCAGGGCCTGGTCAAAGGTCAAAGGTTAGAGGTGTATTGTGCATTTGCCAGAGATTTTATTTTATTTTTTTAACATATTTACATACGCTGTACACTTAAAAAGTGAAAAGTTAAAATTAATTACTAGGGATGCTCGATATTGGCTTTTCTGCCGATATCCAATATTTCGATATTGTCCAACTCTTAATTTCCGATACCGATATATGCAGTCTTTTTACACCAGGTAACAACGTAACATATCACCTATTAAGGAATTAACACATTATGCTAATTTTATTACATGGCTTTTCAAATGTAAACACTGTCTGTGCAAAATTAGTTACCGAAAAAAGTGCCATTAATTAATTTTTTGTGATTTTAGAGAGAATATTTTGCCTCAAACAACACTACATACAATATCGAAACAAGGAAGACAAGCGTATAACGTAGCGTGTAGCGTATAACTCCGTATGATTCTTCTTGAGGTGGGTGATCAAATTTGATGTATTAAAGGAAGACGCCTTGTTTCCTCCTCTCACAACCACCTTTGCTTTGCAGTTATTGCAAATCGCAAATTTACTGTTAGTAGGTGACACTTGTAAATACTTCCAAACCACGGACATCCCATACACCGGGCGAGCTAGCTTGTTAGCCACGGTTAGCAACCTATGAGACTAGCGTGTTGTTGTTGTTATACGTCATCAAGCACGCGCCTGTTAACGTCCCATGCTGCGTTCATGCAGACTCGGAAATGCTGATGCCTACAGAACAAATATCGGTTATAAAAACCCAATACCCATATTTCCCAATATTACATTTTTAACTCAATATCGGCCGATATTATCGGACATCCTTATTAATTACCCAAAAGTAATGGGTACATAGATAAAACAGCCACAGACACCTTGGCCCAGGCGACCCAGCCGGGGCTGATCAGGCACAGTAGCAACCGACGGATGAGCCTTCTTGATCCACGGCCACCTCAATGATGGCTTTCTTCTTGGCTGGCCCCGTAATGCCCAGGCGGCTCATAAAATGCCACTAAACTCCACCAGTTCCTGGTCCTTGTGCACGTTTCCTTTTGATGGCTTCCTTCATCCACTCTTCCCAAGGCTTGATTAGGTTTTTTGTAACCTCGGAGGTGATGATCATGTCTGGCCAGAGGGATGTGGTCCTGTTTTCCCAGGTCAAACTGAAGCTGCAGGTCTGGGCTTGTGTGGAGGAGGCCTGTTATTGTCCGTGAGCGTGCTCTGGGTTTCTCTCCAGCTTTGATGAAGGGGTCTTCTTTGGTGCATGATGGTGTTTGCTGGTGCTGATGGCGGCTGTGCCCCCAGCAATTGCTTTGAGCACCTGGTCATAGTACCAACGATAGCGACCATCAGCCAGGGCTTTTGGGCAGAGCAAAGGAGGCCGGAATGTGTTTCGCTGAGTGGTAAATAATAGTTACTTTAGTAACTCCTAAATAGTGAAAACGGGTCAAGTTAAAAGTCATTGGTAAACGCCTAAAACAGTTAGCTGAATGCAATGTATAAACGGCTAACATAATTAGCAAAAAGTGTCTGCTGCAAAAGCTAGCTAAAAATGTTTAGCATGAATGCTTAAAGCTGGTAAAGAATAGGGAAAAGTAGAGGAACAGCTGCCAAAGCGCAGGCTAAAAATAAATAAGCAAATATTTAAAATGATTTGTTGGAGCCTAAATACTCAAAGCAGCTGAAACTGTTAGCCTAGCTAAAAGTAACACCCTCTACCACTTGCGGTAGTGGTGATTTAAGGGTTCAAACTGACACTGCTGTAACAATATCCTATTTTCTAATATATAACGGTGATAAATATCATCCAGTGGGCTAATATTCAGGAGAAACCACGACTGGAACTTGACCCCGACATCCGACAGACCTGCAGGGGTAAACCTGATAAAGATGCCTCGTGGTTACACGTGTAATCTGAGTGCTGGTTTCAGGTTTATCCTTCTCCAGGAGATAAATACGGGATTATACTTAGAAACAGTTTGATTAAAAATGCAAATCAGCGTCAGGAACCTGTGTTAACCAGGCGATGATGTGATAAACCTGCAGAGAAACCCGCGGCTGACACCTCACTCAGGCTCCCTCAGTCCACTATCAGCGCTCCTCTCTGCTCCACCGCCTCCTACCGTCCCCTCCCCCCCTCCGCTGGAGGCCTGCGCCCTGGGGCCCACCTGACTGACAGCTGTTGATTTGGATCTCTCCATCACACGCCAGATAAAAGAGGGATTCAGGATTCATTCCTGCCTCTCCCTCCGCTCCATTCCTCCCTCCAGTGCCCGCTGCAAACGCAATTCCCAGGCACCGGACTTCTACAGGCCCTCCTAATGAAGTCATTCCCAGTACACATGATTGGGCGAGATTGCCGCCGCCGCCGCCGCTGCTGCTGCTACCGCCACGATCCCCGCTCTCCCCTCACACATCTCAGGTCTCCCATCCCCCCCATCCCCACTGAGTGTACTCATGTGGAAACAGCATTTTCTGTGTGCATCCATTCCCTCCCTCGCACGTGTGTGTGTTTGTACATCTGCGACACGCGTGTGTGTGTGTAGGTGTGTGTTCTTAACTAAGCTAACACAGCCTGACTGCTGCTAATTGGATGTCTCCATCGGCGGTTATACGCGACGTGGCATTATGGCCGAGAGAAAATCACTCGGGGGAAGCTGCGCCTCCAACTCTGCGGAGGAAAACGGCGCAAGCAAGTGAGGGGTTCTCCTTCCTCCCCGCGCTGAAGGAAAACATCAAACGATCATCGCGGTATGTGCCGTCAATAAAATCAATCAGGGAGTTATTTCAAGCTGTCCATCAATGTCTGGGTGGAGGAAAGGCTCTGATGAGTAATGATCTGAGAAAAAGTAGACAGCTAATGAATCGCTCATAATGTCAGTCACATAAAAAAAATAAAAAAATAAAAAACACTCACACTTAAAAAGCCCTGTCTTTTTGGAGGTCTCTGGCACAGCCCAATGCACATCACAGTCCCTGATAGTTCACTCAGCGACACCTCCTCAGTAGGAATCCTCCAGAGACAACCTCGCTCGCTGTCAGTCGGTCGGTCTGCCACTCACCGCTAACGCGACAGCCCGTCCCCGAGAGCCTGTGAACACCAGGCAATTTGACAACAACAACAACAACAACAACAAAAAAACAAAAAGCGAGAGAGTGTTTCTGAAGGTACCCTCCTGTGACGCCGGAAAAAGGCTCGTTTTAAGTTTTCCTGCGGAGGGAGGCGGGCACCGGGAGCGAGGATGACTCACGTCTGACTCCCCCCTCCGCTAGCGAGGGGGCCGCGCGATCAAATAGATCAGATTTTTGCCGCCTTTGGATCCCGGGACTGATAACAGCCGGCTGTTAAACCTAAACAACATCTCTGATGGTGAAGCCTACCACGTAGATAAGACACATAGCCCCCAAAAAATGAAAGACTGTGAGAGGCTGCGCTATTAATTAATGCAGCCAAAGCTTTAGAGTCTCTGATAAGTGTCAATTAATAAGCTCCTAACCTGGAATTTGCATAACAATAAATGCATTATCAATATGCCAACATCATGCATTATTAAAGATGAAACCCATTAACATAATAATATATTAGCATAATCAAGACCACCCTTTGCATGGGGAGGTGTAGTGGTAAACCACACAGGATGTTAAAGGATCAGAAAAAAACGCAAAGAATTGCAAGTCACAGTGTTGCTGTTCATCATTAGAGTTTAGATTGGAGACGCCTACATTTAGCTGCAGTTGATGTTTACTTTTACGTTTAGATTTTGGTATAATTAGCTTATAATAGCTTGATAAAATAGGCGGCATCGATATAGCCTGGAAGCCAGCCTAATTGGCCTGGCGTCACTCCGTTGGGAACTGATTCCGCTCCTGCAGAGACCTGCTGGGTCAATCATATCGTTTGGGGGCGGGGCTTAATATGGTGATGGCCAGAAAAGGAGCCAATGCATTTTAAAGGGGAACTACTGTTTTTTAAAACCTGGACCTTATTTGTGTCATAAAATGCGATCATTTACTCACCCAAAGAACTTTTGTGTAATTTGTAGTCTTCGGGGGATATTTAGATCTGCGTATATCCATATAGTGGGAGTGAATGGGGCACCGAAACACAGTCTATAAATAACACATTATCTGCCACGAAATTCAATCATTTCACCAATATTTTGTTATTGTACGCTAGTGCTATTCCCCGTTGAGTCTGGAGTTACCTGCTATCATCATCCCGGGTCTGTAGACTGACCTGGATGATGTAATCTCCGTCATAAGATAAGATAAGATAAGATAAGATGTGTTTATTAGTCCCACGTATGAGAAATTTCCTTGTTACAGTAGCATGTAGTTTGTCAAAAAAAGATATATGTATATATACAGAAAGACACTGACAACTGACAACTTAGACAGGGAAGGTTTCCTAAAAAACCGAGTACAGAGTTTGTAAAAAAAATATGTACCAAAAAAAAAAGAAAAATAACCTCTTTACCTGTAATTTGCTACTGCTATGTTTCATCCACAATCTCAGAATCGGAAAAATATTCAGCCATGTTGCAAAAAAACTAGCAGTAGCAAATTACATCAGCAAATGAATGCGTTTTGCGTAATTTAGAGGCTGCATTTCGGTGCCCCATTCACTCCCACTATATGGATAAACACAGATCTAAATCTCCCGGAAGACTACAAGTTACACAAAAGTTATGTAGGAGAGTAAACGATCGTATTTTATGCCAGAAATAAAAAAGTCCAGTTTGTAAACAGTAGTTTCTCTTTAAATAAATCTATATAACGTTTGTAGAATGGCAAAATGGTTGCGTAGCCCCATCAACGAGTCAAGTTGCAATTCAACTGTCTGTCCAAACTTATCTAGTAAGGAGTCCAGGAGTTCAATATAAATGTTTTCTCTGAACATTTTGATGCAAGAGTGAAATTTAACCTCTTGACCTTTCATATATAAATATACAGTGCGTAATTAGTGTATAAAACCTGGAATTGCATGTGTGAGTTCACAGTAACGCTGACCTCTGACCACTTTGTGAACATCTGTGCCAAATTTCGACCAGCCAAAATAAAGTAACGCCCGTGGCTCACAAGGATGGATAATATAAAAGTCACTTCATAAGCAGCGGAACGCACACTTTACCAGTACAATACCCTCAGGGCTTGTGTTGCTACTTAAGGTCAATTTATGGTTCCCTTTATGGAGACGTGCTGGATGATGCTTAACAGTGATTATCTACAAACATTAAAGAAAGGCAACTGGAGTTTCTTGTTGACCACTCGGCCAAGTAGCTGAGTAAAGGTTGAAAGCCAATCGGTTGAAAGGTTGAACGACCACCAGAGAGCTTGCTAGAAAGAAAAAAAAACAAAGAGAGAAGCCTACATACTAAAACTCATTGTCAATACTCTACAAAATTTGTTTTCTTCCCACATCAAAGAGGCTCTTTGTCTGTTTTTCCAGGAAAGGAGCAAAGGTCAAAGCACCAAAGGGCAAAGGACTAACAAACTTGACCAAGAGTAGCCAACATTTCAACATAATATGGACGCTGTGGGTCCACAAAGCTCAAAAGCAGCAACAGAGTATCAAGCTGGAGCCTTTTACTTGGCCTAGTATGATCATTTTGGCTAATGGTAAGCTAGAAATTGACGTTTTATTTGGCCAGGTCACTGATTTTATGACCTTTCTTTGCTTGCGCTAGTGGTGCATCAAGTTTTAGCATGAAAAGTTTCTTGGAATAATCACGTACGGACACTAATAACCACTGTACCGGTGGAGAAAAGATTTAGCGAAAAGTTACTTTGCTAATCCAACACTAGCATTTGTTTGCAGCAGTTCATACAGTTTGCGCTAGGTCTTCTGGCCAAAATCGCATTACATGAGAGCTGAAGGAGTCAACCGAAAGCAGAAAATCAAAACAACGCGCTGCAAGATGCTAAAAAGGCAAGTAGAACAAAAGGAAGCCGAAGAATTTGTCATTTATTTTCCTTTTAGGGGGAAGCTATCTCAAAAAGTCATTATTTTTAACATTTAAATGTTTGATCTTTGCAGCGTTAAGTACATTTTCCACTTGTTTACCGTAACAGTTGAAGAATTTCAGAACTTCTTCTGCCTCTTGTCACTAATTAGATTTTATTCTCGCTCCCCTAATGTCGTCGCTCACGGACAGATGTCACCAACACATGATTAATTTCACTTGTATATTAGAATACGTGGCGTCGGTTGTTTTTTTTATCATTAAACCAGAGAGGTAGGAGTTTTCAAGTTATATTCAAAGTGAAGCAATGTGCCCCTGATAAAACAAAGCAAAGGCTCTTAGCATGTGTTCTCCTAGTTAAGATTCCCTCTCAGCAGTAATACAATGTTTCTGAGTGTCTGCTGGAAAACAAGTGGAAGGTCAAGAACGCGAACAATAGATGTTGATTCCAATTATATGTAAAGCATTGAACAAGATGCGCTAATGATGGCGTTGTCGGGAGAAAAAAGGTGTTTATGTGCTACTCTCCCAGAGCCTGTGAAACAGTTTATTAAGCAAAGGCTTTATTTCCATAAAGGCTGATAAGACTTCAAATGATTCAGTGAAAAACAGTCATGGCATCGGCGCGGCACAAGCGCCAGCGCGTATTTATCTCTCCCGACGCTGGGAGACAATCAAGACAAAGATGATAGCACATTTTGAAATGCAGCACGGCGACATAATGAGATTGCAGCTACTTCAGGAACAAAACCAGACAAAATAGTTTTTTTTCCCCTCTCCCTCCTTTCATAAACGGCTCCTTGTTTTATTCACACGCACCAAAAAAAAAGGGCCATCGTTTTCAATTAATGAAGCAGGGAATTGAGTCCGAGGTCCTGCGGGATATGGATTAACCATGATGGCTTGAGGGCCCAATCTCACACTGTGAGTCTGCGCCGCGGTCTGCACGGAGGAATTTCTCATTCAAGGCCTCCACTGCCAGCCCCCCCCTTCCTCCCTCCCTTACCTCCTCCTACCTCCAGCTCATCCACCCATTCCTCATCCTAAGGTGAGTTGCTTCAGCGCAGACCGCTATTAGTGGTGGGGGGAGATAAAACTGTAAGTGTTGCTCCCAATTAGTGCATCAGTGACCGCTATGTGCCTCCTCCGCAGCGAGGCCCGCGAGGAAGGGGAGGGGAGAGCGAGAGAACGATGGGATGACAGGAAAAAGAGAGGAGATGATGGAAAGGAATAAAAGGAGGGATAGATATGTAGCTGGGAGATGAAAGTGTGGTGTAGGGGGGAAGGAGGAGAGTGGCTAAAAAAAAAAAAAAAAAAAGGCTTAAGCGTTCATTTTGAGTGGCGAGACAGGTCCTATTAACATTTAACGGCGTTTGTGCAACTTGGTGTGGAGGTTAGGATGCAAATGAGGAGGAATTAAAACTGGCCAGCGGTTTGTCATTGATGGATTGCAGTCTGGCGCTGCTCACCACTTCCTCGTGTCCATCACAGGCGATTACTGTATAATTAAACCTTATTTCTGGACTCTCCGGCGCATAATTACTTGTGTGGGAATGTAACCATCATCTAAAAGCTCCGGCAAAATGCTTTAGCATTTAGTCTGGCAGGCTGCAGTCATTTTCACAGAGCAGCGAGACAGATAGAGCCATCTGATGATCGGCAAAAGAACAGTCACTTTTAATAAGAGGTGGTGGGGGGGGATATTAGGCGACAGTGTGCTGATTATAGGAAAATTAGGCTTTCAAGTGGTAAAGTCCTTTGTGTAATTTGCATAATATATTCCAGCTTTACCCCCCCCCCTGTTCAACCACCTCTTTCCTTTCTTTCTTCCTTTTTTTTTTTGCGAGCTGTGGGCAATTTCCTCTCATATTTGAATAGATTGCACATTTTAAGGCTACTTAAGGAAAAACGATCACTTAGCATATTTTAATTGTCGCGCAACAAAAAAAAAGAAAGAAAAAGTGTGAAGCTTACGGAGCCTTTGGAGTGAGGAGGAGGACACGGCAGGAGGTGACCCCCGGTGTCCACGCACGTGGACAGGCGGACCACGTCGAGAAAGAACGTAAACCTTTAAAATTGCGAACAAAGACGCAGTTTTTTAAAGACTTGCAGGCCCCGGCTCGTCGATATAATTCCTTGCAAGTGCAGATTTGCGAATACAGGTTTGTTTGCAGAGAGCAAAGCAAACTGAATTTCCTCTTGTTACGTGGCAGCTCGACTCACGGATAATAAAGCCCCTGCCGTGAATTATTCCCGATCATGTCTATAGCATGTTTCAAAGCCGGGGAAAATAAAGAAAACAGCAGCCCTCGGTGCACTCTCACCTCTCGCGAAGTGTTTGAGTTTTCACAGATAATTATAGAGGCTATACAGCAGCTTCCCACACCTCTCCACCGGCTATATAATGATACCTCGTAAAATGCACCGGGCAAAAAAAAAAAAAAGGAAAAAATGCGCATCATTTTCATTAAGAGCGCTATCGTCCAAATTCTTTGTGATGGAGGAATATAATTAATGCTCTAATGTTTTCGGTCTTAGCGCGGCAAGAGAAATGAATTGTTACATTTTAATGAGAGAAGCGACAGCGTTGGCTTCCCGCGCAACACGGATGATTCTATAATTGCACACAAGGGTGACTAACTTGAGGCTCATTAAGGCGATTTTTCAGCAGGACAATGCGTTTACTTTTCTTCCCTGCGTCCATTTTGACTGATAAATAAATTCCGTTATTAATTCTCCCCTCAAAAAAAAGAAGAAAAGAAAAATGAAACGCACGAGACACGGCGTCCCAAGAAAATGTCTTTAATGAATCGTTTGTCGCTGCTTGTACCTCAGATTACATGAAAATACATTGACTGCAAGTATGGCAACATATTCACACATATAAACAAGTGGTGCATTTGTATCGTATGTATAGGTATGTACAAACGAAAAAAAAAAAAAAAACACGTTACACTCTGGTTTAAAGTTGTGCAAGTGTGTTATATATACTGACAATTTATAAAATCCAACACACTAAATAAAAAATAAAATAAAAAAATAAAGAGAAGAGTGTGCCCACGTATATACACATTCACACAACCACAGTAGTTCACAAAAGATTAAAGCAAATGTATTGGATTATACATTTCCGGGTCGCCCTTTTAGGTCGACCCCGACTGTTTTTTTTTTGTTGTTTTTTTGTTTTTTTTCAGTGTTATCTCCTGGATGCGTGTGTGTGTGTGTGTGTCTCGTGCTTTGACAGCTTGGGTCCGTATGCTGCAGCCTGCAGGTTGCACCATCAGCTCAATGTTTTTAAGTACAGTCATCTGAGGTAGACTGCGCTGAACTTCACGGTGTCGCTCTCCCCTCATCTCTTTTTTTTTTTTCATTTTTCAATATATATTTTTTTTCTGCTTCACAAATATCTGACATTTTGGAAAGACGTAAATCAAATACCACGTGTGTGTGTGTGTGTTGTTTTTTTTCTTCTCTTTTTATAGCCATGAGGTAGAAATGCTTTAAAGAAGAACTCCATTTAAAGATAACAAAATAATAATAATAATTAAAAAAAAAAGAAGGTTTGCACGCTGTGTAGAAAAAGGTGAGAGACACGAAAGAGGACGGAACAAAGCAAAGCGTTGACCGGCGCGTTTCAAGTCATTTGTCGGTCGGCTTGCGGAGGATGGATGGAGAGGGGGAGAGGAAAAAGAGAGGGAGACGGCGAACGCCTGTGCTGCTGTTGTGTGCTCTGAAGTGCATTAGTAGGTTTTTCTGTCCATAGGGACTCTCTCTCCAGAGGATTTGCTGACAGAAGGAATTCTGGTACAGATTGTTTTGAGGGTGGTTTTCTGACGGACCGCTCCGCTCTCGCCCCCCCTTGTGCTGCCGCCACGCTGCCTGCCTGTCTCTCCTTTCCGTCAGTTTTGCTGATGCTCAGCAGAACTTTTTTTTTTTTTTAACCCCCTCCTCCTCCTCCTCCTCCTCCTCCTCCTCCTCCCTCATCAGGTGCTGCACTGATGCCGCCCACGAGATAGCAACACAGCGCGCATGCCACGTCCTGCTTTTGTTCATTTTTGTTTCTAAAAGCAGGAAATACAATGAAAAAAAAACAACAAAAAAAAACAGTTTGGACAATCAAATAAAATCAACAAAACGACATTACATACAAAAATGCTTTAGTGCATGTGCAATAAACTATCTGACGCACTCTGACAGTAGAGCTAAGAGGACAGCTTCTCACACAGTTGACAAAGGGGGAGGCAAAAAAAATTAAAATAAAAAATACATTCCAATGTAATACAATGGGCCGAAAGAGGACCTCCAACGTCGAAGGATTTTAAGACAAGTGCCAAAATGTCCCACTCACGTCACAAAGTATGAACCCAAATGCACTTGAGATTATGTGCTTCTCGCCATCTGGGTAGCTTACAGTATAATATAGTGAAAACACACACACAAAAAAAGATAAATAAATAGAAAAACGACGATTTGAACTGAATTAGAGCCTATGAGGTGGTCTTTTCAATAAATGTCTTTGATTAAGATGAGTTTTCTGAATGCAGCCTGATTTGCTAACAGTGTACGGGGGCACATTCCCGCTGGCTGGACCTCACATCACGGCCATGATGCCGCTAATTGCATTACTGAATCAGTCAATCAGAACTGGTATTTTAAAATGACCCGTGACCTGCGGTTGATTTTCCACAGATGTGAGATACATACGAGATGACTGACCCGGTCTAATTTAAATAACAGGAGCGCTACCCTGTCCTATACCTAATCCAGTTCAAATGCATCTAATCAGCGGGTGCAACGAGACGACTCTGCAAATCTGCATTTCTTTACCATCTTAAAGTCCAGATGAAATCAGTGTCTGTAAATCACCACAGCCCTCTGTGTAGATAAGCTTCAAGTCTGCCATGTAAAATAGTTTGGTATTGTCAGTTTCCATTAATTTCTAGGCGGCCATCTTTGTTGTGCACATTTACAGTGGCTAGCTTGAGGGGAAGCTAAAACTTTAGCGATAATACAGTGACATTTAGATGGCCAACGCTGACAGAGTAAGCAGCAAACTGACGTCAAAATTCACAGGAAGTGCTTTAATGTTTCAAAAGAAGAAGTCCACGATTTTTAAACTTATCCGAAAAGGCGGCCATCTTTGTTGCGTACACTTGCAGTGGTTAGCTTGAGGAGAAGCTAACTTTAGCAATATTTTTTTTTTTTTGCTAAGTTTGTCTGATATTTATCACAAATGTGCACATCGCTAAGAATTACAGTAACTTGATTTCAGTTTAGCCAAAAACTGTAAAGTCAGTGTTTTAAGAGAGCGTCTACTCGGAAACTGTTTCAGCTGCGGTTTAACTGCAACTCATCTTTTAAGCGGTAGCACTGAACAACAAAATGCCTTGACTACATGTGATTTCAGTTGGACTTTAAACTAGAAAATGAGATGCAGAAACTAGGTAAAGCTTCCTTGTTAGCTTCCTTGATGCTAACTGACAGAAAGACAGACTCAAATCAGCTGGGGTAAAGTAGAGCAAATGACATTATTAACTTAAGACCCACACAAAGAGCCACGGTAAATTGTCTTTGATAACATTGTGAATTAAGAAACACAATCAGTTGCTTTCTTGCTGAGAGTTAGAATGATAACTTGGTAAAACCATTAGCAAGTTAGCCACATATTGTCATAGAGCCTTTGTTTTTAAGCCAAGCTAAGCTAACCTGCTACTGGTACTAGCTTGATCACGTCATGTACTGCATCTCTCAGTAGGAAAGCAATTAAGCGCATTTCCAAACACGTAGAACAATTCCTTAAGTTTACTTAAATAAAATTCATCCACGTTAGACAATACCTTGCTATCAGTGTGACAAATGAGCCCAAATTTCGCGCAGAAGTTACAGTAGCTGATAAACTGATGGAGCTTCCATGCAGCCTAAACATATAGCCTAGAATAAACAATGTTGATTATGGTTTTAATAAATGTACAACTCCCACCACCCCGACACATCCCCACTTCTCAAAACCCCAAAACAACAAAGCAGGGCAACACGGTTTTACAGTTGTGAAGAGCAATGGAAATAAGTTTCCGGATTGGTCAAGTAGAAAACAGGCAACTAAAGCACCTGCCGTGAAGAAAACACAAAGACAATGTATTTTTTGTTTTAAGTCCAACTATAGATTATGTTCCATCAATCCAGAACACATCTAGTACATTCATTGTCACCTCTTTGCTATGTATCCTAGCCACTTGAGGTACACCTAACACTGCCAAATTCTCAGATCTTAGTGCTTTTCATCAAGATATCTTGAGGTACTGTACAATTCACAAACGCTTTCCTGAGTGTTGTTTGTTTGTTTGTCACGTTTGTTCTGCAGACACAGGATCAGAAGAGATGGATGTGAGTCGGGGCCCAGACTACTGCTGCCCCCCATTGGATAACTGTTCTTAGCATTGACGATTGACCCGCCGACAGTGGCGACTCGCCAACCTGTGTGTTTCAGACTCACTGCTGAAGTTTTAAAGCTCTTAATAATCATCAGCTCATGCCATGAATGTAGATTGTGAGGCAAATAAAGAAAGGAAAATCAGAAAGCACCACTTCAGGCACTTGGATAGCCGACTAAATCTCAAGAAAAACAACATAACAATATGTACACAGACACTGGGGCGTCGCTTCTGAAGCCAACTTGCTTGCAATGTGTAAACAATGCCTGGCTTTCTGGAGTTGTCAAGCCTTCAAATTAAAACTCTTGCTCATTAACTGCAAAACTGCCAGTTGTCTCGTCAACCCAGGTCTCTCGGTGCATCTCAACCCTGCCTGTGAGAACTCGGTGGGCTTGTGTTGGCCTTCTGCGTGCCGTTCCCTCCAGCACAATGCTTCTGCCCTGAGGGGAGGAATTGTGGAAGCCTCTTTTTTTTTTTCTCAAGGGCGGGATCTATCATTTCACTGACTGCAGCCGAACATTTTGTTCCACTCAGTGTAAGTGTCAATCTCTTTCTGCGATATACTGGACTGGAATTTACAAAAGACACTCTCAATGTCCTGGTAGGTGAGGGGCCTGATCTGTCCCCTGGGCATCATACCCGTCATGTCCATGCCCTGTGCGGAGACATGTAACAGACCAACAAGGGCCTCCTGGCAGAGTCTGGCCAGATCCAGTCCAGAGAAACCCTCGGTACGCTGGACCAGCAGCGCCAGTTCCTCTTCGCTCAAGCAGTATTTGTGCTGAGACTGAGCCAGGAGCTGGTTCATGATCTGGTGTCGGGCTGCGCTGTCAGGCAGGGGCACCAGGACCCTCCTAGCAAAGTACCGTCGCAGCCCTTCGTCCATGTCCTGGGGTCTGCTCGTGGAGCAAACCACCAACATTTGGTTGCCGCCATCTTCGCCTGAGCCCATAAGTAGCGAGTCCAGCTGGGAAAGTAGCTCACCCTTCAGCCGATTGATGGGGCTCTCCTCGCTGAGGTGGGCCGACAGAAGCATGTCCACCTCGCTAATGAACAGTACTGAGGGCTGCCGGCAGCGTGCCACCAGGAATGAAGTTCGGATGATTTTTTCTCCATCTGCCAGCCACTTGGTGGCCAAAGTGGAACCACTGAGCTGGAGGAAAGGTGCCCCCAGCTGACTGGCCAGGCAGCGGCCCAGCAACGTCCTGCCACTGCCCCTGGGGCCAAACAACAACACGCAACGTGGGGCCGGTCCTAAACTGCTGAACATATCTGGACGCAAAATTGGCCACAGGACCTCCTCCTTCAGGGTAGCTTTGGCCAGTTCTAGACCTGCAATGTCACTCCAATCCACTGGGGGCCCCTGCTGAACGATTTCAGAGGAAACCATGTCCAGGAGGTGAGGGTCACCGGCTTTAAGCTGCTCTTCAGCATGTCGTGAGGAGGAGGTGGATGAAGAGGAGGTAGGCCCTGGCGCTGAGTGGGAGAGGTGGAGACGGTGATCATCAGAGACTTGCTCACCGAGGGAGGGGGAGGTGAAGCTGGCGAGAGAGTCCGCCGAGCGGGAGCCCCCCAGGGTGGAGGAGACGTAGGTCGGTGGAGTCAGTGGCCCACCTGTTGCCTGGCTGCTGTACTTCCTCTGCTGCTGCTGCTGTTCAGACGACATCGTTGACTGTTTCTGAGGATTAAACGGTAAAGATGACTTTTCAGCACTCCTGTCAAATCCGCCGCCGCCGCCGCTGTTGGAGCCTCCGTTTGCACTGCTGCTGTCTGCTATCCTGTACATGGGGCTCTCAGCCGAGCTCCGCGCCTGGCCATAGCCGAAGTTACCATAAGACGAGTCTATCTCTCCTTGGCCTGCCATGTAGAAGGCTTTCCTCTTAAGTGAGTTGGACGAGCTGTTGAGAGGGGTGGGTGCAATTGGGGTCAGGTTGTGGCTCTGGTATGGGTATCCAGGTAAAGCAGAAGAGGGGGGAAGTGGTGTGGGTGCAGCAATGCCTGAGGGAAGGTAAGAGGAGGGAGGGGGTGCTCCCCCAGGGCTGTATCCTGGCCCAACTGAGCTCTGAGCCGGGTAGCCTGCTGGGGGGTAATTATAACTAGACAAGTTGGGGGAGCCGCCATTGTAAGCGGGGACTAAAGTAGGGTGGGAGGGTGGCGGAGGGGGCGGCTGCAGGAGCCCGGAGCTGTGCAGAGGGGAGGGAAGTGCCGGGGCGGGGGCGGACTGGGAACTGTAACTACTGTGCAGGTAGGAGCCGCTGTACGCGGGGCCATATTCCTGAGAGGCCATGGAGGAGGAGTGGAGGGCGGTGGCTGTGTGGCTCCCACAGCTGCTGCTGGAGTAGCTGGGTTCGCTCAGGGTGCTGGACGCCAGGCCTGGGGAGCTGCACATGCCGGACACCACCTCTGAAGCCGCAGCCACCCCTCCCTTCCGGACCGAAACCCCCTCCGGGATGCAACTCATTGGGTAGACGCCGTCCTGCCAGGGCTCCGATTCACCTTTCCGCCCGTTCATCACACCAGCCGCCTCGGGGTAGGAACCCGGCATCTCCAGAATGCCCGAGTACTTCTCGGCATACTTCTTGAGCAGGTTGGAGGCGGTCAGGGCCGAGATGTCGTCATTGGCCCAGGCGTACTGGTAGGAGGCGGAGCGCTGCAGGTGGCCGGGCACCGCCCTGTAGGCCTCAGCCTTGTGGGCTGGGGAGCGCGTGGTGGAGGAGATGTCGAAATGCTGTTCGGCCCACTGGCTGTGCTCGGGGGTCCACTGCATCTTTAAGCCTGGGAGAGACAAAGACGCAGACAATTAGGAGAGCGGCGCCTTCAAATTGGCTCAAACAGAGGGCGGTGTGTTAAAAAGGAGGCATGTGCGGTGTGTCGTGATGTGCGGGAACATCTCATAAGCACTCTGAGGGAGTGTCTAGCGTGGTTCAGAGGGACGAGCGGGGTGGGGGGGAGGTTGGTTACGGCAGCCTAATGCACCCTGGCCAGACCAATAAGACAGAGGCATTGAGGGTCACTCTATAATCCCCGGCTCATCTGAGGTGGCTGGAGATGGGTTTGAAAATGCGCCGAGTGCCACAAACACACACACACACACATCCACCCCATCCACCCCTCCTCTGCTCTTGTGCTTTCATTCAACGCACACACACAAACCTGTGCTCAGACACACAGGCGTTTAAAAAAAAAAAAAAACTATCTGTGCCTGCACTCAGGCGTGATGACGTGCACGCGCACTCACATCCACTGACCCAGACAGACAAACACAGGCACGCACGCAGGAGCTGTAGCGAGCTATGAATTACAACACTATGTGTCTCAAGCTTAGTTCCTGTCTGCACAGCTCCACCTTGACCTCCTCTCTCTCCACCATTCTCTTTACCTTTCTGTCTGCCTCTCTCATCCGTTGCCTCCCCACCGCCTTGTCTCCCCCTCTATTTTTTCTTTTTTTGTTGTTGTCCATTTTCCTCCTCCCCCTTCGGCGAGATCCGTCTTTATTTCCCGCCACCTCCTTTTATTCCGACTCCATCCATTTCGATATACATCTCTCCCTTTCATTCCCTTTCTTCACAGCCACCTCTCCTCTTATTTACTCCCCGTGTGCTCGCGCCGCCTCCCCCACCCTCCCCCTTCCCCTCCTTCCTTCCTTGCTCCATCTCATCTCAGACACACTCACCTGGCTCTCCCCCCTTTATTGCCTCGGGAGGCTGGAGAGCCACTGTTTCCTTTAATCCCAGCCAATGCCATCTGCAAACACTGACAGCCACACGGGCGCACTCCATCGTTGTCTCACTATCAAAGCCGCGGCGCTATCAAAGGCTGGACGGGATGTAATCACAGCAGCCGCGCCGGCAGATTGAACCCCGTTTGATTTGACTTAGTGCACACAAATAAAGGATAATATCGGTGTCATTTAGGCGGCTTCCTCCAACTTATTGACTGCCAGCGGTTGCATGTAGAGACCCACAGCTGGGGGTCTAGCGAGCAATCCCTGCCTCAGAATTGCTTTAACGCGTGCGTTTTGTGCTTGTGTGGGTAAAGCAGCAGTGCAGTGGACAATAAAATCCATTCGCGGAGGAGCAAATCTTTCATTCCTCCCATCCATAAATGCAAAAAAAAAGCACAATATTCACACTCTCTTGCTCTCTTTTTCGAGGCTTGTGTTTGTTTGGTAACACATGCATGAAGCGGGGTGGGGAGAGGAGGGGGGGGGGGGGTCCCCAGGCTCCTATTTCCTCCCTGATTCTCCTCTCCAGCCATCTCTCGGCAGACGCCAGTGCCTAATTAGCAGAATGGCGATCTGCTAATTGCGTTAATTTACAACATTTTAGCCAAGGGGAGTCTTGCAGGGGGTGGGGGGGCCTGAGCGAGCCCGTCACCCTCCCAGCGTTGTGGAGCGGGGAACACCTCAGACAAAGAGCTAAGAAGCGGGAAGTTTTAATATTGGCTGGGAGGCTCCTTTTAATATTATTTAAAAGAGAGGATTACAAAACTGGATAAAATACGACCGAGAAAAATGCACAACTCTGCACACATATGCGCATCTTTTATTTTAACTATCTTACACCTATATTTCTTTTTACTACAGTTTTTTCGTGAGTGCCTTTTTATGTGCAACTGCGGATCAATAAAGTCTATCTAAGTCAAAGTCTCAGTAAATATCTATTATCCGCACAGACACAATGCTGGAAAGCCTTTGTGCAGCTCGGTAATGACTACTTGTGATTCCTCACAGCGATTTTGATCCCTGTGACCTGCGAGCTCGCTGAGAAAATTCAAACAGCGCGTTTGCAATAATCCAACACGAGGACGTAGTTTGTTATTTTCTCAATGAGGCAAAATTGTCTATCAATCTTTAAGAGCTCCTCTCGGGATTGTGTTCTCCAGCTTCTCCGCAGCCCGCAGCGCGAATGTTGGTTCGGCGGGGTACATGAAATCTCTGCTGTTTCAACATTAGCTTTTGAGCATCGCTAAATAATACATAGAGTGAGGACAGCGTGTGAGAAAAGGACGCTCTAAGCCAAATCAAACCACGTCTTCCAACATCACAGACACGTATCTTTTTCGCTAACCCACAGTCCACTCCACCCCGTCTGATTCAGGAGCTATAATCACCGCACGTCCTCTCGCAGCGTCTCCCCCTCTCTGCAACAGGACTCACTGTAGGTCAGCCCACATTGTGATTCCGCTGCAGAAATATCCACCTTCACATTTCATTTGAAGGGGCATTCAGCGATCTTCCTTTCAGTAATCTAATTATCGACCTCCGCCGGCGATCAAGGAATCACGGTGGCGTCGAGCACTTGACCCAAGCGACGCAGCGCTAAAGTCCATTTTCATAGCGAAATGGCTTGCAGCAGAGGAAAACCAAATACTGTGACACGGTTCAGTTTACAGGTGAAGAAGCAGACGTGAAACCCGCAAATGAACGCCCAACAGAGCTGCATCAGGTGAAAGCTATGCGCAAAATTATTTGGCAAACTATCTCGCATAACTGACACGGCCTACTGTATGTCGAGAAAGAAAAGCTGAAAAGGTAACTGACCTAGCTTAGCAAGCATCATTCAAATTTTTGTGGCTACTTCTGAATAATTTAAAACTGAAGGAATGCAGGAATATAAATGAACGTTGCATTCAAAACTAGTCAAACAAGGTCACAAAATGCAGCAAAAGCAGCACGCTAAACGAGAAACTAAACGGGAGTTGCTAATGTAACCCAGGTTCTTTAAGTTTAGCAAGAATAAAACAGAAAACACACAAAGACTGGATGATTTATTGTCACTTTTATTAAGGGGGGTAGCATTAATATAAATAAGAAGGGAAGACACAAACCAAAATGGCTGATGTAAATTTGTAAGCTAAACTAGTTTAAGCTAGCTGTTTCGTTGTGCTTAACTCTATCACTGTTTTTTTTGGAGGGGGGGCACTTCCTATTTTACTTTCCTAAACTCATTCCAGGTGTCTTCACTTGCCCCTGATTGCTAGCCCCGCCCTGATGCGTCACACCTGTGCCTCGTTGTTCCCCTTGTATTTAGCCAGTTCGTCTCTGCTCTCCGTGACAGCACCAGCCTGTCTCACGTGTACTTTGTTTTTATCTTCTGCCTGTTTTGCTAGACTTTCTAACCGCTGCCTGTGACAAGATGTGGTGAAAATAAATTTGTTTGGGAAGAGAAGTGAGAATGTAGTTGGGGATTGTGAGAAGAAAGCAAAAGGAAGCAGGAAAAACAACCCCTCGCATGGTCATGCAGTCGCCTGACGCTCGATCAAACTCCGTTTAAATAAACGCAACTCTTTCTGATTCCATCATTAATAAAGATAACATATATAAAAGAGTGTGTCAGGCTCCATCAGGGCTTTCATCTCCTCTGTAATGAGGTTAATGCAGAGACGCTGTGATTACCCCAGCAATGCAAATGAAGGCCAAATGATAACTTGCACTATTTAAATAAGGTAATAGCGATTACGCTACGTTATTCAAATGAGGACAGATGCTTTGAACTGAGCGCTTTGAACTCGCCGCTCCTTCTCCCAAACATATGGAGGAGGAGACGGAGGAGGATTGACTTTGGTAGCATTCAGGGTTGTTTCCTCTAATTCAATGTGATGTAAACCGGGGGGCGAGGCGCGAAGTCGCTTAATGTGCCGCCGCATCCCTTGGCTCACCCCGGATGACCTTCAGAGCCGTTCACAAAGAATGAATTCAATGTAAATACTGAAAAGACGAGCATCCGACTCTCTTTACTGGTTCCTCTGGCTGTATATTAACAGAAAACTCTCAAGGCTTTTTTCATATTGAAATCATGAAAAGAAGAATCCTGCCGCTCGCGGAGAACTTTAATTCGCCGACGAGTGTTTTTCGGCTGCGACGGCCTTCGTCAAGGTTACGGCGCCTCGCGCTCAGACCGTGCGGGTGGAAGCCGTGTCCAGATTTCAGCCGAATTCTTTCCATTCACTCATTTATTTATTTATTTATTTATTTTGTTCCGTAGTTTTGCACCGAGACGTGATTTACAGCATTTCGACAGAGCTACAAGGCTATTTGATTTCCTCCTGCGTCTTTCGTGGCTTGTAACGCCTGGGGGAAATTTGCAAAGCACTTGGACGGACACATGCTGTAGAGATTTACTTTCTTAAAAAGCAAGATGTGTGTGTGAGAAAGAGAGAGAAATGAAGCTGAAAAAAAACATCCGACAAAAATCTTCTCCACCTTCTGAAGTGCAAAATCTGACGCCGTTTCTATATATATATTTTCTTTCTCCTCCAGCCTCCACATACACGAGCCTAATCATTCTCATTACACTCCGCGTCCATCTGCATCAACAGAGCTGCCTATTACCGCGCTTGTGTGTGCGTGCGCGCGGTAAACAGCTCTTTAGAGAGAGCTAATGAGCTCTTTTAAGTCTGTCCGCTGTGTGATTCTGCAAGCGGGGTGTCAGAAGCAAACTGCCCATTTTGGTAACGTCATAATTAAGCCGTATGTGTTTGGGAAAAGGAGACGCACGCGCGCGCGCACGGGCGCATTTCGAGGCATAAATGCGTGCGCCCTTCTTTGTCTTTCCAACACAAACAGAAACTTTAAAAGCCTCCGGGGCGAACGTTTGGAGGAAGAGGAGGTACATGACAAGCGATAACTTCATCAAGGGAGACCTGTTTCCACGCACCACTGGGGAAATCTTAACCAGCCAGTTATTCAAATCCTTATCAAATACACCAGAGGGCATCTTTTAACCTCTAAATCACTGCCAGGGTGCACACACACACACACACACACACACACACACACACACACACACGCTGAATATGCAGCGAAGTGTATGTTGTTTAAAGATGTGTATGTGTGTGTGTGTACATGCATATTCTCATTTGTGCAGGCCCCGGCGCGCGCTTGACAACCTCCGGACTGCCTTGTTAATGAGTCCGACACACTGTGACTAAGCCACAGGCTACGCTGTATTGGCACACAACCTACAGTAGAGAGTCAAATAATGTGATTAGGTCCTCCAAAAGGCAATTAATTATGAAATTAGTCACGAGCCGGTGTCGCACGCACATGCACGCACGTATCAAAACTAAACCCGTCTCTGGTCTCCGGAGCGAGCCCGGCAGCGGCGGCGGGAGCGTCGCTATCGGGGGGGGCCGGCGTCGGAGCGGCCAAACCGCCCTCCTTCATGCTTTTTTTTCGGCTTTGAAGCCTTCAGTTTCAGCCACAACTTTTAACCATTACGACGACTAGTCAGCTGCAAAGCGTCAACAACAACAACAACAGAAGAAGAAGCAGGGAGTAAACAGAGCGAGTTCAAAGTCTAGACGGCGAGTAGTGACCGGGAGAGATGAGCTGTCACTAACTCAAAGGCGGGAGAGGAGGGGCGGATGAGCGGGGGGACGGGGGGAGATGACAGCTCCGAGCTGTGTTGTAACCATATTTGACAAATGACAGCATCTATTTTTTAAAAATCAAATATTCATTGTAATCGGCGACCTCCGACCTCCGCGATAACTTTGACCATCAAACGCTCGGGAGAATGTTTGCGGAGGGAGGAATTCAGCTCAGGCTTGGCTGCGGGTGTGGAGATGTTTTAAAATATTAGGGTAATGACTGCTCTAAATTTAGCTCGCACAAGAAAATCAAGACTGGAATCTTTAACTAAATTCCAGAGGCGTATCATCATCGTCACCCCCGGGAGCCGCCGGTATCAGATCTTCCCTTAGAGCTGTATAAATTGACACTGTCTAAATTTCCTTTTACTAGACAGACTATTGAATGGATGGGTTAAATGGGTAGGGCGCAGTTAAACAAATGCTCCGGATCAAGGAAATTGTGCGTGGCTTCTTTTGTCATTCAGGGAGGAAATTGAGAGATATTCGGCGGGGGCTCAAAGCCGCTAACGCATGGCATTCATCTATAATGCACTCGGCCTGTCCGTCAGATACTCCATTTCCTGTGACTAGCGCAGCGTGCCTAATCACCCGGCTCCACGCGGGGTTCCTTCCTCAAAGACGGCACACACACACACACACACACACACACACACACACACACACACACACCGATCCTGCAGGCGAGAATGAAGACAGACACACGCAGGACACACACGCGCAAACGTCGGCCCCGCTGAGGCAAACAGATTATTCTTATCTGCCGAACAAAACATCTGTAAAGACTCTCACCACCACTGTGCTCTAACAGTGTCGCGACCCCAAACAGCATCTCGGCGGCTCCTCTTTCATCACTCAGAGGAGCCGGCACGAGGCGGCGGGAGCTCGTGGACGGATCATCGGGGCTGGAGGGGGGGAGGCTTACGTGAGTCACGCTGAATAAACCGACGCAGGCACCGGTTTTCTCCTCCCGCCGTGAAATCGGGGATCAGAAATGAGCAAAAACTTCACATAAAAGTTATTTACCAGTGGCTTATGATCGACTGATGAAGTTTAAATATATAAGCTGCTATAACACTGAGACTTTATTTGGAATTTATTTGGGTATAATTATCTGCTTCTGATGGTTTTGTCTTATTAATTCATAATACTGATCAATAAAGACCCATATGTAAAGTATAAGTAATTACTAATGCTTGTTTCAAGCTAATAAATCATTTATTATGTTTGCATAACTGGTGTATTTGGCATTAATTAACTCCTTACTGACTAAATAAAGTATATAAGTAATTATAAATGCCTTTAACATTGATTAATCTAATAATAGACACTACTTGTTGACTTAAAGGGTTTATAAGCGTTTATTAATCTTAATTATCATGAGTAATGCTTAAGTAACTGTTAATTAAGCCTCAGAAATAAACTTGTTGGTTTGCGTGGGTGTTCTTCGTCAAAGTTTGAATGAAATCCTCAAATTTGACGCATAAAACTTAACAGACAGCGACCTGCACACTGACAAAGCAGAATTTATCCAGGTTTAATCATCCGTTGTCTTGATTAGTCACTTATTAATTCAGATGACTGATCAATAAAGCCTTAACACAAAGCATGAGCACATACGTGAGTCCCTAATGTCTTTATTCAGTTAATAAATCATGTATTAGCTCTTTATATTTGCAGTCTTAAATCATAATTCATTACCGGTGTAGCTACTTAAATCTTAAAGCTATTTACTGGCTAAGAAATAGTACAGCACATCGATGGACAAATTGCAGGGCGACGCAACACGCAGCACACAATTCCTAACCCCGGCGTCTCCGCCGGTGTCACCTCTACCCCGCCGACACCAGTGGCGCAGGATGCTACGGTCTTTTGTCAGGTGCGACGAGCACGTCCGCACCGGCTCCGACTCCGGGGCGCCGCTCCCACCCGAGCCTGCCTCCCGGCGGGGTCTCTCGGAGCCCGGCCCCGGAGGTTAACGCGGGGCCACGCAGCCGTCGATACTCCCCCGACGCCGGGGGATCCATACCCGTGAACCGCCGCCACTTTGTTTACCTGTGTGTTCGGTAATTAAAATAGATTTCTGAGAGGAGGCCTAATCCTTTTAGAAATGACATCGATCCGGCGACGGACGCAAGAGAGCTGTGGTGTAATTTATTTATTTTTTTACTTTCCTTCCCCGTACACTCTTTTTCCTGCACAAGCTGTGTCGAGGACGCACACAACCCCCCCCCCTTTCTCCTCGTTGGAAACTTTGGAAAGTCCTCGACATGAAGGACGTCATTTAGGGGCCCGGCCGAGGAGGAGGGGTTGCGGCAGAAAGGGTGGCAGGTGGAGATAATAGAGAGGAAGCCTCTAACCTCGTCTAAAGCTGTCTGTCTTCGTAAATAAAATGAGATAATTATTGAGTGAACAACATTATACGCCGACGACGCACTCTTTCTTCTGCCCCCCTCCCGCCGGCGCAGTTGTAAATCTCAACAAACACGGTGCTTTTGGACATTAAGTGCTCACTAAGCACAGTGGATGCATCATATTTCAAGAGCAGGCGTTGTGTGGGTGAGGAGCTGGGGAAAATGGAGTGTAATGGTTATCCATTATCTTATACGGCAACGGCGGCAATGATCATTTTCAAGTGACTCATTTCTGGAAGTACCTATCTATTGGCCACTCCGAGAGAAGACTTTGATGGCTAATCCAAAACAACTATTCAGAGGTCATTTGCCGTGGCAGCAGCCGAGACACTCTGCACAAGAGAACGCTTCAGCCTCCCTCATTATTCAAATACAATCCTCGGGAAGATCCGCATCGCAAACAGCGGAGCGCAACAGCCACCGCAGTGGGCGATTACCTACGCGGCTTACTCCCGAGCCAGAGTGGAAACATTAACAATGCATCAACAAATGAATATATCACAATCCGAGTAAGAGTTCTGAAAGCGCCGGGGCTATTTGTCAAGGGAATTGAATAGCGATACCGGAGGTGTATTAACATATCAATGATCGCCGGCGGGAAAGCTCGGTAAAAACGTACAAGTCTCTTCTGTGAGAGAGTATTTTTTATATATATATATATATATATATATATATATTTTTTGTGCGTTATTCAATCGCGTGTTATTCTGGTGAGGTAAAATGTATTTTTAGAAGAGTAGGTGGCTGCTGCTGTTTGTTTGTGTGTGGTCTCGGCTCCACATGAATGGTTACTTAACACCACACTGATTTCCCCTCAGCAGTTAGAGAAAAACCAGCCGATGCTCAATGATGCATCGCCGTGTTTGCTGCCGCCAGCCCGCTTGTGTGCGTTTGTGTGTCTGTGTGTGTGTGTGCGCGCATATGTCCGTCTGCGTGTGTGTGTGTGTTATCGTCGCTGGCACGTAGACAGACAGCCCAGGAGTGACTGCCGGAGTGTCACCATCTGTGGATGCATTTATGTCTGTCTACACTGGGCTGTGGGTGTGTGTGGGTGGGTGGGTGGTTTAGGAGGGGAAGGGGTGGAGGTGTGGGGTAGGTAGGGGGTGCATTCAGGCCAGACAGTGGGACTGGACCACAGCTCCATACTTTACTAGTTCTAAAAAACAATCAGCTAACTTTGTGCCAAACTGCACTGTAAAAAAACAAACTGTTGAATTTAACTTTTTAAAACCTTTTTTTCCTCCAAACAGCTGAGCAAACTGTATTTATTTCTAAAAGTGTGCACGAGAATGAAATAATACAAGAACAAAAACTTTTAAAGGCTTGACGGCTCACTGAGCTGGATTTCTAATTTTTAAAAATTTCTTTTTTTGCAGTGTACCAAACACTTGGCAAGCAAGCGGTTGCAGTTCAACAGCAGTTGGTGGAGATTAACGCCCGCCCCGAGTGGTGCGCGTGAAAGCCTCTTTCCGCGTGTCTGGGATAACCTCTACCCCAGCCTGTGAACTTGCGTTTGATGCGTCAAATCCTGCACGGCTCCTCTGCAAGAACCGGCAGCTCGCCGCAACAGATTTCCCCCCAATTTGCATGAAAGCGCTCAAAGACGCCGGCGAATCAACAGAACGTGGGAAATAAATCAACGCGAAGCTAAGTGCTGTCAAATTTGACCATTTTTTTTTTTAAATAGTTGCATCGTTTTGTTGCGTCTGCAGTTGATAAAGGCAACCGACAGCAGCAGGTGGAAATGGACATCATTGCTTTTTTTGGGGGGGAAAAATTTGGTCAAAAAAAACTTAATTGTACATTAATACATCACACAGAGTGAAACCAGGCCAGCTGTGAAGATGAAAGTGAGATTTCAAAAGGAACTGTGATGAAATGCTTTCGTGGGGCTTTCAGGAGGACTGCGTACGTTCCAGTGTTCACTAACGTCCACTATATCCTGCTTAGTTGAACAAAGTTTTATTTATTTTTTTAAAAATGGCGGCTAATGCGTGACTGGTTTTCCTAAACGTGCGAAGAAGATGCCTCGAGCCTCGCTTTGAACCGCGTGTGTGTGCTCGGCGTGAGCGCTCAGGTGCCTCTAAATCCACTGCGCCTCGCATTATGCCGGAATCCGCGCGGGTTGTCTAAACAGTCAAACAGCGGATCAATACGCCCCGATCGATCGGCGGCATTGAGACTGAACCGGTCGTGTCGAGGGGGCAGGAGATTCTCACTGGAGCTCTCCGCGGGGAAGGCTGGAGGACGCGCGTACACACACGCACAATTTAATGCGCCTCACGAACGCACACACACGTCTTTGCTGAGGATATGCATGAGCGCAGATATATGAGCATTTGCAGGCCGCTCCGGCAGAAACTCCTTGTTCCTTGAGACGCGAGCTCGCTCCACACCGACACATCTCATACGAGCAGATTCAGGTCCTGTCTGCTCAAGTCAGAGCCAGCAGTTTGTCTCAGAGTGAGGGCATCCAGTCAGCTCGAGCAGCTGAATATCAAGCTGGCCGCAGCCGCCGTCGCCGCCGCCGTCTCCTCCTCGCGCTCATCTGACACAGTCGATAGCTCTGCATTATTCATGGCGGGACGGCGGGATGGCTCTCTCGCCGAGGGGCTGGGATTTCAACGCTCCCAAAACTTTACAGGGGCCGGCGTGACACCTTCGACAACTGTTTACCGTCAGCGGAAAATGACAACGCGCGGCAGCGGGTCGGGGGAGGGGGTGGAAGGTGGAGGAACTTTAAAGGAGGAGGGATTTGTCAGCCAAAGGCGGATTTTTGTAGGAACCAGGCGGGAAGTTTGATCACACCCGGGCGCCTTTCTAAATAAAAATAGCCCCGCTGTACGCGTCTTTCTTGTCAGCTCCTCTTGCTCGGCATCAAGTCAATAACCACGGATCACAAAGCTAACACGAAAACCTGACGCGCCTCTAATAAAAAAAGAAAACAAATCACAATTTCAGACGTTGCTCACGCATGTTTTCGCTTATTTCCATTACACAGACTTAAAGACATCAATTAGCCAAACCGCGTCCAGAACGAGAAAGAAAGAAGAAAAAAAAAGACGGCTATTTGGAATCAAACAAGAGAACCAGAGGCAATAAAGAACGTCAGGCTGCTTGATATCAGATCTCGGAGGAGAAATCTGATGGGCACCGGTGAGCAGAAGGCATCTCGGGAGAATTGGACAAGGGAGAGATTTAATGTGATCATAGGGGACGCTCATCTTTCAGGGAACGGGGTAATAATGAGCAATCAATAACGTCCTTAACAGAGTTAGAGAGAGTGGCTGACAGCAGATGTAAGGCCCCGGCTAACAGGCGACGTCTGATCTCACATTACCGCGCTGGATGAAGGGTTTGAACGCACGCGCATACAGTACACGTAGCACATGTGCGTCCATACCTCCCCCCTCAGCCTCCCTTTCGCTGCGTTTCTCACCCACATGTTCGCACGTTGGTGTCGTCGTCTAATGATCAACAGCGGTAATGACGCGCGCAATAATAACAATAATGCAGTGTGTGTTAAGCCTAAATTTCAGAATCACCAACCTCAATGTACACCGATCAGCCACAACATTAAAACCACTGACAGGAGACGTGAATCGCATCACACAGCAGCATTGTGGACGACTCAGAACAAAAAAAAAAAAGTATGAAGAACAGCTCAAGGTGTTGAATTCACCAGATCCCAAACTGATCAAGTATCTGCGGGATGATCCACAGAGGACCCTCCCTTAAAAGGGGGCCCACTAGCAACATCCTGTTGCCAGACACCACAGGACACCTTCAAAAGTCCCATGTCCATTCTCTGATGAAGTGTTTTGGAGGCGCAAAGGAGAACTACACAATATTAGGGAGGTGGTCATAATGATAAGCCTGAATACTCATCTACAACAGGCTGCAAAAATGTTCCACATTCACTAAGCTTTTTTTTTATATATATATATCAGCTGTTCGGGCTCTAGCCGTCGGTGCATCCGCAGACGGAGGCTAATAACGGTCTAGCTGCTCATATATGTCAACTGCACGCTAATTACCCTTTTTAATGTTGCCGCGGTGACAAGAAAATGGTGCGCCTCTTTAACTTTTAATGTCCAGATTAACTTCAGCGACGTCTGGCAGCAGAAACGGTCCTCACCGTGCCGTTCAATCTCGAGCCGTCACAGGCCTGACTAGGGCTGAAACGATTTGTTGAGTTACTCGATTACAAAAATTGCTCGAGGCAAAAACTCAAAGCCCCCTTAAATTCCTATGACGCGCACTATACGTGCGGGGATCTGACTTTTTCACACGGACCGTTGTTTTGGAAGCACCTATGCACTAGCGTGTGATACATTTTGAATTTATTTGGCGCGATGGCGGAGAGTAAAGATGCCCATAAATGGCAAAAAATGTCTAAAGTTTGGGATCATTACATTCATAAGTTGTAATACATTTCACGCAGCTGAATCACGGAAAGCGCGAATGAAAGTGGCCATGTGGCATTGTTTACAAAACTTGACCGCAACGCACGTTTGCAGGCAGGCGACGTAAGCTCCGCTAGCTAGCGTAAAACACAAAATGGACCGGTTTTTAATAAAGAAGGGACCAAAACGAGCTCAAAAACCAGACGTAGAGATGCACATTTGCAAAGGTGACGTAGTATGTTGTCGTAAAAGTGTCTCGCCTTTTGAGTTTGCACTGCCGATGTGGCTCTTGTGAAAAATGCACCCTCATCTCTCTCACTCTTCCTCACGCACAGCACGCGTTCACAAACACACAGGTTGCTAGGTTACCATAGGGCTCACCCCAGAAATGATGTATTATTTGTTAGTAGCCTAATGGTAAATGCTGCAGGTGTAGAAATCTACATAAAACATGTTATACATGTTTTACAGTAAGTTCTCTTAACTGTATTGATATTTAATTGTTGTCACTGGCACTTTTAATGGGTAAATTGCAATAAATGGGCTTAGTTTTGGAGCCAAATGTTGGAGTTCTCTGTTTTTTTGAGAAGTAAAAGGCAAATGCTTGATAATTTTACAGCCACATAATTTTCGTTATGCATTATTTGTTTTGGTTGTTTAAAAACGTAAAAAAAAAATCCGATTAATCGATCGATAAAGTGCTCGATTAATCGATTACGAAAAGAATCGATATGCAGCCCTAGACCTGATCAGCAACTATCAGGTATATTCACCCTCAACAGTGAACCAAACACGAGACGTTCGCTGCTCTTTGCAACCCGGCACTTTCCCTCAGGTCCATTCTGAGTTAGAGGGAGAAAGACCAGGGGCCTCGATACCAGGGTGGAGGGTGCATGCTTGCGTGCGGCGGCAGCGGCGGCGTGTTTCCAAATCAAAAGTAGAACGATCCAGCTTTAGAAAATGTGAGTCTGCAAGCGTGTGCTGCCTTTCCTGCGCGAGCTTACTCGGGGATAATGATCAAGGTGGAGAAGTGGTGGGAAAAGGAGGAGGAGGAGGGTAAAAAAAAATAAAAAATGGAGAAAAATGGAGTATTTATTAAAGAGATGAGTAGTGACACAAGATAAGGGGTGACTCTGGCGGCCAGTTGGAAGGAGAATGTCATTCCGCTGCTGAAGTCCCTCGAGGGAGATGAGTCAAGGCTGAGGAACGAAAGGCTCCGTCCAGAGCAGCCAGAAACTGAGGCCTTGATATTTCCATTTTTCCAAAGTGGTGGTTTTTCTTTCACACTTCACACGCCTGCAATGTGAAAACATGCGTCTCATGCATCATCTACACACCAGCTCTCTGCGAATAAAAAAAACAAACCGTGATCGACATTAAGTCCACGGACACTTTGCAAACAAGATCACGCTGCTGTGGGTGCTCCAGCTCTTGTCAACAACTTGCACTAACAGCTGACCAGATGTGTCCGAGGGTTGCAGCGTCTCCTAGCAACAGCAAAATGTTCCGGCGGTGCGGGCAAATCTGAAGCCATGGTGCAGATTTCTACGCGCCGCCAGGCCTGAAGGCGCAGCCGTCCGTGGGAACTCGCGACACGGCCGCCGCGGGTGTCGGCTTCCTCGGCGCGCCCGAGACTTTTAGCCGTCTGTCAGGTTTTGTCTCGCGCCTCGCCACGGGCACCCCCCCTTATCTTATCGGCCGATCGGCGTGCGGGAAATGAGCGACGCGACGCTCATCTGTCAAGACGCAGCGGCTCAATTACCGCACAGAAACGCTGACGTCATGCAAGTCATTAGTCGAGCACGTACAGTATGCATAGGTGGAAACTGAAAACTGTTTTTGATGCAACCTCCTCATATTACTGTACTTGTCTACTACCTCTGAAGACAGACGGAAAGAAAACGGGGGGGAGGGAAATATATATATAAATATATATAAAGAGAGAGACAGACAGGTATAGAAACAGAAGGAAACAAAGATTGAGACAAACACTTCTCGTGATAGGGAGAAAGACACACATCCAGAGAGATGGGGAGGAATGCTGGATGTGTGTGCTGCATCCCAGGGGATCACTTACTCAGTATAGACACAGCACTGGAGGACAGAGCACAACAAGGGTTCATTGGCCAAAATCTCTCCCTCTTTACACACACGTAAACACACACAATCCCTCCAAGCAATATTCCTGTAAGCACTCGTCCGCTGAGAATAGCCGCATTGACTGAAGTGGAGAGGAGGAAGGAATGTGCGAGGAACGATAGAGCGAGCGGTGGAAGGAGAAAATGAAAACGGAGGGGATCAGGAGGAGGAGGAGGAGTGTCCACCTGGCCGGCGTCCAGGGGAATTAAACAGTCTGTTTACCGCTCTCAGCGCCTCGGCAGCGCCATGTTAGCCTAATGGCACGGACATGAAGCCAATTGATTTGTGGACCAATAGACCTGTCCCACAGCACAGGCAGATTACCTAGATCACTGGCTCTGCATCGAGTAGACATCGCTTCTCATTCGGGCCCCACAGGCAGTGGAATGCGAACAGGGTTTAATGTGTGTGTGGGATGCATGCATATTGGTACACGTGTTCCTGGGATTAAAATGTATTCATTCTCTGCTTGCATACTGTTGCACCCAGGCGACTTTGTCTGCTTATGCTATTTATATATTCTCTAAACATATGTTGCAATGTTGGATTTAAGGATTCAAAAACTCAGTAGTTTGCATTAACAACAGGATCATAATGTGGTCATCTTTCATACATCTGCAGTCTAAATTAATGATTTCAAGACTAATTAGTCAAATATTTGGTTGTAAAGCTTAAGAACATGGGACTTTATCAACTATTTGTATCCTAAAATTGCTTCCATTCAAGGCGCTAAATGCTACGATAGCTTAAGCAGCATCTATCATTTTTGAGCAACCCACAGAATAGACGTAAATTAGCTATAGCTAACAGTTAATCTGTCGTTGTAATTGTAACCGACTGTCTGGCTGCTACCTTAACTCACTGAGACTGTTATTTTGTTAAATTAAAATTAGAATTCAATAAACATACAACTAACTATTCAGTCCTCCCATCTAAGAAAGCAGAAATTAAAAAGAAACTAATCGCTGTAATACAATACAACATTGGCATTAGCGCTAAAAAGTGGAAGATGCTAAAAGCTAAGTTTGTCTATTTTTGGTAAACGGTCATCGATTTTTTTATAGCAATTCTCTGCCAGTTACTACTCAAGGTGTTTTATCGTCACAATGACGCATCGACACATCTGTTCACACAACTATTGTGTCGTCATTATAACAGGCTACCTTGCTGCTAGCTTAAATCATTGAGATACTATAAAATTTATATCAAGTGTGTATAAACTGCCTCTTTTAAAACTGATTCAACATGCTGTATATTCACCGAACCTTTCAATCTTGACATTTAAGCAAGCCACATTTAAAATATGAATAAATATTGTTGGTAGCAATATGTTGTTGTCATTACAACCAACTGGCTAGCTGCTAGCTTAAACTGTTGAGACGTAGAAATGCAGTCTTTAACAATATAATTCAATATACAGTTAATTAGCCCTGATATATAATAAAGAAACAAAAGTCAGCACTGTGATACAAAACCATTTTGGTGCCTCTAAAATGGTATGCTAGTGAAGCTAAAAAGCTAAGTATACATATGACAGGCTGACAGCTAGCTTTACTTTGACTCACTGGTGTAAAAATAATATTCTTTAAAACTTAATTTGTTATATTTCTGACGTCTAAGGAGGTATTTAAAACCAACTATA
The DNA here is from genome assembly GCA_005024645.1 of Planiliza haematocheilus. Taxonomy (NCBI): domain Eukaryota; kingdom Metazoa; phylum Chordata; class Actinopteri; order Mugiliformes; family Mugilidae; genus Planiliza; species Planiliza haematocheilus. The sequence goes on along the minus strand of SRSE01001266.1, from coordinate 193,314 downwards.
TGTCATATTGGTTTGCTAAGAGCTTTTCCATGTTGCAAAACAAGTGATATTCATGAGATTTAAAGTCACTCAACGCCACACCTGTTGTTTTAACGTTGAAGTGTTCAGCAGATCATTTTTTTTCTCTCAGGACGATAAAGCAGGCTCCGTGCACTGTGCACATTTCTGGCATTTACGGTGCATATTGTTCCAAATTGAATGCAACACCCGGACAATGAAAGACCACACACACTTGAAACTACAGTTATCCATGTGTACGGCCGAGTAGTGAGAATAATTCCGCATTCTCCACAGTTTTCACTCATGTCACTGTCCCAGTTGATAAGCATGAAAATCCATTTATCTACAAAGGAACTGTATGGTCTGTATTGGACAATGTCTCTTTCATGGTCCTTTGCGGGCCCTTTTCTTTCTTTTTTTTTTGTCCACAAAGCCACCCAACTGACTCCTCCGCGTCTGTAATAGTCCACATTCATTTGATATGGACACATCAAGGGAGATATTGCAGTGCATCAAGAGAAGTGGCTCACAGAGGCAGCGATATGCTCTGAACATGAAAGAACAATGGACGCGAGGCAGATGCAGTTAGGCAAAAAAAAATAAAAGACAGTGGACACCGCGCAGGCCTGCATACGAACAGAACGGCAGATATCTACGCCTGCCTGAACGCATGGGCAGGAAACCATATGGAGACACGCTACGGCTCACTGTCATTATCATTCAGCCTTTTTCCTCCTTGGGAGAGTTAGTCTGCAGGAAGGAGGAAGCAGGAATTAGGCCTCCGAGGAGGAAGAGGAGGAGGAGACGTCAGATTACAGATTAGAGGGTGGGGAAGTGGTGGGATTTAATGTGCGGTATAGATGCTAATACAGCTCACGGCTCGGCTAAGGGCGTTGTCTGATTTAGCCCCGTGGATTATACCATGTTTAGAGCATTGACGAAAATGTGGTAAAGAAAAACGAGTCTCCAGGTTACTCTCATGGAAACGCCTCATTGCTCACCTAATCCATATTTGTATAAATGATGTGCACGGTTGCTTTACAGCACAAGGCACACACACACACACACGCAAAAAAAAAACAAAACCTCTGAGACTTTGAGGTATTAACAATGATGCTACGTCTTAACCACCCTCTGGCTAATGCAGCTAATGAATGAGAAAACGCTAGCAGGCTAACGGCTCTAATTCTCCTTCACAGGCTATCATGTTGCAGCCCGGAGACGGATCAATACCATTTGCTCAACACACAGGAGGCCCGGGAATCTATAAAAGGGCTTTTATTGAGTAATTAAACACCCATTACTGTCCCGCGCAGCCAAACAATAAATTTGATCAGCCTCTCAGGCGCGGATCCAGCCGTGATTAATACCCGGTGCATGCATGACATAAAAGGCAGCGGTGACATTTCGCCGGGGTCCTGTTTTAGAACGGAGCGAGAGTTCGGACGCTGGCAGCGGTGGCTGTTTCAAGGTTGTTTTTAGTGGGGCTGGACCTTCGGAGGCGAGGCGGCGGCGGGGGGGGCAATGTCCCACCAGTATCACTTGCCCCGAGGCCGCTGCTTTCTGTTTGGGTTACAACTTCCAGATTTTGTTCATGTTTTTTTTTTAATTTTAAAGCATTAACATTGCAATTACAGTTAGGCGTAGTTAATCTTTCCTTGCAAGGTGCAGAATTTCAATTCTTCAATTCTTGCATGGTGTTTAAATATAAATGCACTCCACAAAACCCTCGCACCACAGCGAGCTTCACTATTCAGCTGCTTCACAGTGACCCGAAGGCTGCACTTTTCAATTTCCCAACGTCCCCCTTTTTTTTTTTTTTTTTCCACACTTCCACGATTTGGAAAAAAAAAAAAAAAAAAAAAACCTGTTACAATCCCATCCTTGTTGGAGAATATTTAGCGTTGTTGAGCCAACAATATGGCATCTGGGTGATTCTCCTAAATATGAATGGCCCATTCACGGGGCTCAATGGAGTCGCTTGGCAGTGGCCCTTCTTCCCCTCCCTCCTCCATACTCAAAACAATATTCAGCGCAGCGGTCTTTGGCACTTTTCCCCGAAATCAACAAAAGAGGAACTCGAAGCCGTCCCTGAAAACCCTCAAAGCATTAAGCCTCTGTGAGACGCAAGTACTTGGCACAAGCAAAGCGATTTAACGACAATGGGCAAATCATACAGTGCTTTGTGAGATTTAGGGGATACAATAGCACTCCGTTTCCAAAGCACACATTAGTAAGCATGTCATTGGGACCCCCCTGGGGGATTTGAGCAGCCTAGAGGATTGTGTAGTGGAGAGGATAAATATATGTTACTGGGCAGGAAGATGGAGCGCTGCCAGCGAGCCCTCCCCTCCTTCCTCCTTCCTTTCGCGGCGCACACCGTGGATTACAGTGCGAGGGATACATTAATAGAATAATCTTCTGACCACACAAACTAACCCGCAAACTGAACCCATTTGGCTTGTTAAGCGCATGCGTTGCGGCGCGTCCAAAATCAATCTGCGAACATTTAGCAGAGCTCAAGAGGTGCCGATGAGGAGAGGTTCCTCGCCCTGCACCAAAAAAAAAAGAAAGAACGAAAGAAGAGAGCTCCTGCCGTGGAGGAAAAAATAAAATAATAAAGCGAGAGAAATGGGAAAAAAAAACTTGTTATAAATGTGCGGCGCTTGCAGCCATGCTGACCTCCGAGTGCTAAACAAAACCAGCAACGGACAAGCAGACGCCCACTCAAAAGTCAATACCATGCGTGCCTCCTCTTCCTCTTGTATGGTTAATGCATGATGCCAGGTAGGGGAGACAGACGCGAGAGTAGGATCTCATTATACGCGGCGTGCTATCATTAGCCATCTACCACATGTGTCCATCCTGCCAGCGGAGTCACGCGGGCAACATCCCGACGCTCTCCGGTGGGGGGGAACTCGGGCCGACAAACACGCGGCGCAGGAATCCGGCATAATCACAGGTGCGCACACAAACAAGCCTCCTCTTCCTCCTCTTCCTCCCGGCAGGCCCGGCTGCATTAGCATACACAGATTCGGAGCTGGAGGATTCGGCGGTGTAATCTTTCCCCGCCACGGTAAAGTAAGTTTGAGACCGGAAAGAGATTTAAAAGTGACGACAAAGAGGAAAGCAGCAGAAAAAGGGGACGTTTAAGATGAGATTCATGCTATAAATCTATATTATTTACTTATTTAAATAAAAAAATAAAGGCCTGGTTCTCAAAAGGACGTCAGCTGTGATCAGAAGTGACTACAGAGTGAGATTCGTGCCTGGAAACTTATTCTCGGAGGCCGCAACGGCTCAAACGACACAAAATCAGCTACGATTTCAGCTCCCAGCTCCTGTGTTTCCGAGTTCCTCTAACTCGTCTTAAAGCGGACCACACAGGACGGCCGGAGAGCCGCCACCTCCGGGATCGGCGGGGTGACATTTTCCTCGCAAATAATCCGCCGTCCGCCCGTCTCCCGCAGGCCGCGGGCAGCTCAAGTGATGCCGCGCCACACGCCCAGCCACTCGGCATCCTTTTGTGTCCATCCCCTGGCAGCTCTCCAAGCGTCGCGCACGCACGCAAATTAAATGAGCCATTGTTCATTAACGCGCACGCACACCTTCTCGCGGCCTGGAGATCCTCTCTCTCGCGCTAATCAAGACGTTCAAACTCTGAGCCTCGGATGGGGAAGTTTCAAGGCAGGGGGGGGAGGGGCGAGGGAGGCCGAGCCGAGCAAAATCAGATCATCCAGCCAGAGCACGAGAGAGGAGAGAGATTACAGTCTGGCTGTCATTTTTTTTTGGCCTCTGAGTTATGGAAAAAAAAAAAGGCTCCTCGTCCTCCGTCGACGGGCCAAATGAGCGGCGAGCTCCCCCGCATATCAATGCGCAATTTGACTTAAGACTTCCACGGCGATAACCTAATTAGAAGCGGCGGCGGCTCCTCATTCGGAGGCACAATGTAAAGGATAAGCCGCCGCCGCCGCCGTGTCTGCTGGGGTCTAACGGCGCGGGATGTTCCAAAGTGGGATTTTTTTTTTTTTAAATAAGTCCTCAGCGTATTTAACACTCCACCACGCGCTGGAGGTTTTAACGTCTGCCAAGGGGTGAACGGAGGCCGCTGGCGAGGAGGAGAGGGAGGTGAGCTTAAAGACGGAGGCCTGTTTAAAATTCAGGGAAATTTTCGCTTTGATTTGATTAAAAGGAAAAAACGACATAAAACGACTTTTTGCTTCTTTTTTTTGTTGGAGGAGGAGGAGGAGGAGGAGGATTTGGGAGCTCAGAAGAAAGGGAGATAATGCTTTTTAACGCCGGAATTAACATGGAAATGAATTGGGCTGGGCGTCTCTGGGTGTGGAGGAGGAGAAATCTGAGAAAGTCTGGTGATCGTTTTTTTTTTTTGGCTCAGCTGTTAGGGAAGACCTCAGCTGACCCCGGAGCTGCTGCTGCTGCTGCTGCCGCCGCCGTCGTCCGCCTCTGATCCATTTTCATCTGCTTCGTTTTGTCCGAACGCGGCTCTGCTTTAAAGCATCGCCTCGCGCCGACACGTCACAGATCAGGAGGAGGAGGAGGAGGCCTTCGCTAGCGAGCCCAGTTTTGCGTGGCTACCCTTTAAGTACCCCCCCCCCCCGCGCATCAGATTTTTGACTGGATAATAACCAGCCGGCAAGAGCGAAGGAAAGGGTTCGGTTGCGACGAAGCAACACGTCAACCGGCAACTGTCAGTCACCCCCCCCCACCCCCGATGCCAAACTACAAAATAACAGATAGAGGAGGACGGAGTGGATCACGGCGTCGAGGGTTTTAAGGAACCCGGCGGCACAGACAGCTGCCACGCCGTCTCCGGGTGGAGGAGGGGGGGGCGGGTGTCACACAAAGACTACCACAGCCTCAGTACAGTTAGCTGACACGCTAGCCCCAGCCTCTGTCTGCTGGGACCGAGAGAGAGAAGGAGAGAGAGGAGAGGAGGGGAAATAAGTGGACAAAGAGTGAAATAGATGAGAGAGCAAGGAGACAAGACAGCCTGATGCACTGTCGAGCAAAACGTGGAGGGAAGAGGGGAGGGGAGGGGAGGGAGAGAAACACAGAGACACACAGAGAGAGAGAGAGATGGAGGATAGTGAAACAGACAGACAGGTCCAAGAGGGATTTGTTCTATTTGCATGCGCCAGGCTCCCATGGGGTCCAGCTCCGCTCGGCGAGCCGAGAGCACAAAAGATAACACTTAACATATTTGCTAAAAGATGACAACCCCTGCCTGGATCTGGGTTTTTTTTGAAGAGGGCCTTTTGTTGGGGGACACTCAGACGCCGAGAAATCCGCCCGATGCGGCCGAGACGCACAAATCTCCCCTTTCCTTCCGCGCGTCTGAAAGAGCACAACGTTTCTCCCCGCACACATCTGGAGAGAGGAGTCCCACAGGGGAGGGGAGGGGTGGAGGGGGGTGGCGGCTCCTGGACGGTAAAACAGCTTTTAATGGTAAACATTACAGACTGATAGAAAGTGTCAGGATAATTTATTTACACGGCCCCGCCGGGAGTAGCCGAGCCACCCCATCGCGGCGCACTCGCTGCCTCCTCTCTGTTCATTTTGAGGGAAAAGTCCGCGTTCAGACACTTTTTCTCCTCCTGCTCCTATTATCTCCCCTCTTCCTCTGGTTCCCCATTAGCGGGGTGGGGTAGGGTGGGGTGGAGGAGGAGGAGGAGGAGGAGGAAGGGGGGTCTCTCTCTCTCTCTCTCTCTCTCTCTCTCTCTCTCTCTCTCTCGCCGGAGATGCGAGGCGATACGTTAGGTGTATAATGAGGGGGATCATCGCCGCTGTCAGCGCGGCGGCCGATCCGAACAGACAAACAGGCGACGGGGGGATAAACAAAAGCGGCGACGGTATTAACGCGCGCGCGCAGAACTCCTGCCTCCTGCACGGAGAGGAAAAAGTTGGGATCGGATGAAACGGTTGGGTTTGAATTTCAAAACGAGCGCGTGAGAATACGAACGCACGTGAACACACGAGGAGGCAAAGGCACGCACACGCTGCAAGGAGTGTGTTACGACAATGTGTGTGTGAACCCAAAAGGTGAAAAGGTCAACTCCTCCGCTCCAAAAGGAGGCTCAATCGAGAAGTTGCGGCCTGTTCTCCTAAATAAACTCCAACAGGAGGCTACGTAGAGTCCGCGTGTGACACCACATACCTCAAAATATTTTTTATTTTTTTTTGCAAGAAAAAAGAAAGCATGCACATCATTCACGCAGCCAATCCACGGCCGAAGCGACAATCTTCGGCTCCTGATTCGATGCAAAAGCGGCAGAAGCGCCACCGATGTCACCCGGTGCGTTCCTGCCCCCACGTCTGAGAGGAAAAACTTGCGTCTGAGCTCAAAACGTGCAAAAGGAATGAATTCAATTTGAGGATTTAAAAACAGAAATTAGTTAATAGCTTGAAAAAAAAAAGGAAATGGAGCAATGTGTAATTTAAACGGAGCACTCTCTGTCACCAAATATTAATCACCCCCGTGTGTGTGTTTGGTGTGTGTGTGTGTGAACGCCAAAATAGCAAAAGGTGCAGCCACAACTCCAAACAAACGGACGCACAGGTGTGAAGAAGGCGAAGAGGGTTGTCAGCTTTTGCACGGCGGGATGCGTGAAAAGCGGGTGAAAGGTGCAGATGTTAAAGAAAATAAATAAATAAATAAATAAATGTATATAAAATCCACCTACCATAGACGCTGCTGCTGCTGATCATGTCGTGCTGGAGCAAGGAGAGGAAGAGAGAGAGGAAGAGGAGATGAGAGCATTGGATTTAATTTGTTGGAGACAAGAGAGAGAGGGGAAGGAAAGGTTCCCTCTGAAGCGAAAAAAGCTTTACATTAAAACACTTTTTTTTTTTCTTAAGGGTGCAGGACTGCTCGGATTTCTGCGAGTCTTAGGAGCGAGCAACTCAATAGGAGAGGCATCTAACCTACATGCATCTCATTAGAAAGTAGAGCCCGGGATGACAGGCAGCGGTGGAGGAGGAGAGGAGGAGGAAGGAGGGGTGGGATATGCAAGGAGAGAGAGGGGGGGAAAGGAGGGGGTTAAAATCAACTGGTGCGGCTCAGATGAGTCCAAAATGTCCAGGCTTCTCTTCTTAAAAATAATAATAATAACGATAAATGCATGCTGCGGTGTCACCAGATACGCTCCGTGTGCGCAGGACAACTTGTTGTAACCGTATCGCAGGCAGCAGCAGCAGCAGGAGCAGCAGCAGGAGCAGGGGCAGCAGCCGCCTCCTGGAAGCTGGGAGAAGCCTCCGTTTGTGTGTGTGAGCGCGCTCAAGTTGTGAATTTCTCCCCGTTTAAGATAAAAAAAAAAAGAGTGCAAAAAAAAAAAAAAAGAGTGCAGAGCGGCAGACGCGCGCAAACGCTGGATGTGTCTGTGGTGCAGCCTACGTGTCCGTGCCTATGCGTTTACGCGGCGCAGGTGCGCTCCTCTCCTTAAAGAGAAAAAAACATAATTTTACGCAGCGATTCTCTGGCGTCGTTTTTGGGTTTTTTTTTGCAACTTGTCAAATCAGAAAGTGCACACGCGTTATTCCGAGATCGGTGCGCAGGCTGCTCTCGGAGCTTCGTCTCCCGCACAGACGCGCCGTCTGCTCTGACCGCTCGGTCTAATTGCAGACGCAGCGGATCCACCGGACTATCCTTTCCCCTTACCTGTTTTATTTTTTTATTTTTTTTCTTCTTCCTCCTTCCTCCTTAAACGACAGGTCGACCTCTCACGCAGCGGGGGTTAGGGTCGCATCGATCCCGGGCTGGGTTTCTTTTTTTCTTTTTCTTCTTGCTGATGAACGGCGCCGAGGTTAAGCCGGGCTGCGTGCGAGCTGAAACCATCCCAAGTTAACGCAGGAAGCACTGACCGCGGCCACTGCCATGTTGGAATTTCACCAGCCCCGAACAGCTGCTTCTCAGACTGACCAGTCCGTTCCCGACAGCGCATGCGTCCAGAGGAAAGGGGGAGGGAGGAGAGGGTGGAAGAAAAAAAACCTCCCAATTATTGCCTATAAGGTTATTACGGGTGTCTGGTGTGTGTTGTGAGGTTTGTAGTGCTGATGAGACGTTAATAGAGGAGAGGACGCGCTGCGCCGAATGCCATGCGCAAAACGTATCCAAAATCTGCAAATTAAGGGTAAGAGAGACGTTTCTGCAACAGGAATATTAACTTTAAAGGCTTTTTATGTGAGGGGAGGGCTATTCAGCGTGAACATCGGTGACTTATTTAAAAGTTACACGTGTAGTGCGGAGTGCCTGCAGCGATATGCATAATTATAGCAGGCAAACCGAAGCGTTAATTACCGGTTAACGCGTTATCGAAGCATCAGTCGCGGGGGATCGGCTGTCAGTTCATGTCTCTGATAGGCTGCAAATGTTTAGTTAATAAAAACGTGGCTTTGAAAAAGAAAAAAAAATAATAATTTGGGGTCAGGCATCCAGTTAATGTCCTTGAGTTCCCTCCACCTTCCTCCTTCCTCCTCCACCTGCTTCTTCTTCTCCATATTCCCAGGCCTGACCCCAGACCTGTGCATTATTTCCTGCACTCCCATTCATTCATTCCAACTTGTTAAGCCTCCAATGCAATCAAGGATTTGTTAGGGTAATTAAAATTGATTGAAAACTCCGGCTCTGCTAATTATTAGGAAAGGGGAAATAAATAAATAAATAAATAAAAAGCATTTCGTGCGTTAAGGTTGCGTCGCCCGCCCAGCTCTCTCTTGATTTCCATACCGAAGGCGAAAAAGGTATAATTCAAGTGCGCTGAATATGCAGTGTTGCTATAAACGGCTCCCACGCTGGCGGATGTGGAGAAGCTCGCGCAGAGACACTTTTTCTGATTTGTGACGTGCATGTGCGAGCGCGGGGAAGATTTAGCGGCAACATAAATCTAAATAGATTTTAACTCATTAGCCATTGGAGAGGTAATGATGTAAGTCTGCCACTAATGAGCTTAAGCTCTTAATTGAATAGGAGGAGGAGGGGGAGGAAACACACACACACACACACACACAGCGTGGAGGCCCAGGCCGTGCACAAAAGGCACACACACCTACAAATACAATACCGCCTCCTGTGTTTTTTTTTTTTTCTCTCCTCTCTCTTTCAAGGGGGAGTCGCAGTCACCTGACTTTGTGGATTTCAACCCCTCTGCCTCCGGACTTCGGCCCTCGCCGCCTTAACCCTCGACCGAATTACAAAAAATGAAAAAACAAGAAAAAGCCTCATGTGTTATTTATGAAATCACAGCCCCAAATGAAACTTACAAAAAACAAAACAAAGCGGCTAATCAAAGGAGTCCCTGAACGTCACACCAATCTGAAATGGATCCCGCGTTTGATGTCGCCCGTTTTCACACGTTTCTTCATCTTTTTTTTTTCTTCTCCCCGATAATTATCAGCACTTAACCCCGACGCGTAGCGCCCGAGACGCAAAAATGTCAGAATCCATTTGAATGAAAGCGTGGTGGTGGCGGGGTGGCGGCAGGGGAGGGGGGAGTTCTTATGGGATGAAATGTCTTTTCTTTACGGCGCGTTCGGAGCGGGCTCCCTTGGCGATGCGGGCTATGAAAATGATGATATCCAATTTCCCAGTGTGTTCTATCAAATATACCCTCATGTAAACAAAGCCCCGGTGAATGGGGGACAATGGTGAGGGAATCTCAAAGCCAAGAAATCCACAGGGAGAGGAGGAAGGAGAGATTAGAGAAGTCTAGAGAGTCTCGATAAAGAAGAAGCAGAGGAGGAGGGGGTAATGTAAGAAAATAGGAGCGGGGATGTGTCGTCTTTGCTCAGAGGCTAGAGTGTGGCCAATCCTCTTTTATGAGCCCAGACTAACGCCCTGATGGGACACGGCGTAGATCTGAGCAGAGCCTATTGAGCATAAGCTGCTAAATTTGGCAATAAAGGGAATGTGATTTACTGTAAGCTCCAGTGGGCCGAGAGCAACGCGGCCCGCCGGCGAGCGCCGAGCTCGCACACACACACACACACGCACACACACACCTGAGAGCATAAAAACACACGCTAACAATAACTCACTCACTCTGTTACTGTCTCTCTCTCTCTCCCTTGTTCTCCCCGACACACGGGCCTGCTTCCCTTCCACACGGGCTCGCCGCGCGGCCACTCATGCGGCTCAGCGGCGCTGACTTTGACAAATAACCAGGAAGTCCCGGTGTTGGCTTTAAAAACTCCAACTTGTTCGGTTGCAATTCTGCATTTGTCCTGCTTTAATGGCCGTGGAAGTGGCTTTGGAGGTAATCTGTCAGTGATTGATTAGAGCCCGGACAAATCCAGCGCCCCCCCCCAACACACACACACACTACCCCCTCCTCATTGGTAGGCTGCAGGCCCGAGCGCCGCCGCGGCCGCTGATTCTGCTTCTGCTTCTGCTGTGCGACTCTGCGAGGGGAAAGTGTGGGAGTGCATCAATTCAACAGGTAATTCATGCTAGGTCAAGCCTTTAGCTCGATTTTCAAGTTTGCTTCAGCTTCATAAAATCAAAGATAAATAAATTTTTTGGGAGCATTCCTTGCAACATATTATCAATCACAGCACCTACTGCAACTCTACAGCCTGGTGCGACATGAGTAAATAGAAGGGGCGTGTTTCAAGAGGCAAATATACCAAATATACGCGCATACGACTGCGTGAAAGTCCGTAAACCAATCAAAGCCGTTTTCTTGTAAACTAATTCAACTCCCTGGCGGATTCAGATGACACACATGAGCACGTCGCCGTTACTTTCACGTTCCTTGCGACATAAATCCCACCCATTAGCCTTCACTGGCCTGGGAGATAATTGCAGGAGTGTAATCAGCTCTCAAGGGAGTGACTCCAGAGAAACTATCCACCGTAGGGGAAACTGATCTAGCTTCCGGGTTTAGGGGCTGCAGCACGGCTAAAATTCACACAGAAACGCTCCACAAATAGAAGTATTTTGTGGCAAAACGTTGTCTTCATAACCTCTTCAGACTACAGTCAAACTACGTTCTTCGAGCACTTTTTATTTCAAAAGAGGAGCAGCCTTTCCACAGACACCAAGCGCATGAATATTAAGTATGTGTATAAATGAACCGCATAAAGGCATAAAGGCATAAATACGACGAAATGTTTATGTGTACACAATAAAACCCCTCAAGGGGAAGTTTTACAAGTCTCAAGCTAGTGAAACCCGACAATTACGGGTACGTTTTATTCCTCTGTTGCCTCTGACTTACAATCTGCAGACCCCAGATGATGATAACAGGTGACTCCGGACTCAACGTGGAATAGCACTAGCGCATCGTAGCAAAATATTGGTGAAATGAACATGAAATGAAGTTTAGAGGCTTTCGGTGCCCCATTCACTCCCGCTATATGGATATACGCAGATCTAAATATCTCCCGAATGACTTCGAATTACACAGAAGTTATATGGGTGAGTAAACGATTGTATTTTATACCAGAAATAATGTCCAGTCTGTTAAAAAAAAAAAAAAAAAGCAATTCCCTCTTAAGCTCAGAAAAAAATGCCTCTAAAAGTGACCCGTTATCCTCCATCTTTCACGGCCCAAACCGATTCAATCAATCGCCATGTTTCATGTGATGAATTAGCCCGCTGGCGATTACACATCCAATGATGTAATCATCACTTTTATACGCCGAGCAGACGACTGCATTTGAATGTTGCATGTAAAGCAAACGACTTGTTCGTGAAGTGTAAAAATAAACGCACAGTGCCCGCACGTTTGAATACGCTCTGCCGCGGCATCGCCGTCCTTGCTCTAATCAGCCGCGGCTCTTGTCTTCTTTTATAATCAAACATGAACGAGCCCCCCCCCCCCCCCCCCCCCCTTTTCTTTTTTTCAAACAGCAGCTCTGACCATGAAAATGTTCTGCATGAATCTTAATATCACTTAAGTGATAATTATTCTGCTCGCCACAAACCTGACTAACAAAATGGAATTCAATCAGAGCCGGAGCATAATGACAGTCATTATGAAAATAATGAATAAAAAAGTAATAATGACATCCCTATCTGCATTCATACCTCTTTTTCCTCACACATCTCCATGGTGATCTGAATTCTCTCTCTTTTTTTTTCTTCTTCCCAACTCCACATTCTGGCTGGCCCATGGCCGCTTTAATCACATTGTTTATGGTAAACCAAGCGTAGTGTGCGGGCTCTGTGCGTGGACTCATTTAATTAACCACTTGAGAGGTGTAGCCGAGCCTACAGTAGTCCGGCGTTTGTCTCCTGCAGCGGTGAAGTGCAGGGTTATTGTTGCTGACCGGTCCGTCTCTCAGCAGCTCTCTCCGCAGCCCCTCTTTGAAATTAGATAAATCTCCCTCCGAGCAGGAATTCGCCTCTCCGCCGCTAATGCGCATCAACAGCCTGACAATCAGGAGCAATATTATTATCATAAAAGCATCTCACCAGGGTTGTGGAGGAACAGATTGCACATGCTGGGATTAAATGATAAATCACTAGCTGCTCTTCCCTCATCACGGCGGTAATTTGAGCGACGATAAAATGCGCTTTTAACCGCGTAGATTAGATCCTGAAATGGATATTTTAAAGCAGTTTATTATACATGTGTTTGTGGCACAAAACCCAGTTTGTGCTGAGGATTTTTTATTTTTTTTCCCCCTAGCTTGCGCCGGGGTGGATGTGTGTGTGCTGGACCATGTCCTTGAGGTTTACTCTTTTGATTCAATAGCGCTCCACATGGATGGACTCAATCAGATACCTCAAACTCACTGAAGGGTGGTGTTCAATGGAGCTGAAGTTACACTACAGCGGCTTCTCCGGGGAGAAAAAAAAAAAAACAGCAGCCCCCCCCTCGTTCGTGCTCAGACGGTCGGTGTTTACACGTGAAGACGCCGCGGAAAACCTGCGTTTTGAGCGTGTAAACAAAGCCGTCTTTACTTGTTGACACGAAGCGGCGCCGGTAATTTGCCTAATTCTTGTCACCGGCACGGAAAAGTGTTTTATGCCTGCGAGCGGACGACATCCGAGCAGTTTTCTACTTCACGTGGCTTGTCGGCTGTTTGTGAAGTGGATTTCGCCGCTTATCTGGTGTTAAAAACCGAGGAACTCGAAGGCGGATGCTGAGAGTTCATGGTTTACAGCTCAAAAACAACGTGTCAGCAAATACAGCTGCGCTTAGACGCTCTTTTTTTTCCCCCCCGCTCTCTAAATACTCCAAAGATGCGGTTCCTGAACAATAAAGTAGGTTTGTAGAGCTAGAAGCTATTACTCCCTGAATACCTTGGGCGTAATAAAAGTGGGCTCGGGGAGAGCGGGGATGGAAAACTGTGCTGTTGGAGTGCACTGAGCCGTCGCAAATTTCTGTTTGAACCCATAACACTGTGGCCATGTGACAAATGATAGCAAACACAGAGCCCGAGCCGCTCGGAGGGGAGATTACAGTCAACTGGGGAAAAAAGGGGGTTTTCACTGTTTTGTTCTTGCGATTAGTATCTATTTTGTTTGTCCAGCCCCTCTTTAAGAACCTGTTAAATTGGATTCCACGTTTCAGATCAATTTTGAATTACATTTTTACTTTAAGTCTGACTGGAGTGTTCTTATAGCAAACCGTGTCCTAATTCACCATTGCATTTGGATTTTTGAGTTTCCATAAAAGACTGAACGGCCACGGCGTCACCCCAGACCCTACGCAGTCCATAGGCTGTATACAAATATGGACAATGCGTCGCCACTTCCTTGCATTGGCCAAGCTGGCGCTATTTTCCCTGGAATACGGGCAGCACCATCTTGCGAGCTTGGAGCCAGAGTCTGTGCAGTACGATCCAAAATGTGGAGCCACGATGTTGATGACCATCGGACCACACTTCCTCCACTCGCGTTTTCATTTAAATAATACTAGGCTATACCTCCACCAGTTACAGGGAAATGTTGGATTATACACTTCAGCAGTTGGCGTGGCAACAGGTTGTCGCCATTATGTCATATCCTGTTCCTATAGTGTCAAATAACTGAAACGAAACATGTATCAACATTGTATTAACTACCTAAAACGACAGAAACTATCGTTGAAAAAAGTGTATTTTAGTGTTTTAGTTTGGTCCTAGTCCCTCCCACTAACATTGAGGGGGCGGAGCTTGTGACCTATACTGCCGCCAGCCACAAGGGGGAGCTCTACTTGCTTTGTCTTCACTTTCGAGGAGATGTTCCACCGTCCAACTTTATACAGTCTGTGACAGAGACCTGGACCTCCCTAGAAAGGAGGTTAGGAGATACAAACATCTGTAGGACTCGTCTTTGTCGAGATTTCGGCGAAAGTTTCAGTCGTCATTGTTGAAAGTGAAGCAGGACTAGCATCTGGCGTTTTCACAAAACTGACGAGCACACGAGTAGAAATGGCTTGCACTGGCGTAGGCTACGTGCGTAGGGTTAGACATGTAAATAAATTGTTGACTCAGCCAGCAAGTGGGTGAGTATAAGCTGAAAACGGTTGTAAGCGCTATCTGTTGCACCAAAGTTAGCATACTACAGTAGAGTAAATACACTGTTTACACAAGTAAACGTATAATATGAAAGCCTAATATCCATTTTAAGGATTAGGGAATTGAATTTTGTTCCACTTCCAGCTTGAGGGACTGCCCTGTCTATTTCTGTTGCTGAGCTGTGGACATTGCAATTTGTACCGGTTCTGTCTGAGGAACGAACACCGGCTGGGAGCACACTTCCTGATTGGTCATTTTGAAGCAGAGAAGTACGTCTGCATGTCCTAACCTCTGCCCGTTGTTTCTTCATGCTCTGCTGTATAACAAGACCATCACACAGCACCGACGGGAGACAGGTCTCAGCTGCTCGCACTCTAACCAGAATGAGCAGCGCGGAGCGAGACGCCTCGAGGAAGTATCAGTAAACAACGCTATAGGGTTCCAGTTGCTATATGCTCAGGCGCTCATGCAAAATTCAGCACTTTTTGTATGTAGACCGAGACGGAGCCGAGGCAGGAGGCAGGGGTTATGTTTTAACTAGCGAACCTTCAGAACTCAATGATTCCCCTTCTAATTCTGAAGGAAATGTTTGCGAAATTGACCCGAGAGCGTGAAACAGAAACATTAATTGCTGCACTTACACATCAGAGAATCAAAAAGCCGCTGGTGTGGCTGAGCTCCAGCTCCAGCCGGCTATCTCCCACAGCCTCTCTCTCCGTCTTCCACCCAAGTCTTTTAATGGTGTGATCGCCCTTAACTCCACTGTAAATCTCTCCCCAATGGCTTATGGTTCAAATTAATGGCCCTGCCATAAGTGTTTGAATTTCATGAATTGTAATAATACTTACATCACAAGACACATGAAGTCATGTCTCCCTCTCTGCAGTGGAGATATGATACATTTTAGAGAGATGCACAAAGTGGTCCCCTGGTAGGGAAGTGATGTATTCTAATAGACTGAGCCGGCCAACCCCCGGGTGCAGATATTCATGATTCACATTTGATGGCTGCAGAACATTTAAATGGAACATTAAGTGACGAAGGAGATTAAAACACTGTTAGCTTTGTGGAGCAACTGGGACGTTCACTGGTGGCGTTATGTCTCTTCTAGTTTGCGTTCAGCTCGTTCCGGCCAGTCAAGCTATATTAATTCTCAGTTTTTATTGCAGATAACTATAATGTCGTTTTGGACATTTTGTTCTGTTTCAACAGTACAAACACTGATATGAGGAACCACATAGTATTGGTCAATTGAAGTAGGAGTACCTATCGTTTGGATTAAACAAATAAAGGAAGCTAACAAAGCTTGCAGGCTTGCCAGAGTTAGCTTTGGCTCCTTTTGCTAGAGGCTTTTGCTAGTCAGCCACAGGTCTGGTTGTGGACCAATCTCAGAGAGTAAATAATAGCTAACGCTGAAGATTCTCGGTCTTCCGGATAATGGTATACGCAAAAAACAAAGCTAAAACCAACGACTGGAGAAGCCACGTTGGACACCTAGCTGGAACTGTATTAATTTTCCCTTCAAATGGTTTAGCATGTTCACTGGTAAACTCCATGTGAGCAGAGCCCTCGCAAATGGATATTTTTCCGGAAATGTCCGAGTTGCAAACGTTTTGAGTAGAAGTGGCGGAAATGGAGCATTTCCTGCGTTTAATCTAGCTTGTTCGCTCGCTAAGCCTCGACAGCTTCCAGACGTCTACAGTTGCATGTTCTCGTGACTTTTGTGTCACGTCGTAACCGCAAGCTCCACTTGAAGGCGGCGTCTCGTTCGTGGATACATCAAGGAGGCCTGGATGCCAGAAGACGAGATTCAGATCTGAGTTGCGTAGCTGCGTACATGTTGAGAAGGTTTTCCAAGCTTCCTCCTCGAGGTTCCACTTCCGCATTTATTGGGCCATGGACAAAGTTCCAACTCTTCGAATGTTGCTGATATTTCTTCTGCATTAGAGCCACTCCTTTTCCAGCGGGTACCAGTTCCCAAAGCATGGACATATCGAGAAACGCTCAAAGCAAAAGAGTCTACAACTAGGAGGCTTTGCAAGCTGCAAACAAGTTTGATTGACACATATGTGCTTGTCCGTCCTAACGATCTTACAACTTCATCTCGCCGCTATTATTACAGGAGCATGTTTGGCGTCTTCGGCCGTGGACGCGTGATCACGTATGTGTGTGTGTGTGCGGTAAAGCAGGAGGACAGACTTGATGATCCCCTGTCTCCCGGTGACTGTGCGGAGCCAGCCAGCCGTGGCGAGGCTGCCATAACTACCGGTTGAGCTCTGTCAGGGAGATGACCCACTCTCTATTCAACGAGACCCGCCACCCTGACGGATAGACGGACGGACGGATGCCCGAGACAAAGACGCGCAGCACGGGAACATTTTAACTCCCCGGCGAATCCGACGAACTCGAAGCCTCGCGTCAAACAAAAGGAGAGAGCCGTAGGTGTAATTGGTCCGCTGCAGCGCGGGTCAAGAGTCAATGCTCTTATTTGAGGGCTAACACCATTTAAGACTAATTTGAGACTATGTGTTATTGTGCCTTTAACTAAGTTTCTAACCTGATCTGTACAGAGGTTCATTGTGCTTTTAAAAGAGACCTGCTGCCCTGCAAAAGGCCATCTAATGGTTTTTCAAACCCACAGTATTTCTTTAATGTACTCTGGATCAAAGGATAAAACATCCACTTCTGCAGATGAGGGGGGGAAAGGACTACTGAAGAGCACGGGAGATTTTTTTTTTTTTTTTTTAAGATTTTCTTTATGAGGAATCCATTCGGAGTTCTCACGGTTACATACAAATGATTAGAGCCTGGCAAAGGATTAAAAGGCTCTTAAGCAAAAAAATCAAAGCACATTACGGTTCTTGGCTCGTACGTTTCCACACCAACAGCGCATTTTGCACGGAGATAAACTGTGTGTGTGTGGTGTTTTGGAGACGTGTTGCGTCAAATATTAGAGCGAGGTTTGCAGAATTAGCCCACATGTTAATTGGGTTCCTCGCGTGCGAATGCAGGAACTGTTGCGTCAGTATCTGTGTGGATCAGTGCCCTCACGTTGTCATCGGCGTAGTAGCGAGGTCAGGACCTGGGCTGGAGGCCCGTCCCCGGAGAGCTAGCCTCCGGCGTGGCCAGCTAACACTACAAACAATTAAAAAAAAACTCTGCTGCCTCCCACCCCCACCCCAGGGCGTTGGGCTTCACCCTGCTCGGGTTGGAGAAATCGCTGCGCCGCGCTGATTCCAGACTGAAACCCCGTATATATCTGGTCTATATAACGATGCCGGGGCAGTGCTGAAGATGGAGAGGCAGAATCAATACGGCTACAGCCTGTGGACCAGTGTGGAGACAGGGGGCTATTATTAGGACGTCCTTTCTTTACCACCTGAGCCACTTACACACTTAGGATAGTCACACACACACACACACGCTGGCGCATCTTTTTCCTCGGCGAGCGGAGTTAGCGTGCCGAGAAAATGATCGTCCAGCTGAATTATTGCCGCAGACAAGCTTAGCACAAAAATCTACAGCGTGCTCATGGCCCGCCGCTTTGAATCCGCTTGAATAGGCTTCTGCAAAATTAATCAAAACTTGCTCGCAAACAAATAATTCAGAGCCGCGGCCGTGTCTGATGCAGCGCAGACTACATCGGCTGCGCGGAGGAGAGGCCCTCGCATCCAGGCCGGAGTCTCTTTGAATTAAAGGATTTGGATTTATTAGCGAACTGGACGCAGTTAGCATAGCAGCCAGCCGCTAAGATAACCAGTCAGCCCGAGCAGTTATCTCCCCGGGCATATGCTGTGTCCACTGCTCCAGAGCCGCGCTGTCAAAGCCATTGTGAATCCTAATGATCACAGTGCATCCCAGCCGCTCAACACACACACACACGCGCGAGCGCACGCAGACGCACACACGCTCTCCCGGTCTTCGCTCCAGGGGTCCTGACAAAACAGGAGACGGCGGGGACTCGTCAGAAGACAGCGCTGCCGGTGCGCTCCACCTGCTCACTGATTCTTACGCCTGGAGGAGCCTGAAGGCGCTGCCATCACACAACCTCCTTGTCCATGGCACACACAAATACACAAATCGATAGACACACACACAGATGCCCACACACTCACACGCAAGACCCACAATGCACGTATACACCCAGCCTCATCTCCTACCTCCCACCTCATTTCTTCCTAGCATCCTTTCCCCCTACGCCCCTTCACTTCGACCCTATCTATATCCTGTTGTTTGTCCTCCTCCCTTCCCTCCCTTTCCCTCACCCACCCCCCCGGTTCTCTTCCTCCCTAGCCCCCCAACTGCATGAAATATACACACAAAGGCGCGCGCGCACAAACCTGTCAGGTAACATCAGAGACGGGGAGAGCTGAAGAGACGTGACAGCGTGCTGGAGGAATCGTGTGCCAGGAACACAGACCTCTCTCCGTTCACCTCTGCTGTGCTGGAACGCAACGAGCTCCAGCCCCCCCACCACCACCACCACCACCACCACCAACCCCCCTCACCTTTGTTAAGGATCAGACCTGCTCGGAGAGCGCTGGAGAACCTCCAACAGCCCGGGCAGCGAAGATGGAGGTATCGGAGAGGAAGTTGTCGAGAGGAAGTTCTAATAATCGATAGGCGCGCCGAGCGAGACAGAGCGGAGGACACAAAGGCGGAAAAGCAGGAAAGAAAGCGTGCAGAAGCGAGGGCCAGCGCGCGGCGCCCGAAGGCCCTTTCACTATCCATCAAATTCAACAAGTCGGCCCCCGAAAGCTTGCAGCTGCCATATGTGGTGAACCATTTACACAGTTAAGTCAAACAAGTCAGCAACAGCCCCTGCAGACGATTTGCTGGAGATGAAAATCCAACTTCTGTTGTGTTAAAAAGACGGAAAGCGAGCTGAGCTGGAGCCTGGACTTTAGGTTTTCACCTCATGACAAGTTTGGCTCATCAAATAGGGATAGAGACTTGGCACCCGGTCGTCATTTAGTAAGGTTTAGCATAACGCGGCTAAACTAGCTTTAATGCAGTCTCCTGTCTTCTAAGGTTGGCTGCTGTAAGACAAGTCAATAGGTCTTTTATTGTCACTTCAACCAAGAGAGGACCATGGAGCTGCATAACGTGTGTGCAGCTTTATGCAGACAATACGAAACTGTCTCAGAGCTGCTGCAGAGCATTACCGTGGGGCTGGGCTGCTAACTTCTCATCGTCCGATCGAGCCTCAAAATACACTCTCAGACTTTTAGCTATCCCACCAGCCTGCTATCGACTTTTTTTGTCAGTCTTGGAAGCGCAGTTCCTAGCGTGCCGGCCTGCAGGGTCCAGTATTCGCCAATCCAGCTTTAGGGATTCTGCTGCTCAGGAACTTTTATGAATTACACCTCGATGTTTTATTTTTTTTTGTCCCGAGTCCTGCATTTGGGTCCTTTCCTTTGAGTCAACTCAGCGCAACACTAAGCAGTGCAAACGGTGCAGAGACAAGAGACAGTGAGAAAACAGACGCAGTTATCAATCAGATCCATTTTATTGTGAACAAACTCAACTCCACGGCGCTCGGTTGCCCACAGAGTGACTCCGGGCTGCAACAGGCCGCAAAGAGGCTAACGTTAGCTTAGCTTTTGTACAAATCTCAGCAATCCGGCCCGCATGTTCAAGCTGAAAACTGCGATCGTGAGTGGAATGATCTAATCCTACGAACGCACAGACCCTGCAGCATGAAATAACTTGTCAGCTAATTAGCGCTACACGTCAAGCAGCTACACATTGATTTGGGCAAGGTTATTTTTAGCTTAAATAGTATCTTTCAAACCCAGTGTTGGGCAGATTCACTCAAATCCTTCCTGGGATGACGTATCCCACGGCATGTGAGCCTAAACTGCACGGTAGCGGCTCACGCTACACAGACCTGTAAATGGTAGCAAGCTTGATCGGGCTACTTTCAACATCTTTGGCTCCATTTTCAATGGATCAGTGGCATAAATGAACTCCCTGTTGACCCTGTGGCGCTGTTTTTTTGCACCAAGTACACTAGGGGAAGACCTTAGGAGAAATTTATGAAGAGGAAACGCTACAGGAACTGAAGGCTGAGAGTTTTCTCTCTGAGATATGATTTCTATAGCCAGGTCTCCTTGCCCGTGCCTGATTGCTATTGCTATATGCCGGGTGCAGAATCCAATGTATTCATACAAGGTGGATGAATTAGTAATATGTCCGCATGCTGGCCTTGGGAAAACCTATTCTCTTTATAATTAAGGCAGTGGCAGGCTCCTCCTGGTTCGAGGAGAATGTTAAAAGCCATCGCAACTAATTGGTTCCCCTGCCACCTGTTTGTCAAGGGAGCGACACAACAATCAACGGCCTCCATCAACAACTCCTCTGCAAATGGGAAGCGAAACAGCAACTTGGCCCGTCTCGTGTCACGCCAAGACAGGCCGACTGTCAGCCGGGCATTAGTGAAGACGGATGCGTCACACAAGTTTATCAGTGGTTTTTCTGCTTCCTGCAAGCGCCGGATTAACTCCTCACCCCGTGCAAACTCCTCCATTGTCGAATGCCGCTTCTAATTCCTTCACTCCGTCTACTTTGAGGGAGCACTCGGGCATTTATGTTCAAGAAAAAAGCCCTCGGCGCAGATTCGAGGGGCTATTTGCAAGTTAGAGAACGCCACTTGAACAATAACTACCCATCTCTAGTGTTAGTTATCCTCTGTTTTCACAAGAGGCTTTTTCACCGGAGAGGGGGCTGGTGGAAGGGGGAGAGGGGGGGATGATTTCGCTTCATCAGGAAGAAGTGGGTCTTCTGAAAACAGTCATTTTGCTTCCCGCGTCTTCCCCGCCCTTGCATCTCCGGGGAGCGGCGGGCGGCGGGCTGATTCTCCCCGTGGAGTGGCCCTCGACGCTCTCTCAAAACTTACGTCGCGCATTGTTCCTGCCGGCTCCCGGCGTTTTAGGGCCCGTTCGGGTGGCGGATTGAGTGCGTGCAGGTTAGTGGGTGGGCAGCAGAAGTGGGTTTCCATGTGAGGGGGGAGTAAATGCTGAATTCCTAATAGAAGGTAATTGAAAATGAGCACTTGGCTGTTTTTTTTGTGTGTGTGTTTTTTCTTTCTTCTTGTGTGCGATAAAGGCCCGCGGTAATCATGTGCTAGACTCAATACGATGGCTCATTAGTGGATGCGGTGCGTTATACAGTATACTGGAGGTGCACAATGCTCTCGCTCAAATGGGAAAGTTTCTCAAGACTCCTTTCACACATACGGCGCTGAACTTCCTGCTGGAAAGTGCTCGAAATGCTGCAAAATTTGACGAGGCTGTGCGAGAGCCTTCCACTTCCTCTTTTTACGTCTCGGGACCCTCTTCTCGCCATCTCCTCCGCCCCTGGCTGCTGCAGGCTTTCAGCGGAGACGAGGCCTTGTTCCGTTCGTGCAAATGAAAAGCAGAACACAGATGATCCCGAGAATGCACCACGCTGAGCGCTAAGTGTGGTCACCGCGTCGAAGGACGTGTCGGGAGAGCGGTGAAAATGGTCAGAAAATTGCGCTCGGTTGGGGAAATAATGCTTCCATTGTGCCGCGGGAGAGTGTGCGGATGCAACCTTGGGAAGGAAACAACTTGATTTAAGGGGGAACATAATAGCAAAAGAGACAGAGGAGGGAGAGGAGCCGCAGAGAAAGCAGCGGCGATCCGCCTCTGATAATCCACACGTCTAAACGCTGAACTTCTGCAGCCGTGCGCTCCACTCAGTCAGTCACTACATCTTGCCCCGGCAAACAGAAGTTGCGCCGCGGCCGCTTAGCGCCGGGATAATGATCAGATTAAAAGCTTTGACTGGTGAGACTTGGACCGATGCCAGGTGAGGGGAGCAATTTGCCGCCCAATCAGCGGCGAACGAAGGAGGGAGAATTGCACCATTGGCTGCTCGCGGCGGGCCACGGAGGGGGCAAGGAGAGGGTGGGGGCTTGAGGAGACAGTTGGAAGTAAACCAAACCCCAAAAATGCAGCAAGTGATTCAACAGTTCCGACTGTCAAATTCCATTACATCTCCCCACCTGTCTTTGTCTTCCCCTGCCTCTGTTCCCGAGTCCCTCCGTCCTCTCTCTCTGTCCTCCACGCTGTCATTCATAAAAAGGAGAAGTCAGCAGAAGGCCTCCTTGCTGAAGAATATTTCTGTCTGGCTCCTGCGTACACAGCACAGCAGCAAAGGAAGCATTAGCGACACGGAAGTGAGGATTTAAAAAAACACACGCGTGCACACAAGCGGCGGCAAGCAGAGACCGAGGTGATGTCTTTGTCAGCGAGAGAAAGACATGAGTGGGCCGGGCGCAATAATCATCGATCGGATGATTAAGGCAGATGAGGAGGGCTTTCTCCCCCCCAGTGAAGGATCTGATTGTCGGTCTCCTCCCGCCTGGCGTCCAGGGAGCACGCCGGCGGCAGCGGCTCAGGATCAATACACTCAATCACTGCTGAGAGGGGCAGCGTCAGTCACGCTGTGCCAGACTATTAGAACCAAGTAGGCAGACAGTGAATAACTCCATGCTCGCCTGGTCCCACCTCACACCGCAGGGGGAAGCGATGAACTAGCCGGCTGGCTGCCTGGAATGTGTGTGAATGTGTGTGTGTGTGTGTGTGTGTGTACAGATGTCACATGTGCTCCTGTGCTATTGTAAAGGAATTGTTATAGGCTAAATATGGCTCTCTTGCAAAGTGCTAGACGTAGCACTCACACTTCAGGAGACGGTTAGCGTAGCACAGACACAGTAAGCTGCAAATATGGCTCTGCTAACGAGATTCTTTAATTAACACATTCATTTAGGTCCCTTTGATACGGACTAAAACACAAGCGCAGACTTTCTTTTTTGTTCTTTTGCACTGTTTTTGGGTTTCTTGTGTGTTCTTCCTGTTTTACTTTGAAAAGATTCTTGTCGGTTTTACTTCCTTTGTTTGCTCCGCCCTCATTGGTTTCACCTGTGACTCGTTACCCAATCAGGCCTTGTGTGTATATATAGCTCTGTCTTTGTTGGTTTGTCTTGGTCTGTTCTTGCTCTGATGTGTTTCCTTGCTTGTGTTTCCTTGTATTCTCTTTGTTGTTTTTTTTCTTCATGTGTGGATTTTGTAATGCTGCTTTACGTTAAATTACCTTTTCTGCTCTTAACCTGCTTTCACTCCTGCATCTTTTGTTCATTTGGTCCTCCTCTTGGTCTCTTCTTTTCGCACCACAAGGGCACCAAACCAGTGCTCCTACATTCCCAAATCCGCTTCTCAAAGCGCTAGCCCACAGCTCCGTGCGCTAATGAACCCACTGTTACAAAGCCAGGCCCTCCTAGCATACTTTCGTTGTTCGCTTTTAAAAAAAGAAGGCATTTATCTATCTTGGCTAACATAAAAACATGCTAGTTCAACAAAGATCGCCAGCCTTGCACAACACTCAACAAGCCACCATGTGTCTAATCTGGTTAGCGCACCTTGCTCAATACAATACAGTTCAATGCATTTATGGTCACTTAATAAAAAATTCTGGTAGTTTGTTTTGGTTTCTCGCTTGGTCCAGGGCTCATTTTTATACCCTTTCTTTAGTTTACATCACTAGCTAGCTAGCTAGCTACGTAGCTCACTGGAGTTTTGTCAATCTGTCATTTTATTGTAGGCTACATCAACCAGATCAAATGCCGGTGAAAGGATGGATGATACGATCTATCAGCAATACTTTTGCGATCTACCAGTTGCCGTATTGGGCACCACTGCTCTCAGGACTAGCACTAGACTAGACACTCTACTTTTACTCATGTGGTGAGATAAGAAGACAAACACAGCTCTTACTGTTTGAGCCCTTATGTGAAGGCGAGCCTGCTTGTGCAATCAATAACTGGTACTTAGCTGCATCTTTTCCTTGCTTGTTAAAAGTACACAACATTTCTGCACTCCGCCAGTTTCTCTCGTTTCAGAAATAAGACATCAGCGATAACAATGTATTTGGCCACAGTCTTCATCTCTTTCAAATTGTCAAGTCCACGCGCTTACACAACTGAGAATCCCCTTCCCTCTTTTCCCACAAAAGGAAATAACAAACCGCTGCGAGCCTTGCTGCGCTGACGCGGTGTCAGAAAACCAAAGAGGCAGCGTGGCCGCACATCTTCATCTCGAAAACCTTGTGTGCTGACAGAAAAAAAAAAAAAAAAGGCCTGCCGCCTCCATAGACGACACCGTCCTACGTGGCGGGTGAAAGACTCGTTAGCGCCGCGAGAGAGGAGGAGAAGGGAGGACGGCGCTTCTCAGACAGCCGTGTCCCTGACAGACAATGGATGGCCCAGGCCCATCTGGATGCAGCAGCCCTGGACCAACATGATGTATACATCTTCACTAGCCAATGAGCGCCATCAATCGCTCCCTCGCCATGGTGACCGAGGTGACAGCTAGGTGAAGACCACAGCCTCTATCCATCTAGCTGCTGAGCAATAAAAAAAATAATAAAATGCAAGATAATAAGATCTGAATCAATCATTTATTTTTTTCAGCAATGTATGCTGTTTACTTCCCAGCGACCAACACTGCTCAATCCACTGTTGTAACTATAAACACACACACAAGGTCAAATATAGACCTTTTCCACAGGAGGCATTTTAAAGCTGTAGGAAAAGGTGTTTTAGTGACAGCTGCAAGAGTGTTTTCTGTCGTTTTTTAATAATAATTATGAGCCTTTCTGTCTGTCTATTTAATATAATATTGGATAACCCAGATTTGTCATCTTAATCTGAAATAAACATCCCAATTAGCGTAAATCTATTTTTTTCTGATTAACTTATATCAAACAATAATTCATGGTTGAAAACTTTTGCACTTTTTCAACACTCAAGTAATTTTTGTACAGGCCCTTATCTGTCAGTTTAACTGTCAGAAAAGATATTTTAGCAAAGTAGACTGCAGCAGATCTATCTATCTATCTATCTATCTATCTATCTATCTATCTATCTATCTAAATTATAGATTATGAATAGATTTACATTCCCTCAGATGCAAAACTGGTGAGCTGAAGTTAGGGACCTTCTCAAAAGTGCTCCCCCCCCCCCCCCCCCCTTATAAAAACGACATTGAGGCCGTTTGTTAGCTGTCTATCTAAGTAGATGTCCCAGATATGCATCATCTTAATCTGAATAAAAAAATGGCCTTCCCACTTTTTTGGCTCCCTAGTAATTTTTACACGGTCCCTATCTCTTAACGGTCAGTGAAGCTTTTCTATCATCTACCTTTATCAATCTATCTATTTCTAAGATCTCAATAGATGCAACTTTACTGTATTTGAGTTACAGTCTTCCTTTTCTTTGCAAAACTTCTCAAAAGTGCTGTTTTTAACATTTTTATCATTATTTACCTCCCCTTATTTCCTTTAAACAACACTGTGGCCTCTTTGTCAATTTTTTTTTTTATGAGCAATTTGCTAATTTAAAAAATTATTTGTAGCTGAAGGCGTTCACACTTTTTCAGCCCTGTAGTAATTTTTACACAGTCCCTTATCAATTTTACAATCAGCTATTTCAGCAAAGAAGACTGCAGCTAAATCTAATCTAAATGAAGTCTGAATAGATCAGAATGTACTAGAATTGAAATTATTTTTTTATTTATGATTTACAAATACATTATTTATTTCTTAAAAATACAAACCAGACTACCCATTTTAGTGAAAAGCTTCCATATTTTGTTGTGGGTTACGTTCTTGTGGCCACTCCACTTCCAAAGAAAACTAGAAAGTGAACAAAAATATTAAGAAACTTCATCTATCAGTTCACCTGGTTTTAAACTTAGAATGATCCTTTTAGCAGACCCTGCTTTTGAGTTGCGTGTTTACAGCATTCCTCTCTAATCTTTGCCTGTGAAAAAAAATAAAAAAATAAAATAAATAAAATAAAATAAAAAAATCACAGGCAACCTTGTCAGGCGAGCAGCGGAGATGCAAAGAGGAATTGGAAGAGCGGCCTTGCTGCAGCACCATTCTGAATATGTTAACAGCGGCGCTTCCCTTGAACTGTCACAACTTGAAAATCCACCGTGTTAAGAGCCTGACGCGCGGGCAGCCGCGAATATCTGCCTTTTTCCATAGACTCGGCCGCGCGGGCTCTTAAAAAGGCACTTGTTGTAATACATGACCAATTTCGAGTGCGCCGAGTGCAGGGGGAGTATTAACATCTCCTCAGCCTGGTTCGGCTTTAATGTGATGGAGATGTTATTAGAGCCATCACAGGCCCAAATGAATGGCCGGTGGAAGCGCCACAGCGGGAGAGAGAGAAGGGGGGGCTGAAACATCGACCTTCGCCTTAGCAAGGACAAGGACACTTGTGCTCGTAAAAAGGGGTGGTCCAATTGTTCACACTAGCCATGGCTGCTAACCCAAGCCTTGGCGACAGACCTGAATGTCCACATTACACCCAGTTAGTCAGCTTGTTTTGTGTTTTCTTTAAGCGCCATCTTTCCTACGTGTATACATCAATATACTTGCAGAAACTCAAGGTAAAATGGGTTGAAAGTGGATCAATGTATACATGATTCATTATTAAAGAGGACATTGCTGTGCTGAATAATTTTCTAATCATTCATCAGAGTGAAAATTATAAATCCCCTCTTTTCTATAGGATTATGAAATCAAGTCATTAAGTATAATATTCAGGATGTTTATTAATATGTGCGTTTCTATGATTTAGCCCGTGTAATAAATAGGCTTTAATATCGCCAGCAAGCCATGTGATTAATTTTGCCGTCCTGCATTGTTGTGGCAAAGCAATTCTCCCCGTGACAAGAGGTGCTCTCGTCTTTGAACGGTTATCCTGCCTCCGTGCTTCTTTGAAGTATAATTATTTCACTTTAATTAGGAGCGAATCATGCTTAGTAAACACAAAAACACGGTCTCTTCAGATTAATAAGCCGGGGTAATGCGTTAGGCGCAGGGAGTCGCTGTGAATGGGCTTTGGCTCCGCTCCAATTCGGGCATGATTCTCATTGTGCGCCAGCTCCCAGCCTTGACGGAGCTGACCGGTGAGTAGCAGCAGTGGATGAGGGGCGGGCAGGCGGGAGGGATGGGGAAGATACAGCAGAGAAGCAGCTCAGGCCCTTGTCCAACACCGAATTCAGCTATTGTTTTAACACAAAACGTGTTGTTCTTTGTTGTCTGCTATTAATAATGCATTGGCGGAAATCTGTAAGTCAAAAACAGCGGACTGAGACGTGAGGCGCCAGGTTCACAACCAAAACTGAGCATCCGGTAACGCAATTCGTCACGATTTCCTCAAAAACACGTCTGCGGGATCCAAATTACAGGAGCTTTGATTCCCTTTAGGCCAATCAGCTGGATGAATGAAACTGTGGATTATTCCATATCAAACAATCTTTAGATGAGTTTAGATTTCAACCTTTCCTCGGCAATTATGCTATCAAACCCAAAAGATAAAATGCTTTAATATTTACTTGCTGGTTTCAGCTGCTATGCGGAGGGAGGCAGTGGAAGGTGGGGAGGGAGGGGATGGGGGGGTTTGCTCTCCCAGCAACTAATTACTTAAGCAGTTGTCAAAGGTTTGAAGCTCGCTCTTGAATTCCAATGAACACTGTCCATGGACAGCGGTGGTTTTGCATATATTATGAATATTTCAGCTTCTCCCAGTAACCTTGGTGTCGTTTGGCAGATAGGGGCTGGCAGAGAGCCATTTAAAAGCTTCTCTGTTGCAGAAGGGAGGAGACAGGGTATTAAGCTTTATCTATACTTGACATTTCCAAGCACTTGTAATTAATTCATATAGAAAATCTTTCCCAGCTTTCTCTAAATGACTGGTCGCGATTGGGCCCTGGCGAAAGGTAACTGTTTGTTCCCTCTTTTCGCCATTGTTTTGCGAAAGGACACCCGGGCCTGAGTGGCACGTATCACGCAATGCACATAAAATCAAATCTAAGTCGGTACGTGTTCTAGTGGAGCTCATAAAAAGGGCCTGTTTACGCATGCCGTGCAAAAGTCACGGTATTAGCATGCGCGCAGTCGGGCTCTGAATACAACTACATAGGTTTTGAGTGGGAATAAAGATGCACATGTAAATTTTAAGACAAGTGGAGTGTGATGGATTCAGCTATTGTCTGCCTGCATGCCACTGCCTCTTGCAGGAAGCAAACTTAATGTCCATTTTGTAGAATTGTTCTCAAATAGTTAGCTTAACTGTGTGTTTAGCATGAAATGCAACTGGTTAAATAGCTGGATACTAATTTACTTCTTTTTATATCAGGCTTTCTTGTTGTCAAACATCTGGCTCAGATATTAATCTAGAATTCCTTGCAGATTCAGGTGTGCTATACTATTAGCAGCTAATTAGCACAGTGTATTTTTAATACTGCTGGCGATGAAAAAGTAAAAGCCTACCACTAATACTAAAGAGTCTAGTTGAAGATTTTTATCAACATGGGATCAGGAAAGTGTCACTTGTGTTTAAAGAGCGACAGTTATTCTGAAATTGTTAGCTTGCTAACTTGTTAGGCGGGAAGTGTACCTGCTTTAATAGCTATGGCTACTAATTTACTATTATTTTATCCCACTTTCTTATTGTGTAAAAAAAAAAAACCTGTCTCCGTTATTACCCACAGTGTACCTTAACCATTAATCTCCTCACCGATTCAGGTGTGCTACACTATTAGCGGCTAATTAGCACAGTATGTCTTTGATACTGCTGGCAAAGTATTAAAAAGAAAAATACTACTGATCTTGAAGAGACTTGTATTAGAGTGCAGATTTAGATTAATTTGTACATTAGAACATTTCAGGTTGAAGCTACGCTAAACGATATTTAGCAGCTAATTAGCCTGTTTTATCCCACTCTTTCTTATTATCAACCCTCTGGCTCACATATTACCCACACTAAACACGTAAGTGTTCAACTCAACGCACATCCTACATCCTCTCAGTTAGATTAGCACCTTTCTCACATTATTTCACCGTAAACATTATTGCAGCCAGTATACGCTAGTGTATTGCACCTGCTAATAAGCGGTGTAGCAATTAAATTGTACGATAATGTCTAATGTACTTTCATTTCTCTTTTAAATATGCAGTTCACTTCATGTGGTCTGCATTAGCATTGCCACAAGCTGCTAATCTTACTGGAATATGTGTTGACTGCTAGCCATAGCGAACCCATAATAGCAGGCAGATACGAGACGGTTTGTCTTCATCTCTAAACATGCATTTTATTGGTTTCTGGCTAGCTGACCACCATTATAAACTGACAAACATTAAAAAAAAGGTAATTTTATAATGGTGGGAAATTCGTGTTTAGCTATAGGAGATTTTGTAATTGCAATACCACAAATGGCCACTGGGAGGCAATTGGCAGTTCGGATGAGAAGCTTGCTTAAATAAATGAATAAAAATAGTAATCACGTGGACCAGCAGGGTACTAGGAAATATTAGGAAGAATCAGTTG
Organism: Planiliza haematocheilus; assembly: GCA_005024645.1. Lineage (NCBI taxonomy): Eukaryota > Metazoa > Chordata > Actinopteri > Mugiliformes > Mugilidae > Planiliza > Planiliza haematocheilus. The sequence goes on along the minus strand of SRSE01001266.1, from coordinate 163,424 downwards.
AGTATCTAAAATAATTGTCAAATTGAAAAATCTTTTCAAGGTTGCACTGAATGAATTTTCTCCTTCCAATTATAATGCGGTTCAAGCTCTGCCACTGCCATTAGAAACAAGGGGACTTCTTAATGAATATTGAGTAGATGGGGAAAAAACACGAAGGCCGCAAAATAGAAGCATTTCATTTTAAAGAACACAAACGATTCAATAAACACCGCATCCTCGGCGCTGCGTGATGTGGGGGTTACCCCTTCAGCAGCTCTGATATTCACACAAGCCCAACCTGTTTTCCTTGAGGTGATGTCAATCCACTGAGATGGCTATACAAGCGTGAAGACTCCAATCTGCAGCTCTGCCTCATCTAAAGCCGGACTCATCCACCACCATTGTGTCCATTTAGTGAAAGAGTGAGTTGGGGGAGTGTGGGGGTGGCCGGTGTGCGCAGAGACACTGTGCCTGTCCAAAAGGTTGCCAACTGGGATTAGGGGAATGCGAATCAGCGAGGGACCACCGCAGTGGTATCCAGTGGTGTTGAGACCCCCGTGTTTTCTTTCAGCCCCCTTCCACCCCACCCCAAGCCCTTGTTTCTGCCTCCAGCTTTAGCACTTCCTAGTTTAGTTCTGCCTGAGCGCAGAGCAGCTCTCTTTCCAATTTAGTGAGTGGCAGGGAAGATGCAGACTGACACCACAGTGATTCAGAGGAGATTCAGTGTGTGGTGGGGGTGGGGGGTGGTGTGTTCATTGAACGGGGGACAGTCTCGGAAGCCAACGAGGGGAAAAAAATGAAGCAGTAAATAAAGTTAACTGTGCATATGTGTGTGTGTGTGTGTGTGTGTGTGGGAGAAAACGGGACAATAGCCACAATTGCTGCTGAACACCATCTTTATAATTAATAACCCATTCATGTGAGAGAATAAGAGGATAAAGAGAGTCTTTTAAAGAAGAAGAAAAATAAATCATATCTTATATCGGCTGTGATGCCGTATCTCTAAATCCTCTCTTTTCATAGTGGAGACTGGTGGTTTGCACGGGGGCCGCTACCATGTGAAGCCTGCATGTGTAGAAAGCCATAGCTCTCTATGAGAAGGCCAGCTCTCAGTCTTCAGGGTGCCATCCTGTGGCAACATCAGAAGAAATGTCAAAGATTTTGAAGGCTTGGTTAAATACGACTGGATTTCTTTGCCTTAAACCTTCAATGACATTTTTGGCTGTTGGAAAGGTCAGCGTGCAGCTCCTGTGAAATGCTAGCTCTTTTGGGGTGAACTTCAATACAGGATAATAAATCCCTCTCTATTTTTTGCTCCACACTGCCAGCGCTGGCCGGGCCACAATAGCCCGTCGACATGCAGGAAACATACGAGAATTGATGGATATTTCTGTGCATTCTGTCATCTGCATGATAAATCTCTTAAGTCCTGAAGCAATTATAGGAATATTTGGGCCCTATGTTTCCGAGTAGCTGTAAAACAGAGCTGTTAATATGTGTTTACTGTCATTAAAGCTAATGTTTAAAGCCAATTTTTATAATGAAGTGCATTCACCTCCTGAATAATTAATGTTTATCAAACGCAAGGGTAAGTGCAGTGCTCGTTTGCAGTCGGCATAAAAGTTGTGCTCTCCATTTTCAGCCATCGTGTTCGTTTCCAAAGCTTTCAATCGCAGTTTTGTTAATGTGTTCACATTAGCAGTGAGAACGCGACAAGCTACGATCACGTTTTCAGCAGATATGAAGCTAACGTACGACACATGAAAGTTAAGCTGATTAGCGCAGTATGTCTTTAGTGCTGCTAGCAAATTGTTGCTCCGAAATAGTTTGCTAGCTTGTTAGGCAGTAGTTAATTAGCTAGCTAGCTAGCTACTAATTTACCACTTTCTTCTCCCTTTCTTCCTTGTGGCCAAAGATCTGGCTCAGATATTACCCATAATTAATACACCTTAACCAATAGTTTGTTCATAGGTTCAGGTGTGCTGTACTATTAGCGGCTATTTAGCATGCTACGCCTTTAATCTTTAAAAAACTGCTAGCAAAGGGCGCAATAAAGAAGAAAAAGGTTGTCAATGGACGTTCTTTTGCAAGCCAGCTAAGACGGCAATTTTGATGTCACCAGAAAGTAAAGTAATCCTATGGTTGCTACGACAAATCACTTTCAAAGACTCTAAGGCTAGCACGCTGACATTAATCCAGCTTGCAAAACCGTTTGGATCGACTGTGGGTCAGAGCTCCACTAATAAGGAGGGGGCGGGACTTATAACCTATGCTGCAGCTAGCCACCAGGACGAGCTCCCCATGGTTTCGGCTGTCATGGCGTCCACTTTTTTTACAGCCAGATTTCTGATTCTCACACTCATTTGATGTTAGCAACTTAGCAGATTGTGCTTAAAGAAAAATACTTAAGCATGACAGCACAAAAATAAATCATATTAGCTGACATCCATTCAGGCTCTGACCCACCATTAGTTCTATGATAAAGTAAAAATGCCTCCCTATACTTCTGCTAATTAAACCAAAGGTCCATACCCAGTGAAAACAACTAACCCATCTCCATGACAACGGTGCTAAACTCCTCCACTATACCCCGGGACTTATGTACTTTCCACTCCTGCGTGGCCAAACCTGCTATTAGCGAGGGCGCAGCGGTGTGGGCGCATTCAACAAAGATGTAATTAAAATATTGATCACATAGCCAGGTATCGGATTAAAGTCACTTTTCATTAGTTGCAGTTGTTTTCACTGGCGTGGCTTCAGTCCCGCCGTCACTTTCACTGCAAAAGAACATTACCACAATATTGAAAAGGCCGTTACAGCTCATGGGGATTTCTCATTGACAAGAACTGATCACAATTAACAGTACTGCAACGTCAACCTTCTTCTCTCATATATATTATTATTTTTCGTTTTGTGTGTGTGTGTGTGTCGAGTGCCCGGCTGTAATTTTACCCCTGGCTTTAACAGGGGATGTTGCACTCCGCCGTCCACAGCGACGCACAATTACTTCTTCAATATGACGCCGCGCAAAGACGATTTGGAGAGATGGAGAATCTGATGAAAAGCACTGAACAGGAATTAAATCATGTTTTCCACACCATAGGTTCAGAAAATGGTGCTTGAGACACTGGAGAGCACCGGCGGCCGATTCCAATCTGTGGGCTGAAATTGGAAATGAACAACGGCGCCGTCCCCATTCTGACAGCCCCGTGTCAATAAAAGTCAGTTTCCCTCCATTGCTTCCCATCGCTGACCACAAAGGGACTTTTGTCAGCTCACAGTCAGTCAGAGCCGCCGGCGCCCCGCCGACGTTCTGCTAACGTGCAGAAAATGAGAATTGAATCGGCGAGCGGCGGGGACTTTGGCAATTAATCCGAATGCACGCGCGGGGCGCAAAATTAGAAAGACATCAAACTCTTTAATCCTTCCACCTGTGCCCGTGAGTGCCGTATTATGCAGCTGCTTGTTTGCTGCATTCACAGTGAACAGCGTGCACAAGCTCCCCGTGCAGGAGAGATCATATAATGTGATTTATGGTTCTGGAGTGAATTATGGAAACACTGACCTTCCCTTTACATCCTATCAAACAGATAACTGGCCAGTAAGTTGCTGTTATGATAGGAGGAGGAGGAGGAGGAGGAGGAGGGAAGAGCGTTGACATGCCTGTTGACATGTTCTAATATAAGCGAATAGCAAGTAGGACTAGATTCATATCGGGCGCTGCCTTTGATATCCAAACAGTAGTCAGAAATTTTGACCAGGAAATGGTATTTTCCTCCCGCGCCTGTGCATCTGTGGCCAGCTGTGGCCTCGGATCAGTCTCACAAAATGCCACTAGCGCCGGCATCTCGCGTTTTTCTCCTGCAGCAGACAGAATGTCATGACAATACCTTCCCTGGGATTTATCTTTTTTTATAAATTATTATTTAAAAAAAAAAAAACTTCATCCCCCCCCCCCCCCCCCACCTTTGTTTGCACTTTCAATTTGCATATCAAAGAAATCCCACCGGGACCTGCTTTGCATATTTACATCTGATTAGTAACTTTAAATGAACATGTCAAAAACGGTCGAGTTTCCTTTTTTGAACGCGCGAGGGCTACCTAGCTTGTATAATTAGTGCCAGCACATGTAACGCAGCCCCGGGAAAACAAAACAAGCCGATTTCAAACGGCACACGAGGCACCTTTTTTCATATTGCCTTTCATTAGGCGTACTCAAATATTCCTGTCTCACCTTGGACCCCCCCCGGCGCTCGCTAAATGATAACTCCCTTTTTCGAAACGCTAAAGACAAAAATATGTACTGTATGTTTGTGGTAATGCTTCTTTGCGATGACACCGGGTCTTGTAAATTCCATCAGTTTGCGTCTGATGGGAATATTTTTAGATGTGCGGAGGGTGGGGGCAGGGGGGGGGCGAGAGTTTGAAAAGAGAACGGCTGGGTTCAAGGTCGCTTAGTTCTGTGACAAAAACAATCTGTCTGCTTACCGTCACATAGTTCAAAGTCGCGATAGGGTAAAGCGATATTCTGTCTTCTTACCTGACAGCGGAGTGCGTCTCCACGCTGACATGTTATTCCTCCCATTCCGTAGACCGCGAGTGAGATCTAAAAACCGAATTTAAACATTTTACTTTGCCTGTTTTTGTCACATGTGGGAGGGACGGGCTCGGAGGGTCCGCGCCGTCTTATTTGAGTTTGACATGTTTGACGCCTCGCCCCGTGTGTGTGTGTGTGTGGAAGCGTGCGTCGCAGCACATTGTGAAACTTTTTCCTCGCTGAAACTTCTGCAGCTCTGCAGCCCGGGCCCCGGCGCACACGGGGAGCCTAAAAACGAGCTAACTATGTGATTATTAATTGGAGTCTATTTTGATTCAGTATTCCACGCCGCGTATCGTCACGGGTCCTCAGTGGGATTGTGTCTGCGTAGCTGTGTGTTGAATGAGGAGGGGAAAGGGAAGGGGGCTGAAGGGGAGGGGAAGGGGGCAGCAGCAGCAGTCTGTGCCGTTCGGAGCACGGCTCGCTACCCGCACATCGGCATACCAATGAGTGGGGTTAAGAAGGCACGGCTCCTCGTGGAGGCACCGCTCCTTCGGCAGGCCCGATCCGCCAAGTCTCCACGGACCCATTTCCAAAAGCTGCTCCTAATGTGGGCCCGTGTCAATCACCCCCACAGACAGCTCCCCCTCCCCGCCCCCCTCCTCGTCCCCACCTCTCCTGTCCATATGAAATAGTCATACATTAGGAACCAGGGGAGAGCACCTTGCTGTCTAGGAGTCCTCATGTATTCTAATGCGATTCAAAAAAGCTATGGGTAGTTAAGTAGGAGACGGTTGCCGGTGGTTACACATGCTTACTGGAAGTCCTTCTTTCTTTTTCGGCTTTCAAAGATCTCGACATGTAAGAACTGGGCCTGCTTTTGTCTCGGGCGCGTTTGTTTAGGAAGAGTCACACTGTGCCGGAGAGGCGAGGATTTAACGGAGGAGGCGTCGTCCTGTCAGGAAACGGACGGGGGCTAGATATTGGATCTCGCCGTGACATGTTTATGTGACAACATCGTTTGACAGCTCTGACACTCCGTAGACAAACACCTTCAAAAGAGTCGAAAAAAAAAATACAGGGATGCCTTTCTGCTGCCAAATGTACACTAAGCTGATGGGCTAATTTTATGTATTTGCCGAGCAGCGCATGGGGTTGGAGTCGATTTCAAACATCGGCAGGGCTGCGTCTCCCTCAACTTATCAATTTGCTCGACTGTCAAAATAAGATAAAGTGCTCTCTCTCTCTATCGCTACAACTTCATCGAGGATTTAAACCATTTATTCTCTACTTTAGCAAATCAAAAGGATTTTTTTTTTTTTTCCAGTCCTTGAACCAGGAGTTGTAATTAACAACGTTAGGGACTGTATGAAAATGAAAATAGTAAGGCGAAAAGAAAAGAGTCTAAAGAGAAAGAGAGAACGTGTATTTTTCTTTTTAAGTGACTCAAAAAGAGGCAGTCTGAAATTCTGGAGTAGAGCAGGATGGATTTATATTTAATTCGAGGCTTCCCTGAGGTCACGCGCTGCTGACACCTCTTCATTTTGTCCCTTTCAGGCGTCGCTTTAAAAGCTTTTCATTCAAAAATGACAGTTTTTATTAAGATACAGGACTTTTTTTTTTTTTTTTACTTTGAAATAAATCAAAGTAAAAATTTTTTAGATTTTTAAACTCTCACAATTGGGAATCTTTCGGCGCCGTTCGAGCTTCGGCAGAAAATGACGCAAACCGAGCGACACACCTTCGAGTGCGGGATGAGTCATCGACATTTTGAAGGTGTTTTTTCTGGGATATGCCAAACTCTGGAACACTACAAACAAATTAAATATTGACAATACTGGAGCATGCCACATCTATCTATTTAACGGAGTATACGGTTTGAACGTATTTCTATTTCGTTTCCGAAAAACAAAATTTTTCGGAAACGAAATAGAAAAAATTCGGAAACTTCGCTGAAGTTAGGGACCTAGGGAACATTTTTGTCTTTATTTATCTCAACTTTTTCTTCTGTGCAATAGAATAAAATTTTATATTCTATGTATTCTAGTAAACTAAAAAACAAACAAAATCTGTACCCGAAGGCAATCCCACTTTTTTGCCCCCCAACTAATTTTCACACGGTCCCTTACTTATCAGTTTTCACTCCTCGCCAAAGTTATTTTACAAAGGCAGCAGAACACAGGAGCAAAACCAGATTCTGTCTACCGTATAGAGACACTTAACCGTCTGCTCTAGTTTCACGAGGACTTTAAACCGAGACCTCAACTCTTGTAGCAGGAATACACTTTGCCTTGACCAAAATCTTTGTACGGGCGTATTTTGATTGTGTGTCATGCATTACCTAGTACGTGAAGTATCGTTTGGTCAAATACAGAATGTCATCTTCCAACAATTAGCGGCAGCTCGGGATCGTGGCTGTTTTCAGCGACGCTGAAAGCCAAACAAAAAAAGTTGAGAAAGTAAAGCGGATCATCTCCTCCATCCTGTATTGAGTTCTGATTCATCCCAGAGTCTAATGCCTCTACAACTAACACATTATCCCACTGTATGGAGTCGTACTGCGGTGCCACGGAGGCGGCCGCCGCTCAGTTCCTCCGCTGCCGAGGATCCAATCTCCTCTGGGGTCAAAGTACATAGGGCTTCTGCGGCTGGTCCAATAGCACCACGGTTGGCTGAGTGCGGCCCACGCTGGGCCAGAGGTATAGTGGCAAGTCCACGGGACGTGAGGTAGGATGAGTAAACCACAGGGATCTGAGTGGATTTACTCCCCCGCCAGCATCCTTTCTGGCCGACAGTGGACCTATTGTACATTCTCAATATGTTATGAGCAACAATGTGGCTAAGAGGGACAAAGGTAGACAGCAAATAAAGACAGGTAGAGGAGAGGGCACAGACATCGGGTGTAACAAGGACACTTTTAATTCCATTTTCCAGCTGTCAAAAAGCAAATAAATCCTGAAAATCATCGAACTTGACACACTGTGTGTATTATCTCCAAACTAAACTGGACGTATGTGAAAAGATACCCTGATAACCCAATTAATTGTGAAGGAGTGCGCGGCGCAGCAGACGTGGCTTTTCTTTTAACTCGAATCGCACTAAGATAAAAATGTTGAAGGCTGCTCCTCGGAAGAATATAATTCTACTACCTCCGGAAAGTAAAGCGCCTTTAACTGAATTGATTTGTTCGCATTTATTGTTCTGGCATGAAATTAAATTTTAGAGCGGTGACAATGAAATAAAGCCTTGCGCCAGCACTGATTTAACTAGTTACAGCGTCACACAAGCCTCTCTCTTCAAATATTTGTTCGGATATAAAAAGAAGGGTCACAGAGAGACTATGAAATGTTCCTTTTGAAGGAATCGCTTTGAAAAGTTGCTTTTCTGCGCTGGCGAAACCTGGAATACAGCGTCAAAGGAGACTGTGCTTGGGTTTGATTCAACTGTAATTCACGTTCGTGTTTTTTTTATTATTATTTGTTTCTGCTGCTTTTGTCTACAATGATTTATTGAGGCTAGCTTTTTTCCTCCTGCTCCCTTCATTTGCTTATTCAGTTACATAATTCAGTTTAATTACAGTATGTGTTAGCTAGCTTTTGCTTGGTTTGCTTCCATTTTGTAGTTTCATCAAGCTTTATAGAAATTTCGTAGACTTTCTTTCTTTCTCTTTCTTTTTTTTCATAATGAACTAATACAAACAATACAATACTATACCCCCAGAAACATGATTTTACTTATTTTATTGAATTAATTATCATAGAAAGATGCTAACAAAACTTTCCTGGTCAGAAACTGTGAATAAGGGACCGTACAGAAATTATTAGGGGCTCAAAAAAGTGGAAAGGTCACAGATGATTTATTATTGATTTCAAAGCTGTTGGGAGCCTGTTTAAAAAAAATTCCCAGCCCAGATTTTTATTTTATGTTAGCCTCACAGATATACATTTGGCTTTTTTTATTATTACTATTCAGATTTTTAGCGGCTTTAAGTAACATCAGGTAAAAACAGACAACATTTTTGCAGTTTCATGGATTAAATTACAGTTTCATATGAGTAAACATGTTGTTGTTCTATTGTACATTTCATGAGCTAAATATATTTTAAAAAAAAGATCCCTTAATGCTCTATTTACTTTTCAGAAGTAGGTGTACTTTTTAATTTTTTTATTTTTTTATTTGGAGATAATACTTTTTGTTTTTACAGCTTGCACCATCTTCATACAATCTTACAACCACAAATATTTTTCAAGACAATCCCAAATGTCATATTCAAGTAAAGTTTCGAATGTGCACTTTTTTTTTCTTCCTGAAACTGATTCCCCTGACGACATCCTGATTTAAAAACAACTCGTCCCCCCCATCATTGTCCGCAGATCCCTTACAGCATACGTCCAGTGGAGGAATTCATCATTACCGTGCGAAGCTCGACGGTGTGTGCTTTTAAAATTAATGACAGAAGCACTCTGACTTTTAGTCCGTCTAAAATTTTCATTAAATTTCATTATTCAGCTGTCTCTGTGGCCCTGAATTAATAAACTCCAGGTATCACACCATGAATTCATATTACATTTGAGGTAGCTGGAGCCAGGTGTGAGGCCTTTACAATATCCTAAAAAAACATACAATTAAAAGTAAGTTCAAAGCGCTTTCTTTAATGCAGAGCTTTGCCTTGAAAATAGAGACAGGAGAGCAGCTGCCTCTCTTAGGAAGAAAAAAAAACCCACAGACACAGACTCGGGTGCTATTTTTGTAGACGCTGAAATCAATGGTTCTAACGTGTATCACTCAGTTGGCTGAGAAAACATCTCTTTTTACTGACGCTGACAAATGAAGGCCACGCGAGAAAGATTTTCACCTGTTATTTATCTATTTTTCGTTAACTATTTTCTTGCATTTGAGGTGATTTGATCCTCTCTTTTCACGGCAGCATTTGAATGGCAAATGCGTTGGACGCCTTCTGTTTGTGACGGCGCGCCCGGGCAACGCTCTAGAGACGCCTGCAAAGCAGCAATTAAGTGAAAAATGCAACGCGGCAGAAGTGGGAATTATTTTCAGGAGCAAACATCTTAGATCGGCGAACTCAGACATGAGACACATGAACCGCTACACTACCTCTGCAGCCACTGTCTGCTTTTTCTGTATTCTTAGAAGCCTTTCAGATAATTCAGTGCACAGTTTGCATTGGAGTCCATTTGACTCTGAATAGCAGATTCCTGCTGTGTCTAGGGTTCACGTTTGTTTACCCTAAGTGTGATGGCATTGAGGTTAAAGCTCCCTTTAGCCTCTATAAAGAGCCAGCGCTGGAAAAGCGGCGTGAACACCTGTTAATAGCAGCTGCCCTCCCCTACGGTTCTTCTTCTTCTTCGTCTTTAAGAGATTTTGCATCGCAACATATCTCTGAAGAAGAAAGCAGCGGTGCATTGGAGGCCGTCTCTCTACAGGCTCTGAACCTTCCACCTCGAGCCCACTGCAGAGACGGATGGAAAGTTTGAGTGCGGCGGCGCAGCGATGCACCGGGAGGATGTTGTTTTTTTTGTGGAGGAGGAAGGGAAGTGTGGCTCGGGCTGGGTTTGAGCAGGCAGGCAGTCAGTCAGTCAGTGCTCCAGCCTGGTAAGAGGTAAACTCAGGGAACAGTTGTCAACACGGGCTTCAGGTGAGAGAAGTCATTAACTGTGTTCAAAGATAGTCTTTTATCTCTTCCCTCTGGAAGTAAACCGCTTCTGTGCTCCTGCTGGCCCAGAATAGATTTTTGCCTGATCGTTCGTTTGTGTCTCTTTCACTTTTTCTACTCCAGACACACAGATTTTGGTTCTGTCTGCTTTGCTAAGAATAACGTTGCTGATTGTTAATTTGACAGATAAGGGACTGTACGAAAATTACTCGGGGGGGTCAAAAAATTAAATAATTTATAGTTTACAAATTTCGAGATGCATGTTTTTTTTTTTTTTTTTATTTATAGACACAGGAACCAAAGCCATGTACCAAATCAGGGTTAAAGAAATATGCAAAAAGGAGCCAAAAAGTAGTTTCTGATAAATGTTAACAGACCAACTGGGTAGTAAAAATGGTTCTGATATGGTTCAGGAGTCACTGTGATCACACAATGACCAGCATGCCAACTTGCCAACTTATATAACAAAACAGTATGTTATACTTGTGTACTGTATATCCTTGACCACTTTGACCACACCTATAGATCACCATGCTAACAGTGCTAATAGCAAAAAAAAAAAAAAAACACAGTGGGGGACCTTTAATTTTTTTTCATTAGACAACCAGAAATACCCATTTCAAGATGAATGTTTTGCATTTTTTTTGTTGTAAAAACGCGAAAGTTATGTTTGCGTGAAGTATATCCTCGACCGCTTCCTCTCGACCACTTTTGTCGACACGTTTTTGCGTCCGTACTACCTGTAGATCACTATGCTAACAGCGCTAATAGCTGCAACAAAAAAGAGAAAACGCAACGAGGGACCTTTAATTTTTTTTTTTTCATTAGACAACCAGACCAGAGTGTTTAACATGAATTCATCAGACAGTTCGATGTGTTTCTACAAGAATAGCTTTGCACTTTTATAAGATGACATTCCTGCATGCACAGGCTGAAGAGTTGAAGCGCGGCCGTTCTTTTGACCACGTTACTATGGAAAATACATTATGCTCAGCGTACTGTTGCTTGACCAGTTGGGTGACTCAGCTATGCAGGAAGCTGTTGGACAGATATGCTGCAGAAGTGATAAAATGATGCCATTATTGCGTATCTCCAAATTCCTTCACAGGAAAGATAAATGTATAAATGCATGTTTAAAGGGAACAGGACAGCCGAGACAAATGTAACTAATTGTCATATAACCTCAAACTGGGGTGGTGGCGAGGCGGAGGGGGGACATGAAAGTGTCTAAATAATGGCAGCTAATTTGCCTTGTATTGTGCCTTCTTGATGGGCTTAAATTGAATGAGTCAGGATCCATCGTGGCGTAATGTGAAAGCCGGGGCGCCGGTTCACACCGGAGACATCCAAGGTCGAGCTACTCCAAATGAAGGGGCGATAGATGGGGACAGGGGAAGGGGGGCAAGAGATTTAAAGTAACGCAGTCAATGGGCAGCCAATGCATGTAACCTTGAATTATTGTTTTTTTTGTATTGAAAGCTTTTCTACTAGCCCTTCTAGAAAATATATTCTTTTTTTTTTGTCATTAATGGCACAATCAGCCTGAAAAAATTGCAGTCACAAATTATTCATTGTATTCCTCCGTTTGAGGACCCTAATGCCTCTAATTGGGCTTTTATGACTTACAAACTGTATCTTCTTCTCTCAGTTTTTTTATTTCTTTATATATATATTTTTTATTTTTTCCCCCTCTGGCGTTTGTTTTTCTTCCTTCCCGCCATGCTGCGGAGTGACATTGAGCCTCTCCCTGTCGGGGTGCTCTCTTGTCTCACTCCAGTGCACATTTTCGCTGTCCCCGCTCCTCCTCCTCCTCCCCCAGACAATGAGCCTTTGACTGAATACATTATCCGAGCTGTTGTTCTGTTTGTTGTTGTTTTAGCATCCAAGAAAAGAGATGAATTATTAATGATGACAGACAAAAAAAAAAAAATAAAGTGGAAAAAAAGAAAAGCAGAGAACAAAATAAAATTGTAGTGTTTTTTAGAAATGCTGCTGCGGCTCCATCAAGAGGCCTGTGCAAATGAGACCACAGAGGTTTATAATACAGCTCACAATCTACGGTGGAAGTTTGTTAATTATGTCAAATACCAATAAATTAGTACATTTTCTTGCTTCTACTTTACCTTTTAAAAAGGAACCTGGAATACATTAAAAGTACTTTTGTTCTCTTGAATACAGGGTTCAGACGCAGAAAACAGGGATCACTACAGCCCTGTTCCTGCCAAAAATTACAAATATTTCAGGTATGTTTAAATGAATCAACATGTTACAGCGCTTTATTGTGTCATAGAATGGGCCACATTTATTAGAAAATGACAAAATTGCATATTTGAAGCAGTTTTGAAGTAGTTCTGGTCTAGCTAGCAGGCTAGTGTAAGCTAGCTAAAAGATGGAGGCAAACGCTCTTGGTAAATAAATCGGGTTCTGCTCTAAAGATGGAACAATGTCAAATATACAACCTTCTGACTCGAGTTTAAGACACAATCTGTCTTTCTTTGACTGTTTAAACCCATTTCTGAACAACCCACAAATAAAGTGTTGGTGTAGCTTGCCTGCACAACGCGGCGCTATGAAAATGTAAATTTTTCATGTAAACACTGGCAACAGGTAAAGTTACATGTAGGTTGCGCTGTCTTCTGTGAGAGTTCACACACAACCATGATGCCATTTTTTTCACTGCCTTTCATCAGTTCATTTAAGAAACAGCACCGCCATGACGCTAATGGCGGCGCGCTAGGGAGCTAATGTTTAGCCGCTAAGATTAGCGAGCAGCCCTGAGGCTACTGTTCCTCAATAAACACTAAATCAAGTGTTGGAACGCTACACATATAGTTTGGCAGCATGTTGTACAACTGTGAAATGTGTTGTACATTGATTGCTTTAAAGGTTGCCCAATTTTGTCATTGGGTTTCCTTCATGTAGTATTGTTTTCTTCTGAGGTGCCAACGTATATATTATTTTTATTAGTTCCTGATTCATATGATGAAAACTACAAGAGTGACTTTTTCACATGTAGCTAGAAGCACGCTGCGCAATGATTACTTTCGAAATTCCCAAAGGTTGCCCAATTTTGTCAATCTGTTTTTCGTCATATAGCGTTGTTTCATTCCAGTGTATCTAAATACATAATACTCGTTTTGGTTCCTGATTCCTCTGCGGTAGTTTTGGCAGCATTTAGTATAACTGCGAAATGTGTTGTACATTGATTGCTTTAAAGGTTCCCAAGGGTTGTTAAATTTTACCGTTCCCTGTTGGGTTTCCTTGCTACAGTCTTGTTTTATTCCACTTTAACTCCATATAAAATATTTTCATTGGCTCCTGATGACTGTGGTTAAAACTCTACACTTGTAGCACATCGTACTGCTTTGAAATGTATTGTGCGATGATTATATTAAAGGTTCCCAAACATTTTCCAGTTTGTCACTGGGTCCCTATAGTCTTGTTTTCATATACTGTAACTGTATGTATACTATTTTTATTGATTCCTGATTCACATGGTGAAATTAAACTGTGAATTGTGTTGCCCAAATGAATTTAAGCTTTAACGACAAGCGGGAACCACATCAAGGCCTGACCTGGACATTGGGTACACCAAGTTTAAGGATCCTAAAATAAAGCTGTACAAAAGACATTTGGATTATTTCATTCCTGACAAGTAAAAGCCTCAACTTTACCAATCATAGCTGACCGGCCCGGGTTTAGTGTGTCTCAATCCCGCCATCAAAAGCTGCATTTCTCAGGCCTCTTCTAATGAGACTGATCCGAAGCAGGGATTACTGTGCCATCTTTTGGCTGCAGATCAGCACTGCATTGTCATCCAGAGCTTCATTAGAAGCATCTCAGCCAGAGTTCCTGGCGAGCTAAGTGGCGTGATCATTTGAGTGATTAGAAAGATCATCCCCAGGGGGATCATCAGAAGGAGAAAACGTTTCGGCGTCGGTTTCCCCGCACGGAATCGGGGGCTTTAAATTCTGCCGGGCGACAAATGAACTGCCATGATTGTGTGAGTTTGTCACTGCATTGAATCGGAGACGCAGGGCCATTCATCACGGAGGAGAGCCGCATCTTCCCCTCTCTCTCTCTCTCTCTCTCTGGATTCAGTGATGAGGCATGAATGAAGAAAAATGACAGAGAGACGGGCCTCGTCCGCCATCTATCACAGAGCAACAGGGGCTGACCACTGTATGCACGGCCATCAAACGCTGCTTCTGCTTTGGTTCCTTGTTGCTTATCCTATATAGCGCTGCCAAGCATCATGAATCAAACCGGCTCGACTTTGTGGCAAAAACATCGCTGCCGTGTCCTACAGTGATTTAGAAGGCTTCAGCAGGATTTCAGATATCTGATTGATTTTAACACCAGCTCCAGATCTCTATTTTTTTTCCAGCTGTTAGTATTTTTAGCGCCTCTTTAAGTCCGTCTTCCCTCAACGGGGAGAAAGGGGAAAAAAAAACAAAAGGCAAAAAGGCCCGCCTGTTTGGAGTTTACAGGATCAAAGAAGAGGTAAATATCATTTCCATAACATTTGAACCAGTTAACCACCAGCACAATACAGAGAAACACTACTGTAAGCGCCTGACAATGCCAATGAGGCAGTAACTCTGTGATTTGCCGCTCCGCCAAAGAGGAGGGAAGCGAGCGAAAACATGGAGGAGGTGAGGGGTCAACTGCGCTCTCCCTGCATCACTTTCCAAGCAGCCCCCTCAAGCGCTGGTGATGTTTTAGGCAACCGTACCTCACTTTAGGGGGAGGCCTGACGGATGCCGTCCCCAAGGTGAATGGAAAGAATAGCATTAGGCTGCACCGCGCCGCCGGGGGAGAGCTCCACTGCTTTGGGTGATTCATCTATCGATTATTTCTCGCCAAGCATGGAGGTCCCATGTAAACACACATATATTAGCGGGCTGCGATGCACATGTGCATCCAGCCGAGCTCGCCTCGGGCCTGCTTCGCCTGTTCAAACCGCACGGCCCAGATACTTCAGATGGAGAACTAAATGGAGATAAATGGAAAAGATGAAGGAATAAATAAATGATAAACGCGCATTAGCACTATTTGTGTGGGCCAGCGATTACGGTATTGATTTGTGTTTTTTGGGGGGGTACTCGCAGTTTAACAGTATGAGGGCCAAGTCAGAGTTTGAAGGCAGCGTGAAGCACTATCAGTATATTAGTCTGGTCGCACAACCAATTAGAACCGCAGACAAAATATTTGATTTCCCCAGCAGATCTTTGCCACAGCATAATCGGTTCCCAACGGAGCGGTCCCAGATAAATCTTTGGTTTGGCTTCCAGGACACACTACACAACTTTCAGTCTTTACAGATTTTGAAAAGACTAGGAGTACCCACCAACTCTTTTTTTTTTTGACTGGCAGTCGGCGACGCGCCTTTGCAGTTGGGCCGGTAAACAGTTCTCACGACCCGATTGTGTCCGGATTCGCCGCTAAAAAAATTAAAACGCGCTTGACCGACTGACACCGAGGTCTAAGACTGAGTCTGTTCCCCTCACACACTTGCAGATTCACGTCTCAAACCCTCACACACTAAGAGATTTTAAGTGGCGGCTAGCCATGCAGACTGTCCACAACTATCGTAAAAATCTGGCAAAAAAAATCGGATTTTGACGAGCCTACAAGAAAGATGGGGGCTAACTCAACTTTTCATGCTAGCTATTGGTGCCAAATATTGCTAAACCAACATAAAGGAGGTCTAATAAACTTTAATTAATAAACTTTATTTTCTCTGAGTCTTCAAATTCTTTCTAAAACAAGTCTCTTCTATTCAAACAAATTTGAAGGCCTTTTCTTATTCTGCAGCATCTCATGATCTCTAAAACATTTTTGAGCCTACAGCGAATAGTAGGCGTCTTTGTTTTGTCGTTGTTCGTCAGTGTCGAGCACACACAGAGTCCATTCTCCTTGTTTGTTCAGGTGCGTATGTTTTGAGAGGAGCGACCCACCGAGCAATCTCACGTTCATCCCTCGGCCTCCTCATTGTTGCGCTTGAACCGAAGCGTCCTCCAAGATTTAAAACACCCTGACATGATAATCAACCGAACCCCCTGGGCGTCCGTTTCTTTAAGGAGGTTTATCAGTGCCGATAGCATCACCTAGCGTCACTGCCTGGATCCCAAATGCACATGACAGAGTAGCATTTCACGTTGCACCGCATTACGAATCCAGCTTTCTTTTGTCTGCATAATCACGAACAGTGGATCTTAACCTGAGATCCAACCTTTCCGTGCTAAAAGAAGATAATGCCAGAGTTGTCACTTACATTGGATATCATTGCACCGGGCAGGAAAAGAGCTTCCCTCCAGCATGTGTGTGTTTCTTTTCCTGCAGACTTTTTTTTTTTCTTCTTTCTTTCTTTCTATAAACGTTAGACGTGGCTCTCTCTCCCTTAGGGGCGGTAATGGCATTCTCCATGACAACGGCGGTGTGACATGGCTGTGCCCTTGAGGGCCAGGCGCCCCCTCTGGGGGAAGCGCTGCGGAAACACGACAGGGTCAACGGTCACCTCCCATCATCCACCAGCAACCCATCCTCCTCTCTTCCTCTCTCCTTCTCCCTGTTCAGGTGGAGCAGGGGATGTTAGAGAGAGAAAGAAAGTCTTGAAGCGAGCCCACTCAGTCCAGGCCTGGCAAACAAGGAGCTTTAGCCACAGGCGGTTCTGGCTAGGTCTCTACCTCGCATAGCTCCTTGCTGTTCCTCCAAGGCCAGGGCTGGATCAATACATATAGTAGTGTGGATTCTTTTGGCACCCAAGTATAGCTATGCAGTATTGCCCCGAGGTATGGGTCCGTTAAAGACATAAGAGTGTGTGCATGTGAGCAAAGTGGACTGAGTTTATTCAGGAAGGTGCTGAAATGCTTCCAACAAGGACTTTTTTTATTATTATCGCTGGAAATGCAGGAAATTCTCCACATTAAATATTCCATTATATTTCTTTTTTTTTATTCTGGGAGCGTCCATGAATTCTTTAACAGAGATAGCCTTCAGGAAAAATAGACATTTAAATAGAATCCAATAAATTTCATAGAATTTCATCCGTGGCTACGGAGCAAATGGCAAACAAAATTTACTATTATTTTTTTTTTCTTTTTAAATTATCCACTTGTGAAACATCCATACGAACAGATCGTATGAAAGCAAGCTCACAAATAAATGGAGGCTGTCAGGATTTTCATTTCAGAAGCTCTTGTGCCACCTGGTGACTGCAAAGCAAACCACACCTCAGAGAATTAAACTGTACATCCTGAAGGAGAAAACAAAGATAAAACAAGCCTAGGAGTGCGGTGACACAAATCCTGTTGTTTTACGAACTAAAAAAAAAAGCCAGCGTTTCGTCCGTCTTGGCACGCGTTAAATGAAAATGCAAAAAGGAAAAAAAACAGGACGTGGTCATTTCAACAACTCATGTCCTGTACATTTGGCATCCTCCACAGAAACAGAAAAAAAAACTTCTGTTTAATCTGTGAACGTAAAGTCAGACATAAACAATAATGCGTCCTGCACAAAGAGACATACCAGCGTTCGCCTTTCGCAGTTCTTGGAAATGAGAGTTATTTAGAGGAAGCGTGCAGAGCCTCAGGTGTCCTCAGTCACCTCTGGATCCTCCACTGAAACGAGGACTTCCATTCAAAGATGTGTGAGGAAGCGGGTCAGGCACCTGAAGCAGAAAAACATTTCCAAATCCAAGTAGTTTTCATGCAAAGAATGTTTATATCAATACATATCTGACGTAAAAGCTACAGCATTCATCTCACCGTACTCATAAGTGGACCGGGGCGCTGATGGGAGCGTGCTGTGTGGCCCGCCGGACGCCGGGGGGCCCAAACCTTTGCTGTGGCTCTGCAGGCGAGAGCGCTGGACGGCCATGGCCACTGCCTCTGCGAACCTGGACGGCGGCGCCATCGGCTCGTCCGGAGGTGGATCGGGTTTGGCTGAAGGAGGGGACGTGTCTCGGTGCGCCGCGCCGAACGCGTCTCCGTTGGAGGTGGGGGCTGGTGGTTGAGATGATGGCGAAGACAGAGGTGAATCTTCTCTGTCCTCCTCCATGACTTCTATGTCTTCATTAAAAAAGACAGGAGGTGGAGGGGGAGGGAAGCTGACCTCCACTCCGTCCTCCTCTTCTTCTTCTGCTTCCTCATCTTCTTCTTCTGCTTCCTCATCTTCTTCTTCTACTTCCTCATCTTCTTCTTCTACTTCCTCTTCTTCTTCTACTTCCTCCTCCTCAGTGTTTGTCTCATCTGTGCATGGACTACAGTGGTCCATGTCTGCACTGAGGATCTGAATAACCTCCCTCTGATCTTCTGGGCTGATGTGAGCCTCACTGCTAAATTCTTCATCACTGCGATCAGGTGCAGATATCATCACCTCAGGTGTGACCTCAGGGTCTTCCTCTTCGTTCTCCTGTGTAGGCGAGTCCTCAACCTCAGGCAGAGGTGCGACTGGACAGTTATGATCGTCTTCGTCTTGAAGAGGTGGAGGAGAAGCCGAGCTATCGTTCGTCTGCTCCAGAGAGGGGGCTGGACTGGGAGAAGGGGTTTCAGTCTTTGA
The DNA here is from genome assembly GCA_005024645.1 of Planiliza haematocheilus. Taxonomy (NCBI): domain Eukaryota; kingdom Metazoa; phylum Chordata; class Actinopteri; order Mugiliformes; family Mugilidae; genus Planiliza; species Planiliza haematocheilus. The sequence goes on along the minus strand of SRSE01001266.1, from coordinate 144,675 downwards.
TGCGTCAGGTGAACATGTGTCCTCCGCAGTCTCTGTTTGGTTCTCAAACTCAGGAGAAGCTTCCACTTCAGGTATCTGACTCTGATCTGAAACATCCAGTGTCTGTTCCAGATCTGGCTTCTTCAGGGGAACCACTTTGAAGGTGGTCAACCCCCTCCTCTGAACTGGATCCTCCCAGCTGCTCTCAGTCGGGAGGTCAGATCTGAGAACCGATTCAAGCTCTCCACAGAACCCCCCGTTATCTGAACTCCTTGTAGTCGCGGACGTAACGGGGGAGCTGTGGTGAAACTTGTGGAAGGTGGCCGAGCTCTTCAGACGCTTGACGAGCGTTCCTCCAGAAACGGACGACGTCAGGACTTTGGCAAGGGCGGAGCGGGCGTCGGAGAGGTCCCTCCCACGAAACAAAGGCAGATAGGGGTCGGCCACTCCGTGGAGGTGAGCCAGGGAGGAGTGGGAGAAAGACGAGGACGAGCGCGGCTGTGAGGGACGTGGTGACGAAGAGGAGGACGGAGGTGTTTTTACAGAGTCTGACTCATCTTTTTCGCTCAGCTCCTCCAGAGTGTTCAGGGAGTCTAGAGTCCCTGGAGAAACAGGAAACACTTAGCAACACATTTTCATCTGAATTACTCAAATTAACAGGCCTTAAAGCTCAGTGTTTAGATAAACAACTAAAAAGTGATGGATTTATGGTGGAAAACCTGCACAGAGAACACAAAATCCAGTTCCTGATGATGTATCTTAATGGAATAAAGTCTTGTGCTAAATCTAGCAGCTAGCATTAGCCTGACAGATCAGCAATTTACGGGGAGATCACAACGTGCCATGTTGATTTTTTTTTGCAATTTATTTAAACAAGTGTGACAAAAGCCAAAGGTTCTTAATACTTTCTGAAGTGACAATACGTGATTGAGATACTGTCATTTTCATCCGCAAGTGGAGGTGAAAGCTTTCTCTGAATGAATAACGAGAGGAACCGAGGGCAAAGGATGCAACTTAAATATATTAAAAACATGAATATACCACAGCAAGTACGACGACGTTAAGAAATAAATAAGCATGCAACAGGAAATCACTCATTTTACAAAGAGCTCTTGGGAAATAACTTAAGCTTAATAATCCTTTAGTTTTAGAGTAAAAACGGCACGCTAATTAGCTAATTAGCTAATTAGCTAATTAGCTTGCAAAATCAAAAACATACAAAGACTTAACACACAAAAGAGGTACAGAGTTTACACAAAAATAAAAATAAAAAAACAGATGGGTAGAGTACGAAGACGACTTAAAAACGGCACAAATGTACAGCGTGTATGTGCAGCAGGCAACGGTGACGTGTCCGTGAAAGCCACTAAGGTGGGGAGGAGGATAAAGGGGCTGACTGCAGGAGGAGGATGGAGAGAAGGAATAGGTGTGGTGGAAGGAGGAGTAGAGGAAAAGGAGACAACAGGAGCAGCAGCAGCAGCGGCGGCGGCAGGCGCGGGAGCAGCCCTCAACCACCTGTAAGCAGGGAGGAGAAAAAAGCTTGAGACATTTACAGCAGAGGCCGGTTTGAAACTCTCAGTGGTGGAGAAAACACAGACACGAGGAATGCTGGAATAAACGCAGGAGTGTGTTTTTAGCCGCCGAATATCAGCTGGGAGTTGTTTTTCCCCAGCGTCTAATAGAAACCAGCTCAGCAGTGTGTCAGGTATTGCGGCTCAAAGAAAACAACCGGGGAGTAAAGCAAGACGCCGACTCTGCTGAGCGTAGCTTGAGCATGATTTTTCTTGCATTGCTAATTACAGATGTCTAATAACAGTCAAGTCGGTGCACAGCAGCAGTGCGTGCACAGAGAGACGCTAAACACAGGCAAGGGGAAGCATATCAGACTAATAGAGGGGAATGGAAGCTTGGACAATAGAGGGATTTATGTGGGAACAGACTGAAGCCAATATGATCTATGAACAAGGCTCTGGGTCACTTTAATTGCCCTGAACGGGGTTAAACTGTTACCGACCAAAGCTGCGTTTTGTGCAGGATTTAACTGCTAAATCTTCCATTTGATGCCGCCGGCTTTGACATTTTAATCTTGATTTAACTTCAATCTGTCTTGACCCCCGGTGTGACTCTGACCGCGGCTGGGAGGATTTGGCAGATACGAGATACGTTCACCCCACTCTAAAGCCTCCCTGTTTGATTTAGATTGAAATACTGTAAAAGGTCAATTGGGATTATTTTACAAGCGCATTACGTCTGTTCTGCAGTTTCAGGCAATCGCCACTAGATGGCGAAATAAACGGGGAGAACTGATGGGACACACTCTAAATTATACCTTTAAATCATCCAGTAGTTATATTTTAGGCTAAGTAATGAAGATTTTACCTTTAACATCAGTGTCTGCCTGCAGCTCCTGGAGTGTGTTTGCACAGGGAGGAGGCGGAGCCCTACGTTTGGTACTCCTTAAGGTAGATTCTGCAGACCTCTACAGAGAGACGGGTATTATTAGAGGATGTCCCAATTTTACCCCAAGCTCTTAATATCAGACGTGATTTGTCCTTGCAGTCTCCTCCTCCTCCTCCTATCTGGTATCTGAGCATTTTCATAGAGGTAACAGTTGAGGAATAACCCACCTGTGCGCCACTTAAATGGCAGGTGCCGAGGTTGTTCGGGACGCTCTGCGACGCGCCCATGGGCGGCTGAGGGGCTCGCCTCTTCTTGGGCATGTCTGCAGTGAGGGTGTTAGAGGAGGAGACCGCTTCTGAATCCGTTGCTTGTTTGCCGAGACAGGGAGACACTGGAACGCTCGCCGTGCAAGCCTGCCCAGATGGAATTGTGCATTTTAGCCGTCGTCAGACAAAATGTGCATTTCCAAAAGACTGACGGCGTACCTTCTTCTTCCTTCTTCTAAATAAGCTGAGGAATCCCGTGTTCTCCTTCTGTTTCTTCTCCTTCTTCAGGCCTATGTGATGTAAAAAAAACAAACAAATAATATACACAGTGGACGCCGCATCACAGACACAGAGTGGCGAGTCTGAACATGCACATGTTTGTTACCTTGCAGTGGAGGAGGTGAGATGACCTCCGTTGGCGTGATGGCTGCTGCAGGCAGAAAGCACAGGTGAATGTGGTCAGACTGTGCAATGAGAACAGCTATTTTTACAGCAGCAGGTACGCCGATCAGGCATAACATTATGACCACCCCTCCTGATATTGCGAGGGTCTCCCTTGTGCCTCCAAAACAGGGTCTTCTGAGGGCGTCCTGTAGTGTCTGGCAACAGGATGTTGCTAGTGGAGGGCCCTGGGTTGCTATGGGTTGAAGGGAGGGGCCTTTGTGGATCATCCCATTCTGGGATCTAGTGAATTTGGAGGCCAGGTCAACACCTTGTGTTGTTTTTTCAGTAGTCCACAATGGCTGCTGCTATCGAGGAGTGTCATTGCTATGGGGTGGGGGTGCCTGGTCTGGTCTAGGTGGGTGGTGCATGTCTAGGTAACACTGACACGAATGATTGCCAGGTCTGAAAGTTTTTCCAGCAGAACATTGAATTGTCACAACGCGGTCGATGTCAGTTAGTGCCTGACCTGTCAGTGGTTTTAATGTTATGGCTGCTCAGTGAGTATGCGTTCATAGAACGAGACACGTTTTAGACATATTCCTCACGTCCCGTAACTTACCTCCTTCAGAAGGGTCTCTCTCTGCCGTGTCTTTGGCAAACACTTCCCTCAGCCCGTGGTCATTTAAGGTCTTTGTCAGGTCTAGTGGCTCCTCAGACTGAGAGTCTCTCAGTAAGACGGTTGTCTCCACTTTAAACTCGCACTTGTCACACACCACCGGCAGCAGCGTCTCAAGTGGCTGCCTGGGACTCACTCGCACCACGGCCTTGTGGGACTTATTGTAGTTGATTAACAGGCGAACCGTCACCTGCAAAGAAAAAGACATGCAGGTTTATTATAGAAACTGTTATTTATTTATTTGTTTGTTTGTTTGTTGACGTACCTCAGGCATGTACGGCTGCCGGGTCTTTTCCTCCGTCCCTTTGGGCTTCAACACAATCCTGTCAGCCCCCAGCAAGCCGATAGGAGAGTTCGGTTTGAAGCTGATGTTGTTCTTGTTGGGCGACAGGATCTCGACGGTGTAGTCAGAAGGGTTCAGGTGGTAACTCGCGCAGAGCGTCACCAGCAAGTCCATCACCGCTTTGCTGCAAAGGCGAAAGGAAACGGTATTGTTTTGCAGTTCGCAGAGGCGGCGCTTTGAGGTCGAGAAAAAACGACGCGACCCACCTCCCGGGCACCGTGGCCTGCTTCTCCACGCCCCCCGGCAGAACCACACTCAGCGAGTGGTCTCTCTCCAGCGGGTTCACCTGCTCATCCATCATCTCGATGGATCTTGAGAAGATCTCAGGGGGCCACCCAAGATTTGAGTATTGTCTCCAGTGTCAGGTAAACCTCCTGTGGGAGATGAGATTGTTCCAGCTGTAATACTGAACTGAAAGGGTAACTTTAACACCTAAATATCCCATTGGGAATAAATAACGTCTTATATAATGACTCAAATATGGTAAACAGTCCTGTATTTATAAGGTTCTTTTCTATTTAATGCTTTTTAAAGTGCTTTTACAGCCACAATAACACGCCTTCCTATTCATTCACACAGTGTCAGGGACTTGGAGCAACTTCATGCACAACCCCGCTCTACCTACAGAGCCACAGTCGGCCGCCCCACGGGATAGGAGCATCTCCAGGGTGTTGAGGTCGGTGTGAAATGTCTTACAGCAGCTTGAAAACTGTGGGAATTTCATTGCTGGACTTAAAATTCCTATTCATTGCAAGCCGACGGCGAATTATTAGTTTCACTGCTGGTTAAATATGCACACAGTTTCAACAGTTATCCAAGTTTGTGAGATATACTCATGTGTATTTTGTTTTTTGAAAACCCCGTAGACATGTCATTAATCATATTAACTACAGATAATTAAGCAAAAACGCACATTGGGTGTTTGTTATTGCAAAAAGCTAGCCTAAGGTTCACTGTTAAAGCTTCAACAATAACAGGGATATCACTTTTGGCTACAATTTTTTATTATTATTATTATTTTTACTCTAGCTTTAAATTTATCTAAGTCTTTGTGAGTATTCAGTCAGTCTGTGCCTAAAAGGCAATAATAATAACAATAATAAATATTTACCTGAAAAGTTTCCTCGAACTTGCTTGTAGGCTATTTTAACGAACACAAACAAGCAAACAAAAAAAAAGTAAGCCAACTTGTGATGTGTTTACCCGACGGAAACCAGCGGCTGTTCAGACAGTTTCTAAGAACGCCTCCTCGCCTCCTTCCAGGTTTTTTAAAGCTGCCTCCACCCTTTGACCCCGTGCGTTTCTCTCCCGTCGCTGCGGGAACAAGCGCCTTCAAACGGTTACGGTTAGCGTCGACGCCCTCAGTGTATTTAAGGCCTGACGTTTAGCGGAGCGTGCCGGCTCAACAGCTGTGTGCGTGTCTGCTCATCAGCGCGTGCGTGGGCCGTTGTTGTTGTTGTTGCCGCTGAGGCGCGTGGCCGAAAAATCCATATCCTCCACTACCAGCAGTTCAAATTTGTAAACCTGAATATCTTCCACCCAGTGGATGCTACTGAATTAACTCCTTTTTGCTATCTACAGAGGACATTTAGGGCTTTTCAGCGATAGCAAACGTGAAGAGGTGGGGCTTTGGTAGCTTTCTCATTAAGGAAAATGACATACATCAATTATATGATATAAAATTTTTGATTCAAAAAAAATGTTACAAACAAAATGTGATTGGACAATATATATTTATTTCCTGGTAGTCAGGAGGCTATTAATATCTTAACTATACACTCACCCGCCACTTCATTAGGTACACTGGTGAAAATGAATGCGTTTGCCACACTACTGAATTGTATTGATAAGTGTTCCTATTATTTTGGCCACTCCCTTTTAGTCAGATGGCTAAACAGCTGTAAGAAAAATTTCAACATAAACTAAACATTACAGCGGTAATTAAGCTAGATTTATTTTCATTCAGAATTATTTTCAGCAGAAGCTCAACGACACAACAGTCATTAAGCTAGACTTATGTATTTATTTATTTCTCCAGAATGAATGACTGCCTTTCTGACGTTGTTTTGACGTAAACTGAACGTTAGTACAGTCACGAAGCTAGGTTTAATCTAATTGTTCGTCATTTTATGTCCTCCCAAATGAGCATGTTATTCAATTACCACATTTCTCATGTTGTTTCAACGCAAACTGAACATTAGAACAGTCACGAAACTAGATTTAATGCAGTTTTTTCATTAGTTTTCTCAAAGTGCATCATGCAATTGAATTACCACTGTTCTGACTCTATTTCACGATAAATAGGCCATTATAGCAGTCACAAAACGGGAGTTAGTGCAGAACAATTACATTAGAATGCATTAGCTTTTATTAGTGGACCTAATGAAGTGGCCGTTAAGTGTATTAAGTGTAAATTTAAAACCGAAACTAAGTTAAATTTAAAACATTTGACATAATAAACATTAATACAGTCATAAATAATAACAGTTTGTCATTAATGTATTTCACAATTCCTGCCAGTTCTACTAAATTAAAACTGTTACAAGAAGCCAAATAGATGAATAATCCATTATACAAGTACACAATAAGAGGAAACTGAGCCTGCATCCACGACTAATGTGTCCTAACACACACAGCACCAGATCCACTGTCTTCAGCCATGTTGTCCAAGCAGTTCCAAATAAGCTTACTCTGTTTCTTGAGTAAGAGGGATTAGTGGTTTTAAAAGGCTGCGTCTCTTCATGCTAGCACACACACACAAAAAAACACTATTTAGCTATTAATTATTTATTTTTTGGCACTAACCTGTGTCCACAGATTGTTCCCATTCTCTTTCAGCTTTCTCTTCTCTGTTATTCTGCGGTAGGAGGATAGAGAGGTAGCGGAAGAGAGAGAGAGAGAGAGACAGAGGAGGTAGGGAGGGAGGGAGGGAGGGAGCAGGGAATTCAGTCCCAGTGTAATCCCTGTTTTAGTAGCCAAGCCGGCCACACCTATAGCCCCATGTGACACTGCTTTGCTTGTCTGGGGTTTGTGTGTTCGTGTGTGCTTTGTGGGTGGCGGCGGTGGTGTAGTGGGCACGCACCAGGTAACTTGTGCACTGGCACACTATGTGAAAGCTCTTCTCCAACCACATCAGTGTTAAACAAGCATATGACTCTGTTTGTGTAAACACCTCTAATCCATGTAAGCTACTGATCGGCTCTATAGGATCTGGCTGAAGTTTTGCTGATCATCTATAGTCCATCCTGCTGTATAGCATGCAGACGCACTTCTCCAAGCTGCATTGGTCAATACGCACACATACAAAGTTCACTGCTTCAGTTAAGATATGGAGATGTTTAAGTATTTTCATCTACAGCAGTGAATCAATAATTTGTCCAGAATTTGCTTTTTACTTTTGCCAGCACTGGTTTTGCTGTCTTGCTGCTATTCACTGTCACTGTTTGCTTCTCCACCTTCTTACATAACCGTGCTGGAAAGTTCATGTCAGTCCTCTCAGGACAATGAAGGTCTCTGACTGTGTAGACATGCCTGGAGGAGCAAACTGAGCCTCTAGTTTAGCATGTTTGGCCTAGACTGTATAAAAAATGGACAAAACCTCTGCGACCTCCTAAGAGCACCTTTGAAGCTCAGTGTGGTGGCTCTCATCGGGCGACACCAAGGCATTTTATTGGCCTGTGATAGCACCCACTTGTCACTCAAAGCAACCACGCCCTAAAGTTATCATAATTGTAACCCTTTAGCCCTAGTGTAGCATTCCCTACTTTATCATCTATTTTATGTTTTAAACTGGATCGTAAGTCCAAGGGGCAGATTAGCACGCTAATGCTAATTTAAATTCATGAATATATACTTATATAATAACCTGAGCATTATTTTCAGCATGTCATACTACCAAACCAACACTGAACTTTCCTCATGGTCACCTTGGTAAAAACCATTAAACTTGTCTTCTTGTCATTGAAAACAGGTCATATTAGCATGCTAATGCTAAACCAAGATGGTGAACATGGCTCAACTCCATTAAACCACATTTTTTTTTATCTTGCAGGTCATATTAGCTAGCGCTGAACTGACGTGGTGGACCTTGAGATCTTGTCATGTTAGCATGCTAACACAAGATGGTCATAAATAAATATAAGCATGTTAGCTTGGGCGGATAGTTTGACCAGGTGAACATGAAAGAGTTGTTTTGTTATATGTAAAGAAAATGAAAATCAAACCATTTTATTAAACTTTACCTCGTCATTGTCAGCATTTTAGCATGACGTAGCCTTTTTACCTTGACAGTAAAGCCTCAAAAAGCTGCTCTTAAACTTGCTTGAATATTTAGTTATCTTGTTTTGTGAGACACTATTGGATTATTGAGGGTCCTACTGCTGTTATGAAGCAGGCTAATGTCGCATCATACAAAGGCGTGCAGTGAAGTAGTCAAGCGGGAGTTGAATCAAATGAAGTGCAGGGAACACATGTCCAAACCAACTTTAATCTTGTAATCTCATTGTGAAGTCTGTCCGTGGAGATTCATTGAGCTTCTACTGCAGCGGCAAACAGATCCCTGTGTGACAGTCGGGGTTAATAAACTTCTCTTCGTGACTAAGAGCTGAACACAAAGACTGTTCAGTTACACTGTGCAGTCTGTCGCCTTCCATTATCACGCCGCGAAATGGAGGAAGTGCTGATACGTGCACACACGCGTCGCACTCCCAAATTGGAAAAAACAGGTAGCCGGTGTTATGCTGTCACTTTGTTTCCATCCTGCTGCCTTACACTTAATGCACTCGCTTGAAGTCGACGGCAGCTCTAAACCAGCTAGCTGCGGCGGAATAAGTGGCGTGACACTGACATGCTTTATTTTTCCTGTCAAAGGAAATTAGAATGACAACAACGTGCGTTCATTTCCCCGCGTTATCAGCTGCTCATCTGTCGTGTAAACTTGACTTTTGAATGGGTTCATGTAAACTCAGGAAGTCTCATCCAGCGTTTACTGATCTATATTGTCTCCCAATCTCAACATTTACGGAAAGTATCAAAACACATCCACGGTTCATCTGGATGAGCACACAAACTCTTGTGAACTCATATATTATTTTTTTATTGTTTCCAGATTGTCTATAACATAAGGCCTATTTTGGGGCCGTAAGTGACAAAGCCTCAACTGAAGCCTCTCGTCTGAGGCAAAGCGACACGCTACAACCCAACTCTGACATCCCACAGTCTGAGCCGGGCTCCCAAATTCTTCACCCTGCCTCTAATGAGACACGCAGCAAAGTCGCAGAGATCTGCCAAGGAGGTCTGAGCTCATCTTTGGGAACGCAGTGGGGAGCTCTTTAAGGGTGAAAACACAAATACCTTTTAGTGATAACAGCTAGAAAAATGACATATAAATACAAGGCGAAGACAACGAGCAAAGATATATGTTTTTCTATTCCCCAGTCTGTCATAGTGTAGATAGGAAAGGGATGCCTAGGGGGGAGTTGTTATCGAGTATTGTTGATGTAGTTTAGCTTTCATTATGCTAAGAGGTAGCCATCTGGGGCCTCAAACAATTGCTTTGTATGCCTGCCCTGGCTGTGTCTACAAAAGTTGTCAGTTACTGTGCTTCCTCGAGTGAAGTGAAACTCTCTAGCGACATGCTACATCGACTTCATGGGTGTGTCTTCTGCTGCCAAGTGTGCATCTGTGAGGGATGGACATTATTTTTAGATTATTCAAAAGGCATCCTATAACATGCACTCTCACAAAGTTAGCTGCACTCAGACTCCATTTTACTCCCGGGGAGAACAAACTTTTCCATCATGTAGGCGTTATGTAACGGGGGTGCAGTTCAGGTGAGCGGCCAGCAGGTGGCAGGGATCTATAAGAAACGCGCAGGGGGGGGGGAGCACAGCGCCGGTGCGCACACCCATGTGGCCTCAACGTGAGCTTGCACATGTCTGGAGCCTTATCTCCACTTCCATGTCAGCCAGATAGTTGAGTCTGTGAATGACACATTTAAGTATAGAAAGAAAAGTTGGGGAGGAAAAAATAAAAAAATAAAAAATGCTTCTCCGAAAATGTATGGGTATAGATGTGCAACAGTTTTTTAAAAATACAGTAAAGGAAGTCAGTCAAAAATAAACAAATAAATTAATAAATAAAGTAGAAAAATATATAAAATAAAAGTAAACTATATGGCTGCGATTTGTGTGTTTTCAATTTGCTCAGAATAAATTAAAAATAATAATAAAAAATAAAATAGGAACAACTGTTGAATGAGATTCAATCAAAGTGAAACAAAGTCAGTTGTCCATATATTTCTGCACAGGTTTATCAGAAATAAAACAAAATGTGAAAAGGGAATTTATTTGACATTATATAAGCAGGTAGCCTAGAAACATCGATAATTGCAAGGGCAATTACCTGCGAATGTGTTTTTTCATTTCGCCCAACAGTGGCTTGCGCTAAAACAAATATTAATCATAAGCCAGATCCACGTGTATGTTGTTGTGCTGGTGTGCGTGCGTGACGGCAAGGTTGATATTCTCTAGAAGTGTGCGTTCAGGCCATCTTGTGACAGTCACAGCTTTTGAGGACATTCATTCCCAGCCTGCGATGCCAAACGAACCGGAAGCGCGGATTGATTTCTCCATGGCGAGCGAGGGCGGCTGAGAAGAAGAAGAAGCAGGAGAAGAAGGAGAAGGAGAAGGAGAAATTAAATCAAAGCTTATTAAATGATTATCCGTCAACCCTCGAACGGGATTTATCGAAAGCGGGAGGAAAGCGGGTTTAAAACTGGAGCGGTCGAGGCTTAGAATAAAATAAATAATTAAAAAACAGGATTATTCTTTCGGAGATGGGATCTACCTTCAGGGTCCCCACCTGCTGGGCACCGTAATGGTGGTGAGTATCCAGATCTTTGGAGATGGATCGCTCAGCCTTTTTGATGCGACCCCCCTCACACTAAACGATCGTCGGTTATTGTTTTGCTTTTTGAGGCGTTTTCCCCATTCAACCCCAGCTTATTGGCGTCTAAATGTGCAATATATTCACCACAAGCCACGGTGTGGATATAAATCGAGGTCTTTTGAAATGTTTTCCTCTTCTTCAACAGTGTTTAATTCGCCACATATCACTTAAACGATCGCCATTGGGGCTCAGTTTATCGCTGCCACGCACATTTAACTCCCAAACTAATAACACGAACGAAAATAACCTCGACGTCGTGACAAACAAAACGAGAGCTCCAAATATTATTAGCATCCTCCCCGACGCGTTGTGAAGGGAATATCCCTCAGAGCAACAGGCCTTTCGTTTATTTATTCGTAGAAATTTCGCGGAGAATGAAGAATTAGGCGTTTCATACAGGTAAAACAAAACTGAGGTGGCAGAGCAGACAAAAACGTTTCTATTTCTGGTGAACGCTCCTTTTGCGTTTGATTCATTACGAGCGCACATCTGGCAAGGACACGCCCAGACTAATTCATAGACACTCGGTGGTTATTTTTACATCATTTTTTCACCCCCTTTTAGTCTTTAACACAACAGGACGCGTATTGATTGGGTGAAGTTATCGCGGAGCTAAAAGGGATTCATTAAATTGTCAGTTGGAGCCATTTCAAACGCAGCTCAAGGACCTCCAGGTGGCCACCGGACCTTATTTTGGTAACCACCGGTTTCCAGCGGTTGTGTCGCTGGGTGGCTCAACCTCGGTGGCTGCTCACCCATTTACATATCTATATCTAGATATAAACCGTCCTCTTTATATGGTTTCTTTATATATTTATCGTTCCCGGGAGTTGTGCCGGTGGCGCGTCCGAGGAACCGACGCGGCGGCTTGTTCGACGGGCTCCGGTTCGTGGCGAGTCTAAAAGGAAAAAAAAAAAGTGTCGATTATTCTGGAGGTGACGCGAAGACATCATCAACATGGCGACAGCTGCCTCGGCTCGTTCAGAAACCGCGACGAATTAAGGTATCGTCTGGCACCCACTCCGCCTCTCTGTGTCTGATTTCTAATAGCAAACCTCCTCTGATCCACGTACTAAGAAAAAAGAAAAAACAAGTCCCTATCTGTTGCTTGTTGGATATGAATACAGCAGAGTCCTAGGCAAATGTCTGGGCACGACAGGGTGTGAGAAACGACTGTAAAGTGATTTAAGGTTATGATATGCGATGGATTGATTGCTGATTGTTGCTGTATTTGTAGTTTTAAGACATGCACAGGGTGGCATTTTGATGTGTATATGTATATTATTCATGCATCGCTTCCAGTCTCGTAAAATCTTTAAGCACCACGGAGAGCAGCGCCCTTTTGACACCATGTCAGCAGCGGTTGCAGTCTGAGCAGCCCAGGTAGATGAAGCCGACGCTCCGAGGGGGCAGGCCGTGCAGATGCCGCTTTCAAAATGTCTGATATCAAGGGGGACTTCCACTTGTTTGTTTTCTGGAGGCAGCTGCCGCTTTAGCACCATGGACAGTGAACCATCTGTCTGTGGAAAAAGGGAGCTGACGTTTTTGTTTTTTTGTTTGTTGTTGTGAACGTGCTGGGCACCTTTTTGTAAAAGGACATGTCAGCTCCTTTCGGGTCTGTTTGAAAGCGCAATTCTATGAGCAACAGTGGATCTAAACCACAGGTGTCAAACATAAGGCCCGCGGGCCAAAAGCGGCCCGCCAGAGGGTCTAATCTGGCCCGCAGCAAGAATTTGCAAATTTTGCAAAAAATGACATAGAAGACTGCATTTTCTTTTGATGGAAATAAGTGCTATCCTTAATTTTTTCCACTGTTTTAGTCAGAGAAGTGGACTGAACACAAACTGAGAACTAAACAACAGACAGACAAATGGGGAAAAAAATCTTGAGTTGTTGTTACTTATAGGTTATTTTTCTGTTATGTTACTGGTCTGGCCGACTTCAGATTAGTTAACGTGAAGGTTGCATGCAATTATTTAGAATGGTTTCTCATATGTCTTAGACGTAAATAACATTGGATTCAGGCTAAAATACCCTAAAATCACATTTAGTTTTCATAGACCTGCGGTGCACCATTATACACGACTAGTTTTAACGACAGAACCTTTTGCGAGCAAAACTTTACACCTCTGCAGAAATCTAGAAAGCCTTGATGCGACCTTCTGTATGGTGGCCTAGAGAGCTTACCGCAGAGTGGCTGAAGAAAACACGTGGAAATGGATAAAACACAAGCAAATGCAAGAAAACGCCTTCATCAGTTTGACGATATATGCGCCAAAAACTCCCAATGCAGCCGGGTACATACTCACAACTGCCGCAAAAGAGCTGGAATGAGTGTTTAATTACTATTAGTGGAGTCAAACTGCAAATGATTTGTATATTTGGATATATTTAAACTGAATGCAGTAAGCCACGATCAAACATAGGTACTCTCGTAGTTATAAGTCCATTTTCACTTGGTCCTGCTATCAAACGTGGTGGACCTCAACTGTGAGTCAGCGCAACGGCATGATCGACTTCATGTCTCCTGCTTTGACTCTTAGAAATCTCATAATATGCTTTTTGATTGCAACAACAGGATATGTGTCATACAGCTGCCATCTGTGGCTTTATGGCGATTTCCCATTGATTTCTATTCAGGATGCTTCGACTGGTTTGCCTCGTCCCCACAACATCTCTGGAGACGTCCCCCCGCCCCTCCGCGGTCTCAGTTCGTCGTGTTATATTTGACTCTAGGGATGGTCGCGCTGATAGCCCGGCTCGGAGGCTCAGGGGCGCGTACGCTAAGTTCCCGCAGGGTCCGTCAGGCCGAATAACACGCCGCCGCCCTCACCACCACGCGGGCGGCTCACTGTAGACGAGCTGTCACAGCGCACGTCACAACACTGGGTCCTGGGGCAGTCTTTGGGACACGAGCAGATGTGTTTTATGAGTCCCCCTATGGGAGAAGTCACAGTTAATTCACAATTTGTGCCCAGTGAGTTCTTAGAAACACAGCGTTTGCTGGCATAGCTGGTAATGTTTCAGTTAAACACAGGTAGGAAAATACACTTTGCACGTGTCTTTGCTTTTCCATCTGGGAGATTTTTTGAATCAGTGTCAGATCTTTTAAATGAAAACCCATTCGAATCTGATTAAACGTTTGTTATTTAAACGAATCCCAACTCTATTTCACCAATAATTAATTCTGTTCGTGGGAGTTTATGAGCCATGACACTTCCATTTTCTGCCAATTTTGTCTTATTAAGACAATGTTACGGTTAATATTGTTCAGACTTCTCCTAGCTTGGTTGGTCTCTGAGCTTTTGACCATATTGTGTGGCCTTCTTTAGCATTTAGCATCTCTGTTGACCGTTCTTGTTGTCGTGGTTAGCATGGAGCTAGCCACGGTTTTTAAGTGCAATGAATGAGGATGTCGTTAACTTTTCAAAGATCCAGAGAGCCTGGAGCACATTTAAAAGCGTCTTTTGGATTTTGGTTGCCGTTGACGCTGTATAAATGCATCTGAATTGCAATCTGGTGCCAAGCTAAGCTAGCCAGCTAGCAGCAAACGAGAGCGGTATCAATCTGTCTCTTCCTTTTAAAATAAAAAGCTCGTGACCGCGTTTTGAGCCGTTCCTCCCTTCCTCCATTCACATTTGGAGCTGGAAGGAGCAGTTCATGACACAAAGAGACTTTTGGGAGGTTGCTATTTTCTGGGCCGTTTGCAGCGCCCCACTGGGGACGGGACCTACCTGGGAGACTGTCTCGACTGGGAGGCACAACGGGAGGGTCTTGTTTGTGTGCCTTTCCTACTACGTCCTGCGGGAACTAGAACCTCCGGCGCAGCTCGCAGCTCACAAAGGACAATAGTTGCTATCCTGGTGAGAGGGACAGTGCTTCAGGAGCCACTTTTTGTCCGCGAGTCCAGCGATAAATCGATTGAGACACAGGGGTAGAATGGTGTTCTCTTCGGAGATTGCCTGTTTTGCTCGCAAGCCGTCCATTTGAGTTGTCACAGGCTATTTCTGTGTCCCTGTGATTCTGCTGAAGGCTTGTCATCACTCTCAGACCCTTTATTTACCGCCTATTTAAAGCCTCCACCTTACCTGTGACCTGATTAAAATAATTCTACCCAGTGGTTAGCGTGACGCACAAAAAAAAAAAAACTCTCATCCAAACTATTTTAAAGCTACATGACGACACATTAGCAGATTTTTTTTTTCCAACGCGATGATTTGGGTATGAATCTCGTCGCCAGTCATCGGTTATGAAACTCCAGACTATTGTGTTATCCAGTAAGGCTCTCAAAGTGGTGTTAGTCACTCCATTTGCATGCGAAACAAGCTCCGTGTTATTCTCCCTCGGCCAAATCAAATGCACGCATCACTCGCCAACCGTTATAATCAAGTAAACGCTGATGACAGTTTTTATAAAGAGTCTGGGATGATGTATGGAATAATGATGGGGGGTGGAGGGGAGGGGTGTCTAAATGGCAGAATCGATAGATTGACGCTGCTCCGTCTGGTAACACTTGGGATTTCATTATGAGCCAATTATCAACGGATGCCCGCAATTGGATTGTCCTTCAACCAATCAGGGCCATTTAATTGAAGGGCCCTGTCCGTCGCTGCTTAGAGCCGGTCCAAGCGGTGTCGTTGCATCTTAATTGGAGCATAATCAGTTCCCAACGGAGCGAGTTTGGGGTGGGGGAACTTTGTCGGGCTTCCAGGCTGCGATACTAAGATTGGTATGACAAAAAAAATAAAAGTAGCACCTTCAAAGTAAAAGCCTGCAGCGCCAACCAGAACCAAATAAAGAGGCTGTATAGAAGCTATGCCTGTCCAAAGAGGTTTGACACTCAAAGGACTTAGTGCGCCTTGTATTTTCAAAATAAAAGCCCACGACAGACGGGTCGCCGTCCTTCGAGTCGCCAAAAAGTCTGAGTTTTGCCAATTCACAGGAAGCAGGAAGTAGGAATGGCTTTGGCAATGCCAAATAAAAGTTTACTCACATGGACATTGTTGTGGTTAGCTTAGGCTCATAGGTGATTCTACATTGGCGTTTCTGGTTTCTAAACTGGTGTTTCTTAAAATGTTATTTTCCCGGAAAAAGGGGAGAAATATCATCAGCTCTTTCTTCGGCTCAAAGTGTTTTTCAACCTCCAGCTGTGGCTTTAAAAGATTGCCAGGTAATTATTTCTCCTTTACTGCTGTGTGACACAAATGTAATGCAATACATAAGAGGCAGAAATTGGAGCTTGATAAATCTCATTTGTTCAGACATGGCTTCTGCTATAACGATCCAGGTAGATGAGATGACCCCCAAAGGTGGCGACTATTTTCAGGTCCTGACTCACTCCCCCCGCCCCTTCCTCTCGTTTCCTTCAGCTCCCTGCCCCAGCTGAGCCCCTCGCTGCCCTCTGAAGGAGCAGGATGACAAGATGGCACAGCTGCTTGTACCGTCCGGACCTGACAGCTTCCGTCCATTCGTCGCTGAGTCGCTGGCCGCCATCGAGAGGCGCATTGCCGAGGAGGAGGCCCGGAGACCGCGGGCGGAGCGCCGCAGCGACAGCGACGATGAAAACGGGCCCAAGCCCAACAGCGACTTGGAGGCGGGGAAGTCTCTCCCCTTCATCTACGGGGACGTGCCTAGCCCCCTGGTGTCCACCCCTCTGGAGGACTTGGACCCCTATTACAGCAATCAGAAGGTCTGTTTCAAACTAATTCTCGCTTATGAAAGAGAAAAGTTCCTGCCTGCGCTGGCCTCAAAGCTTCGACGTGTTTACTGATTTAGCTCTCAATTATTCCATGACTCATGCATTGAATTGGTTCCATTAAAGGTCTGCACTTTCTTGTCCAAGCTTTCTGAGCCCGTAAAGGCTTGAAGTTAATTGCCCGATCCTTTCACCCAAACTATTTAAAGAAGGCACATGGGCAGATGTAGCAATTTCCTCCCACATAGGCAAACTTCTGCCGGAGAAAGACATAAAAACTGAATATATTAAGCTCCTGTCTTTACTGCTTTTCACCTGAGGGCTGGTTAGTGCCCAGTAGGTAGAGCACGCCGTCCACGAACCAGAAGGTTAGCGGGTCAATCCCCCTATACATGCACGTTAATGCATCTTAGCAACTAAGGTTAGCAGCTAGCAGCAGTGTAGCAACATATCCAAATCTGCACAATTAACAGCTCCTATTCCTTTAAATGTAGATTTTTGTACTTATTTTTTTCTAGGCTTTGGGTTGTTACACTGCAAAAAATGATAAATTGTGCATTTTTGAGATGTTAGGATAAGCTAGCGGTTTCAAATTGCTCCTATTCTTTATCATGAGCCAATTTTTACCATGTCCAGCCACTATTTACCTCATCAAGCTTAAACAAATTCATATCTAATCAGCCTTTGTATTTCAAGTGAGCTGCAAAAGCTCCATTTAAAAAAAATCTGTGCTCTCAGCCAAGTCACAGGCCAACCGAGGTGCTAAACGCTAATCTGAGCTGCTGCGCCGGTTGCACTGCGGTGGCAAACACGCCGGACCCTTCCAGCTTTATCACAACACCGCCCCCAGACCCTGTGAAGAACTGCTTGCACGTGCAAGCTACTTCGTGTCTTATGAAATGAGATTTTGTGTTGTGCGTGTCCGTACTAACTTTGCTCTGTTTGTCTCTCAGACCTTCATAGTATTGAATCGTGGGAAGGCAATCTTCCGTTTCAACGCCACTCCTGCCTTGTACTTCCTAAGCCCGTTCAACCCCCTGAGGAGGATAGCTATTAGAATATTAGTGCACTCATATCCTTTCAGAGTTTGCCGTGGACGCAGCTTGATTTGGATTAAAGGGTTTACGAGACAAAGTATAGACATGTATAGACTGTCTACACCGTTGTGTTCCTTGACTTTTGTTTCTACTATGTTCAGCATGTTGATCATGTTCACCATCCTGACCAACTGTGCTTTCATGACCCTCAGTAACCCCCCGGACTGGGCCAAGAATGTAGAGTAAGTCTCGGTTTGTTGTTCTGTGAATAATCGATAATGTAGTTTGACTTTCCGTCACATAGACGTAGAAGTCCTCAGTCATGTTAATAGTCCCGTCTGTAGAGCTCAATAAATAGGGAATGATTTCAGACAAATTGATGACAAATTCAGATTCTGACATGACTAGGGTGGTATCCTCCTTCACTTTCTTTAACGTCTGTCTTTAACGGACTCTAGTCATGCAGCAAATGTCCCAGAAGTCAATGAGAACAGAAGAAAACACTGGGTTCAGTGGGATAATAATGGCTAAACCTTATGTTTCCTAGTCAAACTACGTTCTAACCCTTGCCTATGCTCATGAACTTTAAGTTTTGACTCCGCAAATGGAATCATGGATACAAATTAGAGACCGGATCCTTTGGTGGGGTGGTTGGGCAAAGCTGTAGAGATAGGATAGGGTGCTCCTTCGGGTCAAAAGTGGACAGTTTAAGTCATGGTTAGCTGAGAGTAGACCGTGGGGTAGATCCAGATTTTGCTGGAGGGATCCCTCAAGAGGAGTTTCTCCCCTCCAAAGAGTCTCCACCATAGTGTGGTCGAGGGTTTTTGTGTGATCCCGAGAACCTGGAAGCTAAGTATAGCCTCTTTAAGTAGATTGATCTCAAGGGAGAGGTCTGACAAAGAGCTTTGGAGATCTTTATATGTATCGACCAGAAAGGATGTGTAGCACTTTGCTCTGAACGAATCAGATCAGATAGGCTGATCAGAGATTGTTTGACAAGTAAAGGTTGTGAGGAACCCTAGCAGACGTGGAGCTATTAAGCTGTCTCAGATGAAAATTTACTTATCCACAATGAAGCTGAACCTCCAGCTCAACTGTCCGTCAGCAGGTCAGGCCTCAGCAAAGCGCATCTTTAGGAGGATAACGCAATAACCTGGAACCCCATCAAGGAGATGGGTCGACTAAAGCGATTTCCTCTCTGCCTCACCTTGTTTGCCAGGTACACATTCACGGGGATTTACACCTTCGAGTCCCTCATAAAGATCCTGGCCAGGGGCTTCTGTGTGGGGAAGTTCACTTTCCTGCGGGACCCGTGGAACTGGCTGGATTTCAGTGTTATCCTCATGGCGTAAGTATTGTGACAAGCGTCGTTAGGATCAGCGTGACACCATGTGGCGTAGATTAGGAAGCCCAGTGCTTTTAATGCTAATAAGTCCAATGAATGTGAGTAGAAATGATAGAGAGAAAGTAGAGGGGCATGACGATCTGCTTTTTAAAAAGCATGGCTAAGAATCTTTACTCTGTTATAATGGATATGATCCCCCCCTCAAAGCATGGAGTATCTTGGCCCATATTTCTCTCTCACGCCTCAATGACTTCTAGCCTCCAGCTTTACAGTGCATGGTGTTCGTTCATCGTAGTATTTGTTGATGTGACGGATTACAAAGCCGAACCCATGACATGCTGAGTTTATAATCTTGTTTCCTGTAACCCCTTGTTACGAGAGGTGGTTTGTATTACGCAGATGTTTGAGCAAGTGTAATGGGTTTGCCTGTGCGATGCTGTGTTGTAATTGTGCATTTAATCCTGCAGGTATATAACAGAGTTTGTAAACCTAGGCAATGTTTCAGCTCTGCGCACGTTCAGAGTATTGAGAGCTTTGAAAACTATCTCAGTAATACCAGGTAAGGCTGCCTGTGCCTGCTGCCAGCACTCCTGCCATTTGTCCTCTGTGCGTGACCGTTTGCCGTTCCCTCCTCCTCCTCCTCCTCCTCCTCTTCCCCTTCCTCCCCTTCCCTTCCCCTTCCCATCCCCTTCCCGTGACCCTCCTTTTGTCTTGTCACGCCATGTGTGTGGGTGCCTGACTTGTGCGTGCGCGTGTGTCCCCACACCTTCCCCCTAAAATGCGACCCGACCCCTCCTCCCTTCCTCCTCCCTTCCTCCTCCTCTTCCTCCTCCTCTCCTCCTCCTCCTCCTCCTCCTCCTCCTCCTCCCCTGCCTTCCCTTACAGATATGTCACAGAGTTTGTGGACCTGGGCAATGTCTCAGCACTGCGAACCTTCAGGGTTCTGCGAGCCCTGAAAACTATATCAGTCATCCCAGGTGAGAGAGCCATCCAGGCCCGTAGGGTAACTGAAATGCTAACGGCTAACTGGCGTTTCGCTAACATCTAAGCACACACGCCGACCCCCCCCCCCCCACCCCCTCCTCCGCCCCCCTCTCAGCTCATCTCACTTGTAGCTAAGCCTGACGGCGCCCGTCGCCGTCCCTCATGCTGCCTTCGTAAAAGCCAGTAAAAGCTGGAATCTGGCTCCAATCTGCACAGATTGACAGGATTCATAGCTTTTAGACACATCCTTTAAGGCAGAATTTTTTTTGGCTGAAATCTATTCTTGCCTTGGGAGCCTTACGAGTAGATTTTGTGCACTATTTGTTTTTGTTTTTTCTCTTTACTTTTTGCATGAGACATTGCAAAAGCAGATTTTCTGGTGGCAAGCACTTGTGTGTGTAGGGTTCCTCCTTACCTCGTTTTCCTGTGCATGTCTTTGTTCAGTGTTGTGTGTTTTGGATTTTTTGGGAGAAATTGTGATTGTGGTGAGTGGTGGTTGGGTAATGGCGTCCTGAACACTAACACTATTCACATCACAAACTAACATGTAGGTTGTACGCACACCATCCAGGAAAGCTGTGTAAAGAGAACCGTCACAGCTACATTTGGACCCAAGCTAAACATCCTGGGCTCTGTTTTTGTGGCGTCTGGGAGTTTAATGAGGAGATTGATCACGTCTGGGCCTTGAACCTGGCTTGGCTAGCACCTCCAGCGCTATGCTCACACCAGCCGCCCTTTGAGTGTCGCTCAAGCACTCGTTGACATCGCTATGTCATCGCCTGTTTAAAAATAACCGTATCTGATTGGTTGATGTGTCGCTGGAGTGCTGTAAAGAGCCGGAGCCGGCTCAACCTTGACCAGTAGACGGTCACGTCAATCACTCGCACAGCGGCAAGTTTAGGCTACCGCTTAAAAATAACTAACCCACCGCTTTTACGCCACAACTTTAACCTCTCGGCTAGTCCCGTCAAAGTTTACGCATTAACGCAAATTCCTTTTTAGCGCTACTCAACGTTTTGACGCGCAAATGGCCAAGCGCACAGCCTTCCTCTCCGGTGCTAAAGTAAACCAAGCAGCATGCCTTTAAATGCTACATAATACATTTACGAATGATCTTTCGAGGACAGAGCTAGGCTAGCCGTTTCCCCTTCTCCCAGTCTTTGTGTTAAGCTAACGCAAGCTAATCAGCTGCTATCACGTACTGACATAAAAGCGGTATCAATCTCCTCTTCCAACTCTCGGCAAGAAAGCACGCGAGACAGCCTGTTCGGCGACATATTTTCCTCGTGCTTGAGAGGGTAACGATTAATCACCCTCCAATTTATACCCACTAAAACCCTCAGCTCGTCTGTGTGGATAAAAACAGCCCTGGATTTTTTTTGACCTTGTGAACATGACCCTGCACTAATGCGCTGGTCGACAAATGCTTATATAGATTTTATTATTTATTTAAGTTTCTATAGAGACCCAGATACCATGGCACTAATATGAGAAATCCAACTTTCTCTAGTGGTTTATCCATGATTAGCGGTGATCTGCGTTAGCCTGCTTCCTGTATGACAAATTCATACAGGAACCTCCATTGCAGATTCCCCTGGCTGCTTGCTACTGTAAGCTCTTATTAGCAGCTTCTTCTCTATAAGCTTGTGGTTGTAATTAGCAGGCACTAATCATTCTGCGATGTTCCTCTCCCACCCCCACCCCACCCCCCTTGCCCCCCTTCCCCTTTAGGCTTGAAGACCATCGTCGGCGCACTGATCCAGTCGGTAAAAAAGCTGTCGGACGTGATGATCCTCACCGTGTTCTGCCTCAGCGTCTTCGCCCTCATCGGCCTGCAGCTCTTCATGGGCAACCTGAGGCAGAAGTGCGTGCGCTGGCCACTCGACAACTCCACCGCCAACAGCAGCTACGTCGCGGACAGCATGGCGTTCGGCGGCGCCAACGCCACGCCCTCGCAGAACGCCACGTTCGTCTGGGACGACTACATCAACGATGAGCGTAAGCCGAGCGAAGCCAGGCAGCGTGAAAGAGCTGTTGCATGTCCGCCAGGCACGCGTAGGGTGCAACTGGGGTCAAGTTTAGCGCCCGCCCCAGACGGCCTGAGTCAGATACCGGCTACTTCTTATGCAGAGACGGGTCAGGGCGGCGGTGGCGTTAGCATGCTGCCGTGATAGGGAGTGACAGCAATGGCTGGGAGCGGGAGCCGGGCTCTCTAACAAGCGCTGGTGGGAGAATGCAGCAAATGTGGCGGATAATCGCCACAACAATAAAAACCTTTCTGCTTTCACCCCCCTCTCGCTCGCACTCGTCATTCTCCCATAGCCCATCTGTGTGGCATGAGCAGCCTTAAGTGCTAGAGGAGGGTGAGTCACTGACCGCCAGCATGGTATCGAGGAGACGTGCACCAGCTACATGACGAGCCGAAGGCGAGCGGGAGAAGAATAGAGGAAGACAGACAGATAGACAGACAGAGAGAGACGGAGCTGATTAAAATTGCATAGATCTTACGCATGAAGCCTGGCGGTTGAGTGAAATTGGTGCGTATAGAGATCTGGTGTGATTGGCAACTCGCAGCTAAGTGGTAAATTATGCGTTTTTTTGTCTTCATACCACACCAAAAAAAAAAAAGGATGACTAATGTGGTCGGATGTAAAAACAAACAAAAAAATCCTTATCTTTCTCTGTGTCTCAATCACTGCACACTGAAGAGAATACCCCAGGGCGCTTATTGTTCTTCTGTTCCCAGCACCACTTCCTCCTGCTTGTTCATATCCGCTGCCTCACCCCTGTGATGTGGCTGCGACTGACCGTCCCTCTGTTTCTTCCACCCACCTCCCCCCCACCCCCTCCCTCCTTCCCTTCTAGGTAATTTCTATTACCTCCCCGGCCGTAGGGATGCTCTGCTCTGCGGGAATGGCAGCGGGGCTGGGTAAGGCTCGACATGCTTTATTTATTTGGCCAATTAGACGCACCACAAAGCTGAGCCTGCACAGTTAGCGGAACAGGAACTTACACCAAGTTTTTATCCGATGTTTGCTGAGGATTATTGGTGTAGAAGCCTGATAAGCTTCCAAAGGATACGATAACACATGCAAAAAGTATGGTTGAACTAAAAGAGTAGTAAACAATTCAAATAGACTGGACTGCAGAGGATCTTCTTGGTGATGTACAACAGCAAGTGGCTGCAAACTGAGAAATCAGAAGGTAGATGTCTTGCAGAGCATAGTATAGTGATGCCAACTTGATGACCTTTGTAGTTTTTGCTTTTGTTAAGACGTGACACGTGGGTTCTTACGACACTTGTGTGTCCTCAAAGGCTGTGTCCAGAGGGCTTCTTGTGCATGAAAGCGGGCCGCAACCCGGACTACGGCTACACCAGCTTCGACACCTTCAGCTGGGCCTTCCTCTCCCTGTTCCGACTCATGACCCAGGACTACTGGGAAAACCTCTACCAGCAGGTCGGTAAAAATGCTTTTTGCGGGATTTCATGGAATCAGTTGATTATATAATACCTCTGTGCAAAGCTATCCCTTTTGTAACTATGGACTACTAGGCTTGTTATGCAAGTTTTATTGTTTGGAACTGCAGCAGAACAATGAAGCAACTTGACATTTGTAAAGTCACCACACAATGGGATGACCACAATGGTGTTGTGTTAGAACATAGATGTGCCTGTAGCATCCTCTTATCCAAGGGTTGATTGGTTCCAAACCCTTCTGTCCTTCTGTCCTTTGTCAGACCTTGCGTGCAGCGGGGAAGCCCTACATGATCTTCTTCGTGCTGGTGATCTTCCTGGGCTCCTTCTACCTGGTCAACCTGATCTTGGCCGTGGTGGCCATGGCCTACGACGAGCAGAACCAGGCGACCATCGAGGAGGCTCAGCAGAAGGAGGAGGAGTTCCAGGCCATGCTGGAGCAGCTGAAGAGACAGCAGGAGGAGGCACAGGCAGGACATTTTATCGTCTTTATTGTTCAAACGAAGCCAGATAGCGAAGAGACGTCTCAAACTAATGCTAATGCAACAGGGTATTTTGGTGATGTCATCAGGTCGGATGTTGACTCCTTGGCTCAAAGCCAGTGTTGCCGGGGCAACGGAGGGATTTACTGTCATGGATGACTGACACCCCTCTGTTTTTGCCTCGGGGAGCAGGAGTCCTTGTTTGACCTACAGGAAGCTAAAATTAGCAGGCGGACCTGGAGTGCAATTGAAAAAGACGGATAATGGAAACACTGGCTGTTGTAGCTCTGAGTGACGGTTTAATAATCTGTTTAAGAGGCTCGTTATCAAGGGAGGGCCATACCTTGGGTTCATGGGCGGCAAACTAGTTATTTAGAAGAATGTCTGACTTACAAGAGGATCATAAATTGGCCCGACAATGAGTATTTAAGTATATACCTGCCATCTAACTGTGTTACTTTAAATACATAATAAATAATGGTTAGTTAAAATAAATGGTTAATAAATTCTACAAAATAATTAGCTCAAAGGAAGGGATCCTTCCTTTTACAACCTTCTTCTCCACCTCTCCTCTGTTCTTCAGTGGTAGCTGCATCAGCCTCAACGCCGTCTTATCAGAGCTGTGCACATTCGCGTTGTTTTTGTTGCTCCAGTTGCCATGACAGGCTCTTAAATCCTCCCACTTTAACGGCGCATGTGTTTTGTGGGACTCAGAGGCATTCGTCACCACTAGACCATAAGCTAAAATGTGAAAATCTCAGATAAGCAGCAATGTTGAATTATTGCAAGTAGGGAGTCTGGACTGATGCTTTTTCATTGTATTATTCATAAAAATATTAATTACTGATGTCCGATCTGTGTTGTTTGGCTTCTAAGAATGTTAAAATGCCTGTTAAATGTTCTCTTATTTGAGAAATATCCTGAATGCAAGTATTCCGAAATATTTTTGGAAAACGTTCACGTCCATTTTTAGAAGGTGTCTGAGGCT
Source organism: Planiliza haematocheilus (assembly GCA_005024645.1). Lineage (NCBI taxonomy): Eukaryota > Metazoa > Chordata > Actinopteri > Mugiliformes > Mugilidae > Planiliza > Planiliza haematocheilus. The sequence continues at coordinate 119,673 of SRSE01001266.1, read as the reverse complement.
TATTTGGTCTGTTCACGTTGCCGCCGCTGCTGCTCTCAGCTGCCAGGCTGTCTCTCGTCCGCTCCAGTCCACGAGAGCCTCTGAGGCACAAGGCACTGGGTCGCCATGACAACTATCTTTGTCCCCCGATTGGCTGGCAGGTTGCCGCGGCAGCAGCCACCGAGAGCGGAGAGTACAGCGGGAGAGGGGGCCCCACCTCCGAGTCCTCCTCGGGGACGTCTAAGCTCAGCTCGAAAAGCGCCAAGGAGCGGCGCAACAGGCGCAAGAAGAGGAAGCAGAGGGAGGAGGAGGAGGAGGAGGAGAGGGGCCGCGACAAGTTCCCCAAGTCTGAGTCTGAGGACAGCATCAAGAGGTCCAGCTTCCGCTTCTCCATCGATGCCAACCGGCTCTCTTATGAGAAGAGATGCTCCTCCCCCAACCAGGTAAATACCCTGACCTCATGTATGACGTTCACCCAACACAAAAGGTGACATTAAGGTGTCTCCCTGTCCTTGGCCTAACTTCCCCCTTTCTCCCAGTCTCTCCTCAGTATACGAGGTTCCTTCTTCTCACCTCGGAGAAACAGCCGCGCCAGCCTGTTCAGCTTCCGCGGCCGGGCCCGCGACATGGGCTCCGAGAACGACTTCGCGGACGACGAGCACAGCACATTCGAGGAGAGCGACAGCCGCCGCGGCTCCCTGTTCCTGCCGCGACGCCTGGAGCGCCGCTGCAGCGCTGTCAGCCAGACCAGCCTCGGGGCGCCCCGGGTCATGCTGCCCGCCAACGGCAAGATGCACTGCGCCGTGGACTGCAACGGCGTGGTGTCGCTGGTCGGGGGAACTTCTGTCACAACCTCTCCTGTAGGTCTCCTGCTGCCTGAGGTGACTTGTATAGTTTCATGGTTTATTTTCCCCATTGACATCCTTCAAGTTCATACCATGCAGTTCATTTTTGTTCGTCATTGATTTTGATACATTAATGAGGAATTTGTCAGGATTTATTGAGTCCTTGTCAACAAATCTCATGAAAAGGTGTACGTCTATAAAACACCAAAAGGAAGGCAATTTCTGAAGACGTTTCATCCGAGTCTTCAGTTCTTCGAGGACTGGTGGGAAACTGGGCTTTAAATAGGAACATCTGTTGGGTGTTACCCATCAGAAACTCACATTACTAGTGTGTGCAACAACTAGATACTTACCTGACGTTGGCGAAAAACTGTTGCTATTCTTTATCATGACCTAGATGACCTAGAACCTTCCCAGATGTATTGCTTCCCATTTTAGTACTTTCCCACAAGGGTTAGGCTTAACCCTGACACCAAGACTTCTCATTCTCATCAGGTTTAGCTCCCTGGCTTTGCTCTGGCAGCTCTCTTCAAAGCTTAAGTGTCCAAACAAAAGGCTGAAACAAGTGTAACCTGCAGGGTTTATAGGAACATCACTCCAGGGCCTAGGGTCTAGTCCCTACACGAGCAACTTCCAAGTCCCCACCAGTCATCTAGAGCTGAAGAAGCTAATTGGATGAGCTGTGAAATGTCTTCAGGAAACCCCGCCAAGTCCAGTTGCTCTTCTGTTTGTTTTTTGGATATACCTTGACCTAGAGAACCTTAAGACTGAAGTGCCATGGAAACTGTTGATTGGAATACCCTAGAATTCGGTTCTCCACAAGCTCATTGTCAGCTGCTTTCTGCTAAAGCTTTCTGATGTTTTCGTCTACAATTGTTCACTCCCAGGGGACGACTACAGATACCGAGCTGAAGAAACGTAGGTCTGGTTTCCGCAAGCCATCCATGGATTATTTAGAGGAGCCAGGGGCCCGGCAGAGAGCCATGAGCGTGGCCAGCATCCTCACCAACACCATGGAAGGTCCGGATCAAAAAGCACATCGCCATTTTCTTCTCTTATTCCCATCTTTCCTTGAGCTTAACGCCATTAACAGTTGTAAAACATAACACTCAAATGCATTCCTCAACACTGCAAGCTGTGTAAAAGTAATTCTCCTTCTCCAGAGCTTGAAGAGTCGAGGCAGAAGTGCCCGCCCTGCTGGTATAGATTTGCCAACACCTGTTTGATCTGGGACTGTTGTCCCTGCGTGGCTGAAAATCAAAGAGGTCGTCAGCATGGTCGTAATGGACCCATTCGTGGACCTGGCCATCACAATTTGCATCGTCCTCAACACCCTTTTCATGGCCATGGAGCATTACCCCACGACCAAAGAATTCGATGACGTCCTCTCAGTCGGAAATCTGGTGAGTGTTCTTCATTCATTCTCTTAATAGTCTAACTGTAAAATATCTCATGATGCAGATTCATGTGCAGCTTTGTCTCCTTCTCCTCTGCTAGGTGTTCACGGGGATCTTCACAGCGGAGATGTGCTTCAAGGTTATCGCCCTGGACCCATACTACTACTTCCAGGAGGGCTGGAACATCTTTGACGGCATTATTGTTAGCCTCAGTCTGATGGAGCTGGGCCTAGCCAATGTGGAAGGCCTGTCTGTTCTCAGGTCCTTTAGATTGGTAAGATAAAGAAAAGAAAAACAGCTGCTTTAGCTGCCCTTCAGATGAGAAAAGTTGATATGCAACTGCACTTAACTACGACTGGGGTCATGTCACAGTGGCTCGCTCAATAACATTCATTATTATTAATGATGACATGATGTAATGAGGGCTTTTTGTACGGTACACCAAAGGCCCCACCGAGAGTTGTTGTTGCCTTCAGGGGCCCAGTGTGTTTTCTCTGTTTCACCTGACTAGCTTTCCATGACTGTCGCTGTGACTGGTTTTTATTCAGCTTTATTTTGCAAACATATTCACAAAGGTTTGCTTTTAGACAAAACACACGCACACAGATATGTTCATTAAATATGTAGCTGTGGATGATTAGAAGCAGGAAGAACAGGCAGCTCACTCCAGTGGCTTTCCTAGAAATCCTGCAAACCACTTATAATAACCACATTCAGATGTGTAGCAAGCATGCTTTATGCTAATCGAAGCAAAGCCCACTTAGCATCCAGATGTGAGTGCGGTATCTATATCCTGTGACTCTTTGCCAGAAAGCTAAGGAAGAACGAAACATGAAGTGGAAATTAAAATACTTCTATATACATAAAATACTTCTTCTTCTTCCAAACAGCTGAGGGTCTTCAAGCTAGCCAAGTCATGGCCCACGCTGAACATGCTAATCAAGATCATCGGGAACTCGGTGGGCGCCCTGGGCAACTTGACTCTGGTGCTGGCCATAATCGTGTTCATCTTCGCCGTGGTGGGCATGCAGCTCTTCGGCAAGAGCTACAAGGAGTGCGTCTGCAAGATCTCTGATGACTGCGTGCTGCCCCGCTGGCACATGCACGACTTCTTCCACTCCTTCCTTATCGTGTTCCGGGTGCTTTGCGGAGAGTGGATCGAGACCATGTGGGACTGCATGGAGGTCGCGGGACAGACGATGTGTCTGATCGTGTTCATGATGGTCATGGTCATTGGAAATCTGGTGGTATGGGGTTCTCCCTCTTTATTTTTCTACAATAGTATGGATAACTTCCAATAGTTTGTGTTTCTTTTGCACGATTTATCATAATTTCCTGGTTGAACTGTCTGTTTATAAATCTACCTTATATCTCCTTCCGCCCAGGTTTTAAACCTCTTCTTGGCTCTCCTCTTGAGCTCATTCAGTGCTGACAACCTGGCAGCAACTGACGACGACAGCGAAATGAACAACCTTCAGATCGCAGTGGGGCGGATCCAGCGGGGCATCGCTTTTGTCAAATCCACAGTAAGGCAGTTCCTTCAGAGTCTCTGCTTTGGCGGCCGTGGTGGTAATGGGTCCGGTCTGGCTGAGGAGAGCAAACCCCTGGATGAGCTGCACAGCAATGGCAAAGGCAACTGCATCTCTAACCACACTTCAGTGGAGATCACCAAAGACCCCGCTGGGGTGTACATGACGGAGGGCAACGGGCGGCCGGGAGGAGGCCTGGTGGTCGGGGTTGGGATTGGTGGGGACACTACCGGGAAGTACCCAATGGAGGAATGTGACTACATGTCATTTATTCATAACCCCAGCCTCACAGTCACAGTGCCCATTGCCGTGGGCGAGTCAGACTTTGAGAACTTAAACACAGAAGATTTCAGCAGCGACTCATCTGACGTGGAGGGCAGCAAGGAGGTAAGATGAAAGCCGCGGCGGCGTGACGTCTCTGTCACTTTCAAGAAAATCTCTTGAGTCACGCAACCTTTGTATTCGATCAAATCCTTTATACGTGTAATTAACACCCAGTGTAAGTCAGCCAGCGTATGAGTATGTCAAGATCTGCGTAGCGATGGCCTTTTCAGAAAATGTTCAGACAGTTGAGCAGCTATGAAAATAACACACCTGCTGACTCATTTGTACATGCATCATGCTGCACCACCGAGGAATCTGCCGGAGTTTTTACTCGGTTCGAAAGCTATTGGCAGCATAACAAGAAACAGGCGTGATGAATAATGACTCAAAAAGGCCTTTGACCTACTGTAGCACGTTCACTTTTTTTCCTGCATGTACTGAATAGACATGAGTGTGTGTGCATGTGTTCAAGATGAAATTAATGAAAAAAATATATATGCTCATAAGTCAGGATCTGAATAACGTTAAAACAAAATACTTAACACCTTTAACATATACTTTTTTTTATGGCAGTATTGCATTTTTTGTGCAATTTTAAAAGCCAGGTTTTGCTGTTAAGTGTTGCCAGGCTGACGGAGCATTGAGCCCGCTCTCCCTGGTGATATCAACCTGCCACTGTGGGTGTGGTGCCAATTCCCTGCGATTCAAAAACAACCCAAGAGACTATTTCTAGCAATGACACCACATGCTCCGTATATGGGATCAGGCGATGCCGATCCTTACAACCTGTAATCAGGGGTTGGTGAACTGAGATAATTATGTGCCCGTTAAAAGATATTTCATGTCATAAAATTAGAGAAAGCAAATGTTTGATATTGAGTGTAAGGAATATGTTTTTAGGGCGATTCAATGCAGATAACTGTTCCCCCACTGTGCCGTGTGGGCTGACCAGTTTAAAATTGAGCTTGTATGCTGGCTTTTGGTGTGTGTGACTTACTTTGTTTAACCCCCCGTTTGTTATTGCAGCTTTGTCACAGACGCTCTCAAGGTTTTCAGTGAGAGGAGAATTGTAAGACCACTTTATTGTACCATAGCACTAACCATGAGGACTGCCTATGCCATTTACAGACAAACAACATAATTTTTCTCATACCTTCAACGGATTGCCCATTTTCGTTCTTTGCCTGGTCTGCCCTCCGTCCCACCCCACCCCGCCCTCACCCCACCCCGCCCTCTTTTGCTTTATACCCTCCCTTTGCCCCTAATACAGCAACTCACTCAATGCTGTAATCCTTCAGTTACCCCTCAACCCCATCGCCCCTTTCATAATTTATCTCTCAAACATCAGGCTGTATTGCAGTTACATTAGTTAATGTCAACACCGCATTCCCCCCCCCTCATTTGATAGATGAACTCATCTAACATTATCTTTTGCTTTTGATTTCATTGCTTGGTTTTGACTTGGTTTTCGGACTTGATTGGCATCCAACACTCCGAGCTTGAGAATGAAGGAGGAGGAGGAGGAGGAGGATGATTAGAAAAAAAAAAAAAGAAGGAATGGAGGAATGAATTTTGCTGCTGTGAGACAAAATTCATTTGTCTGGTTCATAGCCCATACACATACAAACATGAAAAACTTGTACATTATGTTTTCTGTGTCACTTGAAAAATAGTGGAATGATGAAAGATTCTTGACAGAATTCTTTCCATGAAGATCATTTAAAAAAATTAGCAAATGATGATCTTTGCCGGGGGACAGAACGGGTAACACATGGCATGAGAATAGTGAATCGAATACTGAATCGTATCTGTATCAGGATGCTCTAAATAAGGGTTGCTAGCATGAAATTTATAAATGTCAATCCTAAACTATCAAGAAAATTGCCAACTATTTGCTTCTGTGCCTGTGTTATCCACATTTGTTCCACTGCAACTATCTCATAAACAACTTGTTGAATGATAGTACAACTTGCCAACAAAATCTACAAGCTATCAAACAGTTAAAAGCATGTGAGGTCAAGACTTCAGGCTTCCAAAGAGAAAAAGTCCCCAAGCAGAAGAGGTAAAATGGGTCTCTTGCTGAAGGAGAGAAAGAAAGCAGGAGGGAAACTCCCTTTCCATAAATCGATGCACTCGCGAGCAGCATGCTTCCATCATTCCCATGCCGTATTAGCTGGGTCCCACGGCAATCAGGGCTGCTGCACTGTCTAGGATGACATGTTCCTAATACTTCACACGCCAGACAGATCAGACATGAGGCCACCTAACACCATGTTTGCCCAGAGAAAAACGGTCGGGAAGCCTCACATGGACAAAAATGTCTCACTATATGCAGATGATACTGTAGTGTACATCACGCCAAACAAAGATCACTGCATTTTAGGGTTTTAACAAAAGTGTCGGCAGGGTTAGCGAGGAAGACAGATGAGACTAATGAACCTGACAACAGCATCAACACTTACATGTGTTTTGTATTTTGCTGACAAGGACAAAAAAATAAATAAATAAAAAATACATAAAAGCTTAAGTCCCAAACTTAACCCTGGGTTTGAACGGGTGATAAATCTGCGTGTTTTACAAGTGGGAAATGCCAGACCACATGCTGTCTTATAAACAGTGCACAGTACTGGTTTTTGCTGGTAAGCTAATGTGGTTATCCGTCTACTTCAACACAAACAGAAGAAGCTTGTACACTGCTTTCAAGGAATGGACAAAAAAAAAACGTGTTTTCATGTCACTTTGGAAAATGTTCACAAGTCTTTCCGGGGGAAGGGGAGGGAAGGGGAGGGGGATTCTTTGTTTTTAGGGTGGGACATTGCAACTCTCTCTCTCTCTCAAAAAAAAGAAATATTTGGAAAGGGGAGGAGCCCTAAACTAACTGACATGGTCATTTTTCAGTGGACATGAAAATACTTGAGCACACGTTCTGCTTGGTTCTATTTCAGGCTTGGATTGATAATGCACTGGAATAATGCATGCATTCCTCGAACTGAGGTCACATCAAACGTACCCACAGTGCATTTTCCGTAACGCCAACCTCCCCGTGCCACATAATCTGGTTTGAGCCATCAGATAAAACTAACGCTAAAGCCTGTAGGTACATTTGATCAATGCTGCATGTGATGATGATGATGATGACTTTTAAAAGAGCCCAACTCTGTGAGCTATGCCAGTGCCTTGTCTCCACACTAAGGTATACAGTTGTGGCACTGAAGAATCACAATCACAACCAGCTCAGAAGGTTGGCTCCTATGACCACTGAAGCTGCTGTAATCCGAGATGTCGCAGCGTAACTTTGTCCTCTCTCCTGTTCCTCGTTCACGCAGAAGCTCGATGCGGAGCCCCAGCCTCTGAGCTCATCGGAGGGCAGCACGGTCGATATTCGCCCCCCAGGTGACGGGGTGGATTCAGTGGAGCTGGAGCCAGAGGAGTCCCTGGACCCGGAGGCCTGCTTCACAGAGGGTGAGAGGGATGCAAGGGTGATGGACAGGGAGGGTTATGGGTAGCGGGAAAGTGGGCCAGAGCGAGCAAGGTGGGAGATGAAGCACTTCCAGAGAACATTTCAAGACGTGGAGAAAATCGCATTAACTGCTCGTGCTTAGCACCGGTCTGTTGTACTCACAGCTGAGTGACAGTGAATCCAAATGCTCAGCGGGACAGACAAAAACGGAGTCTCTGGGCTTCTCCTGGGTTTTAATGTAACATGACATTTTGGCTGACGCACCTCCCAGTAGAATTCAGGATCTCCGAATACCTCATCAGGAAGGAACAAAACGTACTGTACCATGTGCTCGGAATAACTCTAATACTGAATCACTGTTATCAAAGTCTGACTAGGTTTCTTGCAAAAAACAAGGAGCTGAAGACCCAATGAGACGAGATCCACTAAAGCCTCCACCAATCAGCCACAGCAGTTAATTAAACAATTAAATCGGACAGGTGAAGAGAATAACTTGATCATCCCGGTACAACGCAGTGTTCTGCTGGGAACCCTTTGGTGCTGCCTTCAAATGGTGTTTGCCGTTGTTCACTTGTTAACTCCATGTGAACTTTCTTGTAACCGTGTAAGCGGGAATTGTGGACGTAGCTCTCCGTAATTCTATCCAACATTAAGTTACGAAGGTGCTAGCATGCTAGGCTGTTAGCCTCGGTGCCTTCTGGAGGCCAACAGTTGTCTGGTAACAGTGTTCTCACGACTTTAGGATCTGCAGAACAAGCCTGATCCATAGAAGCCCCTAAGCTTAACCTATGACCCCCAAAGGACGCCATAGGACATAGGAGAAAGCCTGTATCCATTTAAACGTTGAATCCTGGTCTCCTTTTTTCCGCGCCTTGTCCACAGGCTGTGTGAGCAGGTTCCAGTGCTGCCAGATCAACGAGGATCAAGGCCATTTTAAGAGCTGGTGGACACTCAGGAAAACCTGCTTCATCATAGTGGAGCACAACTGGTTTGAATCCTTCATCATATTCATGATCCTGCTCAGCAGCGGAGCGCTGGTAAGTGGGCTTTTGACTTCATTACATGGGCATTGTTTGGTTCCTCCTGGTGTCTTTTTCAATGCTGGACTGAATAAAACGCACACGTCAGCTTCACAAAACCTAGCGTTGCAGCAGCACATTGTGCAGAGACACGGCCTTGCACCTCTTATTTTCTCCTTTATCCTCGTTAACGCCGCTCCCTCTCTTCATACGCTTGCTATTCTGCTCTGCGCAGGCTTTTGAGGACATCTACATCGAGCAGCGGCGGACCATCAAGACGGTGCTGGAGTACGCCGACAAGGTCTTCACTTACATCTTCATCCTGGAAATGCTGTTGAAGTGGGTAGCGTACGGCTTCGTCAAGTACTTCACCAACGCCTGGTGCTGGCTCGACTTCCTCATTGTCGACGTACGTATTTGCGCTCTTCTCAAAACATAACTAGTAGCATGATGTTCAGTGAGAGGATGTAATGGCGTAGCTTAGCATGAAGAGTGGAAGCAGCAATGTCTTGGATACAGTCTTTGTGCCGAGCTAATCTAAGAGTCTCCTAACTCAATTTAGTATGAGAGCAGTATTGATCTTCTCCAGTTATTTGTTTTTAAGGAGTTTCAATATTTCATTATCTCTGTAGTTGTGTGCAGTCTACTAATGTCTAATTAACTGTCGCCTTCAAACAGACTGCCACAGTGCAAATGGACTTCTCCGACTTCTTCACCTTCACCTTGTCTCTGTCATTATCTTCTCTTTAAGGTGTCCTTGGTTAGCCTCGTAGCAAACGCTCTGGGCTACTCTGAGCTCAGCGCCATCAAATCTCTGAGGACGCTGCGAGCTCTCCGGCCCCTGAGGGCCCTGTCTCGGTTTGAGGGCATGAGGGTAAGGGCGCGCGAATAACAGGGAGCCACTTGTTTTTTGTGAATTATTTATGGACAAGCCGAAAACAAAGAGCGAAGCCAGTACACGGTTAGCTTAGCCTAGCCTAGCCTAGCCTAAAAAATGAACGCGCAGGGAAGCAACTAGCCCCGCTCTGTGCAAATAAGCTAACAAACGAGCCAGTGAAAAGCTGGTCAGATTATAAAATGCCTTTTTTAAAACTTTCTGCAGAGCCAGACGAGTTGTTTCCCGTTTAGGCTGAGATAAACGCGAAACCTCCAGCTGTTGTCGCATATCCCATATGTGAGAACAGCTGGTGTTTAGAGTATAAACACATTTTTTTTCCTACAAAATCTCTACAGATAAAGAGACAATTCTCTAAATGCTGCAGGGACAATGCCGCTGAATAACTTATATTTCCCATTTTCCCAATCTTATGTTAGTTGTAGCATCTTTTTAGCCGGTTAGCTTAGGCTGCATAGTTCTCCTTGCAGTCCGACACTGTAGCTCTTCTCTCTGCATGACTCTCTTCACATTTTTTGTCAATGGATTACTGTATATTGCTGTTCTCAGGCATTGTTTTTTCTGACGTTGCTTGTGTGGTGCCTTTGACCTGTAATTTTTTTCTTTGTTGTGTGTCTTTTTTCATTTACAGTCAAACAAAATATTGTGACTTCATCCCGCCTCTCTAAGGTTTTTTTCTGTTTTGCTTTTTTACCTATCAAATGTTAACTTTTTCACCTATCCACCGTCTTCTTTCCAACTGTCATGTTGTTAAATGCTCTTTGTAGATATGCTTCATGTGTGCAGACACTGTAAATGCATATATATTAAAGACAGCTACTGATTTTTTATTTTTTTTTAACTCGGCCTTGGCTTTTGTTCTGAAAGCATCAGCTTTACGGCTCAATCTAATCAGGAGTCCATAGGCGCAGTTACGTGATTAGTTGATTGTAGTGGCCACTTTTCTAATTTGTCAAGCACAGAGCTCCGCTTGAGCGACAGGAGGACGCGTCCTGAATGTGTCCCCTCCCACTACCCTCACAGGTCGTGGTGAACGCGCTGCTGGGGGCCATCCCCTCCATCATGAACGTGCTGCTGGTCTGCCTCATCTTCTGGCTCATCTTCAGCATCATGGGCGTGAACCTGTTCGCGGGGAAGTACTACTACTGCGTCAACACCACCACGGACGAGATCTTCCCCCTCAACATCGTCAACAACATGACGGATTGCATCAACCTGGCCCCACAGGGCGCCCGCTGGAAGAATGTCAAAATCAACTTCGATAATGTCGGGGCTGGCTATCTGGCTCTGCTGCAAGTGGTGAGATAAAATTGTTTAAGCAAGTGCATGACATTACTTTTACTAATTCAGGTCTTCTTTATCAAATTGTTAAATTTAAATAGAATCTTTTTTTTTTTTTTTTTTTTTATATTTTTGTCCAGATCTTATTTTATCCACCTCCACTTTTAACTTTAGAGCCTTAAGCATGCACATTGTCACTCTCCAGGTTTGTAATATACACTAACCCAATATAAGGATCGCTCTTAAGGTCAAAGCCCAATATAATTAAATGTCTTAATATGCCCCTGTGCCAGTGAGTCTTTCAGCCGTCCGCCTGTCTGACTTTTGTCAATATCTCAGCAATGTCTCATGGGGATTTTTACAAACCTCGCATCAAAGGTCACTCTGACGCAAGGAAGGAACTAATAAGATTTGAAAGGTCGAAGGTCAGAACGACTGCAATCACTCTCAAAAAAGCATGTCGCCTGCGTCAGAGGTCAAAAGTTAGATTCTGCAGAGATGGACGTTCTTTTTTTTTTTTGTATTTTGCATCATTTTTCTGGCTGCTACTTGATAAATATGCGCCCAGACCTTAAAAATATTTAATTTTCTCTTAGGCAACATTTAAAGGTTGGATGGACATCATGTATGCAGCTGTGGACTCTCGAAATGTAAGTCTCTTGGTGCTTGACGAAGCCATTAGCGAAATTAGCTTCTTCATCAAGAGCTTGTCCTTTTCGCTCATTCCTTTGTCTTTTTCCCAGTTGGAAGAGCAGCCCGAGTACGAAGTGAACCTGTACATGTACCTCTACTTTGTCATTTTCATCATCTTCGGCTCCTTCTTCACGCTGAACCTCTTCATCGGTGTCATCATCGACAACTTCAACCAGCAGAAGAAAAAGATAAGTTGCATTTATTAATCTGATCAGACCATTCAAGCATAGACGCACCGAGTCTCCTTTCCAGGAACAGGGTAGTGCCTGTCCTGCTGTTGCCATGGTTAACCCTGCAAAAACAAGGCAGGAGAAGTCGGAGCCATAACCCAATTTAGCATTCCTCTCCCCCTGCATCTGCTGTTCAGTGAGTGAGTGCTGCAGATGCTATGAACATCAATGACCATTTAAAAGAAAGCCACTGCCCTGCATCCTATGTTTTCTGTGTATTGTGCATGAGCATACAGAGAGTAAGAGGATAGCAAATACATAAATGGTAAATGGCTGACAAAAGCCAGACGGGTTTAGGGTGCACAAAAGGTGACATGAATGCACAGTAACCCACACCCAGTCCTGCTTAACTTTCAGGCTCTGGGTTCTGTGAAGCGTCTTTAGACAATCTGAATTCCTATTCATGCTACATAAATAAAACCATATTGAAAAGCTGAAATGGTATTAAAGCATGCAAAGCTAAGAGTCTCTTAGGATTAAGGATGGCATTGTGTGTGTTCTGCTGCTAGCTTCACCCGGTTACATTCAGGCGTTGAGGTGATGGACTAATGCAGAAGTCTGACTCAACAACGGTTGGTTTAGTTTTCAAAGCATTTAATGCACCTAATGCAAAATTACTACACAATATGGGACGTTCATATTTAAAAAAAAACAAAAAACAAGAAACATATTCACCACCGGATTCTTTAGCTAGTAGTAGAGTATAGACGTCAACTTGCAGATGTTTCAATTTCTTTATGAATAATATTGTCCTCTGCAGTCCCAGCTTTTAAGGTCAAACTATATTTTAGAGATCTAGATTTCAGATTTGGTGAGAACCTCATTGTTGAAGAAGTTAAAACACTTTAAAAACAGTCTTTTCCCACATGTTGTTTCTCCCGATCAGATTAGATAAAGAAAGCAAAGCATCAGAAATACAGTAACTTAAGCTGCAATGAAATCCTGCAGCCTATCCTTTATAAAACTGAAATACTGGAGTTTTGTGGGGTAAAACCTGTCTAGATAGATAGATAGATAGATAGATAGATAGACAACTTTATTAATCCTTTTGGGAAGTTCCCGCAGGGAAATTGACATCTCCATCGCATACAGCACTGTCAGACATACATGTAGGAAAGCAGTACAGTAACCCAAATACCAAAACACCCAGTAAGAAAAAAGATAAATAATAAAAATAAATACTGTGACTGTACAAAGATGGTTGTTGCATAAATAGACAGATGCCGGGTACATTTATATTGCACATTACTATTGTAGATTAAGTTAAAAAAAGTCATTCAGGCCCTTCCTTTTTTGTCCTCCTCCCCCCAAGTGAGTGGTGGTTGAACATTTGGTGGTCTACTATTTGCTATTTCATTGTGACAGCGTTGTGCATCTGCTGTGATAATTTAAGGGAATTCGTTCTACAAGATAGTATTGTAGGCAGATGATGTTCTCTTGTTTGTCAGTTATCCCTTCATTCCTTCTAGTCATTCTTAATATGTTTAGGAAATTGTCTGGCTCTTAAATAGATGATGATGTTACTCCTGTCAGACAAGCAGCCTAAAGGATTCTTGTACTGAACCTAGTTAATTGCTAATATCTTGTTCCCGTAGTGCCTCAATCCTTAGTAAATTTTACTAATCCCCTTTTTTTCCCTATAGCGTGCCACATTATCCTTGTTAAAATGGCTCTCAATTCAGTTCTATTCATACTTTTGACTAAATTCTAATTAGATAGATGTGTAATGATGGGTATATTAAGTCCTTAGTACGCTGAGTATGGAATCTAGACATGGACTGCGAATTAGCAATGTCTTTAAGACTGCTATCAGATGATTTTTCAAGTAATTGAATATCAATTGTATGTAGATTTTACACTTACAACTACTGCTGTAATCCCAGCTTCTGTAAATGTATTATTATTTCAAAGAAAAGCTGAAATCCCAGATGGAATACGACAGAAGGACAAGTTGTCGTTTGCTTTTGGTTTTGCACTGCAGTGCTGCTACACTCGTAATCTAATGCCAGCCAACCAGCAGTCCTGTGCACAGGGCGCATACACAGCCTGGGAACAAAGCAACTGCAGCACAGATTTAGCCAAAGCAGAGCCAGCTGCGTTAAAGAAAGAAGGGAGCTACAGAATAATGATCATCTGCCGCGTGGCGAGGACCTGCCGCTTGCCAAGGATTATTGAGGGCGCATGAGTCACCGAGAAACACCCCTGCCTGCACACGCATGCACTGTCACTGATGGGGTCTGGAAATGTGCGCTCCGTTCAACCAAGCCCTAACAAGCAGGATTGGCAACGCCCAACTGACGGCGGAGGGGGGCTTGTGTGCTGTTTGCTGCATGGTGCCAGATCAGACTCACTGACTGACTGTCTGAGACACTGTATCAGTGGCGTGGTGCATTAGGCCCACAGCCACAACATCACACGGATGGTTGTTGAGTGTTGACACCAATCCTACCTCCAGACATGTATCATACAGTCAGTGGACATCTCTGAGAGAGTGTGGTGTGGTCATGATACTGAGGAAGGAAGTCTTGATTAGTAAAAGCTGAAATTTGGACACCTGATTCTGTTTAATTTACACCCACCAGCTATAATAATGAGTGAAATATATAGTTCTGGCAAAGAATCTCTTAATTATTATCTTCAGTTGTGCACTTTGCTGAAAATGCACCCCCAAGTAAGCAGCTGAAGGCTCTACTCTAGGAAAACATCACCGCAAATGGCCTCCTTAAAACATCTGAGTCATGTTCTTAAAACGAGTAAAATATTGCTTTCTGTGTGTGAAAGAGATCTCAGAACCTGATTGTAACCAGGTTTTGTTGTGATCCCTTTAATTTGGAGGTCAAGACATCTTCATGACAGAAGAACAGAAGAAATACTACAATGCCATGAAGAAGCTGGGCTCCAAGAAACCGCAAAAACCCATACCTCGGCCCACAGTAAGACGCCGACTGCATGCCCTGCTGTTAGCTCCTACAAATAGACGGCGAGCGGAGGTGACTAATTCTGTGCCTTGTCCCACTTCTGCTTTCAGAACGCTTTTCAAGGCTGCGTCTTCGACTGCATCACAAAGCAGGCCTTCGACATCGTGATCATGATCCTCATCTGCCTTAACATGGTGACCATGATGGTGGAGACGGACGACCAAACGCAGGAAATGGCCAACATCCTCTACTGGATCAACCTGGTATTCATTGTACTCTTCACCGGGGAGTGTGTGCTCAAGATGATCTCCCTGCGCCACTATTACTTTACCATCGGTTGGAACATATTTGACTTTGTGGTGGTGATCCTGTCGATTGTGGGTAAGGAGGTGTTTTGAAGTACCTTTGCTTTACAGTGTATTTTTAAGAAAATTCTCTAAACCATTTGTTTTGTTTGTTTTTGCAGGTATGTTTTTATCTGAAGTTATTGAGAAGTACTTTGTGTCCCCAACACTATTCCGAGTTATCCGTCTGGCCCGGATCGGCCGCATCCTCCGCCTCATCAAAGGTGCCAAGGGCATCAGGACGCTTCTCTTTGCCTTGATGATGTCCCTCCCTGCCCTCTTCAACATTGGCCTACTCCTCTTCCTCGTTATGTTCATCTACGCCATTTTCGGCATGTCCAACTTCGCTTATGTCAAGCGGGAGTCGGGAATCGATGACATGTTCAATTTCGAGACCTTCGGGAACAGTATGATCTGTTTGTTTCAGATTACCACCTCAGCTGGGTGGGACGGGCTGTTGGCGCCCATCCTGAACAAGAGAGAACCGGACTGTGATAGCCAGATGGAGCACCCGGGCAACTCTTACAAAGGCAACTGTGGCAACCCGTCAGTGGGCATCTTCTTCTTTGTCAGCTACATCATCATCTGCTTCCTCATTGTGGTCAACATGTACATCGCCGTCATCCTGGAGAACTTCAGCGTGGCCACCGAGGAGAGCGCCGAACCGCTGAGCGAGGACGACTTTGAGATGTTCTACGAAGTGTGGGAGCGCTTTGATCCCGATGCCACTCAGTTTATGGAGTACAGCAAGCTCTCGGACTTTGCAGACGCTCTAGATCCACCGCTGCGCATGCCCAAGCCCAACATGATCCAGCTCATTTCCATGGACTTGCCAATGGTGAGTGGCGAGCGTATCCACTGCCTCGACATCCTGTTCGCCTTCACCAAGCGGGTGTTGGGTGAAGGCGGCGAGATGGACGTGTTGCGCGGCCAGATGGAGGAGCGGTTCATGGCCTCAAACCCCTCGAAGGTGTCTTACGAGCCCATCACGACCACCCTGCGACGCAAACAGGAGGAAATGTCGGCCATAATCATCCAGAGAGCCTTCCGCCGCTACATGATCCGCCTTGCCATGAAGAAGGCCTCGGCACTCTACAAGGAGAAGCTGAAGGAGGGCATCCGAGACCCCGACAAGGACGTGATGGTCATCAACAAGTTCCATGAGAACTCCACCTCCGAGAAAACAGACATGACCCCGTCCACGGCCTCCCCGCCCTCCTACAACAGTGTGACGAAATCGGACAAGGACAAGTACGAAAAAGAAAACAGGGAAAAAGAAAACAAAGGGAAAGACCGAAAGAAATAAACTTCTTTAAAAGAGGAACAAAAACAAAATGCACCACAGACATGAGGAGAATTTGTTTACAGCTTCTAGAGGTGGGGGAGGGGTGGGGTATATACATGTGTGTTGATTGTTCAGAGATGAGGAATGCTTCGGCACGCGTTCCTAAAATGGGAGTGCGGCTATGATGTGTGGGGGTCTTCTCAGAGGGGGAGTATGGAAACAAATTATCCAGCAGACACTGCCAGAGATTGAGTGGATCATGGAACAGCCTCTCTGCAAAACGCTTGTGATTTTCCTATTGGTTGTTGTTACTATCTGACACACTTGAGTGTACTGTTAAGTTGTCTGTAGCTAGTGCTGCTGCTACTACTATAAATCCAGTGTCTTGAATTTAACAATCGCTGTATCACTTAACAAGTACTCTGCATTCTTTTGTTAAATTAGCTTTTGGGTTTCTTAAGGTTTCTTTTTTTATGAGAAAGAATGTTTTCTACTTTTTCGTGTCATTATCGTGAGAATGTGTCCACTGCTTTCACTGTTGTAAAATCACCAAGGGCAGACAAAGTCAATGCTGGAAACTACAACAACAACCGTCTGAAAACTCGTACAACGCGGGGCTAGTGCCAGAACGCTCTTGGTTGATACAGTATACGAAGCTGAAAAAGACAAACAATACCGCTGTAAGTGCAATGATCAAATCCATTGTATTCACTGGTGTGCCATCAGTGATTGTTGAAATCTGTGGTGTGCTTCTATCTGGACTGCCATGTCCCTCTTTCAGTACAAATTCTCTAAACACAGAGAAGCTGAATGTATGCAAGCTGAAGGACTGAGACACATTTAAAGAAACTGACATTTTGGCAAATATTTGAACATTTGTTTTTTTTCGCCGAGACTTAGACAGCAAAGCTAAAGCCAGAGTTTAATTTAACAGTCTTCTTTAAAAACCAACAACATACAAAGGCGGCAATAAAAGCTTGTTGTAATGAAGGCTTCTCATGAGCATGGTGCAAACATTTTCTAACTCCAGCTGCTCAAAGTTGTTGAACTTGTAACTGTATATTCCATACACGCAAATACTCAAAATGTTGTTACAAAAGTGGTCTGTGAATCCAATTATTAAAATTCATGGTAAATTTAGCTTGTCACTAAGCAGTTAGCGGTGGTTTCGTGCACATTAGCTCATCTGCTAAATGTAGTCTTTATGGCCCATTGTCCTCGTGTATTTGATGCATTCCTTTCAAAAATAATTCCAGCACGCAACTAGCCTAGCATAACCCTCCATTTAGATTTTATTATGGGGCGTTTCAACCCTTTACCGAGGGAAAAAAAAAAAATAACTGCCTATAAGTCGATAGTTCTACAATCAATCAGAGAAATTAAGTATGTGATCTCTTCCTATTAAAGGGCCATCATCGCCTTAGTACTTAATCTGAGGGGGTACAAGCTCTGGGTTATGTGAAGCCTCTGGAGATAATTTGTATTGTTATTGATGTTATATACATAAATTTTAATCGAATTAGGAGATTGAAGCGTTCTTGACAAATGCCTTAACCGCTGTTAACTCTTCACCCTTTAAAGTTCACAACTGCTAGTCACGTTTAGATTTTTGTGTGGCTTGACAAAACGAGATAGAATATGTATGTTAGGCTTCCTGTTTCGTGTGTTTGACCTAAGCAAAAATTAAGATTTTAGTAATAAATGAAGAACTTCAGCCTTCATTGAGGTTTGTCAAACATTCAGTGAAATTCTGTCATTATCTGTCGGCTAATGCACAAACGCTCGTTGGCCTTGTTGAAGATGCCATCTGCTAACCCTCCTCGGACCCGAACTTTCGTTTGGTATCCTTTTTTAATGACTCCAAGGACCTAAAGACCTAAAGCTTCACATTCGAACAGGAAGTAGTTTTTGAAAAAAAGTAAAATAAATGACGTCCACATATGAGGACGCAGGGTCTCAGGAGGATTTAACTTGTTGCTATGTTGCTGCTAGCGTGAACGTAGCATAACTCAACTACTGTACTTTAACTCACCGTAAAACCAGTAGAAGACATTTCAGTTTCCACAGAGATTCAGTTTAGCAGTGAGCTTTTAAAGTGATGCTAAGCTAATCTAGTTTTGCTAACGCACAGACCCAAGACCGATTGATTGATCTTCCCTACCTATCTCTCGGCAGGAAAAGCAAATGAGCCTATTTCCCAAAGTCCTTCTTTCGAGGTGGCGCTCAAACCTGCTCGTTCAATCACTGTCGTATCCAAACGCCTCCCGGTGCGTTCATTCTCCTCTTACCCCTCAGCTCCTGTAAAGAAAAGATCTTAGCGAAATATATAATAAAAATAACACATCAGAGCTCTCGAGCTGGAACATAACAATATATCACATTTAAAGATTATAATATCACAGATGTTTGTACGCCATTCATTGTCGTTGAAATCGAGAAGCGGGTGGTTTTAATGTAGTGGTTTGGTTTGTAAATAATATAGCTATTTGGGCCCACAGTATGCATCACACTTACATTTTGATGTAAGAGCACTTTTTAATCCCCACTGCTATGTAAAACCACGTGTGGCGGTCATACTTGTAAGTGTGCGCGGGCGTGAGGAATCGTGTTTGTACGTTTGTGTATATGCGCAAGAACGAGCGAGAATGTAAGCAAACTGTCTCTCCGTGTGAGCGAGTGTCGCGTGCAACTGGGGGTCTCTTACGGGGTCGCTTATGTTCTACCGATTCTAAAATAACATTTTTACTGTAGATACGAGTGCATTTTTCCAGTCTTTGGAGTTGATTTCCATTTTTTTTTTTTTAGAAGAGTTTTTTTTTCTGCACTGTAACAACACCTGTATGGTCCCCATATCTGTAGATACAAACCATGAAGCAATCAGTAGCCATCTCTCATTGCGCTTGTAGTGTTTTTAGTGAACTGCATGCAGGAAGTGACTACTGTCCGCTCATATGGTAATATCATTTTAAAGCCAAAAGAATAAAGGACATATTTTTTGTAAATGCTTGTTTATTTTCTCCATTTTTATTTTGTTTTGTTATTTTCCGTGAGTGACATCAGCTCTTTGGTCTGTGACCTGAAAGTGTGCTTTACATGTCGAACCCGGATCGTTCATGTGACTATCTATTTGCAAAATGTGACAATTTTTTTTTTATTTTATTTACTTTTTTGTTATAACCAAAGATGTGCTAACAAAACTCAAAACCCTAGATTTCCAAAATAAAACCGATTTTGGGAAGCGTATTTTTCATGCAAGATGCTTCATTTGGAAGTGTGGGCCGTGACGGAAAGAGGTAAGACGCGATGGTCCGCTTAGAACCTGAGGATCCTGGTGGATATATTCACGTGATTGTTAACCTTGAATCACATCAGCTTTATTTATATATGTATACATGCAAATAATGTGTTTTCTGCATTCAGCGCACCTGAGTTGGTGCCTTTGGAGCAGTTGGCAACCGTGCAAGGCGCCCTGGGGAGTAGTTTGGTGGGGTTTTGGTGCTTGCTCAAGGCAGTGACATCAGCTTGGGGATCTGGCAGCCCCATAGCCGTGTCTCATCCACATTACTTAATACCAACTAACAGAAGGCTCTTGGCCTTCCAGATCATTGTTTATTCAAAAACCTAGCTGAAACAAGGGCGACTGGAGTTGGGACCCACCCACAGACTAGACTAGAGCGTCTTGTACAGTGTTGTAGTGGCTAATGTCATTGAAGACATTTAAAATGTTAGAAATCGCTAAATCCATGTTAACCAACCAACCATTTCAACCATTTATTCATCACTTTTTGTAATATTCATTTTTTGCTAATAATTTCAACCATCACTATTACTATTCAGTTATTTTTATTTTTTGTAACATTATATTTTTAATATTTATTATTCAATCCTAAACCATTTAATTCTTTACCTGATTAACAATTCTTATTTTTAACTATTTTTATTTAAATTTAATTTTTATTTTACCTTCATACCTTTTAGCTTCTTCACTTTTATATGACTCTTTATTATGACAGCCTTTTATGTGTGACTGCTTTGCATCTTTTTCTACTTTTCACTTGTCGCCAAACAACACAGTAAGAGATGACTCTGTTTTTATTTATTTATTTTATTTTTTTCTTTCTTCTTCCTTTCAAATTGGACCTGCTGAGACCGGCTCGAGCTCTCCCTGGGATGCAAGCGTCCCCAGCTTGGCGGGGTGGGGGCTTAGGGGGAACGCTGTCTTGTGTCCTCGTGCAAACTCGAGAGCGTGAGGAGGAGACGGAGGAGCCGGCGCTGGGGTGGACGGGACGGAGGTGGAGATGGAGGTGAGAAGCTGAGACAACCCCCACCCGGCGCCCCCACCTCCAAAGGCTTTGCTTCTCCTGCTTCTCCCTTCCTGTTGCCTGGCAACCAAAACATCACAGCTCCCCTGCCTGTGATTGATCAGCAGCATCTCTGAGCTTGCCTACCCACAATACCTTGCTGTTAATAATAAAAAAAAAGAAAGGTCGTAAAGAAACAGACCTTAGTGAGATTATATAAGTGAGGTGAGTTCAAGTGATGGCCTTGTGTTCCTAGTAAACAGCCTCTTCTGTGCATGGCATTGTTGCAGGATCATAAAGGAGCATTGCATGTACGTTTAGCGCAGCACCTGCTGCAGAGTCTGTTTGTTATGTGGTTATGTAATGAGCCATGAGAATATTTCTATACATGAATAGGGAGAGAGCTTCCTCTTGGCCCTGTTTGATCTGTGCCTCACCTAAAAAAAGAAAAAAAGAAAAGCAGGGCGGTGGTCAGCTCAGGAGTGCTCTCTAGAGGCTACAAGGTGCAACATGTTCTGAATGGGAGCACTGGTAGGGTGAGTGGCATCAGTGTGACACAGCAGTCAGGCAAATCACCCTGGAACTGGAAAGCCACCGGGTGTTTGACGTCAAAATGTCCCCGCGCAGACGCTTGTTTTTCTGTTTTTATTCGGACAAAAATCAGGTTTCAAATGATGCAGCTACACAGACGTTCAGAGGAAAATCAATGTCACAGACTGTCCCAGGGGGTGGGGTGGGGGGGGACGTAATCAGAACATTTACTGACGTCAGAAAGAATAATTGAACCCCCCTCTTGTTGGAGGATGTACGTGCAAGGCAAGATGAAGTCGGTTTGTGAAGCAACAGATGCCGCCTGCTGGTAGAAAAATGGAACGCTACAGTTTTTGTGTGGGTTTTCTAAGGGAGTAGAAACTAGGGTATGTAACTGTATACACAATTGATGAACAACTTCTGCACTGAATTTGACTTTTATTCACATTTTAATGGAAATGCACAGTTTTAAAAAGAAGAACGTTTGGCCTTTTTGTTCTTGGCACCATTAAGAGACAAGTTAACGACTGTAAAATGATTATGGCCACAGACAAACAGTTCTCCAATCTGGGCAAACGCTGTTTCAAAAAGCTAAAATACCCGGCACTTTAAAGTAAAATACAGCTGATGACCTCTTGAACTTGGCACACATCACGGTAGGCTATTAGTTTACATGCTATCAAGTTGCTAGCAGTTCTGGGACACTTCAAGCTAAATGCTAACACGCTGACAACACCAATATGCTCACGTTTAGCAGGTGTAATGTAAACTTTCTTAAATTAGCTTGTTAGCATGCAGTCATTTGCTGATCTTACGAGTGTAGCTCATGGGGATGACATTCATTTTGGAAGTTAAAGCTGCAATAGTTAGCGTTTTGAAACACTTTGAGGAAACAATCTCGCGCACTGACATAATGTCACATGTTCAGTTGACGTGGCTAATATGTTAGCAAGCGAACATCTTTTTGCGCATTAGCATTTGTTTGGATCAATGTTTGTGTCCATTTGATGAATTTGAGACCAATGTTTGCTCTCTTTTAGCTCTAGTTTTGTGCTAGCTCTTCAGGGAAATATGTAGCTCTTTACTCGTTAAATGCTAGTCGCTAACTTCGTCCCATTTTTCATTAAAAACAGCTGCTTATGGCAGTGATTTCGAGGGGAAACCAAAACATAAAACAGATGGTTAAAACGGGATAAAAGACTGCATAAAGTAGAGTATTACCATGGTTTAGAAAAAAAATATGTAAGTTTAGCACATTTTCAATTGCAAAGAGTTAGCTATAGCCAAATGTACAGCTTGTTACTTTACATAGCAGGCAACAGCTTGGGGCCCCAGGGCAGTAGAGGGTCTAAATACTAAAGGAGTTTTCAATGGCAGTAGTGGACTTCCGTAAAAGGGGCCCAAACCAAACTAGCTGATTTACCTTAGCTAATCAACATCAGTTAACTTAATTAGAAAAGCAGTGTTTGACCAGTTGATACAACACCACCAGTCCAGTTGTTAGCTTTGCTAGTACGCTAACAGATCATGATTAAACAGATCATGATTGCACATTTTGGCTCCCATAGACTGTTCAAATTTAGCCCAAAGAAAAGCAAAAAAGACCATTAGCGTGAATTACAACTGTTTTATGTGTAAGTAGAGATTCATATGAATGAAAATGTTATGTCTGTGACATCATTTATCATTTTACACACTGTGCAAGGCTTGACACGTCTTAGGTAAACTCAACACATGCGATACAGACGGGCATTTAAGAATCATTAGCAGCAACAAGGAGACAGCAGCACAATGGAAAATAGTGAAACAATATACAAGCACCTCGAAATCTTGATTTGATTCGTCATAGATGCCGTTCCTGACCAGAAAACATGCCGTAATGATCAAAGACTTTATAACAGCGCATAAATTATACATTATATTGATACAGAAATACTGTTTTATTGAGAGTTATCAGTGAACCGTTCATAGCTTTATAGTCTTTTTGTCTCCACCGACAGTCTTATAAAGGTTTGGAGACAATTTCAGCTAAACTTGTGTCACCTCTTATAGCCTCCCATGTCAAAATGGCTCTCTTTGGAAGTGCACTTATCAAGAACAAAGCAAACTCTGACGATTGAATGTCACAATTCTTGACTAAAGTTTCCAAACGTTAACCGATTCCCTCTCCGAATCCTTTCACTCATCAGGCGCTCTCGGGTGATGTTGTCTGATCAGGTGCCTGCGGTCCCGCCTGCTCTTGTCCGGCCTCTCCTACCGCTTCTGCCGAGTGCTCAGTCTGTGAGTCGCGGCGCTCTGGACTGTTCTGGAGGCCTGTCGAGCGAGGCGGTTCGCCAGCTGTGCCAGCAGGGGCAGCGTTGGCCTCACGGGTGTCCGCATGTGAGCGAGTCTGGAGGGTCAGGGACTCGGAGAAATGGCGGAGGGCGCTCTGCTGCTCCGTTTGGCAGCGGAGCTCTGTGTTCATGTCTGACTCTAACGCAGACTCCACCGTGGGGAGCGTGGGAGTGATGCTGACATTTTCAGTGGGGAAAGCAGGAGTGTCACTTACAGAGCTGTCTATTTGATAATGCTGCATGGGGGGAGTGCTGTGGAAGGGGTTACTGAGGCTCATGAGGGTGCTGTTAGAGTAACTCAGCATAGAAGGAAGTGGAACAGAGTAAGGTGGGGGACCTGTTCCGTTTAACGAACAATCCCAGTCTTCCTCTTCGTCCTCTTCTTCTTCCTCATCCTCTTCCTCTTCGTCCTCCTCATCTTCCTCGTCCTCTTCGTCCTCCTCGGGGTCGATTGTTTCTAAGCTATGTGTGCTACAGTCCGACAGCCCACTGCAAACACTGCTGCCGTCCTCGTCATAGGCCTCATCGTCCTCTTCTTCATCATTATCTTCTTCCTCGTCGTCCTCCTCCTCATCCTCCTCTTCCTCCTCTTCCTCCTCTTCATCTAGATGCGAGTCTGTGTCTGTGTTCTGCAGGTGCATTATGGGAATGTGCTGTGTGGTGCCCATCAGTGGAAACTGCAGGTTCGGCTGCTGCTGCTGCTGCTGCTGCTGCTGCTGCTGCTGGACCAAGGTGGAGTCGCCATGGTAACTGTTGCCATTGGTTACAAGCTGCTGCTCCGGCTGCTGATGCTGATACTGCTCCTCGCGG
Source organism: Planiliza haematocheilus (assembly GCA_005024645.1). NCBI lineage: Eukaryota > Metazoa > Chordata > Actinopteri > Mugiliformes > Mugilidae > Planiliza > Planiliza haematocheilus. The sequence continues at coordinate 95,499 of SRSE01001266.1, read as the reverse complement.
CTCTTCTCCAGCTCCAGCTTCATGATGGTGTGCAGGAAGTGAGTGCGCACCCGGACCGGGTTGAACTCCAGCCGGCCCGTGGTGTTGCTGCAGCCCTCCTTGGTGCAACCACAGGGGAAGGACATGCGGTCCACCTGGGGACAAAAATAATAATTACATACCCAAGCGTGGGGCAGAAGTTAACGGAGCTGCCTGTCAGAGCTGGTCATGCTTGAAGAGAAACTGCAGAATTAATGGTGGGTGTTATATAAATATAAAACTGAGATCATTAACACCCCTACAGCAGAACTTCATGTGGGCAAAACCTTAAATATATTCATAATTTTTGCTTTTTCTTCAGATCTAAAAGACTAGTGAGGAGTTGGGGTTCAAACAGGAACATCTGTGAGCGTTGCCGACCCAGAACTTGCATGATTCCTGCAAGTGCATAGTTCCGGTGGACAGTGCTGACAGATGTTCCTTGGATTGGCGTTGCTGGTGGTACTTGGATCATTGGTGACCCTACAAGCTTGATGTTTCTACTGAGAATAACAGGGAACTGTTGTGTTGTTCCATTCAAATCCTGGTAATGCCTGCTAATAAATCTAGGAGTGTGCTATCACAGCAGAAAAATATACTGCACAGACAGACATTAACAACACTTTAGTACTATAGATGGGCCTCACCACAGTTCCATTTACCTGGCACTTAATGCCGGCCAGGCTGCAAGCACAGGTCTCCGGGTCGCATATCCCCCGGCAGCGACACCCACACTCCTCTCGGGACATGCGCAGGGCGCGCAGCTCATGCTTCTCCTCCACCTCAATGCGGCGGACCCCCGAGGAACGGAGAAGGGCTCTGCGCCTTCTGGTCGTCAGGGGCTGGAGGAAGAAGTAGTCGTCCACCTCCGTGTTTTCCACGTCCAAGTCGTCTTCGGATATGTCATTGAGCGTGAGGGTATCCGCCTCCACGGATGACATGGTGCCATTCTTAGTCAGCTGGAGGACAGAAATAATAAGTCAAACTAAGATTGGACCATGGATGCATGTAAAACCCCCAGGATAATTGTACAGCGTGTGTAAAACACAAGACTTCTCCAAGTCCTTGCACTGACTTTGAGTTTGATGGCATTGAGTTTCTCCTCTTTCAGATGATCCCTCAGCATGATCCGGTGGCTTCGTTTCTGCTCCATGGCGAACTCCCTGAGAGTGAAACGCCTGACCCCGCTGTGACGTGGCGACATCCCCAGGGTGCTGCCGCCCTGCGTGGGCACGCTGGTGAAGCCCTGGCGCCGGTTAAAATAGTACACCGTGACGCTCTCAAAGTGCACATTGCGGCCTCGCAGTCGCTTTGACTGCTGCTGGAGAGAGGCTGGGGTTGAGAGAGAGAGAGAGAGAGAGAGAGAGAGGACGTGGGAAGCAGATCTTGCAACTTTTTAAAGATTATTGAACATAAGGATAACCCAAAATGCTAAAACATGTTGTTACTGAAGCACCAATCAAGAAAAGTGACCAAACAAACCAAGAAATATCTGGTGGATAATGGCATCTATCCTGAAATTGTTAAAATTAGTTAGCATTTGCTTGCAAAAACTATTGGTAATTACCAGACAACCCAAACTTTATTGACATAGGATTTTTTTTTTCTGCGCAACTCGCAAAAATACACTCAACAAATGAAAAAAAATCTATTTTTTTTAAAAAAAGGGTGAAGATACTCCAATCAGCCAGAAAATATAATTTTTTGAAAGAAGTCACAAGAATTCCAGTACGTTTGTGGTGTCTTAGTGTGTTTTATACAACAGGGTGTCATCAGCATAGAGGCGTAATTTTGCATGTAATCTCTGCATTGCCCTATGTGACTGCATATGTTGTTTAAGTGGCCCTAAAATAGATCTTTGAGGGACACCTCACCTAAGATTTTAATTAAACCAGCTTCAGATTCAGCCGGAAAATAAAAATAAATAAATAAATAAATAAAAAATGTTTGTGAGCCAAGCAAACAAGCAAAATATGAGTATTTAATTATTGATTCTGGAAGTTTGGCTGCTTTTTCTTTTGCTCCTATAAAGTCTCTTGCTCTAAAAACTGCGTGACAGATCTTACAGTCCAACAGTCCGGAGGGGACCGAATGGTTGAGGCTGTCGCTGCTGTTGCCGCTGTCGCTGCAGGAAACCTCGTCATCGTCAGAACCCTGCAGAGACAAGTAAGGGGAGGGGCCCTCCTCGAGCTTCCTCTTCAGGATCCCACTCATCATGTGGCTCCTTCCACTGGTCACACCTGGGCAAAGGACGGAAGGTCAATCATTACTTTTTTCCTCACTTACGGCTAAAGCACTGCACAAATATTTGGCTCAGAACATGTTTAATCTTGCCAGTCCAGTGCATTTATACAGGTAAATTTATAGTAATTTTTGCTCTACTTCCCTTTGTTGTGGGTTTAACGTTCCCAAGAAACAGCATTTCGTGTTCAGAAGTGCATTAGATGTACTAAATACAGGTAAAAATATGACATTTCCATTTGAATTTGAATTGTGGAGAAGCAGAAAATCTAAAATATTTGAGCAAATGTACTTTGACTTGTAGTGTAGACTCATTCTGCCTTCAGGAGTCAGTCTTGCTCTTAAACTAATGTCATTCATTCCAACTCCGAGTTATGCAGAATTTAAAACAGTCTTTTATGCTGAACATCCGAAGCATTTTAACAAAGCAAAGTGCTGAATTGAGGTTAAATCCCAAGCGCTGGCATTGGAAATGTTTGCGCTGTCAAGTGTGGAAGGTCAGCTGTTATCTATGTGCACGGGAAATAGCTTAAAACGTGCTTTCGATTTTACAATAAATCTGTGATTTTGGATGTTTTATGCTCAAACTGGCACCTCGCCAGTAGGTATTATGAATTGGCCTCGCTTAATTTTGTGCAGGAAATGTCAAAGTGTGCGTTGAACCCATTGAGATTTGTATTAACTGACGTCCTATTTTCTTATCCTTCTGTGGATAAAGAGTTGATTTGTGCTCACGGTGACTCCCTGCCCTCTGACGCTTCTAATGAACAGATGATAAGGGGAAGTTTACCCGGCCTCGTGCACTTTGTTGACAGTTCAATTTTTCAATTTATGGAAAGAAAGCGGGCTGCACGGAGATGATTACATCATATGCAGCAGAGCTGAATGCCGGGCCAAGCTTTCCCTTCTCTGACAGGCTTTGTCTCCGTCCTCTTCTGCTATACAGTTTATCTTACACTCTCATTCCTGACCTTTTCTTTTTTAAAGAATTCCCTCCCTTGTTGTCCCTTAAAATGTCCCTTCCTATCCCCAGCCTCCCTGATGCACAGACCTGTCCTCCGATTCACTGCCTTTCAGGGAAAAAGCCACTAAAACCAGTGATATCTGTGCAAGACACTGAGCAGATGGGACTACACCGCGTCTTTCCACGTATCTGCAGCCCCGGAAGGTGTTGCAGTTATTTTTCATGTGCAAGCCTTCCACCGAAATATCTGCCGGTCTCTGGTAACCGGTGCATAATACAGAACCAGGCTGCACACACACATGCCTGCATGCATGCGCGTGTGTGCAGCCTCCCACTCCACATACATGTCCACGGACGCCGCCGTGGGAATCCCTCTTGACCAAAAATAAAAAAAAAACTGAATGTGGACGTGGCTGGCCGTCACTGACCTGTTTTCTTGCCTTTGGTTTCCAGGAAGTCCTCCACGACTCTCTCCTCTGCATCACACGGTGCTCACCAGCAGCAGCCAAACATCCCCATGTGTCGTGATGATGCAGTGAGCGCTGCCATGATGCCTGCTCTCTCTCTCTCTCTCTCTCTCCCCCTCTTTCTTTCTCTCTCTCTCTCGCTTTCCAGCAGCCTCTGGCACTATTGTGCAGCACTGAGCACCTCTGCCTCTGTCACTATCTTATTCCTTCTCCGGCTGCACCCTCATTTGAGTCTCATACTGTCAGCTCTGGCACTGTCTGCTTCTCTAATGCTCCTCACCCCCTCTCCTACTCTCTCTCTCTCTCTCTCTCTCTCTCTCTCTCTCTCTCTCTCCCTCTCCTCACAAAGACTTGTTAGCTCGCCGCTGCTGCCGGCTGGAAGCGCTGGAGCTTGACTGAGGTGAAGCCAGCCCTACGAGATCACAGAGAGAAAGGGGGGGTTGTAGTGGTGGTGGTGGTGAATGTGATGGGGTAGGGGGAGGAAAGTGTGGATTCTGCTGTGGCAAATACATATTTTTTTTATTCCACAGTCTTCACAATTCATGGAAAGACTACATCAGATGCAATAAATCTATTTGTTTCCGCTCAACAAAGACTCATAAGTGATTTCTTTCCCTCCATATACCTTCACATACATCAGGATTTTCACCAGCAACCCAAAGTAATTACTTTCACGAACGCTCTGTGGCGCGCCTCCTTTTTGTTTCTGTTAAGCTCATTTGAATTTTAAATTGACAGCAGAGACAAACGGATCAGAGAGGACGGGAGGAAACGGAGACAATGAGCGGGAAAACCATTTATTTTCGCTGCTCTTCTGCGCAGTGGGGAAAAAAAAGAAGATACCGGACGTGCGGAGAGAGGGATGAGTCTGAGACGGTTCTCAGTCATCCAGGTCACGGTATATCTAAAAAAAATAAATAAATAAATAAATAAAAAGCAAAGCTGAAACAACTGGTGTTTGGCGAAGAAGCTTCTTCTGCTCTAAAAAAGCCTAAACTCCGCTCCAGTCATTTGGAACCGAAGACGCTTGGATGAGAGGAGCCAAGAAACCCAAGAAACAAGTCCAGTTGGCTTTGTTTCAGCCTTTTTTTTCTTCTTTTTTTTTTGGATAACTCAAATGGAAATTGCACCATCCAACAGCTTATGTTATTTAAGGTGTCTTAGCCATTTTAACAGTTTATATCTAAAGTCCTTTACATAATTTTCCCTCTTTAAATACCATAAAATCAGCTATTACTAACAATGAAATCCAGCTATTTTTAATGGTTTGAAGTCAGATTTAAGCAACTGTGCAATACATCCCAATACAGAAAAGGTTTAGATTGCGGTCTTTGCACTGAATGAGATAGGATATAGTGTTGTTGTTCTATTTTTATAATGACAATAAAGATTCTGACTGTCATGTGTATATGTACACTGTGCTGCAAAGTCACATGAGTCCTGCAATGCTTTTTAGAAAGTTGGTCTGGAGTCTCTCCGTTGGGATCTAATCATGCTACAGCAAATATCTGATGGACCAATCAAATCATTTGGGTGGGGCTTTAGGTCTTGACGGACAGTAGCGTCTAGTAGTCAGACCAGTCATTGGAGCCCTGTGTAACATTAAATTATTAGCTAGCCTCGGTGGCTTCAAGTTTCAGACTTGCTTAGATGAAAAGTCAATAGACATGCTGAATTAGACAGGAAGCAACACCAACTTCCCCACATACATATTTTGCATAGGGAAGTTGGTCTGGAGTCTCTCTGGGGGACCAATCAAATCATTTGGGCGGGGCTTTAGGCTACATAGTTACAGCTACATAGTCGTACCAGTCATCAGTGGAGTTGAATTCGTTCACAACAAAGTGGCTACACCGGGTTAGTAAGCTAACACTTCTTAATTTAGCTATACTGTAGAAAATGTTGATATCCTCATTGGCCTCATCCCTTCATTACGCCTTTGTATCTTGCTAAACTGTTAGCTAGCCTCAATGGCTTCTAGCGTTTTGGATTTGCATAGATGAACAGTCAGTAGACATGCTAACTTAGACAGGAAGCAACACCAACTTCCTAGCTGACAGATTTTGCCAAGGGGAGTTGGTCTGGAGTCTCTCCAGCTGGGAACTAATCATGCCACAGCAAATATCTGGTGGACCAATCAAATCATGAGAGGCGCTTTGTGCAACGATGGACAAAGGAGTAACAGCAATTAGTCATACACGTCATCTGACAACATCTGCTGTCGGGGAATTGGGCTGTTTAGACTCAACTATTGCATCTGGTGTAGAGGAGGTTGTCGTGTGAGCCTACAACAAATTTCCGGTACCTACTCTTTATTATTTTTATGATTAGAAAGACAACAGAGCCACTGATAAATCCAATCTGTGTAGCTGAATAACCTCTAGCCCAAAAATAAGAAATTTTTTTGGACATTGCCAACCTATTGTTGTAGTAATTTCGACACATTTGATCATAGGCGCTGTCAAAAGAGCATACAGCCTTTTTGTTTTCAGTCAATTCCATGTTATATATAAAAAAGCATGGGAAACTAAAGGTTAACAGCAATATAGAGAAGATATTCTTTGGAAAATATGTGAATAACTGCCCAACCCCCCACTATCAAGCCTCTAAACATAGTTGCTATAGCAATGCTAGACCCTGAATGTTCTGTCTTCACGTTATAGTCGTGCGGGGTTCAAAAATATCAAGCAAAGAGCCTCAACCTTGAGTTTGTACGAATGGAAAACACAGATGGATGCAGACTTGTATCCAAGAGATTCAGGTTTGTCAGGTTCTCTTCTCCGAACGCAGCTCGGGGAAGCAACGTGGGCATGCCTCCTCAAAAATACTCATTATCAAGGAATAATTCATGTGGCAGATAATGGAGGATGATTAAATGAATTAGTCTCGTGTAAGGTGGGAGTCAGAGTGACTTGTTTTTTTAAAGTTTATGTCTCTGGATTTCTCCCGGCGAGGATGGAGCGCCAACGTACATCAGAGACAGTCCTCCCAATCAGCTTCCATGGCAACTGGCCACCGGGAGGGAGGGGGATTGGAGGAGGAGGAGGAGGAGGAGGAGGAGGAGGAGGAAGTTAGAGGGGTTGCAGGGAGGTGGGGGCTGGGATGTGGCAGCTCCTAACGCTGAAGCATCGGAGGAAGGCTGGAAGAGGTCTGGTTTTTTGAAGACGGTGTGTGCGTGTGTGCTCGGAAATCTGAACAATGGCTTCAGCCGAGGAAAGATTTGACATTAAAATAAGTGTCTGCAGCAAAGATGTCAACGTGTTTTCTTCCTCTTTATCACTGGATTGTCTTTATACAAAAACGGAAGATGTAACATTTACAGTAAATAACAGTGTAAATCCTAAACTGTTCCATTAAAAAATGATGGTTGCTGCCGACTCTTAGGTATGTAATGGTAAATCGGATTCATAATAATAGTCCAGTGTCTTGCTCAAGGACATTTCAGCATGGAGTCCATATATAGATAGATCGAACCGCTAACACTTCATTTCAATTCCAAAAAAACAAAACCAAACAAAAAACAGACACAAATCAACATCTTCAAATCTCCTGGTCGGTAATCTTCAGATATAAATGTCCACATCCAATGTCACTTGTACGCATTTTTTTCGAGATGTCGTCCTCTGTATTGTCTTTGTCCTTTGTCTTGGTCACCGTCCTCCTCCAGTAACCGACCAAAGATGAGGAACTTAGCACAAAATACCATACAGCGTCTTATTTTGGTTGTTTTGCATCTGGTTGTGATCATTTTGTGCTTCCCTAAATGTCTTTGTGGTTGTTTTGGGTGTCTTTATTGTAATTAGGAGTCTCACTTTGGTGGTTTTGCATCTTTTTGTGATCTTTTTGCATCACTCTGCAGTTGTATTGCGTCTCAGTTTGGTTGTTTTGAATCTCTTTGTGGTTGTTTTGCATTACAGTTTGGTTGTTTTACCCGTATTAATGGTAGTTTTCCACAGATGCATCTCATTTAGGTTTTTTTGCATCTTTGGTTGTTTTAAATCTCTTTGTGGTGGGTTTGGGTGTCTTCATTGTGATTGTGTGTCTCATTTTGGTTGTTTTGCATCTTTTTGTGATCATTTTGCATGTGTTTGCAGTCGTTTTGCAGTACAGTTTGGCTGTTTCTCATGTTTTAATTGTGATGATGCATCTATTTAGATTGTTTTGTATCTTTTTGCGGTTGTTTTGCAGCTCATTTTGATCACCTTACATCTGTTTTTGGTTGTTTTGCATGTCTTCATCGTGATTATGTGGTTTGTTTTGCATCTTTTTGTGGTCATTTTGCAGTCATTTGCACCTCGGTTTGGCATTTTTACTCTCAGTTTACTCTCATTTTAAATGTCTTTGTTCTTGTTTTGGCTGTCTTCATTGTGATTATGTGTCTCACTTTGGTTGTTTTGCATCTTTTTGTGATCTTTGTGCATCACTCTGCAGTTGTATTGCGTCTCAGTTTGGTTGTTTTGAATCTCTTTGTGGTTGTTTTGCATTACAGTTTGGTTGTTTTACCCGTATTAATGGTAGTTTTCCATGGATGCATCTCATTTAGGTTGTTTTGCATCTTTTTGCAGCAGTTTTGCAACTCAGTTTGGTTGTTTGAAATCTCTTTGCGGTGGTTTTGGGTGATTCATTGTGATTGTGTGTCTCATTTTGATTGTTTTGCATCTTTTTGTAATCTTTGCATGCCTCTGTGATCATTATGAAACTGATTTTGGTTGGTGTGCAACTCAGTTTGGTTGTCTTAAATCTCTTGGGTGTCTTCATTGTGATTGTGTGTCTCATTTTGGTTGTTTTGCATCTTTTCGTGATCATTTTGCATGTGTTTGCAGTCGTTTTGCAGTACAGTTTGGCTGTTTCTCATGTTTTAATTGTGATTATGCATCTATTTAGATTGTTTTGTATCTTTTTGCGGTTGTTTTGCAGCTCATTTTGATCACCTTACATCTGTTTTTGGTTGTTTTGCATGTCTTCATCGTGATTGTGTGTCTTGTTTTGCATCTTTTTGTGGTCATTTTACACCTCGATTTGGCATTTTTACTCTGTGATTATTGTGCAAGTTTTCACAGAGATTATGCATCTTATTTGGTTGGTTTGGTATGATGGTTTGCATCAGTTTGTGGTGGTTTTGTGACTCATTTTCCATTTCTTTGTAACCGTTTTTCTTCTTAGCTTGGCATTTTGCATCTCATGGTTGTAAATGCAATAAAGTTCTGTCGAATAGTACACTTTTAATCACAGTATAAGCCCTTTAATTCCATCCACATGGTCACTACGTTATTCTGATATATAAATTTATATATCATATATAAATGGCTGTGGCAGTCATTATTTTTTACTTCCCATGGAGTCAGTGACCAGCAGAGGGTGTTCTTGGACAGCGATGCTCTTTCGGCTCCGGTCACGTGCCCATCATTAATTCCTAGCCCCTGTCCTGCTCTGCTGCCTGGCCTGGTGTAATTGCTTCCCCGGGGACTCAGATGAATGTCTCAGCTGTCTGGCTGCCTCTCGACCCACAGACCTGTTTATGTGGGTGAGTGTGGGAGACGTGGAGAAGGGGACGAGGGCAAAGAATAAATTATCTGAAATGCCTGGTTTCTGTTTTACCATTTCCATTTCCGTTAATTCCTCCAAGAACACAGGTTTTTAAACCTTTCTGTTTCTTAGTGATGTTGGGTTTTTAACTCTTCCTGTAACCCTGTTTGGGTTTATTTCTGCTTCCTGTTGGTTTTATTTCTGGTTAGCATTTTCCCTCCACAGTGATTGCTCTCACCTGGCTCCTTCCTTCATTAGTTCCACCTTGGTTTCCAATCAGCTGGGTGGGTATATATAGTCCTGCCTCTGGCTCTGGTTAGTTTGCTTGCTCCATTGATCATGAATGTACCTGTTGTGATTTTCTCTGTGTTTCTTCCTTTACTGTTTCCTAGATGTTTTGAAGAACATTTAGCTTTCTTTTACATTTCCTTGACACCTTCTCCTCGCTTATTCCTGAACAAACTTGTTGCTCTCGTTTCTTGTCGCCTCATTGCTCCCTCTCGCGTCTGCAAAATATCTCAAGACAGTTTAGACTGAGCGCCAGTTTCACGGTAGCTGTTTAATTACGGCGCCCGCTTGTTACCACAGGTGTAAATCAGAACCTCATTAACTCGCTAAAAGGACAACACTGAAGCCATTTGCTCCTAATTTCCCTTTTAATTGTCTGTTAGCAGCACTGCTAATGTCTACCAGCATCTCTGCCAGCGAGACATGCCTTGATAATTCCTGTAATTTATTTTTAAAAGACTGGTTGAACCAAATCTTTCATTAGGTTTCAGTTTTAACATGATTTCAGTCAATGAATCAACACCTGTGTGCACATGCAGCATTTCCCACTGATGTAAATCTTTAGAAATTAGCTTTCGTTGCGCCGTTTTTCTTTCCCACCATTTAGGCCTTCTATAAAAACTGACATCATTTGATTTGTTTCCTGAATGAAGGGCAATGATTCCAGGATGTGTTTTCAGGTAGTGAACACTAGAGGGCAGATTTGACTTTACTTTGGCAATATTGTTTCGTTAAGAAACTTTCATGCCAATAAAGCCCACTTTGATATCAAACTGCAAGGTTGCAGAGCCCAAGGGCCAATCAAATCTCCCTCCATTATCAAATGCAATGTCCAAGCAGCCAAACATAAGAGCATATTGAGTTAATTATGATAAAATGATTACTGTGACCTCTGTTCCTACAGTTTTACATCCTCTGGCACTGTCAGATAGCTTTCTATGTTCTAATAAAGATGAGACAGGAGGTAAAACGTCAGTAACTGGAGTCGTGTTGCTGTCATGTAATCCTTGCTGCCTCTGGTATCGTGAGCAGGTAGAATTGCATCCTGTGTAATGTTGCACACAGACCTCTTCCAAGACCTCTGTCCACATCTTTTATTTTTTTAGTGTGGTCTAGACTTGTGTAACTCCTTGTGCGTTATTTTATTTTGAAAAGGCTCTATTCTGTCCTGGCTGACACATAGCGAACAAAATGAGAGACCCAGTAGATGTGACTGAGGTTGCTTTACTGAATCTTCTCAGATATTTTTTTTGTAAAACTGAAATACAAATGAAATATACAACATGTTACAGTACAGAAATAAACACTCATTACATTCCAGTAAACATACACCGTTATCACATAAATGCACCCATATAAAAGCAATCATAATCCAGAAATGCAATAAAGATGGAAATTAACCCATACAAAACAAATGAAGCTCAACAATGAATTCAATTAGCCAAAGCAGCCTAACTAGCCTCTTGCTAACGTCTAGCTTCGCGATTAACGCTAGCATAGTAGTTAGCACGGTTTTCGTAACTTAAAAATTAATGCCTCAGACACAAATAATCAATTAAATGAAGCTGTTACCCACACAAACAATAACCTGTTAAAGCACAAAAAGACATCAATTTCTGTTGGACTGAGGGGATTGTGGGCTGTCATCGGGCCATGGACTGTTTGTACCTCTACCTTCACAGAAAAAGTACAAAAACATCAAAACCACAACCAACAGACTGAGAGACAGCTTCTTCTCCAGAGCTGTGAAATCAATCACCCCCCGTTCCCCCTTGTACACACACCCACACTCAAACCCTAGCACCAGACCCTGCCCACTCCCTGTATCGCACTAGCTAAGCCAGGAGCTACCGCATAAAATTTCATTATGTTCTCACTTAATGACAATAAATGATTCTTGAAGGTAACTTGATGTGTTTCACACTGGGCAGATACTATTTCTCTATCTTGGACTCCCTCCTCTGCAGGGCCTTCTGGAGGACCTCACGGATGCTCTCCCTGTTATTCAGGATGTTGTAAGCGGTGAGGTCCACCAGAGCGTCGAAATTCTTTTTGGAGTAGCACAGATGGGAGGTGGTGTATGGACAGTCATGGCTCTCCACGTCCACCTTCCCGGCTTCTATTTCCTCCTTAGTCACACGTTTGACGCCTGCAAAGACACATGATGATGATACATTACAAAAAATATTAAACACACACACACTGGTGTGAATAGGTGAGATCCTTGTCTTCTGAACAGATGCACTCTAATTTAGCCTTGGAAAGAACTTGTAATCCTGGAGGTGGACTTACTTTTGCAACTTTCTGATATGTAATATAACTTTTCTGCATCAAACAAAAGCTTACCAGGACTTTTGTAGTCTCTGTACGTCACATTTACCAGTGGGAAGTGAATCACAATGGGGGCCTTGGGATTGTCCTTATCCTCAAAAATGTAGACCTCCTTCTTCGGCTCATTCTCCAGACTGTCAAAGTCAGCATTGGGGAAGGGGATGTTGTGGTCTTTGCAGTATTGTGCTGTCCTCGACAGGACCTGATAAACAGAATAATGTTGAAGTCTCTTCCACTTAAATTTGACTTTTGTTGAAATGCCACATTATGTATAAGTACCTTTTGATAGGATGCAGAATTCAGTGCTGAATGGTTTACCCAGTCCTCTGGGACTGAAAGCAACCCCATACCGTGCCTCTTCCATCACCATTCTTCTAAAATCAGTGTGAGGTTCTTCTTTTTAAAAAGCAGTCTGTCTAATATTACAATGACCAAACAACCCTATCTTGGATTCTTCTCTTCTGAGCATGGTCCTAAATGGTCTTATGTTCTATTTCCTAACAGACATAGCTGCAAACACAAGTAACCCTAACCCTAAAGGCCATAGATCTTGGCATGGAGATGATACAGGCTGTAATACCAAAGAGGATACCAGAGGTCAGAGGTTTAGATAAGTCTCTTTGACTTAATCCTGGTTTAAGGATTTGGAATATATTTCTGTTTACCTTGAGAATGTTCTGCGGCTCCCACGAGTAATTCAGGCTTATGATGACGTCCACGTCTCTCTCCGGCCGTAAGATCGGTGGACAACCGATATTGATGGCAAGGCCAGAATCAACCATGCGCAGAGTGGTGTCACTGGGGGTCAGCTCGTTTGGGAAGGCATCCGGGTGGTTTTCTGAGCAGAGACAAGGACAAGGATCTGATCTGTGATCCCTTTTTCTTTCTTCACCTTTATGTGCCTGGAAGTAGCTGGATTCGTCGTAGTTTGAGCGCAGGGAGAAATCCTGCACGAAATTGTGCATCTCGGAGATTAATGGACGATCTTTGAGGAGTTCAGTCAGTGAACTGCAAAGTGATGCGATCGACAAATGTGTGGTTTGAAGTGTATTTTCTGAATCATCTCCTACAAAAGAAGACAGAATACACGCACAAGATTGAAGAGGAGAATAGTCAAATCTTTTTACTGGAGTTGTTTTCAAATTATTTAAATACTAGCAGCACATGCATAAACACTGTCCTAAAAAGTCCAACTCTGCAAAAAGAAATGCAACTAATGATGGCAGGATACAAACCAGAACACTAACTACAAACATGGTTGGTGTTTAAATGTTTAAATACCTGGGATACTCTCATGTTCTTCCATGATGGCCCTCAATCTGTCTTGATTTTGTGCAACATCGTGCAAAAACTCAGATATGCTTTTAGAGAAGAAACTGCTCCATATTCCTGATGAGGTTGACATGGAAATAAAATAAAATAAAATAAAAATTGTTGTGACCACAAATGCTGGATTTTTATCCCACTGGGATGTTGACACATTTTATTTTTACTGGGTAAGCGTTCTCACCAATCAGGTAAGGGAGGCGGAGTTCTGGCAGTTTCTTCATCTCACGGCCGAGGAGGAACTGGCTTCCTATGTCCTTGCTTGGGATGAAAGCCCCATATTTTTGTAGTCCCACCTCATACGGGGTGAACTCGCACCACTCTGTCAAAAAGATCAGCTAAATTAAGAAAAAATGAATGAATTGTACAGTTTTCAGTTATTCGCAGCCTTTCTGTCCTAATAGTGGAGTTCCCCAAACCACACTGTGAGTGAGGTGCAGATGACACTCTCAGCTGTATTTCATCATTGGGATTTCTTTAGCAGCTGCTGAGTCTTCTGAGGTCCTTGGTTTTCACCCTCTCCACCTCCGTCTTACCGATGTACAAGGTGTCTTCTGCTATCTTCATGATACTGGTGTTGGAGGCTACACAGTCATGGGTGAAGAGAGTGCACAGTGGCAGACTGACCACACACCCCTGAAGGGTGAAATGTGCTGCTCACAGTCCTGCTGTCTGATTTCTGGTTTCCTACTTTAACTGACTGACTGAGGTCTGTCTGTCAACATCCAGTTACAGAAGGAGTCAGTCCAAGTATGAATGACTGAATAGCATTCTGACTTAAGTGTCCTTACTACTGCACACCTACCCCAAACACATGGAGAGGGTCCAGTACGACCTCTGGTCTGTGTTAAAGGTCTCAAAGTGAGCACAGAAATCATTTAGTTTATCTGGGAGGGAGTTTTTACTAGACGTTGTTTCTTCTGTCGTTGTTTCGCTGTGATGTGTTGAAGACCATGCTGCAATCTCCCTCCATGATCAGCCTGTCCTGTCTATTCTCTATGCAGGTCATATCTTGCCTTGGTGTAGAAGTCGGCATCACCTGAGACAAATGCAGCCGAGCGAGCACACAGCATAGAACCCATCTCACCAATGACCCTAGGTTTATCCTTCACAAAGATCCTGCAGTGTTAGGTGGGAATAATTTGCTGCAGTAAATGGCTAAGTCCACGTCAGAGTCCTCTCTCGAGGCAGCAGTTTGAAACAAGAGGCACAACATACTGCAGTCCTGCGTAAATAATCAAGTCGTTTGCAGATGTACCTTAATCTGAGTTGGATTAATGTCTCCAGGATATTTACCTGCTTCAGTTTCACAGCCCGTATGGTCCTTAATGTTGACAGCATTGTATATAGGGAAAGGGTTTTGACCTTCATTCACTGTCTTCTGCTGGTCTGACAGGGTACTCTCCAGTTTCTGCAGTTTCCAAACACATTATTATGATTACTGGCGTTGTGCTTTATTTTTGATTTCTTTCAAAAGGTTTGTAATACTTGAGTACTTATCTTCTTACCGTCTGAAAGACGAGTTGCTCACAGATCAGACCGAACAAATCATCGACCGACAGAGAGTAGCCATCTTTAGCTTTCTGTTTCAGCTCTTCATAGTAATATTCTAATTCTTTCAAACTGAAAATAAGGCTCCACGCCGACCTGTCCAGATGTTCCTGTACTGCTGAGATGAAGGTGTTGATGTCCTGCTGTGACCAGTTAGCTTCCTGATACAAAGTAGACATAGCCCTGATGACAGTGGGAGATGATACTGTTACTTCACTGTGAATTCATTGGTCCTTGTAATGTTTGAAAAGTGTAAGAACCCAGATATTTGTCTGACCAGGTGGATCCAGACACTCCACTGATGTACGTGACAGCATCCAGGACGCCCAGTTCCTTCAGACCCTTCAGACTGCCAAACAGGCTGGTCATTGCTCTGGAGCCTCCACCTGAAGCCACCACTGCTACAGTTGGCACCTGAACAAAAGGCACAGCAAAGGACGCACATATTGGGAGTGTGTTGAACGATACTACTATTGTCAAAAAAGGCACAATCAATTATTTATATTTTTATTAGTTCATCTCAGTACAGAAATTCAGAAAGTCTTGTTGGATCCGAAAGCCACTGATTTTCCTCTCACTAGACACCAAGGTTTGTCTTTTTATCATCCTGGTAAAACCCCTTGTTGTTGAATTGAACTCCACTGTAGCAAATGTTTACAAATGACATATTATGAAGTAATGATATCTTAAGTCCAGGAGTAAGACCATGTCCCATGTCCTTCTACCACTCTTACCTCTCAAGGTATGTCTTAACCCTCTCCCTCTCTGTTTGTCTCCGTTCTCAACCCCACCCTCCCCATCCCTCTCCTTTCTTCCCTTCCTCTTCCATCTTTATTTACAAGGACCAGTAGGACAGGGAGCCAAAGCTTCCTGAGACATAGCTCTAACTTGCTGGGTCCCTCTGCATCTGAAGTCCCTCCCTCATGTTTACCTATAAACTCCCTTGCAGCAGTTAAGATGTGATCTGTGTTAATGTAATGCCTTTCAATTCATGGTTTCAAACAGCCACACTCCTCGTCCTACCTTGTTGGGTTTGAGTTGAGTGTTGAGGCCTAAAAGCTTCTCCACAGCCTGCTTCCTCTTCTGCAGGTACTCTTTCTCTTGGGTTGGGATGTCGTAGCTAATGCGAGCGATAAATTGTTTCTCTGTGCTGCTGGTTTGCAAAGTAAAATAAAAAGGTATCTTGGTGAATGCACACAGATATGCGCGCACACATGCCCATAGTTCGTCAAAGGCAACGTTTGTATGAATCACCTTACCCTTCATGTGTTTCCAGTGAAAAATCCACTGTTTCCTGCAATGAGAAAATCCATATTTGAAAACATCTGACCCATCCATCCAACAAATAAACATTTATACTTGATCAGTTTGGGATCTAGTGAAATTGGAGGCCAGGTCAACACCTTATGCTGTTCTTTGTGTTTTTTTGAGTTGTTCTTAAGCCGTTTTTATTTGTGTTCCTGTGTCAGGCTGCATCCTCCTGCAAATTCTGCAAATATGTCCATGTAACACCCTTATTGGATGCCTTTGTTTGCTCTAGACAAAGGGTTTGTCCTCAATATGACCTCCAGTCATATACTTTAAGTATAAATCGAGCTGATCTGGTGCCACCACTTTGGACCAGGCTTTTGGTTGTGCAATTGCAAAAAGGCAGAATATAGCTTAGAAGCCTTACCCCATCAACGACAAGGGAAATCTTCTGTCTATGTTGGGCCTGTGGTGGAGACAGCTTGGTGGAAGCAACAGGGACTGATTCAGCAGAAGGCTGATAGACACAAGAGAGAAATAACACACCATGTTATATGTGGTATTTAATTTTGATGAGGGGTTTGCATTGGTTGAAATAAGTGTTTAGAAGACACAGTAGCTGCTGTGAATCACTTCATTGGTTTCTGCTTTTCCTCCATTGGTTTTATTGGTTGTATAGATGATTTAAAACTCACTGCCAGTTCAAGTTCAGTCTCCAAGTCTCTGTTGATGTAGAAAATCAGGTTCTGGTCTTCTGAATGTATTGTCTGGTTTTCTGGGTGGGCGCCCTTTATTTTCAGCACCTTTCCTTTAAGCACTGGTGGGGAATAAAATGATAATAAACATGGAGCTACAGTATGTCATGTCTAAAATAAACAAATCTTCATAATTTTGTGTAACTGACAACATACAGTCAAAGCTTGGTGACTTGTCAACTTTGATATGCAAGGCAGAGAATGGGCCACCCTGAAGGGACACCAAGAGAGAGAAAGACATTCATTATGGTCAACCCATTTAAACCAAATCACATTATACATTAAACTTGTCTTTGATGTCCAACAACTAGTTGTATGGAGCATAATGATGCACAAACCACAGATATATATCATATATGTATATGAGCTGAAAACATTATGCTGAGAAAAATTTAATACTCGGTCAAGAGAGAAAACATGATGAAAACCCTACCATCAGAATGCCATTGGTGTCATAGTCGCATGGGATCTCCTCACTGCAAAAAGGGGGAAATATATGATCCTTATTGAGCCTGGGTTTTGGTCAGCATATGAAATATTTTATGCTAGATACAAATAATAGAATACACTAAACTCAGTGATTAGTACCTTGGGAGCAGCTCAAACTCAACCACAAGTTCACCTGTCGTCTAGAAGAACGTGAACAAGACAATCAGTAAGATGTGAGGTTAAAAGATGCTGCTCCAACTACAATAACAGAACTGTTCTTGTTAAGTCTGTTATGTTCAACGCAGGGCAAGAAAAGAATTACTGTTCTGGAGGAACTGGGGATTGCAGCCTTATCAACCGAATAAATGACGTACTGCAATATTGGTCTTTGACATTGTCAGTAACAGATGGTTATTGAAAATGGGTTGAATGGTGGAGATATAGTCTTTTGTCTTTGGCAGATTTAGCTTTTCAGCTTCTGCAGGAAGTTCATCTCCACTACTTTTTTTCTTGTTGTCCAGAGAGCTGATGTACAACTCCCAACTGATGTCCTGGGTAATGATGATGATTCCCAGGAAGCTGAAGGATGATGGGACTGTTGGGGCTGGGTCTTCCTAAAGTCTGCAAGCATCCTCAGTGGTGCCTCCAGAGCTGCCAGTAAGCCTGAGGTTAGGTGATGTCAGTGTGTCTTAATGGACATTTATGGGCTATGTAAAGAGCAGAGAGTCACTGACCTTACCCACACAATTAATGTGCGCTAATTTTATTTTGGAACCGGTATTATTTTAGCTCTTTGGTGTTTTACAGTGTCTTACCTCAGGTTCTAAAGGAAGCTTCTTGGTCTCCTTCTTCCCAGAGAGCTTTGTGATGTCACAGTAAACCGTGGAGATCAGGCCATCACCTCCAATAGTATTTTTATCAAACAGGTTAATCTCCAGAATATTCTGTGTGAATGAGAGAGTTGCACAGTATGAATAAACACATGACTATTGTTAAGGACTGACAGAACATGCCTGTATGAAGGAATTTAAGATAAGCTGACATCAGATTACCACAGAAAAATGAAAACAAATGCTGGTCGAGAGGGATTACTTTGAAAGTAAGGACAGTCATTACATATAAATGGACTCACTTTCAACTGGCTGGGGACCCTAAAGGTAAAGGTTTCATTCCACTCAAAGTTGTTATTGCCCCAAATAGTTTTCGTGCACATGGTCCTCTTGGACGCCGTAGGCAGCGAGAGGGTGACATAGCAGTCAGATTTAAAGACTAAACCGAGGGAAGAGAAAAAAACAAAGAAGGTTTACAGTTTGTTAAAAACTGAAATGCACAGAGGACTTCTTAATTATCTTTTAAAGACAATACTCACAAAGATGTTGAGACTTGATTTTGGCTCTCAGTATGGTGACGTTCAGTTTGGAATAGGAGACAGTTTCCTTCTGCTGAATGAACCGACGTACGAAATCGAGAAAAATGAGAAATCTGCTTCTTTAACTCTGCTGCTTGATGTCACAGAGAATCTTTACTGCAAATGTGGATGTTCTGACATTAGTAGCGCTGCATGTCAACACTGGCTGAACTGGTTTAAAATGGAATCAAAAGCAATTAAATATTTACCCCGAACATGGCTGCTTTGAGACGATTCCTCTTGCTAGGCTACCTTCCTGAAAAGAAAATGCTTTCTAAATGAATTTCTTTAAAATGAAAATGACGAATGAAGAAAAAAAAAAGTGGAAATGAAAGTCACAAAGCAGCATTTAACTTCTGTTTTTCATTTCATCTACCACAGCCTTTTAGATTAACTTATATAATAATTAGACAGTTACCTTATTATTTAAAATCTCTTATTTTGTAGGAAGCTTAAATAAATCGAAAGTAAACCAACCTCCTTGGGGTTTTCCTCTCCTTTAAGTCCTCTTCACTAATGTGTCCCAGACAGCTTGAGCTGCGTTTGCTTTTATAGAGGGTAACCAATCCCTGTTACAAGGAAGTATTTATTATGTCCGCTATTTGGGTTGTTGTTGTAAAAGGAGTGTGGTAGCCATGCCTTGGAAATATTCTGGTGCAACAGAAGCTTTATGATCCTGTAGTGACAGGTTATGACTCTCTGGCCCTCTGATGAAACGCGATACGAAGCCACTTGGGCAGAATCCGACTCCTTGCAACAAACTAGTGTCCTTCCTAAGTTGTTCATTCCTGCTAGTTAATTGTCTAATCATTTACACAGTTATATTTTAACTATATTTTATTATTATGTCTCATGGCCTTGTATCCTTGTTTTATCTTATCTTGTCTTTGTCTCATAGTCTGGCTGAATAGCAATCACATCAAAGGCAAGTATTCAGGAAAAACGGCACAGAGAATGTGCAAGCAATGGCATGGTTAGGTCCAAGGAAAACTAACCATTTGAGGACTTCCATGGAAAGCAACTCAGTCTAAAAAGCCAAAGTCACAATTGACAGTTTGTAGAAGGGTCAGACTCAAGTTTTAAAGTGAACCTTTAGCAAAGTGATAGTGCCATGACCTATCAAATGGACAACACTTCACCACAAAAGAGAGGCACACCAATTTTTGGAAAGTTGGTCTGGAGTTTCTCTGTTGGGAACTGATTATGCTCTGGCAAAGATCTGGTGAACCAGCCAGATCATTTGGATGGGGCTTTGTGTGTCGGAGTAACGGCTACATAGTCGTACCAGTCGTCCGAGCGCCATGGAGTTGAAGTTGTTCACAACAAAGTGGCTACACCACGTTAAAAAGACAAGTAAGGCTTCTTAATTTAGCTATGTTGAGAAAAATGTTGCTATTCTCATTGGCCTCATGCCTTCATTACGCCAGACAGGAAGCAACACCACCTGCAGATTTTGTCCAGGGAAGCTGGTCTGGATTCTCTCTGTTGGGATCTAATCATGTGACAGGAAGTATCGGGTGGTGATGCAGTGATGGACAGAACAGCAATTAGCCGTACACAACATCTAACAACATCTGCTATTGGAGAACTGGGCTATTCAGAATGATTACATTTGTTGAAGAAGATACTGTCAGTGAAATAACTTTAAAGGGACAAATGTTGAATCCTACATGGGCATGATTTGTGGCTGATCGGTGTATGAGTAGCAGAAAGAGTAGTGCAGCAGTAGTTGCAATTATTGTAGATACAGTGGTATGAAAAAGTTTGGGCACCCCTTAGGAAAATCATTGCATCAGTTTGTCACTTGCTGAGCTTTTGAAGCAGCAACTTTATTTTAATCCATACATTTTCAATGATATTAAGGTTTGGGACTGGGATGGCTATTCCAGAAGATTGTACTTGTGTTTCTGCATGAATTCCTTGGTGGATTTTGAACAGTGCTTGGGATCATTGTCCTGCTGAAAAATCCAACCCCGGCATAGCTTCAACTTTGTGACACATTCTTGAACATTCTTGTCAAGAATCTGCTAATACTGAGAGGAATTCATGTGGCCCTCAACTTTAACAAGGTTTCCCGTCCCTGTGCTAGCCACACAGCCCCATAACATGATGGACCCTCCACCATATTTCACAGTAGGCAAGTTCTTCTCATGGAATTCAGTGTGTTTTTTTGCCATGCATACCTCCTCTTGTTCTGACCAAATAACTCCATCTTAGTCTCATCTGACCACAGTATTTTTTTCCAAAATGCTTCTGGCTTGTCCAGATGTGCTTTTGCATACCTCATGCGACTCTCCTTGTGACGAAAACTCAGGAAAGGCTTTTTGAGCATCAGCCTTCCAAAGAGCTTTTCCTGGTGCAAAGTGCGCTGGATTGTGGAACGATGAACAACTACACCATCAGTAGCCAGATGTTCTTGTAGTTCTCTGGAGGTGGTCTGTGGCTTGTCTGTGACCATTCTAACCATCCTTCGTCTGTGTCTTTCCAGTATTTTTTTTTGGCCTACCACATCTTTCCTTCACAATGACTGTTCTTCTGGCCTTCCATTTCTGCACCACATTTCTGACTGTGGAAATAGATATCCCAAACATTCTTGATAATTTCTTGTACCCTTCTCCTAATTCATGATAATGAATTATCTTAGTTTCTTGGTCAGTGGAGAGTTGTTTCGATGCCCCCATGTTGCCAGGAGCATAGGACAAGCACAGCCAGCAATTGTCTCTGTTAAATAGCCTTTTTCATGATTGGTTTTACCTGTCTTTGTAATTGAAGGTCTCATAAGCTAATCAAAGCAGTTTTGGGCTGCAACATGTCAGCTACAAATCCCTACAGGTCTTGAAATCAATGTGATTAAAAGGGTGCCCAAACTTTTGCACATATCATTTTTTACATTTTAATTTATTATAATACAACTATGTAATGATACTCTAAGAATTTTGGTCTGGAAAACACTCAAATGTCTACATCTCTGTCGGAAATAAAATCTTGTTGCTGTGATCATCTTTTATAAAGTTAGAGCAAATTATTATTAAATCTTAGAGGGGTGCCCAAACTTTTTCATACCACTGTATCTAGATCCTTAAGATGGAAATGTCAAAGTTTTAGTGTTGGTTATATTCACTGTGTAGCTTTGCATGTGCCAGCACAACTGGACTCAACCACTGAGTTGACCATGACCACTGGTGAGAAGATGCAAGACTGAGCTCCATCATATCTTAAAGACCTCATTGTACCATATCATCCCAACAGATCACTTTGGTCTGAAAGTGCAGGCCTACTTGTGGTTCCTAGAATTTCAAAGAGTAGAATGGGAGGTAGAGCTTTCAGCTATCAGGCTCCTCTCCTGTGGAACCAGCTCCCAGTTTGGGTTCAGGAAGCAGACACTCTCTCTATTTTTAAGGTCAACTTTCCTTTTTGATCAAGCTTATAGTTAGGGCTGGACTAAACCATCTCTTAGTTATGCTGCTATAGGCCTAGGCTGCTGGGGGACAATGCAACAAACACATGTTCTCCTTCTCTCTCACTCCTGGAGTTGAGTGTTTCCTGTGGAGCGCCATACGACATCTGTTGTCGTGGTCTCATCAGCCTGCCCAGTCTCCATGGAATCCTGCTGTTATCCACTCCTACCTGAATGAACAATTCTCCAACCTGCCTATGATTCCCCTTACATTTTCAAACTGTCATGTAACATTGCATCCAACTTGTATGCTTTAGTCAGATATGTGTATTTTTGACAGATGCATGTTTATCTTGCTGTTCTCTTTCTCTGTCTGTACCCGGCTGGCCTTAGGCAGATGGGTCCCTCCATATGAGCTGAGTTCTGCTCAAGGTTTCTTCCTGTTGAGCACTTGTACATAGATGGTGTCTTTGCCAGTTTCACACAACTTAAAGAAAAATTTGCTCTCCCTCGGTCTCCTTTTTTTCAGTATTTGCAGGTGAGAGACTTTATTAGGAAGAAGTTCCCAGATTTTCCCTCTCTCCCGCCTAAAACTCATATGGATCATATTATGAACATGATTTTACACTCTCAAAGGGGGAGGTTGGCCAAAGTTTATCATTATATAATTTCAATTAACATGACCTCTTTAACTATTATAAAACAGCACTGGGAGGAGGAGCTAGGCTTCCACATCTCGGATGATACTTGGGATGCAGCCTTGGTTCATGTGCACTCTTCATCTATATGTGCACGTCACAGTCTTATCCAGTTCAAGGTATTGCACCGCTTACATTATTGTAAGACTGCCCTGACAAAAATTTACCCAGACATCGACCCCCTGTGTGACAGATGCAAAATGCTTCCTGCGACTTTATCCCATATGTTCTGGGGTTGCCCCGAACTAGATCGATTCTGGTCATCTTTCTTTGATTTATTTTCCAAAATATTTAAAAAAACTGTTAGTCCCTGTCCCCGTATAGCCATTTTTGGAGTAACGCCAGGAAACATATCCTTGACCTCCTATTTCACAACTTCTTGAACTTCCCATTTCTTCCTAGTCAAGAACATGCAAAGGAAAAATGGCCTCCAAAAACCAACGCAGACAATGAAAGTGGGTAAAAAGCCCTGTGTTAGCACAACCAACTGAGGAACAGCTGCTAACAGGCTAACCCAAATGCAAAAGCTGTGAATCTTGATATTTTCAACAGGACCAAGTTTTTAAAACATTTTTTTTTTTTTTTTTTTTTTTTTTTTGGGCTGCATTTGAATAACACGATAATAACCAGATAAACTAAGGGGAGTTGTAGCTGAAGGCTGTGTATAGCCGTTCAAATATAAATGTCCACATCCAGTGTCATTGTGCTGAGTTCCACCCTCCGCTGATTTGGATGTTTGGCATCTCAGTATGGTAATTTCTCTCACTGTGGTTGTTTTACAAGTCTTCAGGGAGATTATGCATCGTATTTTGGTTGTTTTGCATCTTTTTGCATCACTTCGTTGTGGCTTTGTCACTCATTTTCCATTTCTTTGTAATTGTTGGTAGCGAACACTAGAGGGCAGACTTGGCATTGATGTCAGACCGCAAGGCTGCCGAGGTCCCAGCTTTTATATCCAAGCAGCCACACATAAAGCATACGATGTAAAGCATGATAAAATTATTCTTTTTTTATTTTATTGTGCTTGGCAAACAGGAAGACTGAAAACTAAAATCTAATTGGTCGAAAGCACTCACACTTTTTATTTGCCGGAGACATTTTTTTTTAGTGTGGTCAGGACTTCTGTAACTCGTTGTGCGTTCTTTTATTTTGAAAAAGCTCCCTGTGTCATGTTATTTTTAACATTTTCATGTTAAACAGCTCAAGTATTCCATTAAAACACAAAAAGACAACAATTTCTGTCAGGCTGAGATGCTCTCAGATTTCACAATCAATCATTTTTTTCAGTGGCTTTGAAGGGAAGTTGATGTGTTTCACACTGAGCAGATACTGACTATTTCTTTATCTTGGACTCCCTCTTGTGCACGGCCTTCTGGAGGACCTCACAGATGCTCTCCCTGTTATTCAGGATGTTGTAAGCGGTGAGGTCCACCAGAGCGTCGAAATTCTTTTTGGAGTAGCACAGATGGGAGGTGGTGTATGGAGAGTCATGGCTCTCCACGTCCACCTTCCCGGCTTCTATTTCCTCCTCAGTCACACGTTTCACGCCTGCAAAGACACATGATGATGATGACAAAGCTGGATTAATTGTACATTACAAAAAATATTAAACACACACACACTGTTGTGAATAGGCGAGGTTCTTGTCTTCTGAACAGATGCACTCTAATTTAGCCTTGGGAAGAACTTGTAATCCTGGAGGTGGACTTACTTTTGCAACTTTCTGATATGTAATATAACTTTT
Organism: Planiliza haematocheilus; assembly: GCA_005024645.1. Classification (NCBI taxonomy): domain Eukaryota; kingdom Metazoa; phylum Chordata; class Actinopteri; order Mugiliformes; family Mugilidae; genus Planiliza; species Planiliza haematocheilus. Next base: position 71,108 of record SRSE01001266.1, on the reverse strand, counting down.
CTGCATCAAACAAAAGCTTACCAGGACTTTTGTAGTCTCTGTACGTCACGTTTACCAGTGGGAAGTGAATCACAATGGGGGCCTTGGGATTCTCCTTATCCTTAAAAATGTAGACCTCTTTCTTCGGCTCCTTCTCCAGACTGTCAAAGTCAGCATTGGGGAAGGGGATGTTGTGTTCTTTGCAGTATTCTGCTGTCTTCTTCAGGACCTGATAAACAGAATAATGTTGAAGTCTCTTCCACTTAAATTTGACTTTTGTTGAATGCATATGTGTATGTATATATATATATACTGTATATATATATATATGTATGTGTATGTATATGTATATATATATATGTATGTATATATGTGTGTATATATGTGTGTATATATGTGTATGTGTATATATATATATGTGTATATGTGTATGTGTATATGTGTATATGTGTATATGTATATGTATATGTGTATATATATATGTGTATATATACATGTGTATATGTGTATATATACATGTGTATATATACATATATTACTAGTATGCTTAGGAGCATTTTCCTGTTAAAAGGTTTAATTTCAGCTCAACTTTTCGATGAAATGCCTCATTATGTTTAAGAACTTTTGATGGGATGCAGAATTCAGTGCTGAATGGTTTACCCAGTCCTCTGGGACTGAAAGCAACCCCATACCGTGACTTTTTCATCACCATTCTTCTAAAATCAGTGTGAGGTTCTTCTTTTTGAAAAGCAGTCTGTCTAATATTACAGTGACCAAACAACCCCATCTTGGATTCTTCTCTTGTGAGCATGGTCCTAAATGGTCTTATGTTCTTTTTCCTAACAGACATAGCTGCAAACACAAGTAACCCTAACCCTAAAGGCCATAGATCTTGGCATAATGATGATACAGGCTCTAATACCAAAGAGTATACCAGAGGTCAGAGGTTCAGATAAGTCTCTTTGACTTAATCCTTGTTTAAGGATTTGGGATATATTTCTGTTTACAATGAGAATGTGCTGCGGATTCCACGAGTAATTCAGGCTTATGATGACGTCCACGTCTCTCTCCGGCCGTAAGATTGGTGGACAGCCGATGTTGATGGCAAGGCCAGAATCAACCATGTGCAGAGTGGTGTCACTGGGGGTCAGCTCATTTGGGAAGGCATCCGGGTTGTTTTCTGAGCAGAGACCAGAAGGATTTTAGGATGGGTCCATAATAAGGAAGCCATATGACTTAGGTTCTATCTGTTTTGTGAGCCCCCCCTTTTTTTTTTTTACCTTTATGTGCCTGGAAGTAGCTGGATTCATCGTAGTTTGAGCGCAGGAAGAAACCCTGCACAAAATTGTGCATCTCAGAGATTAATGGACGATCCTTGAGGAGTTCAGTCAGTGAACTGAAAATTGATGCTATTGACAAAAGTGTGGTTTGAAGTGTAATTTCTGGGTCATCTCCTACAAAAGAAGACAGAATACCCACACAGGATTGAAGAGGAGAATAGTCAAATCTTTTAACTGGAGTTGTTTTCAAATTATTTAAATACTAGCAGCACATGCATAAACACTGTCCTACAAAGTCCAACTCTGCAAAAAGAAATGCAACTAATGATGGCAGGATACAAACCAGAACACTAAATACAACCATGGTTGGTGTTTAAATGTTTAAATACCTGGGATACTCTCATGTTCTTCCATGATGGCGCTCCATCTGTCTTGATTTTGTGCAACATCATGCAACAACTCAGATATGGTTTTAGAGAAGAAACTGCTCCATATTCCTGATGAGGTTGACATGAAAGTAAAATGAAATAGAAGATACTGTAACCAGAAAAAGATTTGTGTCCCACTGGGATGTTGACACATTTTATTTTTTACTGGGTAAGCGTTATCACCAATCAGGAAAGGGAGGCGGAGTTCTGGCAGTTTCTTGATCTCACGGCCAAGGAGGAACTGGCTTCCTATGTCCTCGCTTGGGATGTAAGCCCCATATTTTTGTAGTCCCACCTCGTAGGGGGTGAACTCACACCACTCTGTAAACAAGATCAGATAAATTAAGAAAAAATGAATGAATTGTACAGTTTTCAGTTATTCGCAGCCTTTCTGTCCTAATAGTGGAGTTCCCCAAACCACACTGTGAGCGAGGTGCAGATGACACTCTCAGCTGTATTTCATCATTGGGATTTCTTTAGCAGCTGCTGAGTCTTCTGAGGTCCTTGGTTTTCACCCTCTCCACCTCCGTCTTACCGATGTACAAGGTGTCTTCTGCTATCTTCGTGATACTGGTGCTGGAGGCTACACAGTCATGGGTGAAGAGAGTGCACAGTGGCAGACTGACCACACACCCCTGAAGGGATGTATGGAGCATAAACCACAGATATATCTAATATATGTATATGAGCTGAAAACATTATGCTGAGAAAAATGTAATACTTGATCAAGAGAGAAAAAAATGATGAAAACTCTACCATCAGGATGCTGTTGGTGTCATAGTCATATGGGGTCTCATCACTGCAAAAGGGGAAAAACATATGATCCTTATTGAGCCTGGGTATTAGTCGACACTTCAAATATTTTATGCTAGATACGAATAATAGAATACACTACAGTCAGTAACTCGTACCTTAGGAGCTGCTCAAACTCAACCACAAGTTCACCTGTCGTCTAGAAGAACGTGAACAAGACAGTCAGTAAGATGTGAAGTTAAAAGATGCTGCTACAACTACAATAACAGAACTGTTCTTGTTAAGTCTGTCCTGTCCAACTCAGGGTAAGTGAAGCATAAATGGTCTGGAGGAACTGGGGATTGCAGCCAATCTCCTTATCAACTGAATAAATGACATACTGCAATCTTGGTCTATGGCGTCAGTAACAGATGGTTATTTAAAATGGGTTGAATGGTGGAGATATAGTCTTTTGTCTTTGGCAGGTTTAGCTTTTCAGCTTCTGCAGGAAGTTCATCTCCAGTACTTTTTTATTTGTTCAGAGAGCTGATGTACAGCTCCCAGTTGATGTTCTGGGTAATGATGATGATTCCCAGGAATCTGAAGGATGTTGGGACTGTTGGGGCTGGGTTCTTCCTAAAGTCTGCAAGCATCCTCAGTGTTGCTATGGCTAGTTTCCACCTACATTCAGACCTTTAGAGATGGCATCTCTCTGCCTCCAGAGCTGTCAGTAAGCCTGAGGTTAGGTGATGTCAGTGTGTCTTAATAGACATTCATGGGCTATGTAAAGAGCATAGAGTTACTGACCTTACCCACACAATTAATGTGCGCTAATTTTATGGTGTAACCAGTATTGTTTTAGCTCTTTGGTGTTTTACAGTGTCTTACCTCAGGTTCTAAAGGAAACTTCTTGGTCTCCTTCTTCCCCACAGAGAGCTTTGCAACGTCAAAGTAAACCGTGGAGATCAGGCCATCACCTCCAATAGTATTCTTATCAAACAGTTTAATTTCCAGAATATTCTGTGTAAATGAGAGTTTTGCACAGTATGAATAAACACATGACTATTGTTTTGGACTGACAGGACATGCCTATATGAAGGAACTTAAGATAAGCTGACATCAGATTACCACAGAAAAATGAAAACAAATGTTCAGAGTAGCCTGCTATTCTCGTCCAGTGGGATTACGTTGAAAGTAATGACAGTCATTACATATAAATGGACTCACTTCCAACTGGCTGGGGACCCAAAAAGTAAAGGTCTCATTCCACTCAAAGTTGTTTTTGCCCCAAATAGCTTTCGTGGACATGGTCATCTTGGACGCCGTAGGCAGCGAGAGGGTGACATAGCAGTCAGAATTAAAGACTAAACCGAGGGAAGAGGAAAAAAAGAAAAAAGGTTTGCAGTCTGAAAGAAAATGAAATGCACAAAGGATTTTATAAAATATCTTTTAAAGACAATACTCACAGTAATGTCGAGACTTGATCTTGGCTCTCAGTATGGTGACGTTCAGGGTCAAGTAGTAGACCTTTTCCTTCTGCTGAATGAACCAACGTATGAAATCGAGAAAAATAAGAAATCTGCTTCTTTACCTCTGCTGCTTGATGTCACAGAGAATCTTTCTTTAAAATGTGGAAGTTCTGACATGAGTAGCGCTGCAGGTCCAAACTGGTTGAACTAGTTTAAAATTGAATTAACAGATAAAATATTTTAAAAGACTGCACACAGTCATCAACCGTTAAAGCTCTAACACGACATTGGAAATTTTACCATGACTCCTTTTGAGATGATTCCTCTTGCTATCCTTCCTTCCTGAAAAGAAAATGCTTTAAATGCTTTTCAAATTAAATGATTTTAAATAAAACATTAAAAGAGGAAATCAAAGTCACAAAGCAACATTTAACTTACTAACTGAAGAAAACCCAAAATTTCTGCAGGGCTGTGAAGAAGAGGAAAGACGGTTGATGGTGTGTTTTTCAACAGTGAGTAGTAAACTAGATGGATTTACAGATTGCCTCAATACTAATTAGTGGAATTACTGTTAGGTTTGTGGATTAGTATTCAACTAACAACACTGGCAGTGTTGACTTCTGTTTTTAAATGCAGTTTTTCATTTCATCTGCCACAGCCTTTATTTTCGATAATATCTGGCTTAAAGAACCCAAATGTATACCCTTAGCAAAAAAAAAGTTTATTCAAGTACACTACAAGTGTACTTATTTTATACTAAAATTGAGGTATTATACTTGAAGTTTATTTTTTTATATACTATATTTCATGTACTTAAGAATAGTATAGTGAAGTATATTTAGTCTTAGACTTTATACTTTTCAGTATAAGCTAAGTATATACTATATAACACTTACACGTATACTTTAAGTATACTTAAAGTATACTTAAAGTAGTACTTATACTCAAGTATACTTAATAAAATGAACTTCGAGTATACTACTTTTTGCTAAGGGTATTCAGGATACAAGAGAAGTTGTCACATTTTCACTTAAAATCTCTTATTTTTTAGCAAGTTTAATGAATCAAATGTAAACCAACCTCCTTGGGAGTTTCCTCTCCTTTAAGTCCTCTTCACAAATGTGTGCAAGGCAATACTGAGCTTGAGCTGTGATTGCTTTTATAGAGGGCAACCTATTGTTATCACAAGGAAGTAGTATGTCAGTGATAATGGTTGTTTGAATGAATTAAGTGAAAAATAAATCCTAGGAAATAACCTGGTAAGTGTCTAATCATTAACGTGGGTATTTTAACTATACAAGAGCTAAGAGAAAGCAATAGGTCTAGATTAATGCCCTTGCCTCCGGGATCTTTTTTTTTACAAACCTTCTGCAGCCTCTAAAAGAACAGTACCACATGAGTGTAAAGATACATTCACCACAATTTCAAAAGAAAGATTTCTTCCTTGAAATTTCAAATTTCATATGCATCCCAGTTTTCATAAAAGCATTTACAAGGATTCAAACCAACACACTTGGAGAATTCATTCAACCGTGCCAAACTTTTTACCCAACGAGTCAATGATCTTATCAATGATATGGTTTTATCTTCTATTATTATTGAATCTTGTACTCTTGCAATTACCAAGAAAAATAGCAAAAGCAAGTACTCACAAAAAACTATGTATTATGATGGTATGCTTAGTTCCAAGGAAACTAAATGACTTGTGGACGCCCATGGGAACCAACTCTGGTGGAGCAATGTAGTTTCAGATAAGATAAGATAAGATAAGATATGTTTATTAATCCCACGTGTGGGAAATTTCCGTGTCACAGTAGCATGGAGTTTGGCAAAAAGAAAAACAGTGACAACTTAGACAGGGAAAAAAATATACAAGAAATACAATACTCTGAAAAAAATATATATGAAAAGGACTAGAAATATAAAGACATTCCGTATATACAGTATGGTGGTGGAGTAAACTTTACAAATAAATAGTTGCTTAACAGACAGACACTGGTTTATGCCGTCAAGTGCAGTGAGGAATGTACGGACTTGCACATTAGGGAAACAACCCATCTACAAATGCATGTTCCGATACCGGACAGCTAGCTCATCAGGAAACGACTGAGCGGTCCACCTACACCTGAAGGACAAAGGAATCAGTTACATGCTTCTTGAAGATGGTAGCAACCATGTGGTTGTGTCGGACAATCATTTCTCTTCCCTACTGCTGGGGTCAGTTACCTGCCCCATTTTCTCTCTGAGGAACATGTCAAGGCCATGGCCCCTCTTTTGGCATCTTCAGTTTCACTGTCTGGCTGTCAACAGACACAGCTGTAGAGTTGGATGATAATGGCGTCCATCACTGTTTAAGGCTGACCAGTGCATGACCAACAATACCTATGCATGCAGCTGAATAGTCCTACAACCAATCAGATCCAGAGCCATGTTCAGATAATATGTGTTGTTAGGTTAATGTTATTATTTTGTAAAGGCCAACATTACATTAGTCTGCCTTCTAGGCTATGTCTAAAGTACTCTGATGCTATAGCAAACAGATCTTGCATCATCTGTGGTGTACTCTGTTTAATTCACTAACTCTTTACAATGGGGCTTTATTTACTGAAGCAATGGATGCAGACCCCTCCCTTTGATCGAAGAGTCTGAGCCCTTGGGTTATCGGGACTGGACGGTTTAGCATCCCTTACGAATTCTGTGCTGTCCTCTTTTGACTTTGCTGCAGCTAGTTACAAGTCTGGTGTATAAACCTTCGACTACTGCGCACATTTTAACGGAGCAAACAGCCTTATAGCTAGATCCTTGAGATCCAGTTGGAAATGTCAAAGTTTTAGTGTTGGTTATATTCACTGTGTAGCTTTGCATGTGCCAGCACAATTGGACTCTACCACTGAGTTGACCATGACCACTGGTGAGAAGATGCAAGACTGTGTCTCTGAAGGGACTCATATGGTCAATGACAATACTCAGATAGGTTGTAGCATTCAAACCACGACTGATTGGTGAGGGGCCTGAAGAAGGATTCACCACCTCCATGAATTCATCATGGCATTGATACCATTTGGGTTTTCCTTGCGTTTCCTATTTCTGTTTTAAATGTTTCTTCCCTGGTGTCTTTACTTCCTGTGTTTTCCCTCCACTGATTATTTAATTGGTCTCACCTGATGTACTCCACCCTCAGTCTCACCTGTGCCTCATTACTCAGTGTGTCTATATACAGACCTGCCTTTCCCAGTTTGTCTTTGTTTCCAAGCTCTATTTCCTTTTCAAGTGTTGTCTTTAGATTTCTACTTTCTATGTTTATTAGTTTCCTGTTCCTACATTTTTAAGTATGTAATCTCTGAAACACACTTTTCCAAAGACAAGTTGCTCGCAGAACAGGCTGAAAGTATCAATGAGGGACATGAAGTAGCCCTCCTTTCTATTCTGTGTTCTAATAATGGAGTTTCTCAGGATGCTTTTGGTGATCTGTTCCCTCACTGCTGAGATGAAGGTCTTGATATCCTGCCATGACCAGTTAGCTTCCTGATACAAAGTAGACATAGCCCTGTTGACAATGGACGATGACACTGTTATTTCACTGTGAAGTCATTGCTCCTTTTCATGTTTGAAGGAGCTGGTTGTTTGTCTGATCAGGTGGTCCAGCATGTGAACCTTTACAAAAACCTTAATTTAAGTCCATGTTGGAGGCAGTTCAAGGCAGTTTTAAACGCGAGGCACAACATGCTGCAGCTCTGTGTAAATAATCAAATTAGATTCAGAACATTTAGATTTATCTGAGTTGGATTAATGTCTCCAGGATATTTATCTGCTTCAGTTTCACAGCCCGCATGGTCCTTCATGTTGACAGCAGTGTATATAGGGAAAGGGTTTTGACCTTCATTCACTGTGTTCTGCTGGTCTGACAGGGTACTGGTCAGTTTCTGCAGTTTCCAAACACATTATTATGATTATTGGCTTGATGTTTTATTTTTGATTTCTTTCAAAATGTTGTCTAATAGTTAGAGTGCTTATCTTCTCACAGATCAGACCGAACAAATGATCGGCCGACACAGTCTTTAGCTTTCTGTTTCAGCTCTTTATAGTAACATTTTCACTTTTGCAACCTCAGTACCTCAGTGGGTGGGGTTAATCTTGGGCCAATTGGGGGCACCTGGCCAGTCTCCCTGAGCTGATAAAACCAGGAGTCACAGTCCTCATTCTCTCTCTCTCTCTTCCATCTTCCGCCTGGACTCCAATATTTTTTTTGTTTCTGTTGACAGCAAACATTCTCCCTTTAAATTGTACTCATACACCGATCAGCCACAAATCGTGCCGTACATAGCACTGTAGGAGGAGCTACAGTGTTTCACAACTTCTTGAACTTCCCATTTCTTCCTTTTTACCATGACTCCTTTGAGATGATTCCTCTTGCTATCCTTCCTTCCTGAAAAGAAAATGCTTTAAATGCTTTTCAAATGAAATGATTTTAAATAAAACATTAAAAGAGGAAATCAAAGTCACAAAGCAACATTTAACTTACTAACTGAAGAAAACCAAAAATTTCTGCAGGGCTGTGAAGAAGAGGAAAGACGGTTGATGCTGTGTTTTCATAAAAGCATTTACAACGATTCAAACTAACACACTTGGAGAATTCATTCAACCGTGCCAAACTTTTTACCCAACGAGTCAATGATCTTATCAATTATATGGTTTTATCTTCTATTATTATTGAATCTTGTATTATGATGATATGCTTAGTTCCAAGGAAACTTCCATGGAAAGCAACTCTGGTGGAGCAATGTAGTTTCAGATAAGATAAGATAAGACATGTTTTTTAATCCCACGTGTGAGAAATTTCCATGTCACAGTAGCATGGAGTTTGGCAAAAAGAAAAACAGTGACAACTTAGACAGGGAAAAAAATATACAAGAAATACAATACTCTGAAAAAAATATATATGAAAAGGACTAGAAATATAAAGACATTCCGTATATACAGTATGGTGGTGGAGTAAACTTTACAAATAAATAGTTGCTTAACAGACAGACACTGGTTTATGGCGTCAAGTGCAGTGAGGAATGTACGGACTTGCACATTAGGGAAACAACCCATCTACAAATGCATGTTCGATACCGGACAGCTAGCTCATCAGGAAATGACTGAGCGGTCCACCTACACCTGAAGGACAAAGGAATCAGTTACATGCTTCTTGAAGATGGTAGCAACCATGTGGATGTGTTGGAGAATCATTTCTCTTCCCTACTGCTGGGGTCAGTTACCTGCCCCATTTTCTCTCTGAGGAACATGTCAAGGCCATGGCCCCTCTTTTGGCATCTTCAGTTTCACTGTCTGGCTGTCAACAGACACAGCTGTAGAGTTGGATGATAATGGCGTCCATCACTGTTTAAGGCTGACCAGTGCATGACCAACAATACCTATGCATGCAGCTGAATAGTCCTACAACCAATCAGATCCAGAGCCATGTTCAGATAATATGTGTTGTTAGGTTAATGTTATTATTTTGTATATAACCATCCGAATGATTTTATGGGGACGTCAGATCTGTTCCAAAGGCCAACATTACATTAGTCTGCCTTCTAGGCTATGTCTAAAGTACTCTGATGCTATAGCAAACAGATCTTGCATCATCTGTGGTGTACTCTGTTTAATTCACTAACTCTTTACAATGGGGCTTTATTTACTGAAGCAATGGATGCAGACCCCTCCCTTTGATCGAAGAGTCTGAGCCCTTGGGTTATCGGGACTGGACGGTTTAGCATCCCTTACGAATTCTGTGCCGTCCTCTTTTGATTTTGCTGCAGCTAGTTACACGTCTGGTGTATAAACCTTCGACTACTGTGCACATTTTAACGGAGCAAACAGCCTCATATCTAGATCCTTAAGATGGAAATGTCAAAGTTTTAGTGTTGGTTATATTCACCGTGTAGCTTTGCATGTGCCAGCACAACTGGACTCAACCACTGAGTTGACCATGACCACTGAGAAGATGCAAGACTGTGTCTCTGAAGGGACTCATATGGTCAATGACAATACTCAGATAGGTTGTAGCTTTCAAACCACGACTGATTGGTGAGGGGCCTGAAGAAGGATTCACCACCTCCATGGATTCATCATGGTATTGAAACCATTTGGGTTTTCCTTGCGTTTCTTATTTCTCTTTTAAATGTTTCTTCCCTGGTGTCTTTACTTCCTGTGTTTTCCCTCCACTGATTATTTAATTGGTCTCACCTGGTGTCCTTCACCCTCAGTCTCACCTGTGCCTCATTAGTCAGTGTGTCTATATGTAGTCCTGCCTTTCCCATTTGTCTTCAGGAGTTTGTTTGTCTTTATTTCCAAGCTCTAGTTCCTTGTCGAGTGTTGTCTTTAGATTTCTACTTCCTATGTTTTCTTGTTTATTAGTTTCCTGTTCCTACATTTTTAAGGATGTAATCTCTCAAACACACTTTTCCAAAGACAAGTTGCTCGCAGAACAGGCTGAAAGTATCAATGAGGGACACTAAATAGCCCTCCTTTCCTTTCTGTGCTGATTCTGTGTTCTAATAATGGAGTTTCTCAGGGTGGTGATCTGTTCCCTCACTGCTGAGATGAAGGTCTTGATGTCCTGCCATGACCAGTTAGCTGCAGTCATTGCTCCTTTTCATGTTTGAAGGAGCCAGTTGTTTGTCTGATCACGTGGTCCAGCATGTGAACCTTTACAAACACCTTTTGTTGCACCATATTTCCCACCATTTAGACCTAACATGATTTGTTTCCTGAATGAAGGGCAATAATTCCAGGATGTGTTTTCAGGTAGTGAACACTAGAGGTCACACTTGGGCATTGATATCAGACTCCAAGGTTTCAGTAAGCCCCAGGACCAATCAAAAACTCCCTCCATGTCAAATTTAATGTCCTAGCAGGCACACATAAGGGTATATTATGTTAAATATGATGAAATAATTGCTATTTATATTGTGCATGATAAACAGGTAGACAGAATACTAAAATCTGATTGGCTGCCAAGACCTCTGTCTTTACAGACCTTTTATTCGTCAGCAGTAACTCACTGTGTGTTCTTTTACTTGAAAAAGCTCCCTGTGTCCTGTTACTTTTATTTTATTTTGAAATTGAGAGATGTGATTAAATAGAATCAGAATCAGAAAAGACTTTATTGCCAAGTACTTTTTTACATACCAATAATTTGCTTTGGTGTTGTTGCACACAATTAATCAATGAAATTAATCATTTATCCACACAAACAATCTGTTAAAGCACAAAAAGACATCAGTTTCTGTCGGACTGAGACGCTCTCAGATTTCACAATCAACCATTCTCCAAGTGGCTTTGAAAGGAACTTGATGTGTTTCACACCGAGCAGATACTGACTGTTTCTCTGTCTTTGAACCCCCTCCTCTGCAGGGCCTTCTGGAGGACCTCACAGATGCTCTCCCTGTTATTCAGGATGTTGTAATAGGTGAGGTCCACCAGAGCGTCAAACTCCTTGTTGGAGTAGCACAGACTGAGGGTGGCGTATGGAGATTCATGGCTCTCCACGTCCACCTTCCCAGCTTCTATTTCCTCCTTAGTCACACGTTTCACGCCTTCAAAGACACATGATGATGATGATGATGATGAAGCTGGATTAATTGTGCATTACAAAAAATATTAAACGCACACACACATTCGTGAATGAATGAGATCCTTGTCTTCTGAACAGATGCACTCTAATTTAGCCTTGGGAAGAACTTGTAATCCTGGAGGTGGACTTACTTTTGCAACTTTCTGATATGTAATATAACTTTTCTGTATCAAACAAAAGCTTACCAGGACTTTTGTAGTCTCTGTACGCCACGTTGAACAGTGGGAAGTGAATCACAATGGGGGCCTTGGGATTCTCCTTATCCTCGAAAATGTAGACCTCCTTCTTCGGCTCCTTCTCCAGACTGTCAAAGTCAGCATTGGGGAAGGGGATGTTGTGGTCTTTGCAGTATTCTGCTGTCCACCTCATGGCCTAATAAACGGAATAATGTTAAAGTCTCTTCCACTGAACTTTTACTTGTTTAATTGAACTTTGATTGTTTAATGTTTTACAGTCCAGAATCAGATACATAAAATGTAATAACCGCCCATGGAGAACTATTTGGATGCTCAAACTTCCTCTATGAAAGCATGGCAATAGATAATGGTGATATGCATATGAGAAAGCTCCAGGAAAATTGTTATTTTCCGTCGCATCATATTTTGTACTAACCCCCTTCAGCCAAACTAATAACTTGTGCATAACTTTTGGTGGACTCTAATAGCACCTATGCAGACATCATTCAGCGGCAAGATGTTTAAAGGTTTTCTTGCCATAAGTGATATTTATACCTTATATCTTCTGACATTTCCTATCTGGGCCCTTGACTATGACATTCCATAATCCTCCATTTTTCCTTTTTGGGTCATTCCTTGGTGGATTTAATAGTATTCTTAGGACCATTTTTTTTTTTTTTTTTTTTTTTTTTTTTTTTTTTTGTTATTCAATGGTCCAATTTCAGCTCAACTTTGAGATGACATGCCTCATTATGTATAAAGCACTTTTTGATAGGATGCAGAATTCAGTGTTGAATTGAATTGTTGCCATTCTCCTAAAATCAGTGTGCGGTTCTTCATTTTGAAAATCAGTCTGTTTAATATTACAGTGACCAAACAAACATATCTTTGATTCATCTATCCTGAGAATGGTCTCATGTTCTTTTTCCTAACAGACCTCTCATTTTGGTCAAGTTTCTACAATGTGATCCAGGCTGTAAACACAGGTAGCCCTGACCCTAACCCTAAGGCTAAAGGCTATAGATCTTGACATGGTGACGACACAAGCTGCAATACCAAAGAGGATACCAGAGGTCAGAGGTTTAGACAAGGCAGCATCCATTTGTCACTTCCTATAGACTCTATAGGACTCTAGAATCTATAGTATAGAGCACCAATCATTGTGTCCAGAATGCCACGAAATGAACGGAATTTTTCACAATACTGTTTTCAGACTTTGAGACTAAACTCTTTCTGTTTACATTGAACTTGTGCTGCAGTTCCCACGAGTAATTCAGGCTTATGATGACGTCTACATCTCTCTCTGGACGCAGGATCGGTGGACAGCCACTGTTGATGAGAATGCCAGAATCGACCATGTGCAGAGTGGCGTCACTGAGGGTCAGCTCGTTTGGGAAGGCATCCGGGTGGTTTTTCTGTGCAGAGACGAGAAGGAAACGGCAAATGTTTGGAAGGATCACTGATGACGTGGCCATGTGGCTTAAGATCTATCCATTTTTTTTCTTTACCTTTATGTGCCTGGAAGTAGCTGCATTCATCGTAGTTCGAGCACAGGAAGAAACCATGCATGAAATTGGGGATCTTAGAGATGAGTGGACGATCCTTGAGGAATTCGGTCAGTGAACTGCGAAGTGATGCTGTCGACAAATGTCTGAAGTGTAGGTTCTGAATCACCTACAATAGAGGACAGCATATATGCACAGGATTTAAGAAGGGGGATTTCAAATCTTTTTACTGCAGTTGTTTTCATATTATTTATATAAAGGCAGCACATGCACACACGCTGTCCTACAAAGTCCATCTCTGCAAAAAGAAAATGCAACTAATGATGGCAGGATACAAACCAGTGCGGGTCAGAAGGAGGATGATTGCACTAACTACAAGCATTGAGAGTGTTTAAATATCTAAATGCAATACCTGTTATGATCTCATCCTCTTCGATTACTGCGCTCAAGCTGGTCGGAAACTTTTCAAGCCTGTGCAAAAGCTCGCCTATGCTTTCAGACATGAAACTGCTCCATATCCCTGATGAGGTATATGGAACAATGACATAAAATAAAAGATTTTTTTCACCACAAATTCTGGACTTATGCTCCACTGGGATGTTGACACATGTTTTTACTGGGTAAGCGTTCTCACCAATCAGGTAAGGGAGGCGGAGTTCTGGCAGTTTCTTGATCTCACGGCCAAGGAGGAACTGGCTTCCTATGTCCTCGCTTGGGATGAAAGCCCCATATTTTTGTAGTCCCACCTCGTAGGGGGTGAACTCACACCACTCTGTCAAGAAGATCCAAACGAGAGGCACAACATGCTGCAGCTCTGTGTAAATAATCAAATTAGATTTATAACATTTAGATTTAACTGAGTCGGATTAATGTCTTCAGGATATTTACCTGCTTCAGTTTCACAGCCTGTATGGTCCTTTATGTTGACAGCATTGTATATAGGGAAAGGGTTTTGACCTTCATTCACTGTCTTCTGCTGGTCTGACAGGGTACTCTCCAGTTTCTGCAGTTTCCAAACACATTATTATGATTATTGGCTTTGTGCTTTATTTTTGATTTCTTTCAAAAGGTTTTTAATACTGGAGTACTTAACTTCTCACCTTCTGAAAGACGAGTTGCTCACAGATCAGACCGAACAAATCGACGGCCGTCAAGAGTAGCCGTCTTTAGCTTTCTGTGTCAGCTCTTCATAGTAATATTCTAATTCTTTCAAACTGAAAATAAGGCTCCACGCCGACCTGTTAAGATGTTCCCTCACTGCTGAGATGCAGGTGTTGATGTCCTGATGTGACCAGTTAGCTTCCTGATACAAAGTAGACATAGCCCTGTTGACAGTGGGAGATGATACTGTTATTTCACTGTGAATTCATTGGTCCTTTTCATGTTTGGAAAGTGTAAGAACCCAGATATTTGTCTGACCAGGTGGATCCAGACACTCCACTGATGTACGTGACAGCATCCAGGACGCCCAGTTCCTTCAGACCCTTCAGACTGCCAAAAAGGCCTGTCATTGCTCTAGAGCCTCCACCTGAAGGGACTCATATGGTCAATGACAATACTCAGATAGGTTGGAGCATTCAAACCACGACTGATTGGTGAGGGGCCTGAAGAAGGATTCACCACCTCCAGCTGATTTCTGTTCAGGGTTCTTAAACAGGAGTCAAAGCTGACCCTGTCTTCAATTTGACTGAAACCTGTAGAGACATATTTGGAAAGTGCTCGTGTGTAGACCTTTGTGAGCCAGTAACAGAATTGACTGAGGGAATCAAATGAAAATGAGCCAGAATACTTAGAAAGTATTTTAATGCTATAAATTAAATAAATGATAAGAATTTACCACACCATGCTATATGTTATTACTGAACAAACTACCACAAATAAGCGTTATTAGTCATGATGTACCATGTAGATTATGGGCCGGCCGGCCTTAGGCAGATGGGTCCCTCCATATGAGCTGGGTTCTGCTCAAGGTTTCTTCCTGTTAAAAGGGAGTTTTTCCTTGCCACCGTCGCCTTCAGGCTTGCTCTGGGGGTTTCAGGCCGGGTCTTGTAAAGTGTCTTGAGACGATTTGTATTGTTATTGACGCTATATAAATAAAACTGAATTGAATTGAATTGTGTCAATATAACTTTACACTTCGTGAAGATAATATAATATATAAACAGATACGATTTGCAGGTATACTAAAGAAATAACATTGCCACTTGGGGGTAACTTGATATTTTCCAGAGAGACCAGATATTAACTTAGTGAGTTGGGGCAATGTCATTCCTGTTGCTTTATCTTGGACTCCTTCCTCTGTAGGGCCTTCTGGAGGATCTTGTGGATGCTCTCCTTGTTGTTCAGGAATGTTTTAAGTGGCAAGGTCCACCAGAGCGTCAAAATCCTCTTTGGAATAGGTCATGTTTTTCGTGGTGTATGGAGATTTACTGCAGCTGCTCACGTCCACCTTGATGGGATGGGTCTTAGCAATACACCACAGAGGAGGGAAAACAAGAAGAGGACTTGCAAAGTACTCAGTGCAATATGTCTGAATTGGGTATTGTTGAAATGTCTTGGTTATTGGACCACTACAGTGAAGTGTTGAAGTTGGAGGCAGTGCCCAAGAACGAGCAAGCTAATACTCCATCAGTCATGTTGAGCAGCTTCATGGGGCTTTGGACTGCTGACACCGTCTTCCGAATTTTCCATAGCTGAGTCATGGATACTGAGCAGGCGCTGCTCCATATTCCTAAAAACACTGACATAGACATATATCTCAGATTGGTTTTAGTCCTACTGGGCTGAGATTTATCTATCCTGTGTTTTCCCTCCACTGATTATTTAATTGGGCTCACCTTGTGTCCTCCACCCTCAGTCTCACCTGTGCCTCATTAGTCAGTGTGTATAGTCCTGCCTTTCCTCTTTGTCCTCTGGCTGTTTGTCTGGTTATTATTATCTTTAGATTTATACTACTTTCTGTTTTCTTGTTGGCTGGTTTCCTGTTCCTACCTCTTGCGTCTGCATTTGAGTCTTAAAAAACTGCAGAGTGTATTCTTATGACTTACATTATTGATCCACATTCTGCTAAGAGAGAGACTCATGGCCATCCATGATCCACAGTTACAGATGAAGTAACAGGTTGGTTCACTGAAACCAATCCAAGTAGCAGTTACATTGATTAACAAGTCAGTCTCTCAAAGTTTCATGGATTCACATGAAACAGCAGTGGTGCTGATCCTTCCAGCATCAAGCAATCAGTTTTTACCAGCTTCACTTTCACAGCTCTTTATCCAGTCCTTCATGTTGACAGCAATGTATATAGGGAGAGGGTTTTAACCTTCATTCACTGCCATCTGCTGGTTTGACAGGGTACTGGTTAATTTCTGTAATTCCAAATGCATATTATGATTATTATCTCTTCTCATGTTTAAGTATTTAATCTCTGAAAAATTGATGAGACGAAACACACTTTTCCAAAGACAAGTCGCTTGCAGAACAGGCCGAAAGTATTAGTGCAGGGCAAGGAGTAGCCCTCCTTGCCTTTCTTTGCCGATTCTCTCTTTCTCAGGAGAGATGAGGCTCTTGATCTGTTCCACTACTGCTGAGATGAAGGTGTTCATCTGCTGTGACTCATTAGCTTCCTGATACAAAGTAGACATTGTGTAAACGATGATACTATTATTTCACTCTGAAGTCCTTGGTCCTTTTCATGTTAGAAAAGTCTAAAGACCCATATAGTAGTCTGACCAGGTGGTCTGGCATGCGACCCTTTAGAAATGTTGCAGCATTTAAGTCTTTCCCACCATTTAGACCTTCAGTACAAACTGACATGTTTTGATTTGTTTCCTGGATGAAGGGCAATAATTCCAGGATGTGTTTTCAGGTAGTGAACACTAGAGGGCAGACTTGGCATTGATATCAGACTCAAAGGTTTCAGCTTTCATCAAAAAGGTTTTCATCAAAAACTCCCTCCATATCAAATTTAATGTCCCATAACAGCCACATAAGAGCATATTATGTTAAATATGATCACATAATTACTATTTATATTGTGCATGATAAATGGGTAGACAGAAAACATTTAATTGGCTGCCAAGACCTCTGACTGTACAGACCTTTTATTCGTCAGCAGCAAAAGAACACTGTGTTCTTTTATTTTGAAAAATCTCAGTGTCTCCTAACTTTTATTTTTATTTTGAAACTGATCCTTTACCTTGTGTGAGTTTAACTTCTTACCCAAAATCACCAGATTCCCTGTGCATAGTTTTCAATGTATTAAAATAATAATAATCAACATCTTGAACGTGAACCATTACATTTCTTTACTTTAGAATTCTCTAAGAATAAAGCTGAATACTGAGGACAGTTTTCTTCCCCAGTCATCTGGTCAACAAAGACTCATACATAAATAAACTGTGGATTCAGTATTGCAGTATAAATGTGAGACTTTAAATAAAACATTAAATGGAATCAGAATCAGAAAAGACCTCTCGGATGTCACTCATTTTCCATTTCTTTGTAATTGTTGGTAGCGAACACTAGAGGGCAGACTTGGCATTGATATCAGACTGCAAGGTTGCCGCGACCCCATTTATTTATTTTATTGTGCATGACAAACGGGAAGACTAAAAAACCAAAGTCTAATTGGTTGAAAGCTGCCTGCAGACCAATAGAGATCAACTTCAAATCACTCACACTTTTTATTCGCGGGAGATATTCTTTTTTAGTGTGGTCAGGACTTCTGTAACACATTGTGCGTTCTTTTATTTTGAAAAAGCTCCCTGTGTCCTGTTATGTTTAACATTTTCATGTTAAAAAAAAGCTCAAGTATTTTGTTTTAAGTAAAAAGCTGAATATTGGACTTGAAATTAAATTAATCTGTTATCAACACAAACAAAAATCCACAAACACAAAAAGACAACAATTTCTGTCAGGCTGAGATGCTCTCAGATTTCACAATCAATCATTTTTTTCAGTGGCTTTGAAGGGAAGTTGATGTGTTTCAAACTGAGCAGATATCGACTATTTCTACATCTTGGACTCCCTCCTCTGCACGGCCTTCTGGAGGACCTCACAGATGCTCTCCCTGTTATTCAGGATGTTGTAATAGGTGAGGTCCACCAGAGCGTCGAAATTCTTTTTGGAGTAGCACAGATGGGAGGTGGTGTATGGAGATTTGTCGCTCTCCACGTCCACCTTCCCGGCTTTTATTTCCTCCTTGGTCACACGTTTCACGCCTGCAAAGACACATGATGATGATGAAGCTGAGTTAATTACAAAAAATATTAAACACACACACTTTGTGAATGGGTGAGATCCTTGTCTTCTTAACTGTTTTGGACTTGGAAAGAACTTGTAATCCTGGAGGTGGACTTACTTTTGCAACTCTCTGATATGTAATATTGGCTCACTTTTATACATCAAACAAAAGCTTACCAGGACTTTTGTAGTCTCTGTACGTCACGTTTACCAGTGGGAAGTGAATCACAATGGGGGCCTTGGGATTCTCACTGTCCTCGAAAATGTAGACCTCCTTCTTCGGCTCCTTCTCCAGACTGTCAAAGTCAGCATTGGGGAAGGGGATGTTGTGTTCTTTGCAGTATTCTGCCGTCCTCGACAGGACCTGATAAATTAAACAGAGTTATATTACGTTTTACTTTTCTTGAATCTTTTACAGTGCAGAATCAGATACAGAAAAGTTAATAACCTCTCATGGAGAACTATTTGGATGCTCAAAATTCCTCTTTGAAAGCATGCCAGTAGATAATGGTGATATGCATATGAAAAAAGCTCCAGGAAATTTAGCCATAAAATATATTTATACATCTAATGACATTGTTTCCGATCTGGGCCTTTGACTATGACATTTCGTAATCCTCCATTCCTTGGTGGATTTACTCGTATTCTCAGGGATCATTTTCGTGTGAAAAGGTTTCAGCACCACTTTGAGACGAAATGCCTCATTATGTATAAAGCACTTTTTGATAGGATGCAGAATTCAGTGTTGAATTAAATGTCACCATTCTTCTCAAATCAGTGTGAGGTACTTCTTTTTGAATCTCAGTCTGTCTAATGTTACAGTGACCAAACATCATTCATCTGTCCTGACCCTGGTCCCAAACAGACCTCTCATGCTGGTCAAGTTTGTGCAATGTCATCCTGGCTGCAAACACAGGTATCCCTAACCCTAAAGGCCATGGATCTTGGCATGCATGATACAAGCTTTTCACATTACTTTGCTGTCAGAGTTTGATGCTAAACTAAATGCTTCAATTATTATGGTTTGAAATGGGAAAAGTCTATATGAGTTAATCCTGGTTTAAGGATTTGGGATACTGGAACCAAGACCTGGTGCACAATGTAGAAAGTCTGAAGTAGGAATAGGAGCGGATACGTAGAGTTTCTACCCATGTGCATCAAACACTTGCTATTGACGAAACCTTCAGATCACATTTCTGTTTACTTTGAGCATGCCCTGTGCTTTCCATGAGTAATTCAGGCTTATGATGACGTCCACGTCTCTCTCAGGCCGCAGGATTGGTGGACAGCCGATGTTGATGGCGTGGCCAGAATCAACCATGTGCAGAGAGGCGTCACTGGGGGTCAGCTCGTTTGGGAAGGCGTCTGGGTGGTTCTCTGTGCAGAGACCAGAGGGATTTTAGGATGGGTCAATAATAAGGAAGCCATATAGCTTAAGCTCTATCTGTTTTGTGAGCCCTTCTTTTTTTACCTCTATGTGCCTGGAAGTAGCTGGATTCATCGTAGTTTGAGCGCAGGAAGAAACCATGCATGAAATTGTGCATCTCAGAGGTGAGCGGTTGATACTCGAGGAGCTTGATCAGTGACCTGGAAAATGATGCTATTGACAAATTTCTTGTTTCAGGTGTAGGTTCATACAAGCACAATGCGTTTTTCAAATGTTTAAATTCAATACCAATTGTGCGTTCATCTTTTTCCATGGTGGCGACCAAACTGGCCGGATTTTGTACAATGTGGTGCAAAACCTTGGTCACTGATGTAGAGAAGAAACTGCTCCATATTCCTGATGAGGTTGACATGAAAGTAAAATGAAATAGAAGATACTGTAAACAGAAAAACTATTTGTATCCCACTGGGATGTTGACACATTTCTTTACTGGGTAAGTGTTCTCACCAATCAAGAAAGGGAGGCGGAGTTCTGGCAGTTTGTTGATCTCATGGCCAAGGAGGAACTGGCTTCCTA
The DNA here is from genome assembly GCA_005024645.1 of Planiliza haematocheilus. NCBI lineage: Eukaryota > Metazoa > Chordata > Actinopteri > Mugiliformes > Mugilidae > Planiliza > Planiliza haematocheilus. The sequence goes on along the minus strand of SRSE01001266.1, from coordinate 50,714 downwards.
TGTCCTTGCTTTGGATGAAAGCCCCATATTTTTGTAGTCCAACCTCATAGGGGGTAAACTCGCACCACTCTGTCAAGAAGATCAGTTAAATTAAGAAAAAATGAATGAATTGTACAGTTTTTTATTCGCAGACTTTCTGTCCTAATAGTGCAGTTCTCCAAACCACACTGTGAGCGAGGTGCAGATCCTCTCAACTCTGAGAAATGGTTTTCACCCTCTCCACCTCCATCTTACTGGTGGTACAAGATGGAGCTACCATCTTACAAGGTGTCTTCTGCAATCTTTATGATAATGGTGTTGGAGGCTACACAGTCACAGTGGCAGAGTTATCTGAGTTGGATTAATGTCTCCAGGATATTTACCTGCTTCTGCTTCTTCACCGCCCGTATGGTCCTTCATGTTGACAGCAGTGTATATAGGGAAAGGGTTTTGACCTTCATTCACTGTCTTCTGCTGGTCTGACAGGGTACTCTCCAGTTTCTGCAGTTTCCAAACACATGATTATGATTATTGGCTTTGTGCTTTATTTTTGTTTTCTTTCAAAAGGTTTGTAATACTTGAATGCTTATCTTCTCACCTCCCCAAAGATGAGTTGCTCGCAGACCAGACCGAACAAATCGACGGCCGTCACAGAGTAGCCGTCATCAGCTTTCTGTTTCAGCTCTTCAAAGTAATATTCTAATTCTTTCCAATAGAAAAGGCTCAGCTCCCCCCTGTCAAGATGTTCCCTTACTGCTGAGATGAAGGTGTTGATGTCCTGATGTGACCAGTTAGCTTCCTGATACAAGCTAGACATAGCCCTGTTGACAGTGGGAGATGATACTGTTATTTCACTGTGAATTCATTGGTCCTTGTCATATTTGAAAAGTGTAAGGACCCAGATATTTGTCTGACCAGGTGGATCCAGACACTCCACTGATGTACGTGACAGCATCCAGGATGCCCAGTTCCTTCAGACCCTTCAGACTGCCAAATAGGCTGGTCATTGCTCTGGAGCCTCCACCTGAAGCCACCACTGCTACAGTTGGCATCTTGATATAGAGCACAGAAAAGATGCACATACAAGGAGTGTGGGCATGATCAGTTTCATGTCTACCTATAATCTCCCTTGCAGCACTCCTCGTCCTACCTTGTTGGGTTCGAGTTCAGTGTTGAGGCCTAAAATCTTCTCCACAGCCTGCGCCACTGCAGGCTTCCTCTTCTTCAGGTACTCTTTCTCTTGTGCTGGGATGTCGTAGCTCATGCGAGCGAAAAACTCTTTCTCCTTGCTGTCAGTTTGCAAAGTAAAATAAAAAGGCATCATGGTCTATGCAGACACACATACATGCTCATAGTTCATCAACGGTAACTCTTGTATGAATCATCTTACCCTTCATGTATTTCCAGACTAAAATCCACAGTCTCCTGCAATGAGAACGCATCTTTGAAAACATCCGTCAATGTTAATGACCTACTCATCCAACAAATAGACATTTATCATACTTGATCAGTTTGAGATTAACACCTTGTGTTGTTCTTCATGTCTTTTTATTTTATTTTTTTGTTGTTGTTGCTCCCAAACCATTTTTGTGTGTATTTCAGACCACGGCTGGTCTTCAATACGACTGGTTGTTAGTTCTTCAGCTGATCTGGTGCCACCACTTTGGACCAGAGTTTTGGTCGTGGAAATGAAAAAAACCAACAACACACAAACTGAGTTCCTACCTCATCAATGACAAGAGAAACTTTTCCTTTATATTGGGCCTGTAGTGGAGGCAGCTTGGTGGAAGCAACAGGGACTGCATCGGCATCAGGCTGATAGACACAAGAGAGAAATGAGACACTGTGTTATATGTGGTATTTGATTGGTTGAATCAAGTGTTTAGAAGACACAGTAGCTGCTGTGAATCACTTCATTAGTTTCTGCTTTTCCTCCATTGGTTTTATTGATTGTATAGACTATTTAAACTCACTGCCAGTTCAAGTTCACTCTCCAAGTCTCTGTTGATGTAGAAACACAGGCTCTGCTCTTCTGAATGTATTGTCTGGTTTTCCGGTTGGGCGCCCTTTATTTTCAGCACCTTCCCTTTTAGCACTGGTGGGGAAAAAAGTAATAATAAATATGGAGCTATGTCTAAAATAAATAAATCTTCATAATTCTAACTGACAACATACAGCTGAAGCTTGATGACTTGTCAACTTTGATATGCAAGGCAGAGAATGGGCCAGCCTGGGGGACACCAAGAGAGAGAAAGACATTCATGATGGTCAACCCATTTAAACCGAATCAAATTATACATTAAACTTGTCTTTGATGTGCGACAACTAAAACTGCATGGAGCATAATGATGCACAAACCACAGATATACGTATCTAATACATGTATATGAGTTAAAAAAATCCCATTTTACCAACGAAACTAAGTAAATATTTATCCTCAAAAACTATTAGGAATAATTAATGTTGGCATATCACCATGCTGAGAAAGAAAAATGTACCGTACCATCAGAATGCCGTTGGTGCCATAGTCATATGGGCTCTCCTCACTGTAAAAGGGGGAAAACATAGTGAGCCCAGGAATTGGTCAACACATGAAATATTTTATGCTAGATATTAGTAATAGAATACACTCTTACTTTGGGAGCAGCTCAAACTCAACCTCAAGTTCACCTGTGCTCTAGAAGAAAGTGAACAAGACAATCAGTAAGATGTGAGGTTCAAATACGCCGCTTCAACTACATTAACCACATTTTTTCTTAAGTCTTTCCTATCCTGGTTATTGAAGATGGGTTGAAAGGTAGAGATGTCTTTTGTCTTTGGCAGGGTGATGGGACTGTTGGGGCTGGGTACTTCCTAAACTCTTCTTAAACATCTCCAGTGTCTACACAGTGTTGCTATAGTCTTCAGCATCAGGCTGTCTGACACATTTCTTCTTGGGGATCATAAGCTAGTGTGTAAGTCTGATTAGTTCTGTCATGGCTGACTTAAACTGCATCTCTGTTTGTTTGAGTTGGCCATTGTATGCACAATTAAGTTTATAATACACCATGTTTTAGCTCGTTGGTGTCTTACCTCAGGTTTTAAAGGAAACTCCTTGGTCTCCTTCTCTCCTGCAGGGAGCTTTGTAATGTCAAAGTAAACCGTGGAGAGCAGGTCATCGCCTCCAATAAAATCGTGATCAAACAGGTTCATCTCCAGAACATTCTGCACAAACGAGGGTTGCACAGTGTAAATACATCACTATTGTTGAGGACTGACAGGACATGTCTGTATGAAGGAACTTACGATATGCTGACATCAGATTACCACAGAAAAGAAAAAAGGAAACGAATGTTCTGGTCCAGTGGGATTACTTTGAAAATTATGACAGTCATTGTATAAATGGACTCACTTTCAACTGGCTGGGGATCCTAAAGGTAAAGGTTTCATTCCACTCAGGTTTGTTATTGTTCCAAATAGTTTTCGTGCGCCAGGTAATCGTCGACGCCGTAGGCAGCGAGAGGGTGACATAGCAGTCAGATTCATAGACTGAACCGAAAGAAGAGGAAAAAAAGAAAAAAGGTTTGCATTTTGAAAGAGCTGAAATGCACAGAGGACTTCTTAAATGTTTTAAAAGACAATACTCACAGTAATGTCGAGACTTGACGCTGGCTTTCTGTATGGTGACCTTCAGGGTCAAGTAGTAGACGGTTTCCTTCTGCTGAATGAACCAACGTATGAAACTGAGGTTAAGAAAAATAAGAAATCTGCTTCTGTACCTCTGCCGCTTGCTGTCACAGAGAATCTTTACTGAAAATGTGGACGTTCTGACATTAGTAGCGTTGCATGTCCAAACTGGTTAAACTAGTTTAAAATGGAATTAAAAGCAATTAAATATTTACCCCCAGCATGGCTGCTTTGAGACGATTTCTCTTGCTATGCTACCTTCCTGAAAAGAAAATGCTTTCTAAATGAATTTCTTTAAAATGAAAATGACGTGAAAATAAAAAAACAAAAGTGGAAATGAAAGTCACAAAGCAGCATTTAACTTCTGTTTTTCATTTCATCTGCCACAGCCTTTAATTTCGAAAGAATATCTGGATTAATGAACCCAAATGTATATTCAGGATACAAGAGAAGTTGTCATAGATGAAGACTCGCTGGGTCACAGCCTTTTAGATTAGCTTATATAATAATTAGACAGTTACCTTATTATTATTTAAAATCTCTTATTTTGTAGGAAGCTTAAATAAATCAAATGTAAACCAACCTCCTTGGGGTTTTCCTCTTCTTTAAGTCCTCTTCACAAATGTGTCCCAGACAGCTTGAACTGTGTTTGCTTTTATAGAGGGTAACCAATCCCTGTTACAAGGTAGTATTTATTATGTCCGCTATTTGGGTTGTTGTAGTAAAAGAAGTGTGGTAGCCATGCCTTGGAAATATCCTGGTGCAACAGAAGCTTTATGATCCTGTAGTGACAGGTTATGACTCTCTGGCCCTCTGATGAAACACGCTATGAAGCCACTTGGGCTCTTTTCGATTGACAGAATCCAACTCCTTGCAACAAACTAGTGTCCTTCCTAAGTTGTTCACTCCTGCTAGTTAATTGTCTAATCATTTACATGGTTATATTTTAACTATATTTTATTATTATGTCTCATGGCCTTGTATCCTTGTTTTATCTTATCTTGTCTTTGTCTCATAGTCTGGCTTAATAGCAATCACATCAAAGGCAAGTATTCAGGAAAAACAGCACAGAGAAAGTGCAAGCAATGGCATGGTTAGGTCCAAGGAAAACTAGCCATTTGAGGACTTCCATGGAAAGCAACTCAGTCTGAAAAGCCAAAGTCACAATCGACAGTTTGTAGAAGGGTCAGACTCAAGTTTTAAAGTGGACCTTTAACAAAGTGATAATGCTATCACCTATCAAATGGACAACACTTCACCACAAAAGAGAGACACACCAATTTTTGGAAAGCTGGTCTGGAGTTTCTCCGTTGGGAACTGATTATGCTCTGGCAAAGATCTGGTGAACCAATCAGATCATTTTGGCGGGGCTCTGTGTGTCGGAGAAACGGCTACGTAGTCATACCAGTCGTCCGAGCACCATGGAGTTGAAGTTGTTGACAACAAAGTGGCTACACCACGTTAATAAGACAAGTAAAGCTTATTAATTTAGCTATGTTGAGGAAAATGTTGATATTCTCATTGCCTTCATTACGCCAGACAGGAAGCAACACCACCTGCAGATTTTGTGTAGGGAAGCTGGTCTGCATTCTCTCTGTTGGGATCTAATCATGCGACAGGAAGTATTGGATGGTGATGCAGTGATGGACAGAACAGCAATTAGTCGTACACAACATCTAACAACACCTGCTATTGGAGAATTGGGCTATTCAGAATTATTACATCTGTTGAAGAAGATACTGTCAGTGAAATAACTTTAAAGGGACAAATGTTGAATGCTACATGGGCATGATTTGTGGCTGATCAGTGTATGAGTAGCAGAAAGAGTAGTGCAGCAGGAGTTGCAATGATTGTGTGTGTCTTAGCACGTACATAGCACTGTAGGAGGAGCTACAGTATTTCACAACTTCCTGAACTTCCCATTTCTTCCATTAGACAAGAACATGCCAAGGAAAAATGGCCTCCAAAAACACACGCAGACACTGAAAGTGGGTAAAAAGCCCTGCGTTAGCATAACCAACTGAGGAACAGTTGCTAACAGGCTAACCCAAATGCAAAAGCTGTGAATCCTGACATTTTCAAAAGCACCATGTTCTTAAAACAGCCTTTTTTTTAAACTTCTGCATTTGAATAACACCACAGGAGATAAACCAAGGGGAGTTGTAGCTGAAAGCTGTGCATAGCTGTTCAAATATAAATGTCCACATCCAGTGTCATTGTGCTGAGTTCCACCCTCCGCTGATTTGGATGTTTGGCATCTCAATTTGGTAATTTCTCTCACTGTGGTTGTTTTACAAGTCTTCAGGGAGATTATGCATCTGATTCTGGTTGTTTTGCATCTTTTTGCGGCCATTTGGCATCACTTCGTTGTGGCTTTGTCACTCATTTTCCATTTCTTTGTAATTGTTGGTAGCGAACACTAGAGGGCAATCTTGGCATTGATATCAGACTGCAAGGTTGCCGCGACCCCGGAGTTTATATCCAAGCAGCCGCACATAAAGCATACGATGTAAAGCATGATAAAATTATTCTTTTTTTATTTTATTGTGCATGGTAAACAGGAAGACTGAAAACTAAAATCTAATTGGTCGAAAGCATTCACACTTTTTATTTGCCAGAGACATTCTTTTTTAGTGTGGTCAGGACTTCTGTAACTCGTTGTGCGTTCTTTTATTTTGAAAAAGCTCCCCGTGTCCTGTTATTTTTAACATTTTCATGTTAAACAGTTCAAGTATTTTGTTTTAAGAATAAAGCTGAATATTGAGGACAGTTTAGTCATCTGGTCAGCAAAGACTCATGTATAAATAAACTGTAGATTCAGTGTTGCAATATAAATATAAGACTTAAAATTAAATTAATCTGTTATCTACACAAACAAAAATCCATTAAAACACAAAAAGACATCAATTTCTGTCAGGCTGAGATGCTCTCAGATTTCACAAGCTTTTTCAATGGCTTTGAAGGGAATTTGACGTGTTTCACACTGAGCACATATCGACTATTTCTTCATCTTGGACTCCCTCCTCTTCAGGGCCTTCTGGAGGACCTCACAGATGCTCCTCTTGTTATTCAGGATGTTGTAAGCGGCGAGGTCCACCAGAGCGTCGAAATTCTCTCTGGAGTAGCACAGGTTGGAGGTGATGTATGGAGATTCATCGGTCTCCACGTCCACCTTCCCGGCTTTTATTTCCTGCTCAGTCACACGTTTCACGCCTGCAAAGACACATGATGATGATGAAGCTGGACCATTAAACACACACACACTTTGTTGTGAATGGGTGAGATCCTTGTCTTCTTAACTGTTTTGGACTTGGGAAGAACTTGTAATCCTGGAGGTGGACTTACTTTTGCAACTTTCTGATATGTTATATAACTTTTCTGCATCAAACAAAAGCTTACCAGGACTTTTGTAGTCTCTGTACGTCACGTTGAACAGTGGGAAGTGAATCACGATGGGGGCCTTGGGATTCTCCTTATCCTCAAAAATGTAGACCTCCTTCTGTGGCCCCTTCTCCAGACTGTCAAAGTCAGCATTGGGGAAGGGGATGTTGTGTTCTTTGCAGTATTCTGCCGTCTTCGTTAGGACCTGATAAATTAAGCAGAATTATGTTAAAGTTTACTTTTACTTGAATGTTTAATCTTTTACAGTGCAGAAGCAGATATAGAAAACTTAATAACCTCCCATGGAGAACTATTTGGATGCTCGAAATTCCTCTTTGAAAGCATACCAGCAGAGGTTTAGATAAGGCACCTTTCACTTGTCACTTCTTTTCGAGTACTAATCATTGGGCCCAGAATGTCAAGAAGGTTAGTTTCCACAGAATTAACTTACTGTTTTGCATTACTATGCTTTCAGACTTTGACACCAAACCAAATGCTTTGATTATTATGGTTTAAAATGGAAGTCTCTTTGAGTTGAGTTCATCTAGAATCCTGGTTTAAGGATTTGGGATACTAGAGACAAGACCTGGTGCAAAACGCATCTCACAAGTGTGATGTGGGAAGTCTGAAGTTGGAGTAGGTGTGGATACCTAGAGTTTCTACCCATGTACATCAAACAAAGAGAAAAACAAAAGATCTTTGCTATCAACAAAACCTTTGATCATCTTTCTGTTTACATTGAGCATGGTCTGCGGTTCCCACGAGTAATTCAGGCTTATGATGACGTCCACGTCTCTCTCAGGCCGCAGGATCGGTGGGCAGCCGATGTTGATGGCGTGGGCAGAATCGACCATGTGCAGAGTGGCGTCACTGGGGGTCAACTTGTTTGGGAAGGCGTCCGGGTGGTTTTCTGTGCAGAGACCGGAAGGATTTTAGGATGGGTAAGTGATGAGGAAGCCACAGGGCTTAAGCTCTTTTTTCTTTTACCTTTATTTGCCAAAAAGTGGCTGTTTTCATCGTAGTTCGAGCGCAGGAAGAAACCACGCGTGAAATTGTGCATCTCAGAGATTAACGGGCGATCCTTGAGGAGCTCGGTCAGTGAACAGCAAGTTAACGCCATCGACGAATTCCTGGTTTCAGGTGTAGGTTCTGAGTAATCTACAAAAAAAGGACAGTGCACAGAAAAGAACAGTCAAACCTTTTTACTAGCGGTGCATGCACACGCGCAGTCCTGCGAACTCGAACTCTGCAGGAAGAAATGATGGCAGTATACAAACCAGTGCAGGTCAGAAGGAGGATGATTGCACTAACCACAAGCATTATGGGGGTTTAAATATTTACCTGCGATGCTGTCATCTTCATCCATGGAGGCTCTCAAATCAGCCGGATTTTGCGCAACAGTGTTATAAATATCGGCTATGCTTGCAGAGAAGAAACTGCTCCATATTCCTGATGAGGTCGACATAAAAATATAAAAATAAAACAGATTTTGTCACCACAAATTCTGGATTTTTACCCCACTGGGATGTCGACGCATTTCTTTTACTGAGCGTTCTCACCAATCAGGTAGGGGAGGCGGAGCTGTGAGTGCTCCATGGTCTTACGGCCGAGGAGGAACTGGCTTCCCAAGTCCTCGCTTTTGATGAAAGCCCCATATTTTATGAGACCCACCTCGTAGGGGGTGAACTCGCACCACTCTGTAAACAAGATCAGTTTAAATTAAAGAAACATAAATTAATTGTTTTTTTTTTGCATTTTTTCCTGTCCTAAGTAGAGCCTTAATCAGGGAATAGCATTCTGACGTACGTGTCCTTACAGTACAACTCATGACACTGTCTCTCACACGCTTGGAGGGTAACTGTAATGCGTCCACAGTATCTGGGAAGGTCTTTTGTTTTATGTTGTTTCACGTGAATCATAACTATCCTCTCAAAGCCCTTCACAATTTGGGGCGAGTACAATGGGACGCTCCTCATTCAGGCAGCTTCTTTGGGAGGTGCACAATAATAGTGGACTTAAAAATGGGTTGGCACTGAGGACTAGGCGAAGGATACGTTGAAGTGAAAACAGATCATACGCCCTTGGATGTTATCTGCGAGCGAGGTTGCTTCTCTTTAGAACCACCTACGCCAAAGACACAGAGAGGGTCCAGTACGTCCTCTGGTTGGTGTAGAAGGTCTCAAAGCAAGAACAGAACTCCTTCAGCTTGTCTGGGAGGGAGTTTTTACTGGTTGTTGTGTCTTTTGTTGGTACACTGAGACCTAATCTGCGTTAGTACAATCTCAATCCATGATCAGCCTGTCCTGTCTTTTCTCTACGCAGGTTGTATCTTGCCTTCTTGTAAAACAGCATCACCTGAGACAAATGCAGCCAAGCGAGCACATAGCATAGTACGTATCTCACCAATGATCCAAAGTTTACCCTTCAGAAAGATCCTGCAGTGTTAGGTAAGAGTAACGTGCTGACATAGCCAGTTACGCCTCCTAAGGATTCTTCAAAGTCCACGTCACATCTCTAGGTAGCAGTTTTAAAAACGCCCAGGTGTTGCTTTCAATGAAGTCCTGACGCAACAGTGCGGATTCCTCAGTCCACACCTTATCTAAAACTAGGCGAACTTGTTTGAGGAAGAGTCTGTTTAGAAAAACACTGAGATGTGTTTGTATCCAAAACGAAAGTAAAGCAAAGACGAGCTTTAAAAAGCCCAACTGTCATTGTGTCCTTCTTGGAATACCCTTCGAGGCGCAACATGATGCAATCCTGTATGAATAAAATGTCAAGGAGTGTTTATACTTATATTAATCTGAGTTGGATTAATGTCTCCAGGATATTTACCTGCTTCAGTTTCACAGCCCGTATGGTCCTTCATGTTGACAGCATTGTATATAGGGAAAGGGTTTTGACCTTCATTCACTGTCTTCTGCTGGTCTGACAGGGTACTCTCCAGTTTCTGCGGTTCAAAACACATTATTATGATTATTGGCTTCGTGCTTTAATTTCTCCCAAAGGGTTTGTAATAGTTGAGCGCTTATCTGTCACCTTCCGAAAGACGAGTTGCTCACAGACCAGACCGAACAAATCGACAGCAGACACAGAGTAGCCGTCATTGGCTTTCTGCGTCAGCTCGTTATAGTAGTAGTACAATTCATTCCAATAGAAAAGGCTCGGCCTGTCAAGATGTTCCCGTACTGCTGAGATGAAGATGTTGATGTCCTGCTGTGACCAGTTAGCTTCCTGGTACAAAGTAGACATAGCCCTGTTGACAGTGGGAGATGATACTGTTATTTCACTGTGAATTCATTGGTCCTTGTCATGTTTGGAAAGTGTAAGGACCCAGATATTTGTCTGACCAGGTGGATCCAGACACTCCAGTGATGTACGTGACGGCATCCAGGACGCCAAGTTCCTTCAGACCCTTCAGACTGCCAAACAGGCTGGTCATTGCTCTCGTCCCTCCACCTGAAGCCACCACTGCTACAGTTGGCACCTGGACACAGAGCACAGAAAAGGACGCACATTCTAAGAGTGTTTTGAGTGGTACTACTATTTTCTAAAAAGGCACAATCAGTTATTTATATACATGTATTTTTTTTTTTTAAGCGAATCAGAAAGTCCTGTTAGTGTTCACAGATCTGAAAGCCACTGATTTTCCTCTCACTTGACACCAAGGTTTGTCTTTTTCTCATCTAATCCAGGTAAAACTCCTTGTTGTTGAACTGAACACTACTGTGGCAAAGGTATACAATGACAAATTATGACGTTATTATATCTTAAGTCAAGGAGAAAGACCACGCCCCACTCCCTTGTAGCGCTCTTACCTCTAAAGGTGCGTCATAACCCTCTCCTTCTCTGTTTGTCTCAACCACACCCTCCACAGCCCGCTCCTTTCTTCTCTTTCTCTTTCATCTTTCTATGAAGGGACCTCTATCATGTTTACCTATAAACTCCCTTGCAACAATTAAGGTGTGATCTGTGTTAATGTAATTCATGGTTTTAAAGAGCCACACTCCTCGTCCTACCTTGTTGGGTTCGAGTTGAGTGTTGAGGCCTAAAAGCTTCTTCAGAGCCTGCGCCACTACAGCCTTCCTCTTCTTCAGGTACTCTTTCTCTTGTGTTGGGATGTCGTAGCCAATGCGAGCGAAAAACTCTTTCTCCTTGCTGTCAGTTTGCAAAGTAAAATAAAAAGGTATTGAGCTGAATGCAAACACACACATCAACGGCAACTTTTGTATGAATCAGCTTACCTTTCATGCGTTTCCAGGCCAAAATCCACAGTGTCCTACAATGAGAAAACGCATCTTTGAAAACATCTGCCAAAGCTAATGCAACAAGGAAATGGAAAAATAGGTGAATGTATACTGCACACAAACTTCCTACCTCATCAACGACAAGAGAAACGTTTCCCGTATGTTGGGCCTGTAGTGGAGGCAGCTTGATGGAAGCAACAGGGACTGCATCGGCAGAAGGCTGACAGACACAAGAGAGACATAACACACCGTGTTATATGTGGTATTTGATTGGTTGAATTAAGTGTTTAGAAGACACAGTAGCTGCTGTGAATCACTTCATTGGTTTCTGCTTTTCCTCCATCAGTTTTATTGGTTGTATAGACTATTTAAACTCACTGCCAGTTCAAGTTCAGTCTCCAAGTCTCTGTTGATGTAGAAACACAGGCTCTGCTCTTCTGAATCTATTGTCTGGTTTTCTGGGTAGGCGCCCTTTATCTTTATCACCTGTCCTTGCACTGGTGGCAAAAAAAAATAAAAATAAAGAACATGTGGAGCTACAGTATGTCATGTCTAAAATAAATAAATCATCATAATTTTGTCTAACTGACAACATACAGTTGAAGCTTGATGACTTGTCAACTTTGATATGTAAGGCAGAGAATGGGCCAGCCTGGGGGACACCAAGAGAGAGAAAGACATTCATTATGGTCAACCCATTTAAACCAAATCACAATACACATTAAACGTAATGATGACAAACCACAGATATATCTAATATATGCATATCAGCTTAAAACATCCAAGTAACGTTAGCATATCATCACGCTGAGAAAGAAAAATTTAATACGTGATCAAGGGAGAAAAAATGATGAAAACCCTACCATCAGAATGCCGTTGGTGCCATAGTCATATGGGGTCTCCTTACTGCAAAAAAGGGGAAACACAGTGAGCCTGGGTATTGGTCGACGCATGAAATATTTCATGCTAGATATTAGTAATAGAATACACTCAATGACTCTTACTTTGGGAGCAGCTCAAACTCAACCACAAGTTCACCTGTGCTCTAGAAGAAAGTGAACAAGACAGTCAGTAAGATGTGAGGTTAAAATACGCTGCTACAACTACAATAACAGAACTGTTCTTGTTAAGTCTGTCCTGTCCAACTCAGGGTAAGTGAAGCATAAATGGTCTGGAGGAACTGGGGATTGCAGCCAATCACCTTATCAGCAGAATAAATGACGTACTGCAGTCTTGGTCTTTGGCGTTGTCAGTAACAGATGGTTATCAAAATTGAGTTGAAAGGTAGAGATATAGTCTTTTGTCTTTGGCAGGTTTAGCCTCTTCAGCTTCTGCAGGAAGTTCATCTCCAGTACTTTTTTTTTTTTTTGTTCAGAGAGCTGATGTACAACTCCCAATTGATGTCCTGGGTAATGATGATGATTCCCAGGAATCTGAAGGATGTTGGGACTGTTGGAGCTGGGTTCTTCCTAAAGTCTGCAAGCACCTGCACTCAGACCTTTATTGAATCGACATTAGCCTAAAACGAGGTCCATCCAAAGAAATCAACCTCAGGTTATCTAGCACATTTCTTGCTGGAATTCATGCGAAGGCATCTCTCTGCCTCCAGCGCTGTCAGTAAGCCTGAGGTTAGCTGATGGCATGCTTGGATTGCTCATGGATCACAAACAAAGTCGTCTCTCTCGAACTTGGCATCCTTTAGAGCCTTTGCTGCCACTTGTGGCTGTCAGTCTCGGGACCATCAGGATTATTTGTTCTGTCACTGGCTGACTTAAACTGCATCTGTCTCTTTGACTTGGCTGCTGTAAGTACTTTTGCAGCAAAGCTTGAAGAGTCTGTGTGTCTTAATGCACATTTATGTGCTACGTAAAAAGCAGAGAATTAAAGACCTTACTCACACAATTCATTTTATAGTGTAACCAGTATTGTTTTAGCTCTTTGGTGTTTTACAGTGTCTCACCTCAGGTTCGAAAGAAAACACCTTGGTCTCCTTCTTCCCTACAGGGAGCTCTGTGACGTCAAAGTAAACCGTGGAGATCAGGTCATCAGCATGAAAAGTATCTTCATCAAACAGGTTCATCTCCAGAATATTCTGTGTGAGAGAGAGTACAGAGGAATGTACGATGAGCTGACATCAGATTACCACAGAAAAACGAAGGTTTAGAGTAGCCTGTCATTCTGGTCCAGTGGGATTACTTTGAAAATAACGACAGTCATTATATAAATGGACTCACTTTCAGCTGGCTGGGGACCCTAACGGTAAAGGTTTCATTCCACTCAGGTTTGTTATTGTTCCAAATAGTTTTCGTGCACCAGGTCATCTTCGACGCCGTAGGCAGCGAGAGAGTCACATAGCAGTCAGATTTAGAGACTGAACCAAAAAGAAAAAAGGTTACCAAAAAACTGAAATGCACAGAGGATTTCTTAAATATATTTTAAAGACAATACTCACAGTAATCGTAAGACTTGACGCTGGCTCTCAGTATGGTGACGTTCAGGGTCAAGTAGGAGACGGCTTCCTTCTGCTGAATGAACCAACGTACGAAATCGAGTTTAGGAAAAATTAGAAATCTGCTTCTTTACCTCTGCTGCTTGCTGTCACAGAGAATCTTTATTTAAAATGTGGACGTTCTGACATTACTAGCGCTGCATGTCAACACCGGTTGAACTGGTTTAAACATTAATATCTTAAATGACTGCACAGAGTCATCCACCGTTAAAACTCTAACACGACAATGGAAATGTTACCCCCAACATGGCTCCTTTGAGACGATCCTTCCTGTTGTCCCTTCTTCCTGAAAAGAAAATGCTTTTTAAATTTAATTCTTTTAAATAAAAATACTGTATTTTAGCAAAAAAGGGAAAAATTAAAAGAGGAAATCAAAGTCACAAAGTAACTTCCCAACTGAAGGAGTCTGAAAATGTCTGTAGAGCTGTGAAGAAGAGGACATACGGTTGATGCTGATCTGTTCAGCAGTGAGCAGTAGCTGAGATGGATTGCCTCACAGATTTCCTAAATACTAATTACTGGAATTACTGTTCATTCGTGGATTAGTATCCAACTTACAACACTGGCAGTGTTGTAAGTTCTGTTTTTTCTGTTTTGTCATGGATGAAGACTAACTGAGTTACAGCCTTTTAGATAAGCTTAATCACAGATTAAGTCTGAATTGAGCTTATTTTAAAATCTAACATAATTATATCAGAATTATACACAAGTATTACTTAAAAAGCTTAAATAAATCAAATGTAAACCAACCTCCTTGGGGTTTTGGTCTTCTGTAAGCTCTCTTCACATACGTGTCCTCGACAGTACTCAGCTTGAGCTGTGTTTGCTTTTATAGAGGGCAACCCATCCCTGTTACAAGGAAGCATCTATTATGTCAACTGTGATTTCTGTTGTTGCAGTGAAGGGAGTGAAAAATAAACAAAAACAGCTTGCCATTGCCAGAAATAACCTAGTGCAACAGATGCTTTATGAACCTGTTGTGACAGGCTTTGACTCTGAGTCAGTCAGTTACGTTGAACAGTGCGTATTATATCTACGAATGCATGATGAACCCACTTGGGAGTTTTTTTGACACAGTCAAACAAAGCAAGAGAATCCAACTTCTTGCAATAGTAGAAAGTCATTTAAATCACATTTACATTTGTGTGTCGTTCTAAGTTGTTCACTGGTGCCAGTTAATTGTCTTAGCGTTTACATGGTTATATTATAAATATATTTTGTTATGTCTTATGGCCTTGGAAACTTTATAGCATTTAGGCAGAGAAAAAACGTATACTTGGTGTACAGTCCAATAAACACACCAGTCTTTCTATCCCACCTGACCTGTTAAATATGACATATGATTAAGAGGAAGCAATAGGTCCACTTGGATGACTGAAATCCCTGTACGTCAAGTTGACCAGTGGGAAATTAATCAGTACAGGGGTTTTTGGATTTTTCTCATCCTCGGGATGTTGTGTCCGCCAGATGGCGACTATATAAATTGGGGTGCAGTTACAAGTTGTGTCCACCAGACGGCGACTATATAAATTAGGGTGCAGTTACACTTAGCGTCCGCCAGAGGGCGACTATATAAATTAGGATGCAGTTACACTTAGTGTCCGCCAGACGGTGACTATATAAATTGGGGTGCAGTTACTCTTATGGCGCATTTCCACTAGCACGGTTCGGCTCGGTACGGCACAGCTCGGCGCGCTATTGCGTGTTTCCACTAGCACGCAGTACCTGGAACCGGGTACATTTTTGGTATCACCTCAGCCCTGGTTCCAAGCGAGCCGAAGCGTTACTAAAACGTGACGTCAGCCGACTGCCTTCCACTGATTGGCCGATGAGTGTCGTCACTGGAAGCGTCATAACCGCGCGACGACCGCCTAGAATGTAAATAAAAACAAGACGCGAGACAAGACACCACTTTTTACTGCTTTTTGACTTGGAACGAGATGGCTTCTCAGAAAAAATCCGCTCCTTGGTCGGTGGAGGAGGTCCAGACGTTCCTGACTCTGGTTGCCGAAGAACGGATTCAGAGGGAGGTCTTCCGGATTTGTACGTTGCTCGGCGCCGTGTAAATGACGTCACAGCGGTTTCGCGCAGCCGTGTTATGACGACCCCGCCCACGTCGAGGAGGCACCAGTTGTAATGGAAACACAACCAAACCGAGCCGAGCCGTGCCGTGCCGTACCGTACCGAGCCGAGCCGTGCTAGTGGAAATGCGCCATTAGTGTCTGCCAGACGGCGACTATATAAATTTGGGTGCAGTTACATTTAGTGTCCGCCAGACGGCGACTATATAAATTTGGGTGCAGTTACACTTAGTGTCCGCCAGACGGCGACTATATAAATTAGGATGCAGTTACAAGTTGTGTCTGCCAGACGGCGACTATATAAATTTGGGTGCAGTTACACTTAGTGTCCGCCAGACGGCGACTATATAAATTAGGGTGCAGTTACACTTAGCGTCCGCCAGAGGGCGACTATATAAATTAGGATGCAGTTACAAGTTGTGTCCACCAGACGGCGACTATATAAATTTGGGTGCAGTTACACTTAGTGTCCGCCAGACGGCGACTATATAAATTAGGATGCAGTTACAAGTTGTGTCCACCAGACGGCGACTATATAAATTAGGATGCAGTTACACTTGTGTCCGCCAGACGGTGACTATATAAATTGGGGTGCAGTTACTCTTAGTGTACACCAGACGGCGACTATATAAATTGGGGTGCAGTTACCAGTTGTGTCCACCAGACGGCGACTATATAAATTGGGGTGCAGTTACAAGTTGTGTCCACCAGACGGCGACTATATAAATTGGGGTGCAGTTACTCTTAGTGTCCACCAGACGGCGACTATATAAATTGGGGTGCAGTTACCAGTTGTGTCCACCAGACGGCGACTATTTAAATTAGGGTGCAGTTACAAGTTGTGTCCACCAGACGGCGACTATATAAATTGGGGTGCAGTTACATTTAGTGTCCGCCAGACGGCGACTATATAAATTCATATAAATACACAGCTGTGTTTTCAACTGTGAATACAAGCTGCTCATCATGGCATTGATACCATTTGGGTTTTCCTTGTGTTTCCTATTTCTGTTTTAAATGTTTCTTCCCTGGTGTCTTTACTTCCTGTGTTTTCCCTCCACTGATTATTTAATTGGGCTCACCTTGTGTCCTCCACCCTCAGTCTCACCTGTGCCTCATTAGTCAGTGTGTCTATATATAGTCCTGCCTTTTCCCTTTGTCCTCTGGCTGTTTGTCCTGTGATTTGTCTTTGTTTTCAAGCTCCATGCCTCATGTATTTTCTTTAGATTTATTCTACTTTCTATGTTTTCTTCTTCGCTAATTCCTGCCTCCTTTTGTGTCTGCTGGTCTGACAGGGTACTGGTTCATTTCTGTAATTCCAAACATATATTATGATTGTTATCTTGTTTCATGTTGTCAAGTGTTTTATCTCTGAAACACTGATAAGCAGAAACAGACCTTTCCAAAGAAACGTTGCTCTCAGAACAAGCCGAACTACCCAGATATTTGTCTGTCCAAGTCGTCTGGCACATGAACCAAAAAATTAGCTTTTGTTTCTGTTGTATTTGTTGTATTTCCCACCATTCAGACCTTCAATAATAACTGACATGATCTGATTTGTTTCCTGGATGAAGGGCAATAATTCCAGGATGTGTTTTCAGGTAGTGAACACTAGAGGGCAGACTTGGCATTGATATCAGACTCTAAGCCCCAGGGCCAATCAAAAGCTCTCTTCATGTCAGATTTAATGTTCCAGTAGCCACATATGAAAAAATAATTCCTTTTAATATTGTGCATGATAAATGGGAAGCGAGAAAACTTAAATCTAATTGGCTGCCAAGATCTCTCTCTTTACAGGCCTTTTATCCGTCAGTGGTAACTCATTGTGTGTTCTTTTTATTTTGAAAAAGCTCAGTGTCCCGTCACTTTAATTTTTATTTTGAAACTGATCCTTTATCTTGTGTGAGTTTTACTTCTTACCCAAATTTCAAGATTCCCTACAACAACAACAACAACAACAACAACCTTGAATGTGAACTATTATATTCCTTCATTTAAGAACAAGGGCAGTTTTCTTCCACAGTCATCTGGTCAACAAAGACTCATACATACGTAAACTGTAGATTCAGTGTTGCAGTATAAATGTGAGACTTTAAATAAAACATTAGACCGAATCAGAATCAGAAAATACTTTATTGCCAAGTATGTTTGTATATATCAGGAATTTGCTTGCTGTTGTTGCACACATTTAGTCAATTAAATTAATCCGTTATCCACAAAAACAATAATCCATTAAAGCACAAAAACATCAATTTATGTCCGATTGAGATGCTCTCAGATTTCACAATCAACCAGTTTCTAACTGGTTTTGAAGGGAACTTGATGTGTTTCACATATCGACTATTTCTTCATCTTGGACTCCCTCCTCTTCAGGGCCTTCTGGAGGACCTCATGAATGCTCTCCCTGTTATTCAGGATGTTGTAAGCGGCGAGGTCCACCAGAGCATCAAAATCCTCTCTGGAGTAGCACGGGTTGAAGGTGGTGTATGGAGATTCATCGGTCTCCACGTCCACTTTCCCGGCTTCTATTTCCTCCTTAGTCACACGTTTCACGCCTGCAAAGATGCATGATTATGCTAAAGCTGGATTAATTGTGCATTACAAAAAATATTAAATACACACACACATTCGTGAATGAGTGACATCCTTGTCTTCTTAACAGATGCACTCTGATTTGGCCTTGGGAAGAACTTGTAATCCTGGAGGTGGACTTACTTTTGCAACTTTCTGATATGTAATATAACTTTTCTGCATCAAACAAAAGCTTACCAGGACTTTTGTAGTCTCTGTACGTCACGTTGAACAGTGGGAAGTGAATCACAATGGGGGCCTTGGGATTCTCCTTATCCTAAAAAATGTAGACCTCCTTCTTCGGCTCCTTCTCCAGACTGTCAAAGTCAGCATTGGGGAAGGGGATGTTGTGGTCTTTGCAGTATTCTGCCGTCTTCTTCAGGACCTGATAAATTAAACAGAAGAATGTTAAATTCTATTCCACTTAAATTTTATTTTGGTTGAATGTTATATATATTTTGTTACAGTGCTGAATCAGAAAAAAGCTAATAACCTTCCAAGGAGAGCTATTTGGATGCTCAAACCCTCTGGAAGCATGCCAATAGATAATGGTGATATGCATATGAGAAAGCTCTTAGAAAGTTGGTCTTTAACATCATATAATTTTTTTTTCCTGGTCCTAGAAACTGGTTCTAACCTCATTCAGCAGAAATAATAACTTGTGCATAGTTTATTGGTCTCTAATAGCACCCATGCAGAACTCCTTCAGCTGCAATATATTTAAATCTAACCCTAAAGGCCATAGATCTTGGCATGATGATGATACAGGCTGCAATACCAAAGAGGATACCAGAGGTCAGAGTTTAGAGAAGGCAGCTTCCATTTGTCACTCCCTATTAAGTACCAGAATACCATGAAGGTTAGTTTCCACGGAATTAACTTACTTTTTCGCATTACAAGGTTTTCAGACTTTGACACTAAACTAAATGCTTCAGTTGTTATGGTTTAAAATGGGAAAAGTCTCTTTGAGTTAATCCCGGTTTAAGGATTTGGGATATATTTCTGTTTACATTGAGCATGGTCTGCGGTTCCCACGAGTAATTCAGGCTTATGATGACGTCCACGTCTCTCTCAGGCCGTAAGATCGGTGGACAGCCGATGTTGATGGCAAGGCCAGAATCAACCATGTGCAGAGTGGTGTCACTGGGGGTCAGCTCGTTTGGGAAGGCATCCAGGTGGTTCTCTGTGCAGAGACCAGAAGGATTTTAGGACAGGTCAGTAATGAGGAAGACATACAGTATGACTTAAGCTCTATCTGTTTTGTGAGCCCTTCTTTTTTACCTTTATGTGCCTGGAAGTAGCTGCTTTCATTGTAGTTTGAGCGCAGGAAGAAACCATGCACAAAATTGTGCATCTCAGAGATTAATGGAAGATCTTTGAGGTGCTCGATCAGTGACCTGCAAATTGATGCGATCGAGAAATTTCCAGTTTGAAGTGTATTTTCTGAGTCATCTCCTACAAAAGAAGACAGAATACACGCACAGGATTTAAGAGGAGAAGAGTCAAATCTTTATACTGGAGTTGTTTTCAAATTCTTTCAATACTAGCAGCACATGCATAAACACTGTCCTACAAAGTCCAACTCTGCAAAAAGAAATGCAACTAATGATGGCAGGATACAAATCAGTACACTAAATACAAGCATTATGGGTGCTTAAGTATTTACAATCAATACCTGGGATGCTCTCATCTTGGTCCATGATGGCGCTCAATCTGGCTGGATTGTGCAAAAACTCATATATGCTTTTAGAGAAGAAACTGCTCCATATTCCTGATGAGGTTGACATGGAAATAAAATAAAATAATAGATATTGACATTACAAATACTGGATTTTTATCCCGCTGGGATGTCGACACATTTTATTTTGTACTGGGTAAGCGTTCTCACCAATCAGGTAGGGGAGGCGGAGCTGTGAGAGCCCCACGGTCTTACAGCCGAGGAGGAACTGGCTTCCTATGTCCTTGCTTTGGATGAAAGCCCCATATTTTTGTAGTCCCACCTCGTAGGGGGTGAACTCACACCACTCTGTCAACAAGATCAGATAAATTAAGAAAAGATTAATGAATTGTACAGTTTTTTATTAGAAGCCTTCCTGTCCCAAGTAGTGCAGATCCCCAAACCACACCGTGAGCGAGGTGCAGATGACACTCTCAGCTTTATTTGATCATAGTCATCATCTCTTTAGCAGCTGCTGAGTGTTCTGAAGTCCTCACTGATGTACTGTATACTCCGAGGAATGCTTTTCACCCTCTCCACCTCCGTCTTACCGATGTACTAGGTGTCTTCTACAATCTTCATGATACTGGTGTTGGAGGCTACACAGTCATGGGTGAAGTGCATGCACAGTGGCAGACTGACCACACACCCCTGAAGGGTCATGATGCTCACAGTCCTGCTGTCTGATTTTAGGGCGGGTCCTCGTTCAGGCAGGTTCTTTAGGAGGTGCACAATAATTGTAGTCTTTAAAAAGGGTTGACACTGAGGACTGGGCAAGGGACATGTGTAAACACAATATACGCCCTAGGATGTTATCTGTGAGCGAGGTTGCTTCCTTGGTTATGTTCACCTCAGAAGAATGGAGAGGGTCCAGTCCTGTGGTTGGTGCACAGGACTCATTCAGTTTATCTGAGAGGGACTTTTTACGGGATGTTTCTTGTCGTATCTTGCCTTGGTGTAGAAGTCAGCATCACCTGAGACAAATGCAGATGCACCAGCACATAGAATAGAGCTTATCTCACCAATGACCCTAGGTTTATCCTTCAGAAAGGTCCTGCAGTGTTAGGTGGGAATAATGTGCTGCAGTAAATGACTAAGTCCACATCAGAGTCCTCTCTCAAGGCAGCAGTTTGAAACAAGAGGCACAACACACTGCAGTCCTGGGTAAATAATCGAGTTGTTTTCAGATGTACATTCATCTGAGTTAGATTAATGTCTCCAGGATATTTACCTTTTTCAGTTTCACAGCCCGTATGGTCCTTAATGTTGACAGCAGTGTATATAGGGAAAGGGTTTTGACCTTCATTCACTGTCTTCTGCTGGTCTGACAGGGTACTGGTCCAGTTTCTGCAGTTTCCAAACACGTTATTATGATTATTGGCTTTGTGCTCTATTTTTGATTTCTTTCAAAAGGTTTGAAATACTCAAGTACTTATCTTCTCACCTTCTGAAAGACGAGTTGCTCACAGACCAGACCCAACAAATCGTCGACTGACACAGAGTAGCCGTCATCAGCTTTCTGTTTCAGCTCTGTATAGTAATAGTACACTTCTTTCAAATAGAAAAGGCTCAGCTCCCCCCTGTTAAGATGTTCCCTCACTGCTGAGATGAAGGTGTTGATGTCCTGCTGTGACCAGTTAGCTTCCTGATACAAAGTAGACATAGCCCTGTTGACAGTGGGAGATGATACTGTTATTTCACTGTGAATTCATTGGTCCTTGTAATGTTTGGAAAGTGTAAGGACCCAGATATTTGTCTGACCAGGTGGATCCAGACACTCCAGTGATGTACGTGACAGCATCCAGGACGCCCAGTTCCTTCAGACCCTTCAGACTGCCAAACAGGCCTGTCATTGCTCTAGAGCCTCCACCTGAAGCCACCACTGCTACAGTTGGCACCTGGATATAGAGCACAGAAAAGGATGCACATACAAGGAGTGTGTTGAACGTTTAACGGTACATCGTCGTCTCCTTTATTCTCTTTCTTTTTTATCAATCTTTACATGGACCAGGACGTCTGAGACATGGGTCTTACTCGCTGGGTCCCTCTGTATCTGAAGTCCCTCCATCATATCTACCTATAATCTCCCTTGCAGCAGTTAAGGTGTGATCTGTATTAATGTAATGCCCTTTAATTCATGGTTTTAAAGAGCCACACTCCTCGTCCTACCTTGTTGGGTTTGAGTTTAGTGTTGAGGCCTAAAATCTTCTTCAGAGCCTGCGCCACTACAGGCCTCCTCTTCTTCAGGTACTCTTTCTCTTGTGCTGGGATGTCGTAGCCAATGCGAGTGGAAACATCTTTCTCTGTGCTGTGCAGTAAAATAAAAAGGCATCATGGTGAATGCAGACACATACACGAGTGCTCATAGTTCATCAAAGGCAACTCTTGTATGAATCATCTTACCCTTCATGTATTTCCAGACTAAAATCCACAGTCTCCTGCAATGAGAACGCATCTTTGAAAACATCTGCCAGTGTTAATGCCCTACTCATCCAACAAATAAACGCTTATCATTACGTTACCACATTTGGTAGCGTATGGGGAAAACATGTATACTGCACACACACAGTTCCTACCTCATCAACAACAAGAGAAACTTTTCCTTTATATTGGGCCTCTAGTGGAGGCAGCTTGATGGAAGCAACAGGGTCTGCATCAGCATCAGGCTGACAGACACAAGAGAGAAATAAGACACTGTGTTATATGTGGGATCTGATTTTGCATTGGTTGAAATAGAAGATACAGTAGCTGCTGTGAATCACTTCATTGGTTTCTGCTTTTCCTCCATTGGTTTTATTGGTTGTATAGACTATTTAAAACTCACTGCCAGTTCAAGTTCAGTCTCCAAGTCTCTGTTGATGTAGAAACACAGTTTCTGGTCTTCTGAATGTATCGTCTGGTTTCCCGGGTGGGCGCCCTTTATTTTCAGCACCTGTCCTTTAAGCACTGGTGGGGGGAAAACAAGTAATAATAAATGTGGAGCCATGTCAGCAATGTATAAAATAAATAATTCATCATAATTTTGTCTAACTGACAACATACAGTTGAAGCTTGGTGACTTGTCAACTTTGATATGTAAGGCAGAGAATGGGCCAGCCTGGGGGACACCAAGAGAGAGAAAGACATTCATTATGGTCAACCCATTTAAACCAAATCACATTGTAGGATAAAGTTGCCTTTGATATCCAACAACTAAAGTTGCATGGAGCATAATGATGTACAAACCACAGATATACAGTTGTGTTCAAAATAATAGCAGTCCAACATGACTAACCAGATCAATCAGTGTTTTTGGTATAAATCATTTTATAACATGACAAATAAATTACCAGTAGGTGTAGTAGAGTCAGAGAAACCAACAGGGCCAACATTCATGATATGAATGCTCCTGAGTCTGTGTAACTGAATAAGTAACTGAAAGAGGCGTGTTCAAAATAATGGCAGTGTGGAGTTCAATCAGTGAGGTCATTCATTATGTGAAGACACGGGTGTCATTCATGTGGCCCTTATTTAAAGATGAAGCCAGCACATGGTATTCATGTAATTCTCTCTGAAAACCTGAGAAAGGTGGGTCGTGCCAGACATTGTTCAGAAGAACAGCGTGCTTTAATTACAACGGAGATTGGAGAGGGGAAAACATAAGTGCAGAAAATGATAGGCTGCTCAGCTAAAATGATCTCCAATGCTTTAAAATGGAAAGCCAAACCAGAGTGACGTGGAAGAAAATGGAAGACTACCATTTGATTGGATTGAACAATAGCCAGAATGGCAAAGACTCAGCCAATGATCAGCTCTAGGGACATCAGAGATGGTCTGAAGTTACCTGTGAGTACTGTGACAATTAGAAGACGCTTGTGTGAGGCTAAACTATCGGCAAGAAGCCAAAAAAAAAAAAAAGACATGTGTTGAAGAGGATACAATTTGCCAAAGAACATATCGACTAGCCTAAAGAGAAATGGAGAAACATTTTGTGGACGGATGAAAGTAAGATTGTTCTTTTTTGGGTCCAAGGGCTGCAGACAGTTTGTCAGACGACCCCCAAACACTGAATTCAAGCCACAAGCATCATGATATGGGTCTGTTTCTCTTACAATGGTGTCGGGCCTATTTATCACATACCAGGGATCATGGATCAATTTGCTTATATCAAAATACTTTAAGAGGTCCTGCTGCCTTATACTGAAGAGGAAATGCCCTTGGAATGGGTGTTTCAACAAGACAAACACCTCAAACACACCAGTAAGCAAGCAGCATCTTGGTTCCAGACCAACAAAGTTAAGGTTATCCAATAGAAAACTTGTGGGGTGACATGAAAAATGCTGTTTCTGAGGCAAAACCAAGAAATGCAGAGGAACTGTGAAGGGTGGCAAATGATCCTGAGCTGGAATACCTGTTTACAGGTGTCAGAAGTTGGTCAACTCCATGCAGTACAGATGAGAAGCAGTTCTCAAAAACAGTGGTAGTTTAGTGATCGACAGGAATGCTGAATCTTAACGTTTTTTTCAGGTTATTAAGTAAACACTTGAGTTTGTAATGAAAAATGCAGACACTGCTATTTTTTTGAACAGCCCAATATCATTTTTTCATTAAAATATTGGTGGTTTTTTCCTCATGTTTTGATGTAAAATATAATGTGCAGTGTTCCCAATGAATGGAAATAAAAAATATTAAAAGGATTTTGAGTCCTCTGTTTTTCAAATTTGAGCCCATTGTCAAATGTTACCCCAAGATTTTTAACATGTGATTTAAAAAAAGGGGCCAGAGTACCAGAGTTTGTGGTTAAAATATTTAACATGGATGGTGAACCAAACAAAATGCACTCGGTTTTGTTGTCATTTAGATGCAAGAAGTTCTGTGCCAGCCACTGTTTTATATCGGTGATGCAACCCGACAGCTCAGCAAGTGCAGTGTTATTGTTCGGTCTCATGGGCAAATAGATCTGCAGATCATCAGCATAAAAGTGAAAAGAGAGGTTGTGTTTTTTTATGAGTGAACCCAGAGGTAGCATGTATAATGAAAAGAGGATAGGGCCAAGAATAGATCCCTGTGGTACCCCACAGGGGAGGGATGCACTTAAGGAGCAGTGGTCACCAATTGCGACCGAAAAACTCCTGTTTGCCAGGTATGACCTAAACCACTGAAGAACGGTGCCACGAATGCCAACGTGCTGCTCTAGGCGAGATAGGAGGACTTCATGGTCAACTGTATCGAAGGCTGCTGTGAGGTCTAGTAGCACCAGCACAGCAGGATTCCCAGCATCTACAGGCAGGGCAATATCATTGTGCACCTTTAACAGTGCTGACTCTGTGCTATGACGGGATCTAAAACCAGACTGAAATTTTTCAAGAACAGAATTTATCTCCAAGAATGTCTGTAATTGAATAAAAACAACTTTTTCTAGAACCTTAGAGAGAAAAGGCAAGTGGGAGACAGGTCTGAAATTGGAGAGCACAGATGGGTCAAGATTTGTTTTCTTTAGGAGGGGCCTGACCGTAGCGTGTTTGAAAGCAGCTGGAACAGACCCTGAGCTAAGAGAAGTGTTAATGAGAACAAGCAGACTCGGCCCAACACAACTCAGAACCCCTTTCAGAAACTTGGCTGGAATAATATCTAAGGGACAGTTTGTGGGTTTCATGCCACTAACCACATTAGTAAAAGACGACAGGGAGATGGGCTCAAACCGCTCAAGAACAGCAGTCTGTGCCTGAGGAGCAAAATGACAGACATCATATAAACTGACTCACTTTCAACTGGCTGGGGACCCTAAAAGTAAAGGTTTCATTCCACTCAAAGTTGTTGTTGTTTGAAATAGTTTTGGTGTGGCGGTTCTTCGTCGATGCCGTAGGCAGCAAGAGAGTGACATAGCAGTCAGATTCACGGACTGAACCAAAAGAAGAGGAAAAAATGTTACCAAAAAACTGAAATGCACAGAGGATTTCTTAAATACCTTTTAAAGACAATACTCACAGTAATGTCGAGACTTGATGCTGGCTGTCTGTATGGTGACGTTCAGGGTCAAGTAGGAAACGGTTTCCTTCTGCTGTATAAACGGAAGTGAGTTTAAGAAAATTTTGAAATCTGCTTCTTTACCTCTGCTGCTTGCTGTCACAGAGAATCTTTATTTAAATGTGGATGTTCAGATATTCAGTTGAACTGGTTTAAAATGGAATTAACAGCAACTAAATGTTTTAAAGGACTGCACACAGTCATCCACCGTTAAAACTGTAACACGACATTGGAAATGTTACCGCCAACATGACTCCTTTGAGATGATCCCTCCTGCTATCCTTCCTTCCTGAAAAGAAAATGCTTTCTAAATGAATTTCTTTCAAATAACAACAACGTGGAAGGAAAAAAAATAAAAGAGGAAACCGAAGTGACAAAGCAATTTTTACTTACCAATTGAAGAAGTGTTGAAAGTTTCTGCAGGGCAGTGAAAAAGAGGACCTAAGGTTGATGTTATCGTTCTGTTCAGCAGTGAGCAGTGACTTAGATGTATTTACAGACTGCCTCAATACTGAAATTACTGTTAGGTTTGTGGATTAGTATTCAACTAACAACACTGGCAGTGTTTTTAAATGCAGCTTTTCTCATTTCATCTACCACAGCCTTTAATTTTGATATAATATCTGGATTAATGAACCCAAATGTATATTCAGGATACAAGAGAAGTTGTCATAGATGAAGACTTGCTGGGTTACAGCCTTTTAGATTAGCTTATATAATAATTAGACAGTTACCACATTATTACTTAAAATGTTTTGTAGGAAGCTTAAATAAATCGAATGTAAACCAACCTCCTTGGGGTTTTCCTCTCCTTTAAGTCCTCTTCACAAATGTGTCCCAGACAGTACTCAGCTTGAGCTGCGTTTGCTTTTATAGAGGGTAACCCGTCCCTGTTACAAGGAAGTATTTATTATGTCCGCTATTTGGGTTGTTGTAGTAAAAGAAGTGTGGTAGCCATGCCTTGGAAATATCCTGGTGCAACAGAAGCTTTATGATCCTGTAGTGACAGGTTATGACTCTCTGGCCCTCTGACGAAACGCGCTACGAAGCCACTTGGGCTCTTTTCGATTGACAGAATCCAACTCCTTGCAACAAATGTGTGTCCTTCCTAAGTTGTTCACTCCTGCTAGTTAATTGTCATTTAAATGGTTATATTTTAACTATATTTTATTATTATGTCTCTTGGCCTTGTATCCTTGTTTCATCTTATCTCGTCTTTGTCTTATAGTTTGCAGAATAACAGTCACATCAAAGGCAAGTATTCAGGAAAAACGGCACAGAGAAAGTGCAAGCAATGGACTATATATTAACACGGCATGGTTAGGTCCAAGGAAACAAACCATGTGGGGACTTCCATGGAAAGCAACTCTGGCTCTGAAGACCCATTCAGTATAAAAAGTCACAATCGACAGTTTGTAGAAGGGTCGGACTCAAGTTTTAAAGTGAACCTTTAGCAAAGCGATTGGGAAAGTGACTTTTACTTGAGACTAATCACACATTAAATCTGTATTTTACCATATTTTAAAATGTAATTTTAAAATATGTAATAATTAGCAAGCTTAAATAAATCAAATGTAAATCAACCTCCCTGGCGTTTTCCTCTCCTTGAAGTCCTCTTCACGAATGTGTATGAGATGTGTATGATTACATCTAATATTAGAAGCTTTCTTTCTACGTAACACACTACAAAGCCAATTGGGAGTTTTTCGATTGACTCTCTCTGGAGTCAGACAAAACAGGAGAGTCCAACTCCTTGCAATAGTAGAAAGTCTTTTAAAAGTTGCAAATGTGTGTCCTTCTAAGTTGTTCATGGCTGCAAAATTATTGTCTTATCATTGACATTATGATATTTTAACTATATTTTGTTATTGTGTCTTATAGCTTTGTAACCTTAATAACAATGAAGCAGCCAGAAACAAATTTGCAGGTGACACCACCGTGGTGGGCCTCATATCCAAAACTGTTGAGTGTATGATTATCATACTGATCCACATTCTGCTAAGAAAGACTCTCATGGCCATCCATGATCCACTGTTACAGATGAAGTAACAGGCTGATTCGTTCAAACCAATTCAAGCGGCAGTTAAGTTCATTAACACGTGAATCTTTCAGAGTCCTCCATGATATAGCTTTCTAAAGTTAACACTGAACCTATCACATGAAACAACAGAGTTGCTGTTCCTTGCAGCATCGATCGACCAGCTTCACTTTCACAGCTCGTGTCCCGTCACTTTTATTTTTACTTTGAAACGGATCCTTTACCTTGTTGAGTTTTACTTCCTGGCCAAATCCACAGATTCCCTGTGTGTAGTTTTTGATTTATTAGAAAAAAAAAATAATGGTAATAATCTTGAACATGAACCATTACATTCCTTCATTTCAGTATTCTCTAAGAATAAAGCTGAAAATTGAGGACAAACTGATTAAGCGTTGCAGTATAAAGAGATGATTTTAATTAGAATCAGAATCAGAAAAGACTTTATTGCCAAGTACGTTTGTACATATAAGGAATTTTTTTCGTTGTAGCTGCACACAATGAATCAGTGAAAGTAATCCGTTATCCCCACAAACAATAATATGTTAAAGCAAAAAAAGACATCAATTTCTGTTGGACTGAGATCAACCATTCTCTCGGTGGCTTTGAAGTTAACATGATGTATTTCACACTGAGCAGATATCGACTATTTCTTCATCTTGGACTCCTTCAGGGCCTTCTGGAGGACCTCACAGATGCTCTCCCTGTTATTCAGGATGTTGTAAGCGGTGAGGTCCACCAGAGCGTCGAAATCCTTTTTGGAGTAGCACAGATGGAGGGTGGTGTATGGAGATTCATCGCTCTCCACATCCACCTTACCAGCTTCTATTTCCTCCCCAGTCACACGTTTCACGCCTGCAAAGACACATGATGATGATGATGAAGCTGGATTAATTGTGCAATACAAAAAATATTAAACACACACATTGACATATTTGTGAATGAGTGACATCCTTGTCTTCTGAACAGATGCACTCTAATTTGGCCTTGGAAAGAACTTGTAATCCTGGAGGTGGACTTACTTTTGCAACTCTCTGATATGTAATATTGGCTGACTTTTTTTTTTTCATTAATCAAAAGCTTACCAGGACTTTTGTAGTCTCTGTACGTCACGTTGAACAGTGGGAAGTGAATCACAATGGGGGCCTTGGGATTCTCCTTATCCTCAAAAATGTAGACCTCCTTCTTTGGCTCCTTCTCCAGACTGTCAAAGTCAGCATTGGGGAAGGGGATGTTGTGTTCTTTGCAGTATTCTGCCGTCTTCTTCAGGACCTGATGAACAGAATAATGTTGAAGTCTCTTCCACTTGAATTTTACTTTTGTTAAATGTTATATATTTTTTTTCTTTTTACAGTCCAGACCAGATACAGAGAACTATTTGGATGCTCAAACCCTCTGAAAGCATGCCAATAGATAATGGTGATATGCATATGAGAAAGCTCTTAGAAAGTTGGTCTTTAACATCATATAATTTTTTTTTCCTGGTCCTAGAAACTGGTTCTAACCTCATTCAGCAGAAATAATAACTTGTGCATAGTTTATTGGTCTCTAATAGCACCCATGCAGAACTCCTTCAGCTGCAATATTTCCTATCTGGGCCTTTGACTATGACATTCCATAATCATCCATTTTTCCTTGGTGGACTTACTAGTATGCTTAGGTGCATTTTCCTGTTAAAAGGTCCAATTTCAAATGTTCCTTTTGATAGGATGCAGAATTCAGTGCTGAATGGTTTACCCAGTCCTCTGGGACTGAAAGCAACCCCATACCATGACTTTTCTATCACCATTCTTCTCTCATTCTTCAGTCTTTGAAAAGCACAGAGGATTTCTTAAATAAAAGACAATACTCACAGTAATGTTGAGACTTGATTTTGGCCCTCAGTATGGTAACATTCAGGGTCAAGTAGGAGACGGCTTCCTTCTGCTGAATGATCTAACGTACAAAATTGAGTTTGAGAAAAACAAGAAATCTGCTTCTTTACCTCTGCTGCTTGCTGTCACAGAGAATCTTTACTGAAAATGTGGACGTTCTAACATAAGTAGTACTGTATGTCCAAACTGGTTGAACTGGTTTAAAATGGAATTAACAGCACAAAATACTCTAACATGACATTGGAAATTTTACCGCCAACATGACTCCTTTGAGATGATCCCTCTTGCTGTCCTTCCTTCCTGAAAAGAAAATGCTTTTTAAATGAATTTCTTTTAAATAAAAATGATGATTTAGCGTGAAAGGAAAAATTAGGAAATCAAAGTCACAAAGCAGCATTACCAACTCAAGAAATTTCTGCAAATCTGCAATTTCTGTGAAGAAGAGGACATGAGGTTGAGGTTGTTCTGTTCAGCAGTGAACAGTAAACTAGATGGATTTACAGATTGCCTCAATACTATTTACTAGAATTACTGTTTGTGGATTAGTATTCAACTAACAACACGGGCTGTGTTGACCTCTGTTTTTTCATATTTCATCTGCCACACCCTTTAATTTCAATATAATATTTAAAAGAATATTAAACAACCCAATGTATATTAAGGATACAAGAGAAGTTGTCATAGATGAAGACTAACTGGGTTACAGCCATGAGATTAGATTAATCACATATTAAATCAGAATTAGTTAAAATGTAATATAATAATTACGTAACAATTATTACGCATTATTACTTAAAATCTCTTATTTTTTGGCAAGGTTAAATAAATCAAATGTAAACCAACCTCCTTGGTGTTTTCCTATTCTTTAAGTCCTCTCCACTGATGTGTCGTAAACAGTACTCTATCTGAGATGCGTTTGCTTTTATCGAGGGCAAACGCCCTATCATAAGGAAGTATCTGTGATGCCAGTTGTGATTTAGGTTGTTGTGCCTTGGAAATAAACTGGTGCAACAGAAGCTTTTTGAACATGTCGTGACAAGTTTTTGACTCCAAGTCAGTCAGTTGCGTTAAACAACCACTCATCTGAGCAGCTTCTTCAGCTCTAGGGCACCTTTTGGGCAGTTTGAGGTTTCAACTCCTACTGAAACTTGCTTGTTGTGTTAACAACCAGAAGCCGGTACAGCTAATTTTCATTAACCATTGGTATTTACCTGTCATTGAGTGGGGGACTGTTTTTGTCCCCGTCCTCTTCCCTATGATTGATGCTCTAACGACCCTTGTCCGTCAGAGGCTCCAGTGTCAAGGTGTGAATGGGGTTGAAACTTTTTGGGGACAGAAGTTAAAACTGTATAGGTATGCTATGTTAGAGCTGGAATGCTATGTAAACTGCAATGCTATGTTTTCTGAAAATTCTCCAGAGTTTTAGAAAAAACTTCTCTGAACGAAGGACGTAGACTGAGATTCAATCTGCCATCTATTTACAGTAAAGTTTTAATTTCTGTCCCCAAGAAGTTTCAACCTCATTCACATCTTGACACTGCAGCCACTGACAGACAAGGGTCATTAGAGCACCATCCATATGCCTCCCCAACGACAGGTAAATACCCAACCGTAAATGGAAATTGGGTGCACTGGACTCTCCTTTGAAGACAACGACGTCCAAATTTTAGAGAGATGATTTGAAAGAAGAGTAAAGGAAGGAATGGTTAACAGAAACAAGTCAAGACAGTTTCTGATGGCCAACACCCACAGATGTTGCTTCTTGAAAACGGGAGCAGCCATGTGGATCGACATATTGTATGCATGAGACTGGGTCAAATGGTGGCCAATGCACATGTGGCAGCGCGAGCACAGAGCACAAATCTTGCATCATCTGTGGTGTACTCTGTTTCATTTACAAAGTCTTTGCAATGGATGCGGACTACCCCTCCCTTTGATCATAGAATCTGAGCACTGGATCTGGATATGGGGTTATCAGGACTAGACAGTTTAGCGTCCCTTACAAATTCTGTGCTGTATTTCTACCTGTCCTCTTTTGACTTTGCTGCAGTTAGTTACAGGTCTAGTGTATAAACCTTTGACTACTGTGCACATGTTAATGGAGCAAACAGCCTTTTATCTAGATCCTTAAGATTGGCTTTGCATGTGCCAGCACAATTGGACGGAACTGCTGTGATGCTACATAGTCTGTCCCTGCAATGACTCAAGCTGCTTTTGGACGTTACTGTTACAGTGCCCAAATTCAACTGATATTACATCTGCCATGACCACTGGTGAGAAGATGCAAGACTGTGTCTCTAAAGGGACTCATATGGTCAGTAGCAATACTCAGATAGGCTGTGGCATTCAAACCACGATTGATTGGTAATAAGGGATCTGCAGTCCTAGACAGTACTCAGCTTGAGCTAGGTTTGCTTTTATAGAGGTCAACCTATCCCTATCACAAGGAAGTGATCTGTTATGTCAGTTGTGATTTTGGTTGTTGTATTAATGCCTCGGGAATGCCTCACAAATACTGTACTCTGGTGTAACAGAAGCTTTATCAACATGTGTTGACAAGTTATCATTTTTCGACTCAGTCAGTTGAGTTAAACAAGGCGTATTATTATATCTAATAGAAGCTTTCTTTCTAGGAAATGTGCTGCAAAGCCACTTGGGCTTTTTTTTCCATGAATACACTCTGGAATCAAGCAAAGCAGGAAAAGCCAACCCCGTGCAATAGCAGAATGTCATTTTAAAAGTTACAAATGTGTGTCCTCCTAAGTAGTTCACTGCTGCAAGTTGATTGTCTTATCATTTACATGGTTATATTGTAATTATATTTTATTATAGTGTCTTATGTTCTTGGAACCTTAATAACATGTAATCACCCTGAAAAAAAAAAAAAAACTATAATTATTGTAGTTTTGCAATTACAGAGTAAATTGCAAGTAATCAGGAAAAACGGCACAGAGAATTTGCATACAGTGGCTTACATATCAAAAGGGTGTGGTTTCAAGGAAAATAAACAACTTGTTGAATTCCATGGAATGCAAATCTGGCAGATCAAGTTTATGCCTTTTAGTGCAGTGAGGAATGTACGATCTTGTACATTATAGCCCATCCACAAACGCATGTCCCGACGCAGGACAGCAAGCTCATCAGGAAAGGATTGAGCGGTCCATCCATCTACACCTGAAGGACAAAGGACAACAATGTCCAAATTTTAGAGAGATGATTTGAAAGAAGAATAAAGGAAGGAATGGTTAACAGAAACAAGTCAAGACAGTTTCTGATGGGCCACACCCACAGATGTTGCTATTTGAATCCTGACAATTAATCAGTTATGTGTTTCTTGAAAATTATAGCAGCCATGTGGATGGAGACATTGTATGTATGGGACTCAGTCAAATGGTCGCCACTGTACCTAAAACAATAACTTTACATGCAACAGAATAGTTCTACAACCAGTCAGAGCCAGAGCCATTCTCAGATAACATGTATTATTAGGTCACTGTTAATCTTTTATACATAACCGTCCAAATGATTTCATGGGGCCATCAGATCTGTTCCGGAGGGCCAACTTTACATTAGTCTGCCCTCTAGGCTACATCTAAAGTACTACAGCAAACAAATCTTGAAACATCTGTGGTGAAGTCTGTTTCATTTATTAACTCTTTGCAATGGATCCAGACTACCCCTCCCTCTGTTTGAAGATTCTGAGCATTGGATCTGGACCTCGTGTTATCAGGACTGGACAGTTTAGCCTCCCTTACAAATTCGTCGTACAATGTCGTCTTTTGACTTTGCTGCAGTTACTTAGAAGTCTAGTGTATAAATCTTTGACTACTGTGCACATTTGAACAGAGCAAACTGCCTTTTATCTAGTTACTTAAGATCCACTTGGAAATGTCACAGTTTTACCGTCGGTTGTAGTTACTGCGTAGCATTGCATGTGACAGCACAATTTGACACAACAGTGTTAAAAATGAACCATTAAATCAACAGTTATTCGTGATTTACTCATGCTATTTACCCTTTTTGCTATTTATCTTGGTTGCTACATTTCTGTGTCTGCAGAGGGCCTGGATGCCATCCCATCAGGGCTTGCAGCCTTTACAAGAGGATTTTTCTCTCTTGAAGGTAACTTGATATGTTCAAGAGACCAGATATTAACTTAGTGAGCTGGGGAAATCTCTATTTCTACCCTGGTCTCTCATTTCACACCTCAAAATGATTATTAGACATATGATGACATCCACATCTCACTCAGCCGATGTTGATGGCGTGGCCAGAATCGACAATGCGTAGAGTTGAGTCACTGGGCGTCATTTGGTTTGGGTAGGATTCCATGTGGGTTTCTGTACAAAAGTGAAAAGAGTAGAAACTGGCGAGATGATGGATTGGTGGATAAAGCATGAGGAAACGATTGACCAGCAGGTTAAAAAATACAAAACGTATCAGTGTGATCACAGCTGCATGAAATTGTGCATCTCAGCAAGGACTGGGCAATGCTTTAGGAAGTTGGTCAGTCCACTTCTTAGATTCAGAGATTTATCTGAAATTTTACTGGGGAAATTACATTCTCACCAGTCAGGTAAGGGAGGTGGAGTTCTGGGAGTTTCTTGATCTTTTGACTGAGGAAGAACTGACTACCAAAGTCCTCAGTCCGGACAAAAGCTCTACATTTTTGGAGGCCCACCTCGTAGGGGGTAAACTCACACCCCTCTGTCAACAGGGTCAATTGAAATGAGGAAAAAGGTGAAACATGTCATGGTTCATTAGGGGTGGGGTGGGGTGGTCTATGGCCACTTTAGATTCACTGGGTGTTTTCATTAACTGTGAATTCATAATGATATTAATAATAATCATTTGGGTTTTCATTGCGTTTTAAATGTTTCTTCCCTGGTGTCTTTACTTCCTGTGTTTTCCCTCCACTGATTATTTAATTGGGCTCACCTTGTGTCCTCCACCCTCAGTCTCACCTGTGCCTCATTAGTCAGTGTGTCTATATATAGTCCTGCCTTTCATCTTGGTCTTCTGGCTGTTTGTCTATTGTTTCACTTTGTTTCCAAGCTCTTTCCTTTCCTTACCTCAAGTATTTTTTCTTTATATTTGTTCTACTTTCGTTGTTTTCTTGCTTGTTGGTGTTATTTTCCTTCATTTTTAAGTATTTAATCTCTGGAAAGTGAAAGTGTTCCCTTTTACCAATTTTTCAAAGACAAGCGGACTAGGTGGTCCAGCATATGAACCTTCAGAAATTAGCATTTGTTGCACCATTTAAGTATTTTCCACCATTTAGACCTTCAAAAAAACTGTCATGATATGATTTGTTTCCTGAATGAAGAGCAATGGTTCCAGGATGCGTTTTCAAGCAGTGAACTTGGTTTACATAGATAGATACAGTGTTGCAATATAAAGAGATGAGATTAATTATAATCAGAAGCAGAAAATACTTTATTGCCAAGTATGTTTGGTCATACAAGGAATTTGCTTGCTGTTGTTGCACACATTTAATCAATTAAATGAATGTGATATCCACAGAAACAATAATCCCTTAACGCACAAAAAGATATCAATTTCTGTCGGACTGAGATGCTCTCAGATTTCACAATCAGCCATTTTCTAACTGGCTTTGAAGATAACATGATACTGACTATTTCTCCCTCCTCTTCAGGGCCTTCTGGAGGACCTCATGAATGCTCCTCTTGTTATTCAGGATGTTGTAATAGGCGAGGTCCACCAGAGCGTCGAAATCCTTGTTGGAGTAGCACAGGTTGGAGGTGGTGTATGGAGATTCATCGGTCTCCACGTCCACCTTCCCGGCTTCTATTTCGTCCTTAGTCACACGTTTCACGCCTGCAAAGACACATGATGATAATGTTGATTAAGCTGGATTAATTGTGCATTACAAAAAATATTAAACACACACACACATTGTTGAGAATGAGTGAGATCCTTGTCTTCTGAACAGATGCACTCTGATTTGGCCTTGGAAAGAATATATATATAACTTTTCTGCATCAAACAAAAGCTTACCGGGACTTTTGTAGTCTCTGTACGTCACGTTAGAGAGTGGGAAGTGAATCACAATGGGGGCCTTGGGATTCTCCTTATCCTCAAAAATGTAGACCTCCTTCTTCGGCTCCTTCTCCAGACTGTCAAAGTCAGCATTGGGGAAGGGGATGTTGTGGTCTTTGCAGTATTCTGCCGTCTTCTTCAGGACCTGATAAACAGAATAATGTTGAAGTCTCTTCCACTTAAATTTGACTTTTCTCGAATGTTTACTTTTTTTTAAAAGTGCGGAATCCAATACAGAAAAGCTAATAACCTCCCTCAGAGAACTATTTGGATGCTCAAAGTTCCTATTTGAAAGCATGCCAATAGTTAATGGTGATATGCATCAGACCTTTCATGCTGGTCAAGTTTGTGCAATGTCATTGTGGCTGCAAATGCAGGTAACCCTAACCCTAAAGGCCATGGATCTTGGCATGGCGATGATACAGGCTGAAATACCAAAGAGGATACCAGAGGAATGGAATCCTGGTTTAAGGATTTGGGATACTGGAAACAAGACCTGGTGCAAAAGGCCTCCCACGAGTGTGATGCAGAAAGTCTGAAGTGGGAGGTGTAGCTACCTCGAGTTTCTACCCATGTACATCAAACAAGAAGGAGATCTTTGCTACTACCAAACCCTTCAGATAATCTTTCTGTTTACATTGAGCATGTGCTGCGGTTCCCACGAGTAATTCAGGCTTATGATGACGTCCACGTCTCTCTCAGGCCGCAGGATCGGTGGACAGCCAGTGGCAATGGAAAGGCCAGAATCAACCATGTGCAGAGTGGCGTC
This sequence comes from Planiliza haematocheilus, assembly GCA_005024645.1. Classification (NCBI taxonomy): domain Eukaryota; kingdom Metazoa; phylum Chordata; class Actinopteri; order Mugiliformes; family Mugilidae; genus Planiliza; species Planiliza haematocheilus. The sequence goes on along the minus strand of SRSE01001266.1, from coordinate 13,822 downwards.
ACTGGGGGTCAGCTCATTTGGGAAGGCATCCAGGTGGTTTTCTGTACAGAGACCAGAAGGAAATGGCAAATGTTGGGATGGGCAAATGATGAAGAAGCCATATCTGTTTTGTGAGCCCTTTTTGTTTCTACCTTTATGTGCCTGGAAGTAGCTGTTATCATCGTAGTTCAAGCGCAGGGAGAAACCATGCGTGAAATTGTGCATCTCAGAGAGGAATGGACGAAACTTGAGGAGTTCGATCAGTGAACTGCAAACTGATGCGATCGACGACTTCCTGGTTTCAGGTGAAGGTTCATCTTCTCGCGGCCGTGCCAACCTCATCTCTGCAAAAAGAAAATGCAACTAATGATGGCAGTAAACAAACCAGTGTGGGTCAGAAGGAGGGTGATTGCACTAAATGTAAATGTATTAATTCAATACCTGTGATGGTCTCATCTTCTTCCATAGCGGCGCTCAAACTGGCCGGATCTTGTGCAGCACTATACAAAAACTCGGCTATGCTTTTAGAAAAGACACTGCTCCATATTCCTGATGGGGTTGACATGAAATATAATAAAAGATATTGTCACCACAAACACTGGATTTTTATCCCACTGGGATGTTGACACATTTCTTTATTGGGTAAGCGTTCTCACCAATCAGGTAGGGGAGGCGGAGCTGTGAGTGGTGCGTGGTCTTACGGCCGAGGAGGAACCGGCTTCCTAAGCCCTTGCTTTGGATGAAAGCCCCATATTTTTGTAGTCCCACCTCATAGGGGGTGAACTCACACCACTCTGTCAAGAAGATCAGACAAATTAAGAAAAGATTGTGCTGTACTTGTCACATTTAGATTTATCTGAGTTGGATTAATGTCTCCAGGATGTTTACCTGCTTCTGTGTCACAGCCTGCATGGTCCTTAATGTTGACAGCAGTGTATATAGGGAAAGGGTTTTGACCTTCTTTCACTGTCTTCTGCTGGTCTGACAGGGTACTGGTCAGTTTCTGCAGTTTCCAAACACATGATTATGATTATTGGCTTTCTGCTTTATTTTTGATATCTTTCAAAAGTTTTGTGACACTTGAGAACTTATCTTCTCACCTCCCCAAAGACGAGTTGCTCACAGACCAGGCCGAACAAATCGACGGCCGACACAGAGTAGTCGTCATCAGCTTTCTGTTTCAGCTCTGTATAGTAATAGTACAATTCTTTCAAATAGAAAAGGCTCAGCTGCCGCCTGTCAAGATTTTCCCGTACTGCTGAGATGAAGGTGTTGATGTCCTGCTGTGACCAGTTAGCTTCCTGATACAAGCTAGACATAGCCCTGATGACAGTGGGAGATGATACTGTTATTTCACTGTGAATTCATCGGTCCTTGTCATGTTTGAAAAGTGTAAGGACCCAGATATTTGTCTGACCAGGTGGATCCAGACACTCCAGTGATGTACGTGACAGCATCCAGGACGCCCAGTTCCTTCAGACCCTTCAGACTGCCAAACAGGCCGGTCATTGCTCTAGAGCCTCCACCTGAAGCCACCACTGCTACAGTTGGCACCTGGACAGCAAAGAACGCACATACAAGGAGTGTGGGCATGATCAATTATTTATAGTTTTATTATTTGGAGAAGTACAGCAAATCAGAAAGTCCTGTTCAGGTGTTCACAAATCTGAAAGCCACTGATTTTCCTCTCACTTGACACCAAGATTTGTCTTTTTCTCATCCATGTGAAAGCCCTTCTAGCTGAATTGAAATCTACTGTAGCAAACGTTTAGAAATGACATAGGCCACACTTCTCGTCCTACCTTGTTGGGTTGAAGTTTAGTGTTGAGGCCAAAAAGCTTCTTCACAGCCTGCGCCACTACAGGCTTCCTCTTCTTCAGGTACTCTTTCTCTTGTGTTGGGATGTCGTAGCTAATGCGAGCGAAAGACTCTTTCTCCTTGCTGTCAGTTTGCAAAGTAAAATAAAAAGGCATCATGGTAAATACACACACACACGTGCTCATAGTTCATCAAAGGCAACTCTTGTATGAATCACCTTACCCTTCATGTATTTCCAGCCGAAACTTCACAGTCTCCTGCAATGAGAACGCATCTTTGAAAACATCCGTCAATGTTAATGACCTACTCATCCAACAAATAGACATTTATCATGCTTGATCAGATTGGGATCTAGTGAATTTGGAGGTCAGGTCAACACCTCTTGCCGTTTTCATGTTTTTTTTAGTTGTTCCTAAACTGTTTTTGTGTGTGTGCCTGTGTCAGGCTGCATCCTGCCACCACTTTGGACCAGGCTTTTGGTAGTGCAATGGAAAAAAAGGTGAATGTAGCTTAAAAAACGTATACCGCACACACACAGTTCCTACCTCATCAACAACAAGAGAAACTTTTCCCGTATGTTGGGCCTGTAGTGGAGGCAGCTTGGTGGAAGCAACAGGGTCTGCATCGGCATCAGGCTGATAGACACAAGAGAGGAATAAGACACTGTGTTATATGTGGTATTTGATTGGTTGAAACAAGTGTTTAGAAGACACAGTAGCTGCTGTGAATCACTTCATTGGTTTCTGCTTTTCCTCCATTGATTTTATTGGTTGTATAGACTATTTAAACTCACTGCCAGTTCAAGTTCAGTCTCCAAGTCTCTGTTGATGTGGAAAATCAGGCTCTGGTCTTCTGAAACTATTGTCTGGTTTTCCGGGTGGGCGCCCTTTATTTTCAGCACCTTTCCTTTTAGCACTGGTGAGGAAAAAATAAAATAGATGTGAAGCTACAGTATGTCATGTCTAAAATAAATAATTTATACGAATTCATGATAATTTTGTCTAACTAGCAACATACAGTTGAAGCTTGGTGACTTGTCAACTTTGATATGCAAGGCAGAGAATGGGCCACCCTGAAGGACACCAAGAAAGAGGAAGACATTCATTATGGTCTACAACATTTAAACCAAATCACATTACACATTAAACTTATCTTTGATGTCCAACAACTAAAGTTGTATGGAGCATAATGTTGTACAAACCACAGACATATCTAATTTATAAATATGAGCTTAGAACATCCATAAGAAATAAAATTTAATACGTGAACAAGGGAGAAAAAATGATGAAAACCCTACCATCAGGATGCCGTTGGTGGCATAGTCATATGGGGTCTCCCTACTGCAAAAGGGGAAAAACATATGATTCTTATTGAGCCCGGGAATTTGTCAACACATGAAATATTTTATGCTAGATATTAGTAATAAAATACACTCAATGACTCTTACTTTGGGAGCAGCTCAAACTCCACCACAAGTTCACCTGTGCCCTAGAAGAAAGTGAACAAGACAATGAGTAAGATGTGAGGTTCAAATACGCCGCTACAACTACAATAACAGAACTGTTCTTGTTGATTCTGTCCTGTCCAACTCAGGTAAGGGAAGCATAAATGTTTTGGAAGGTTTGGGGTTTGCAGCCAATCACCTTATCAGCCAAATAAATGATGTACTGCAATCTTGGTCTTTGGCTTTGAGCCGAAAGATGGAGGTGTAGGCTTTTGTCTTTGGCAGGTTTAGCCTCTTCAGCTTCTGCAGGAAGTTCATCTCCAGTACTTTTTTGTTGTTCAGAGAGCTGATGTACAGCTCCCAATTGATGTCCTGAGTAGTGATGATGATTCCCAAGAAGCTGATGGTTCTGCAAGCATCTATATCTACACAGTGTTGCTATGGCTAATCTTCCACCTGCACTCAGACATTTATCAAATCAAGATTAGCCTAAAACGAGGTCCAGCCAAAGCAATCAACCTCAGTTTATCTAGCAAATTTCTTCCTGGAAATCATAAGCTGGATTGCTAGTCTGAGAAGGCATCTCTCTGCCTCCAGAGCTGTCGGTAAACCTGAGATGATGTCATGCTCGGCTTGCTCATGGATCACAAATCAAGTTGTCATCTCTTTACATACATCAAACTTGGCCTCTTTCAGATCTTTTGCCGCCACTTTTGGCTGTCAGTCTTGGGATCATCAGAATTATTTGTTGCTTGAAGAGTCTGTGTGTCTTAATGTACATTTTGGGCTATGTAAAGAGCAGAGGGCCAGTGACCTTACTCACACAATTCATTTTATGGTGGAACCAGTATTGTTTTAGCTCTTTGGTGTTTTACAGTGTCTTACCTCAGGGTTTAAAGGAAACACCTTGGTCTCCTTCTTCCATACAGGGACCTCTGTGATGTCAAAGTAGACCGTGGAGATCAGGTCATCAGCACTAAAAGAATCTTGATCAAACAGGTTCATCTCCAGAATATTCTGTGTAAACGAGATTTGCACAGTGTAAAAAAGGTGCATGCACAAAGGAATATACGATAAATTGACATCAGATTACCACAAAAAAAGAGAAGATGAACACATGTTTAGAGTAGCCTGTGATTTTTGTGCAGTGGGATTACTTTGAAAAATATGACAGTCATTATATAAATGGACTCACTTTCAGCTGGCTGGGTACCCTAACGGAAAAGGTTTCATTCCACTCAGGATTGTTGTTGTTCGAAATACTTTTCGTGCGCCAGGTCCTCTTGGACGCCGTAGGCAGCGAGAGGGTCACATAGCAGTCAGATTTAGACACTAAATTGAAGGAAGAGGAAAAAAAAGAATAAAGGTTTACATTCTGACCACAGAGATTTCTTAAATATCTTTTAAAGACAATACTCACAGTAATCTTGAGAACTGATCTTGGCTCTCAGTATGGTGACGTTCAGGGTCACGTAGTAGACGGCTTCCTTCTGCTGAATGAGCCAACGTATGAAATCGAGTTTAAGAAAAACAAGAAATCTGCTTCTTTGCCTCTGCTGCTTGCTGTCACAGAGAATCTTTACTGAAAATGTGGACGTTCTGACATTAGTAGCACTGCATGTCCAAACTGGTTGAACTGGTTTAAATTGAATTACAAGCACACAAATTTTACCCCCAACATGGTTCCTTTGAGACGATTTCTCTTGCTACGCTTCCTTCCTGAGAAGAAAATGCTTTTTAAATGAATTTAATTTAAATAAAAACATTGCATTTTAGCCTGACACAAAATAAATAAATAAATAAATAAATAAATAAAAGTAGAGATCAAAGTCACAAAGCAACATTTAACTTACCAATTAAAGAAGTCCAAAAGATTTCTTCAGGGCTGTGAAGAAGAGGATGTAATGTTGATGTTGTTCTGTTCAGCAGTGAGCAGTAAACTAGATGGATTTACAGATTGCCTCAGTACTAATTACTGGAATTACTGTTAATCACTGTTATTACATTACTTAACATCTTTTATTTTTTAGCAAGCTTAAATAAATCAAATGTAAACCAACCTGGGTTTTCCTCTCCTTTAAGTCCTCTTCACAAATGTGTCCAAGGCAATACTCAGCTTGAGCTGTGATTGCTTTTATAGAGGGCAACCCATCCCTGTCACAAGGAAGTATCTATTATGTTAATAGTGAGTTAGACTGTTGTGGTAAAGGGAGTGAAAAAAAAAACATGTTGCCATGCCCCAGAATTACATGTAGTAACAGGTTTTGACTCTGAGTCAGTCTTTTACGTTAAACAGTGTGTATTGCATCTACGTATGCATGATGAAACCACTTGGGAGTTTTTTTTGATTGACACACTCAAGCAAAGCAAGAGAATCCAACTTCTTGCAATAGTAGAAAGTCATTTCAAAAAGTTACACATGTGTTTCCTCCTAAGTTGTTCACTGCTGCCAGTTAATTGTCTTATCATTTACATGGTTATATTATAAATATATTTTATTATTGTGTCTTATGGCGTTGTAACCTTAGTAACATGATAGGCCATGCACATTTGGTTTGTAGCCCAATAAACAATACTGTTTACAAGGTTTTCTTTGTTGCCTACAATAGGCCAAAATGTCAGGCTGGCCCTTTATCAGGACTGGATGGCATCCCTTACAAATTCTGTGCTGTATTTCTGTCTGCCTTCTTTTGACTTTGCTGCAGCTAGTTACAAGTCTAGTGTATAAAACCGGGGTCACCAACCTTTTTGAAACTGAGAGCTACTTCAAGGGTACCTAGTAATTTGAAGGGCTACCTTTGATACAAGTTTACTGAATAACATAGTCGTAAAGTTCCTCTAGATTGGGTGGGCCAGGTGGGGGAAAGGAGGATAATGGCTAAACTGTCCAACATCAGGAACAGCCCATGAGACAGTTGGGACAGTTGGGAAGCTCCTTCAACCAAAGACTGCTGCACCCATAGTGCAGGAAGGAAGGTCTTTTTTGTCTTCTGGAGGTCTTTTGTCAGCAGTCAGACTTTTTAACATCAGCATTTCTTGTAACTCTTCAGCTGCTGAGCTGCTGAGCTTCTTTCAGGACTTATGCACAGTGGGCACAGTATATATAACCATCATCTCACTCCTAGTTGCAGTACATGGTAATTTAACTCCTATTGGAGTTTGTTGCTGTTTTTATTCATGATATTCATGAATGTCAACATATACAGTGGTATGAAAAAGTTTGGGCACCCCTTAGGAAAATCATTGCATCAGTTTGTCACTTGCTGAGCTTTTGAAGCAGCAACTTTATTTTAAGAAATGTTATGCCTTATGGAAACAGAAACATCTCAGTAGTGAAATCATTTTCATTGGTCCAACAGAAACGTTATTATGTATATTTAAACAAAAATAGGCATGTGCATAAATTTGGGTACCCCAAAGAAATAATTCCATTAATATTTAATAGAGCCTCCTTTTGCTGCAAGAACAGCCTGTAGACGCCTCCTATAGCCACTGACAAGTCCCTGAAGTCTGGCAGGTGGAACTTTGGCCCATTCCTCTATACAAAACGCCTCCAGTTCAGTCAGGTTTCTTGGCTTCCGTGCGTAAACAGCCTGCTTCAAATCAATCCATACATTTTCAATGATGTTAAGGTCTGGGGACTGGGATGGCCATTCCAGAAGATTGTACTTGTGCTTCTGCATGAATTCCTTGGTGGATTTTGAACAGTGCTTGGGATCATTGTCCTGCTTGTCTGTGACCATTCTAACCATCCTTCGTCTGTGTCTTTCCAGTATTTCTTTTTGGCCTACCACATCTTTCCTTCACAAGGACTGTTCTTCTGGCCTTCCATTTCTGCACCACATTTCTGACTGTGGAAATAGATATCCCAAACATTCTTGATCATTTTTTGTATCCTTCTCCTAATTCATGATAATGAATTATCTTAGTTTCTTGGTCAGTGGAGAGTTGTTTCGATGCCCCCATGTTGCCAGGAGCCTAGGACAAGCACAGCCAGCAATTGTCTCTGTTAAATAGCCTTTTTCATGATTGGTTTTACCTGTCTTTGTAATTGAAGGTCTCACAAGCTAATCAAAGCAGTTTTGGGCTGCAACATGTCAGCTACAAATCCATACAGGTCTTGAAATCAATGTGATTAAAAGGGTGCCCAAACTTTTGCACCATTTTCTACATTTTAATTTATTGTAATAAAACTATGTAATGATACTCTAAGAATTTTGGTCTGGAAAACACTCAAATGTCTACATCTCTGTCAGAAATAAAATCTTGTTGCTGTGATCATCTTTTATAAAGTTAGAGCAAATTATTATTAAATCTTAGAGGGGTGCCCAAACTTTTGCATACCACTGTATATATATATATTTAATGTCCTAACACTTTAACCTCAATCCAAATTGTCTGTTTCATCTCAGATTAGACACTGTGAATCCCTCTGATGCAATATGTAAATACTTTACGTACATAACATATTTGTCTGCCGTATTCTATTTTTAATTGTATTCTATTTTTTTGTATCTTCTGCATCTTGCACTGTTGTTTCCTGCCGCTGTAACGCCCTAATTTCCCCACAGGCATGACTAAAATCTTATCTTATTTTAAACAAGAAGAGGTAGTAAGTGCAATATGCCTGAATTGCCCAAGACTTTGGGTATTGTTGAGATGTCTTGGTTAACGCACCACTACAGTGATGTGTGGATGTTGGGGGCAGTGCCCAGGAACTAACAAGCTTGGTCGGTTTCCAATTTCCTTGTGATTGCAAGAAGTAGGACAGTCTGTTCTCTCTTGGTAAAACTGATCAGCTCTTTACCCTGGGGGAAAAAAAACTGAAGGAGTTATGAAAGCAAATGTCTTTTGCCTGGGCATCACCCACACATCTTCCAAATAACAAGGACTGTCAATTTACTGAGTCACTGGGCGTCATTTGGTTTGGGAAGGCATTCTGGGAGAGTGTCTGTGCAAAAGACAAAAGGGGAAAAAGTGCTGCGATGACGGACCCGTGGTTAGAGCAGTCATGAGCAGCAGCAGGTTGAGTTCTGAGAGTTTCTTCATCTTATGCCCAAGGAAGAACTGACTGCCTATGTCCTCAGTTTGGACCAAAGCTCCATATTTTTGGAGGCACACCTCGTAGGGGGTAAACTCACACCACTCTGTCAACAGGATCAGTTGAAATGAGGTGAAACATGTCATGGTTCATTAGGGGTGGGACTGTCTGTGGCCACTTTGGATCCACAGCTGTGTTTTCACCAACATATCAACTGTGAATGCAAGCTGCTCATCATGGTATTGATACCATTTGGGTTTTCCTTGCATGTCCTGTTTCTGTTTTGAATGTTTCTTCCCTGGTGTCTTTACTTCCTGTTTTCACTCCACTGATTATTTAATTGGCCTCACCTTGTAGGTGACACACTGACTAATGTACTCCAGTGATTATTTAATTGGCCTTTAAGGTGAGGCCAATTAAATAATCATATAGTCCTGCCTTTCCCCTTTGTCCTCTGGCAGTTTGTCCTGTGATTTGTCTTTGTTTCCAAGCTCTGTTTCCTTGCCTCAAGTATTTTCTTTAGATTTAAGCTACTTTATGTTTACTTGTTTGTTAGTTCCCTGTTCCTGCCTCCTTTTATGTTTTCATGTGAGCCATACTTTTTTCTCTCTACCTTTTGACTTAAAAAACTGTTGAGTGTATAATTATCATTTAAATTACTGATCCACATTCTGCTAAGAGAGAGACTCATGGCCATCCATGATCCACTGTTGATCCGGATGAAGTAACAGGGTGATTCGTTCAAACCAATTCAAGTGGCAGTTAGGTTCATTAACATGTGAATTTGTCACAGAGTCCTCCGTGACATACCTTTCTAAAGTTAACACTACTTAACGAATCACATGAAGCAACAGTGTTGCAGTTTCCTGCAGCATTGAGCAATCAGTTTTTACCAGCTTCACTTTCACAGCTCTTTATCCAGTCCTTCATGTTGACAGCAGTGTATATAGGGAAAGGGTTTTGACCTTCATTCACTGTCATCTGCTGGTCTGACAGGGTACTGGTTAATTTCTGTAATTCCAAGCGCATATTATGATCTTTTTTCATTTTGTCAAGTATTTAATCTCCGAAAATTTGATAAGAAGAAACAGATCTTTCCAAAGAAAAAAAGCCAAGCGACCCAGATATTTGTCTGACCAAGTCATCTGGCATGTGAAACTTTATACATTGGGTTTTGTTGCACCCTTTAAGTATTTCCCACCATTTAGACTTTCAGTACAAAATGACATGATTTGATTTGTTTCCTAAATGAAAGACAATAATTTCTGGTTGTGTTTTCAGGTAGTGAACACTAGAGGGCAGACTTGGCTCCCAGGTTTCACCAAGCCCCAGGGTCAATCAAAAACTCCCTTCATATCAAATTTAATGTCCTAGCAGTCACACATAAGAGCATATTATGTTAAATATGATAAAGTAATTCGGTTTCATATTGTGCATGATAAATGGGAAGACAGAAAACTAAAATCTAATTGGCTGCCAAGACCTTTCTCTTTATGGACCTGTTGTTCATAAACAGAGCACTCCAGTTGACCAGATGACTGGGATTTTCTTCCCCAGTCATCTGGTCAACAAAGATAAACTGTAGATTAAGTGTTGCAATATAAAGAGATGAGATTAATTAAAATCAGAATCAGAAAACTTCCCAAGTATGTTTGTACATACAAGGAATTTCCTTCGTTGTAGCTGCACACAATTAGTCAGTGAAAGTAATCTGTTATCCACACAAACAATAATATGTTAAAGCACAAAAAGAACTGAGATCAACCATTCTCTAGGTGGCTTTGAAGGTAACTTGATGTGTTTCACACTGAGCAGATACAGTGGTATGAAAAAGTTTGGGAACCCCTCTAAGATTTCATAATAATTTGCTCTAACTTTATAAAAGACGATCACAGCAACAAGATTTTATTTCCTACAGAGATGTAGACATTTAAGTGTTTTCCAGACCAAAATTCTTAGTGTATCATTACAAAGTTTTATTACAATAAATTAAAATGTAAAAAAATGTCCTGTGCAAAAGTTTGGGCACCCTTTTAATCACATTGATTTCAAGGCGTGTAGGGATTTGTAGTTGACATGTTGCAGCCCAAAACTGCTTTGATTAGCTTGTGAGACCTTCAAAGACAGGTAAAACCAATCATGAAAAAGGCTATTTAACAGAGGCAGTTGCTGGCTGTGCTTGTCCTAAGCTCCTGGCAAGAAATTTCAGAAATGTGGTGCAGAAATGGAAGGCCAGAAGAACAGTCCTTGTGAAGGAAAGATGTGGTAGGCCAAAAAAAAATACTGGAAAGACACAGACGAAGGATGGTTAGAATGGTCACAGACAAGCCACAGACCACCTCCAGAGAACTACAAGAACATCTGGCTGCTGATGGTGTAGTTGTTCATCGTTCCACAATCCAGCGCACTTTGCACCAGGAAAAGCTCTTTGGAAGGCTGATGCTCAAAAAGCCTTTCCTGAGTGTTCGTCACAAGAAGAGTCACATGAGGTATGCAAAAGCACATCTGGACAAGCCAGAAGCATTTTGGAAAAAAATACTGTGGTCAGATGAGACTAAAATGGAGTTATTTGGTCAGAACAAGAGGAGGTATGCATGGCAAAAAAACACACTGAATTCCATGAGAAAAACTTATTGCCTACTGTGAAAGATGGTGGAGGGTCCATCATGTTATGGGGCTGTGTGGCTAGCACAGGGACTGGAAACCTTGTTAAAGTTGAGGGCCACATGAATTCCTCTCAGTATCAGCAGATTCTTGACAAGAATGTTCAAGAATGTGTCACAAAGTTGAAGCTATGCCGGGGTTGGATTTTTCAGCAGGACAATGATCCCAAGCACTGTTCAAAATCCACCAAGGAATTCATGCAGAAGCACAAGTACAATCTTCTGGAATGGCCATCCCAGTCCCCAGACCTTAACATCATTGAAAATGTATGGATTGATTTGAAGCAGGCTGTTTACGCACGGAAGCCAAGAAACCTGACTGAACTGGAGGCGTTTTGTTTGGAGGAATGGGCCAAAGTTCCACCTGCCAGACTTCAGGGACTTGTCAGTGGCTATAGGAGGCGTCTACAGGCTGTTCTTACAGCAAAAGGAGGGTCTATTAAATATTAATGGAATTATTTCTTTGCACATGCCTATTTTTGTTTAAATATACATAAAAATGTTTCTGTTGGACCAATGAAAATGATTTCGAGGTATCGACTATTTCTTTATCTTGGACTCCCTCCTCTTCAGGGCCTTCTGGAGGACCTCACAGATGCTCTCCCTGTTATTCAGGATGTTGTAATAGGTGAGGTCCACCAGAGCGTCGAAAGTATCTTTAGAGTAGCACAGGTGGACAGACACGTATGGAGATTCGTGGCTCTCCACATCCACCTTCCCGGCTTCTATTTCCTCCCGAGTCACACGTTTCACGCCTGCAAAGACACATGATGATGATGATGATGAAGCTGGATTAATTGTGCAATACAAAAATATTAAACACACACACACATTTGTGAATAGGTGAGATCCTTGTCTTCGGAACAGATGCACTCTAATTTGGCCTTGGAAAGAACTTGTAATCCTGGAGGTGGACTTACTTTTGCAACTTTCTAATGTGTAATATTGGCTGACTTTTTTTTTTTCATTAAACAAAAGCTTACCAGGACTTTTGTAGTCTCTGTACGTCACATTAGAGAGTGGGAAGTGAATCACAATGGGGGCCTTGGGATTCTCCTTGTCCTCAAAAATGTAGACCTCCTTCTTCGGCTCCTTCTCCAGACTGTCAAAGTCAGCATTGGGGAAGGGGAGGTTGTGTTCTTTGCAGTATTCTGCCGTCTTCTTCAGGACCTGATAAATTAAGCAAAAGAATGTTAAAGTCTCTTCCACTTAAATTTTAGTTTTGTTAAATGTTATATATATATTTTTTTACAGTGCCGAATCAGATACACAGAAATATTTGGATACTCAAACCCTCTGAAAGCATGCCAATAGATAATGGTAATATGCATATGAGAAAGCTCCATAAAATTGGTCTTTAACTTCTCCTAGAAACTGGTACTAACCTCATTCAGCAGAAATAATAACTTGTGCATAGTTTATTGGTCTCTAATAGCACCCATGCAGAACTCCTTCAGCTGCAATATTTCCTATCTGGGCCTTTGACTATGACATTCCATAATCATCCATTTCTTCCTTGGCGGACTTACTAGTATGCTAAGGAGCATTTTCCTGTTAAAAGGTCCAATTTCAGCTCAACTTTGAGACGAAATGCCTCATTATGTTTTGATAGGGTGCAGAATTCAGTGCTGAATGGTTTACCTAGTCCTCTGGGACTGAAAGCAACCCCATACCATGACTTTTCCATCACCATTCTTCTCTCATTCTTCAGTCTTTGAAAAGCAGTCTCACGGATATTACAGTGACCAAACAACCCTATCTTTGATTCGTCTCTTCTGAGCATGGTCCTAAATGGTCTTATGTTCTTATTCCTAACAGACAGGGAGCAAACTTAGGTAACCCTAACCCTTAAGGCCATAGATCTTGGCATGGAGATGATACAGGCTGCAATACTAAAGAGGATACCAGAGGTTTAGACAAGGCAGCTTCTATTTGTCACTTCCTATCAAGTACCAAGGCCCAGAATTCCAAGAAGGTTCCACGGAATTAACTTACTTTTTCGCATTACTAGGTTTTCAGACTAATCTAAATGCGTCAGTTGTTATCGTTTAAAATGAGAAAAGTCTCTTTGACCTAATCCTGCTTCAAGGATTTGGGATGCTGGAAACAAGGCTCTAGACCCGGTCTAAAGCACATTACGGAAGTGTGATATGGAACCTTCCTATCATCTTTCTGTTTACATTGAGCATGTGCTGTGGCTCCCACGAGTAATTCAGGCTTATGATGACGTCCACGTCTCTCTCAGGCCGCAGGATCGGTGGACAGCCGATGTTGATGGCAAGGCCAGAGTCAACCATGTGCAGAGTGGTGTCACTGGGGGTCAGCTCGTTTGGGAAGGCATCTGGGTGGTTTTCTGAGCAGAGACCAGAAGGATTTTAGGACAGGTCAGTGATGAGGAGGCCATATGGCTAAAGCTCTGTTCGTGAGCCCTTTTTGTTTTTACCTTTATGTGCCTGGAAGTAGCTGCATTCATCGTAGTTTGAGCGCAGGAAGCAACCATGCATGAAATTGTGCATCTCAGAGATTAATGGACGATCTTTGTGGGGCTCGATCAGTGACCTGAAAATTGATGCTTTCGACAAATGTCTCGTTTGAAGTGTAGGCTCTGAATCATCTACAAAAGAAGACAGAATACACGCACCAGATTTAAGAAGGGAATTGTAATTACAAAGTCCCACGCTGCAAAAAGAAATGCAACTAATGATGGCAGTATACAAACCAATGCAGGTCAGAAGGAGGATGATTGCACTAACTACAAGCATTATGGTTGTTTAAATGTTTAAATTCAATACCTGGGATACTCTCATCTTCTTCCATGATGGCGCTCAATCTGGTTGGATTTTGTGCAACATCGTGCAAAAACTCAGATATGCTTTT